>JAFJYJ010000090.1:0-1200000 GCA_019022615.1 Acacia melanoxylon
TTACCATATTTGTTCTATCTTTCTCATAGCATCCCTAAGGATTACTACATTTAATACCTCGAGAATTCGTTCACCATTAGTATACTTTCCAATATGGTTGTAGTTTATGTCTACATCAAGAAGAACACCATGTGTTCTTGTCACTCTTTTATTGGACATTTCTCCTTTCATGGAGTTAGATACACGATGCATTAACTACTGCAATTTCACTACGCATTGTTCGTCATCAACTTATTTAAACTCAATATATAGCAATCAAAGTGGAATATCACCTAAAGGGGGTGAATAGGGTGATTTAAACAAAAAATCTGATTTTGGCCGATGGACAAGAGAAACTGAAACAGAGACAGAGAGAAGAATATGAACACAGATGAGTTATATTGGTTCAGTTCAACTCTTTGACCTACTTGCAGTCCCCAGACACTCTGAGATTTTCACTAACTCACAATCACACACTCTGTATTCAAAGTAATCCTTTTACACTACGATTCACTCCCCCATACAAGTTGTAATCGTATACCAACACTCAAGGTCCCTCTACCTTGAGATTAAACTGATAATGAAATAAGTGTTTGAACTCTCTCATAGAGTATATAGAAATAATCACTAAAGTACAAGATATCCAAAGATATTAAATGAAACAAATGAAACAGTAGATTGCAATAACTTCAAATTGAATGTACGAAGTTTCGATAGGTTGTGGAATTGAAAGCTTTGAGCTTTTATACCAACTCCTATTAAGGACCGTTGAAGAAGCTTTGAATTAGCCATTGTGACTTCTTCAAACTTCTGTTAGACACAAATGTCTTCTATTAGACACAGTCAAATGTTGGATTACTTTGGTTGCTTTTTGAATCACTGATTGACTCAGAGACACAGAAAAGATATTAGAGACTTTCGTCGAAATAGATATATCTCAATGGAATGATTTCATCGGCTATTCGAATCTTTATTCCATGTGTATGCTCGGGGTACCGCAAACATTAAATGCTTCGACACACAAAGTGCTTTTCGGCTAATCATGACTTAAACATTCGTTAATGATGTGAAATCCAATCAAAAAGATTATTAGTAATAGTATAAATAAGTTTGAGTAATATTTAAACAAAAACGAATGATAACTAGAATATTTAAATTTGTGATTACTGTTACAACAAAGGTTCTAGGTAGCTGATGAATCATACTCCAGTAGGCCTTCCTAAGTACCCGAGTAACCATTCAAAAATGCCTTTATAGATGCCTAACGTTCATCCATACTCGAGTATAAAAATTAAAATACTCTAGTATCATCTCGCCAAGATCATAATAGAGGCTCAGAATGAATATACTTGAGTAACAAAATTTCTATACTGAAAGTACCACTTCGAAAAAAGGGACATTAGTAGTGGTTAAAATGGCCTATTTGTAGCGGTTAATAAAACCGCAACAAAATCCTGCTTGTTGCAAACCTATTTTAGCGGTTAAAAAAACCGCTACTCCATATATAACGACAAGGATCAGATTCGTAGCGAAAGCTTACCAATAACCGCCACTATATGAGGCCGATGGACTCCTTGTTTTATAAGTAGTTGCGGTTATGAAACCGCTACAAATGGAGATCGACCACGTTTGTAACGGTTACATAACCGCAACTAATTATAATGAAAAATAGCAAATAAAAAGGTTACAAAATTTGTATTGGTTACATGACCGTTACAAAATTATCCCACCAATTTTTTGAAAAATTTTGGCGCCATTATTTGTAGCGGTTCTTAACTGTTGGTTTTGATTAGTTTTGATGATGTCTTATATAGATGTCATTCTTAAGAGCAAAAAGGTTGCACACTACATTTACATTATACTTTGACTAATTATTATATTTAATGTAGATGTGAAGTTTAATGATGGAGAATAATCAAGAGAAGAGAAGAAATAAAGAAGAACTTGCTGAATATAATGATAATATCATTATTCAAGTTCCTAGATTGATTCTACAAGTCCCTACGATGATATAGAAGTTGAAACAACTTAATTCGGAGTTAAATCAAGCAAGTTCAAGCTTCCAGATGAATACTGGTTTTTTGGAGGGCATTTATGTAATTTCCGCTCTTGAACATCAATATAAAAGTCTCCGTGATCAAACAGAAGTTGGAACCACTCAATTCGGAGTTAAAACAAGCAAGTTCAAGCTTCTGGATGAATATTGGTTTGTTTGGGGGCATTTATGTAATTTCAGCTATTTCTATCGCTCCTTGCCCGAGCATATTGAGTTTCAAGGCATGCTCGAGCAACAACAAAGGTCCGCCAGAAAGCAAGGTGAATTTTCAGCCCAAAATCGCCCAAAATCCGCTCTTGCCCGAGCAAAGAAGAAGCTTGCTCGAGCAAGGTTCTTCTTCAAAGATACTGCTCAGCTCTTGCTTTACGCGACTGTAATTCGATGATACCTCTCAAACCAGGAATCGGATTAACATGAAACCAGTGGCATATTAAACTAGACATCCAACACGTACCTTTGACAAAATATCAAGTCCAAAGGAGTCAATATGAGAGAGCTATTAGTTTCGTAAGTCAGAACAAATATCAACATCACAGTCCAGACCAACCTTCGGTAATTTGAGTGTATCTCACAATCTACAAATCCAATTGAGGTTAAATTTGTTCCATTGGAAACTAGACTCAAATATATTTTCAAAAACATCAAGAACACAGAAAACGAAGATCAATTCAAAGAGTTATGATGTTTTTAAGTTGATAGTCTGTTCTGGATTCTGCAAAAACGCCGGATAAGATCAACCTCCACTCATCGATGTTAATGGACGAAATACAACTAGTTTGGAGTTGATTCTTATTGAAATGGAAGATATATTTAAAGAGCCTTCTGAGGTGTATTGATCATGAATGCCCAGCAATGAAAGTATAGGAAAACTTGCCCGAGCATCCTTTGAAAAAGCCGAAAGTATGACCTTGCCCGAGCAAGGTTATAAGTTTGCTCGAGCAACGATGGGTTCGAGGAAAGTTGAGATGAAGCACAAGCAACTTGCCCGAGCAACCTCCGAAAACATCCGAAAGCAAGACCTTGCCCGAGCAAGGTTCTTATCATGCCCGAGCAACATTGAGAAGAAGCAAAACTCGCAAATCGAAGAGCTTGCCCGAGTATGAAAGAAGGCTTGCCCGAGCATATGCTCGAGCAAAGGAAAAATGATGCCGAGCAACCACTGCCTTTCTACTTGGAATCACTTCTGCCTTGAGTTTGCCCGAGCAAACATGAAAGCATGCTCGAGCAACATCAGCAAATCTTCATTTCTCCGCAAGCATACTTTCTGCCTTGCTCAAGCAACAACGATGCTTTCTCATTTCTCCGCAAGCATGCTTTCTACCTTGCTCAAGCAACAACGAAACGTTCTCATTTCTTCGCCTCTTGTCTATGTCTTGCCCGAGCAAGAATTTCACCATGCTCGAGCAACATCGGCGAGCACTATCAAGCCTTTGAAAAAAAAAAGCATGCCCGAGCATGATTTCACCCATGCCTGAGCACATGCCCGAGCAAGCAAATTATCTTGCCCGAGCATCGCAAATCTAAAGTGCTTTCGATCGATCCAAGTAAGGCTTGCCGAGCACACATATGATCTTGCTCGGAGCAATGTCGTCTCTGCATTTTCAAATCACCGTCCGCCAAGAATCATGAATCATCAAATGAACATTTATTTCTTCGATTCTTACTTATTGCAATTATCAAATGCTTTTAATCCTTTTGCTAATGAGTTTCAGATGATTAGATCATGGATTAACAACAAATTGGCATAAAGAATTTGTGTGTCAGAAGCATTAAATGCTACGTCAGAAAACAGAAGAAAGCTTCTGAGTCTAACAGATAGTTTGAGCATTCTCATGAAAAGCTTGAATCTTCTCAACAACTATTAATACAACACTCAAGACGGAGCATTAACGAAGTCAACGATAAACACTTTATGATTAAAGTTGGATTAGAGCTCAACGGCAAAAAGCAACGAAGCTTCAACGACTACTTCCAACAAATCCTCAACGGTCGAATGCTCGCAACGGTCGAAACACAAATACCTATAAATTGCGAAATCTTCAAACCGGAAGAGGTGACGATGATTGAAGAATGACTCGACGAACCCAATGAAATGATTTTACTACTTCATCGTCGATAGTTCAATAACTCATACACTCTGCTTATCAATGTTTGTATAGTTTACAGTAGAGAGTGTGATGGTCGATTATGTGCTTCAGTGATTATTATTCATCTACTCTGTGAGAGAGTCCAAACACTTATTTGATTATCTGTTTAGTGATCAAATCTCAAGGTTGTGGAACCTTGAGAGTGGGTGTACAATTACAACTTGTAAGGGGGAGTGAGTCCAAGAGTGAGAGCATCATCCTTCGTTTACAAAGTCGGTAATTGTATTCTTACAGTACGTAAGAGGATATCTCGGTAAGAGATTGTAAAGGCTACACAAGTGCCCGAACAAACTTGTGAGGTTGTAAAGGCTTTCTCCCGGTGCCCGGTCAAACAAGGAGATAGTGGATTGAAAATCTCAAGTGGAGCTTGGGACCGGACGTAGGTCAAGGATTGGGCCGAACCAAGATAAATCTCTCGTTTGCATATTCTCTTCCCTAAACTCTTACATTTCCGCATATATGTTTGAATGATCGATTATTGCTTTATAAACTAATTCATCGTTCGAACTACTTTCGATAAGTTGCGAAAAGAGTTTCAAAGTTTTCGAAAGTTTTATCGACACCCAATTCACCCCTCTGGGTGATAGCGGTTCTAACATTAACCGCTACAAAAAACATCCCGCCATTTTTTGGGAAAAAATTGGCGGCAATTTTAGGTATTTAATTTTTGTAGCGGTTTGAAACCGCTACAAAATATCGTTGTCATATTTTTTGTTCGTTTTGTAGCGGTGTACTAACCGTTACAAATAGATGGAATTAAAAAATTATTAATTATAGTAATTAGTTAAATATTGTATTAATAATAATTTATATTTTTGTTGAAAATAAATTATACTATTGATATATAGTAGAAAACAATGAGAATATGTAGAAAGCATGTGTTAATTAAAATATAATTACTTCTACAAAAAATGTGTTTGAAGTTGGATCGAATAATATATACGAAAGTTGAAAGAAAGTGTAAAAAAATACGAAATTCACTGTAAAATAACAAAAGTTAGTATCGGCGGGGTAGAAAATAAGCATTAGATTTGATGCGGTTAAACGGCACTTATCCCCTTCAAACACTTAACCTCTTTGAGAAAACATAAAACTATGAGTAAATACGAGAGAAAACGTGGAGAAGCGTGAACGAAGCATATTAAAGGTGGGTGTGTGGGGGTATTTATTATGATAGCCTGCGAATCATTTTGTAGCGGTTTAGTTCTCAATTTTTGTGGCGGAGTCATTTAGTTGCGGTTGACGACATGTCATTAGTAGCGGTTTCTGTTTGTCGCGGTTGTTTGTTGGTTTTGTAGCGGTTTTATGACCACTACAAATATTTTTGTGGTTTTTTTTTTAAAAAAAGAAGATTATAGATAAACTATACATTGCATAATCTTTTCTCTCAATCTTCGTCACCATCCCTACAAAGAAAGTTTGGATAAAATGTTGCGTGTTAGTTGAATATGTTTGAACACAAATAAAACTTTGGTTAAATGTTATTATTTCATAAAACATATATTAAAAAACTTACCGAACTATAGGTAAATTGTCATCGCTCAAGGAAGAAGTTTTAAACCGGTCGGCCGGAACAGACTCACAATCATAGGCGACGTTATCACCATCGCCCATATTGTAAAGGTCCCGAAGCTTTAAGTGAACCACCATATTCCAATCCACGTGCCTCTCATCGGCGACATAATAAACTTGTTGGGCTTCTGAGGCATGAATATACGGCTCGTCATTTTTAGATGCACCGGTGAATTGGCTGGGAGAAATTCACCGATGTGATGCCTAAGTCATTAGTCGTGAGAAACCGGGGTGTTGTCGTATTCGCCCACAAACACTTGAACAGCGTCGCGGGGAAAAGGCCTTGGTAAGTTATCTTGACCACATCAAGAAGCTTTCCATAATACAGACGTCACCGAACCGCATGTTCCGTCATCGTCGCTTGGATAACTCCTTATCCCAAACGTGCCATATACACATGAGTTTTGGGTCAGCAATCCCTGATCTCGTGAAACGGTGCAAAACTTGAAACTATTGACATTGTATGCCATAAATATTTGGGCGTGGTCAAGTGAGCCGAGTGCGAGAGCCTTGAATTCCGTGAGTGCGGGTTGTGGTCATTCATTATTCTCCTCCTAAACCAACCGGAGAATTCTATGTGGACCTTTCTATCAATTTTAGAGGATGCCTGCGTGTGGATCCTCAGTTGATGCTTCACATGATTCCTGAATTCCCTACAATTAAACATGCGATGACAAGCATGAAATTTGAGTATGAAATGTGAAGGAAATATATAGGATAACATATATATGTATATATATGTGTGTGTGTGTGTGTGTGTGTGTGTGGAATCCTTACTGAAGGTACGGTTCAACTTTAGTGCAATTGATCAAGACATGTCTATGTGCTTGAATCTTCTCAAGTGCCTTGAGTTTGAAATTCTCACTTCCGCCAACTAGTTTACCAACGCGAGGGACTAACAACTCGTTCCGATGGCTCGGCTCTTGACAATCGTCAACACGAGGCGTCGGTTGGAATGACGTCTCAATGTCATAAAGTACCTGGAACAAAAATACAAGACCTCATCCTCAATATAGCCTTCGCTGTGAACCTTGGCCACGCCTTATTCCTCACGTAAGACTTTAGTTTCCCATGAAACCTATAAAGTAATGAAGGGAAAATGTCGATACATCAAAGGTTAGACGTGGGACTAGGGAGTAATATAATGCTAAAGTAATTAATTTTAAATGAGTACCTCTCAATAGGATACATCCATCGGTAGTAGTGAAAGCCAGCAAGCTTTTTTTCGTGAACAAGGTGTACCGTCGGGTGAACCATGACGGTGAAAAATGACGGAGGAAAGATCATCTCCAAATGACACAGCGTAAAAATGATTTTCTCGTTAGCCTGGTCGAGCTCCTACACGATCAAAACCTTGGAACACAACTTCCGAAAGAAAGTACAAAGCTCGACCAAAACGATCGACACATCTAGCGGCGTATTTTTGATGGCAGCGGAAGTAATCTGTTGCATAAGCACATGTGAGTCATGACTTTTCAGCCCAATGACCTTTCGAGCCTGCACGTCAACACATCGTAAAATGTTTCTTGAATACCCGTGAGGAACTTTTTATCTTCTTCAACGTCGCGAGGAAGATTTCCTTATTCGGTTTTGTCAAGGTGATTTTTCGGATTGAAATATGTCATGCTCATCCGACCGGGCGTCTCCACGAACCCCCATCTCCCGTAAATCTTTACTTGCTTGAAGATGATCTTTTGACTTGCCTCGTTCGTTCCGTAATCGTGTACAACACATTGTCGCACACATTCTTCTCAATGTGCATGACATCCAGACTGTGTTGGAGCAAATTATCTTTCCAATACGGAAGAGTGAAGAAGACGCTTATCTTCCGCCATTGCTGGGGCGCAGAACCAGAAGCCCGAGCAGTCTTTGTGCCGGCCTTTGCTGCATCGTCTTTTCCCATACTCACATTCAACATCCACAAGTCTGTTCTATGATTTCTGCACCGGATAAATTCCGAGGAGGTCCTATTTTTTCCCGTCGACCATTGAAACGATTGCGTTGCAACCTAAACTCGTGCGTACCATCGAGAAACCTCGATGACCCATGAAGCACCACTTTCGATATGGGGAAGGCGCACCGAGTCGAGTCAAAATTGCAAGCCGGACATACAAGGCCGGTATGCACGTTCCACCCGGATAATGTTCCCGCCTAGGGAAGTCATCGATAATCCACTTCAACGCCGCACGCAAGTTGAATAGAGTCTTCTCGTGCGCGTCATACGTCTCAACGCCAACATTCCATAACTCCACTAACTCCTTGATACGCGGTTGAAGATACACATCGATGTCATTTCCGGTGCCTTTTTGCCTCGGAATGATCATGGACATAATGAAAGAGCTCTGCTTCAAACACATCCAAGGTGGCAAGTTGTAAGGTATCAAAACAATCGGCCATATACTATAGCTTGTGCTAAGATTCCCAAACGGATTAAAACCGTCTGGCCGCCAAAGCAAGACGAACATTTCTAGGATCCGCCGTAAAATCAAGAAGGTTTGAGTCGAACGCTTTCCAAGCTTTAGCATCCCGTGGATGTCGATTTTACCATCTTCACTCTTGTCGCCTTCATGCCACCTCATATGCTCACTTGTCTTAGACGACATAAAAAAGTCTTTGTAGGCGAGGTTTTAAAGGAAAGTACCTTAAAATCTTTGCGGGTTTCTTCTTCTCGCTTCTCTTTCCCTTCCGAATCGTCCTAAACCTCGGTGAGACACTTCTTACAAGTGTCCCTCCGAGCATCCTATCCCCAATAAAGCATATTGTCGTTGAGACAGCAACGATTTTTTCGTAGTTCAGGCCTAATCGTTGATTACCTTCTTGGCCTCGTAGAAGGTTGTGGGAATGTCCGCGTGGAAAGCATCTCATAGTAATTCCAAGAACATCGACATTGCCTTATCGTGATCCCACACAAGCACTTGATATGGTACAATTTGATCAGAAAAGATAATTTTGAGTATTTCTGACAACCTTGATACAAAGGACGATCGCTCTCATCCATTAGGGCGAAAAATTCCATAGCTGCATCATTCCTGAAGAAAAATGGTTCTGGACCCTGAACTTCTACCGTGAAGTTGTCGTCTTGAACACCGAAAGCATCGTGAATAGCTTCATTAACCGGATCATGTTGATGTGCTTGATTTGCTACTTGTGAGGTTTTAGGAAGATGATCTCCATATCTCATACCACGCTTCTCACCATGAACTTGCCGGAATGTATATACAACAAGGACACACGATCTTGCCATTAATGCTAGTATGAGAGAAGGCGAAATCTAAGAACGTTTTCAATCCCGCTAAATATACAGGAGAACTGTGCGGTACCTTGATCCATGACTTATCCATTTGTAGTTAACAAAGCTATGATACAATATAAATGTAGAGAGAATGTTTAATTACCTTCATAACAAAGACTCGAGATGTTTAAATACAACATGGAAACACTTTGTAGTTGTTCTTTAACCGCTACGTAAAACCGTCACAAATATGAAAATTCACCTAGTCGTGGTTCTTTAACCGCTACAACATTTGAATTCAAAATCCCGCCACATATTTGTCGCGGTTGGTGAACCGCTACAAAATTATAGCCGTTTGAATTTAGTTGCGCTTATTCGTGTTTACCGCGACAAATGTTGGCGCTATTTTTTTCTGAGAAAAATTCAGATTTGTGATGGTTCTCTCAACATAACCGCTACAAATGTTTATTTATTTCAAAATATCAATTTTATTTGAGAAAATTACTTTTTATTCCCTTTATATTAACCCAAATTAATGTTTTTACAATATCTATTTTATTTAGCTATACTAAATTTTATATTGTACGTTATATATTATAAGTAACATTAAGAAACTAATATAAATGGAATATAAGTATTGAAATATTACTCCAATATATTAATGACATACCATAGTAAAAGATAACAAATATCTAACGAAATAAAAATGTCAACAAGCCAAATAATATAAAATAGATAACAAATATCCAAAGCGGTTCAAAATAAAAACTAATGATCGGGAGCCCGATGATCGGTCATGTCTTAGGGGGCTCGTGCACCACGGCAGGTAGCATCGCCATTGTCATCGGGAGGAGGAGAGGGAGGGGGGGGGGCGGGGGAATCCTCGTCGGCGAACGAAGGGGAGGTTCGGGAGCCGCAAACCGTCCGCGTGCATCAACTCGGTCAAGGCATCGTGAACTTGATCCCGTGTATGCCTCGACTCAAGTACCAACGGTCATATCTCTCTTGGGCCGACGGTTCTCCTCCCGAGCCTTCTCTTCTTGAAAGAGTTAAAAGAATATAAACTTTATTATTTCAAAAACAAAACAATCATCTTTTAAACCTAAAATTAATTGATCTTTGAACATACCATCTCACTGTAGATCACGGCAAACGTCTTGGTTCCTGCTATGTGATGGACCGTCGATGTGACCGGCCCCGGTGTTCCTGCGACGGGGCACACTGCAAAGGAGCAAACAAAATGTTCAGTGAAATTAATTAACTAATGTTAAAAAAAAACTAAAACTATAATTAATAAAAAAATGTACATGTCCATCCCGACCCCCTCCGATACTTGGACAAAACCCGCCCGATCATTTGGGTCCACGCCATCTAGGACATTCTCGATCACCGCCGCAGGCATAGTCGAATCTTCATTTTGTGCGTTGTAGAGACGACCCCTCCGGCTCTTCCACCCCTCCTTCATTTTCATGAGTACGTACCTCTTATGGATGGCTTGCACGTTAAACTTTTTCTGTATCATAATTTAGTTAGTAATTAAGTAAGAAATGAATAAATAAATAAATAAACCACAACTTATTACTATTAATATTTGAATTTAATTAAACAACATAAGCTACCTGCACAACGTCAGAAAACACTATGTTCTTGTTCTCCGGCAGAATCTTTTTCCAATCATGGAAAAAGATCGAAAACCATGCCCAATTCCCGCCAAATTCCCGACGTAAATCGGTTCATCGATGACCATCATTGCCGATCACTGGTCGTGTCCGTGTTCCGGGGGACTATGATGCGATGGTGGTCCATCCGAGTGACCGCGGCAACATCTCGGCGTCCCTCCCGGATGTTTCCATGTTCATCTCGCATAATTATAAGCACATTGTGTTATTGCGTTTAAATAAATTCAAATTACACATAAGAAATTTAATTTTAATTTTTTTACAAAAACTGATTATATTTACCTTCGACATCCACCAAAAATCTGGTGGATCGCGAAGACGATGGTCGGGGATTCCCCTGGTCCCGCTCATTCTCCTCATCAAGAAACCGCTCCACCTCGGATATGGGAATCTCAATATCGATCTCTGGATTTTGGTCCACGTCGCTCAGCGACAGACTTGCGCCTTGTTCTCCCCTTATGGTGTCTAGGTTTGAGATTTCCTCATCTCGCAGAGGGCATCAAACTCCCTCCCCTCCCCCAAGGGGGCGGAGGCGATATTTACAGCCCACGCCCTATCGTACGACCCTACTACTACTACGCCCCTTACAGCCTCCTTCTCTCCCGAACAAAAACTTTCTCTTTTCCCTTATCTTTAGAAACCATGAGGTACAAGTTGAAAGGTAAAAAGGTGAAAAATCAAAACCATGCGCGGGATTTTCAAAATGAGAGGAATTTGTTAAAAAAACCGCTACAGTTGTAGCGATTATTAAATATAACCGCTACAAAATTATACATAAATAGCCGCAACAAACACCGTGACAAATTTACCTCGTTCTTAGTGAAAACTTGTAACGGTTATAAAACCACAAAAAATTAGAGACTTTTACAATTCTGTAGCGGTTAGATTCTAGAGAACCGCGACAAATTTGCCTCGTTCATAGTGAAAACTTGTAGCGGTTACAAAACCGCGACAAATTAGAGACTTTTACAATTCTATAGCGGTTAGAGTCTAGAGAACCGCGACACATTAGAGACTTTTACAATTTTGTAGCGGTTATAACTTAACCGCTACAAAGTTACATTTGTGGCAAAAAAAAATCCAAACTATTTGGTTTGTCAGTCAAACCAATTAGTTTGGTGAAAATATTTAAAATAATAGAAATTTCAATTAATTTATTTATCTTCTTCAGTTTCCCCAAAACACTCGAAAGTAATAAATTATGAATAATTAGTTTACAGAAAATAGTCTAACATGCACGTGAAGATTCACATTCAGTATAGCCACCAATCTCCCTGGAAACACTCACTGACTCATTTTCATCAGAGATATTTTATAGAGAGATAGGTGGCTATAATGAAAACCAATCGTCGGTGCACGTTGGACTATCTTCAGAGAGTAGAAGTCTTCACGTCGGAGAAAAACTATATATGGATTGTCACTGAAGGAACTCTCTCGGCCGTAAAGAAGAAGAGAGGAAAATATCTCGCCGCTCTCATCTCTCGACTCTAGTTTTAAAAGGTTTGATTTAAAACCACCAAGTTTTCATGAAAACCTCTAGTTTTGATTTGGCCTAGTTTTCGCTAAGTTTTATACTTAAAAGAAAACTCGAGTTTTGGCCAACCAGAGAGCATTGCAGTTTTTCAATGTTTTGAAAACCGCCAGTTTTGGTAAAAACTCAAGTTTTGATGTTTTGGACTAAAATCGATGTTTCACGTTAAAAGTCCAAAACTCAAGTTTTGATAAACAAAACTCGAGTTTTCATCACAGAGTTTGCAATTTGAATCACGAATTTGTGAAACCTTCTTGTTTGATCTCAATACTACCTACTATCATTCTTTCATATTCCTAGCTATGTTTAGCCACTTTGTTAGTGAGTTTCAGATGTTTTAGATGATATTAAATGAAGGTTAAAAGCAAAAGCAAAAAGCACCGTCAGCACATTAATTGCAAAACCCATAAAGCTTGCATACTTTTGGGTAATCCTTCCGTACGGACCGCAAAGGATTAATGGCGCTTTCCACATCCAAGATAGCCGCTATTCCAACGGACTAATATTCAAGAAGTCAACTCGAATTTTTGTACAACCGAATTAAGAAAATAATATAGAGAGAATAAGACCTAAGCACATCATAATCCTTCCCGAATGTCTCCAACGGCTACATTAGGAATTACAACGGTCATTTAATGCACTCTTAGTATAAATAGAGCTGCATTCAATTCTTCTCAACAACCAATCTCTTTAAAAAATTAATTGCATTCAAGTCTAACACTTATTCTTTCAGTTTTTACTTGTAAAGTATCTTTTGATACATTAAGCTTCAGTGTTTATCATTATTCACTCTTAGAAAGAGTTTCCTGATTGAAAATCATTTATTGTAAAGAATCACAAGTCAAGGGACTTGGTGATTGGGTTCATTGATTGCAACTTGTAAGGGGGAGTAAGTTCTAGTGAGAGAATTACTCTTGAGTACAAAGTGTGTAATCAATTGTGATGGTGAAAAATCTCAGAGTCTGGGGTCTGGACGTAGGTCAAGAGGTTGGACCGAACCAGTATAAATTCTTGTGTCTTGCTCTTCTTCTCTATACTCTCTGTTCACCTCTGTTTTTATTGTTCAAAATAGAGCACTTCGAAAATGATTTTAAAATCCTCAATTCACCCCCCCTCTTGGTGATTTAGCTCCTCTTTCATTTGGTATTAGAGCAAGGTCTTCTTTGGAGAGATTAAATCTCGAGAAGGATCACCATGGAAGGTATTCTACCTGATGGAGCTTCGATCAACCGACCACCAAGATTCACTGGAGAGCACTATTATTTCTAGAAATCCAAATTCAAAGTCTTTGTATTAGCTTCTGAATATGGTCTCTGGAGAGTGTTCGAAAGATGAGATTATGTTCCGGAAACTACTGAAGATGGAGTGAGAACTCCAAAGCTCGAAGAAAAATATGATGAGAATGACAAAAAAAAACTAGTCACTCTCAACAGCAAGGCTGTTATCATGCTCCAGAGTGCCTTAAGTCAAAGTGAATATTTTCGAATATGCACTTTAACTTCTGCTAAAGCTATGTGGGACACCTTGGAGTAAGCTCACGAAGGAACTACTTTGGAGTCAAGGAGAATAGAGTCAACACCCTCATGACCGTCAAGGGAATCGATTGGTGAGTTCTGGCTTAGATTCACTCATCTGATCAACCAACTTGCTGTATTGGGAAAAGTCTACGATCAACCAGTTCAAGTTAGACAAATCTTGAACATTCTCAGCAAGGAATGGGAAGCCAAGGTTACTGCCATCGAAGAAGCTCATGGCGCACCAATGGCATCTGTAGCAGCCTTGTTTGGCAGCTTGTCTGAATATGAATGGCAGATCAAGTTCAGAAAGGGACTTGATGAAATCAATAGCAAGAGCAAAGGCATAGCTCTTAAGGTCATCCAAAGAAGCTAAAGAGACAGATGATGATGAAGAAGAAGATGAAGAAAAAGAGTTGGGAATGATCGTTCGAAGATTTAAAAGATTATACAGAAAGGATCAAGGATACAAAAAGTTTAACAAAGGTAGCTCTAGCACTGAGACAAAGAAGCTAATCATTTGCTACGAATGTGAAAAGCCTAGTCACATCAGATCAGAATGCCCCTAGCTGAAGGATAAAGAAAGAGACAAGAAGAAATTCAATAAGTTCAAGAAGAAAGCTTATGTCTCAGCAATATGGGGAGATAGCTCATCCGATGAATATGAAGCTGAAGAGGAGGACAAAGCTAACATATGTCTCGTAGCTCAAGAAGAAGAGCACTCTGAAAAAAGTAATGAGGTATATGATTCACAACCAACTTATGATGAGTTATTTACTGAATATAATCTTGTGCACTTAGAATTTGAAAAACTTGCTAAAAAATATCTTGCTTTGAAAAATAAAAATATAACTCTTGAACTGCAAGTTAAAAAGCTTCCTACCTTGAAAATGCTGTTTGTGAAGATTGCCCGATCTAAAGAAAAAGAATTTGCATCTTACAAAGGCACTTGAGAAATTCACTAGCGGTAGTGAAATGCTCAATGTCATTTTGAAACAACAAAGATTTACAAATGAAAGATCAGGAATCGGCTATAAACCAAAGTTTGATAAAAAGAAAGGCAAAAAGAAATTTGGAGAAAAGACTTATATGAACTACTTTAGAAAATCTGTTCATTCTTCAAATCCTTTTGCTCATTGCAATTATTGCAATCGTAAAGGTCATACTACTTCCTCTTGTTTTCATAAAAAGGAAAGGAAGAGTAAACCTTTAGGGAATTATCAATGGGTGCCAAAGGGATCTTACAAGATTCCTAAGACACAAACTAACCCCAAAGGACCCAAGAAAAGATGGGTACACGAAACCCGATTTGTTATGTTTTGCGGGTTTGTCTAAGAGCATCAAATCCCAACAAGTGGTACATCGATAGTGGATGCTCAAGACATATGACGGAGACCAATCCAAATTTGCTTCAATCAAGCCCAAGGATGGTGGCAAGGTAACCTTCGGTGGAAATCAATCTGGAAAGATTCTTTGGGATTGGTGAAATTAGAAACAATGAAGGACCACAAATCAAAGATGTCTACCTAGTAGAGGGACTTTGTCACAATCTCCTCGTGTAAGCCAAAGTACTTGATAAAGGTAACTTAGTTATCTTTGATTCGAGGAATGCTTGATTGTAAGCAAAGATATTCTTCCATTAGAAAATTTAAAATCAAAAGCTTTATTGAGCTCCTAGAGAAGGAAATTGTTATACACTTAATCTCTCTAGAAATGGTTCATTTCGAAAAATGTTTTGTTAGTAATTTGGATGATAGTTTTCATGGCACAAGCGATTAGCTCATACGAACATGATCCTACTTGGACAGATTACTTAAAAAGAATTTGGTAATTGGTATTCCAAAACTTCGTTTAAAAAATGACATGATTTGTGATGCATGTCAAAAAGGGAAACAAACCAAATCATCTTTCAAATTTAAAAATGAAATTTCAACTAATAGACCTCTTCAACTACTTCATATGGATCTAGTTGGACCAGCTAGAGTAAAAAGCCTTGGTGGCAATCTTTATACTTTGGTCATATTTTTATACTTTGCTTGGACTATATTTTTATCCTCTAAAGATGAAACATTTGATCAGTTTGTTGTTTTTGCCAAGAAGGTCCAAAATGAGAAAGGTCTCTCTATTTCAGGAATTCGAACTGATCATGGAGGAGAATTATATTCAAAAATCATGCATTTGCATAATTCTGTGACAACATAGGGATTGATCACAACTTCTTAGCCCCGAGGACTCCTCAACAAAATGGTGTTGTGGAGAGAAAGAATAGAGTCCTCACTGAGATGGCAAGAGCTATGCTGAATGAGAAGAACACATCTAAAGTGTTCTGGGCTGATGCAATGAGTACGGCTTGAAAGTGAAGGAAATCACCAAGAGGGGGTGAATTGGGGACTTTAAAAATTCTTTTAAAATTACCCACACAACAGATGCTAAATGGAGATAGGGAAGAAGAGCTTAACACAGAAGATTTATACTGGTTCGGTCTTAACTCTTGACCTACGTCCAGTCCCCGGACTCTGGGTTTTTCTACTATCACTCAAATCGATACACACTCGTACTCGAAAGTTATCCTCTCTATAGGATACACTCCCCTTACAAGTTGTAATCGATAACCCAACCTCAAAGTCCCACAACTTTGAGATTCTTACGATGAATGATTTACATAAATGAACTCTCTCAAAGAGTAGATAAAGATAATCATCAAGCACAATGTATCAAAGATACAAATGAGAAATATAAGCAAGTAAAAGACTAAGATCTTTGTATGCATTTTACGTGTGTGTCTTCTCGCCACATGACTTCAAACTTTCATGTATTTATACGGGATTGAAGCTTGTGACCGTTATAGATCCGTTCGGACTTGAAGCTATTCGAAAAACTAGTCAGTTGGATCCTTGGTCCGTTGAAGATAGTCTGTTGAGGACATTGCAGATTTGAATATTTGAATGTTGGCTCCTCAATA
This sequence comes from Acacia melanoxylon, assembly GCA_019022615.1. Classification (NCBI taxonomy): domain Eukaryota; kingdom Viridiplantae; phylum Streptophyta; class Magnoliopsida; order Fabales; family Fabaceae; genus Acacia; species Acacia melanoxylon. The sequence goes on from JAFJYJ010000090.1 coordinate 16,673, forward strand.
GTGTCTTCAATGGTGTTATGCTTAGTGGAGGCAATTGTATAATGTTGTCCAGCTGCTTTAACACGTTGGAGGCTAGCTTTCTGTCTTGAAGAATGGTTGTCCTACTTTCCAGGTTGTAAACCATTGCTTTGGATGAGAGATACAATATAATATTGCAAGTTGTCAAGTTGTTGTCTTAAAGTCTTCTTTAAGACAAACCTAGATCTTCTGAAATCTCATAAGCAAACTGGTTAAATCTAGTTAGGAAATATTGATATGAATCATATAAATCATAAGCAACCAATTCGTAGAAGCAAGCTAAAGCATAAATCAAACTGAACAAAATACACTCAGTTGCGTTCATCTGTTATGATGATCCAAGCTCGAGTTTGGTATTCATTTAAACATTGAGTTTTGCCTCTGTAAGCATCAAGCTCGAGTTTATGAGTGAGCAGGCTCGAGTTTGGGCTTTTATTGGGGAAACAAGTTTGAAATCATTTTGAGAGCCAAAATGGAAAATGGCAAGCTCAAGTTTAATAGTGAGCAGGCTCGAGTTTGACACTATTCATGTCAAAAATAATTTTAGTTCACAAAATGCAAGCTTGAGCTTAGAGGTGTAAACTTGAGTTTGCTAAGCTCAAAATATGACAATGCTCTCTGTCTGACCCAAACTTGAGTTTGCAAAGGCAAGCTCGAGTTTGCTAAAGGTTTTTAAAACTTTGAAAGATTTACGCGTCGTACGCAAGCTTGAGTTTACAAGTCTAAGCTTGAGTTTACTCTTGAGAGAAAAACTTGAAAACTTTCTGTCTGAAGCAAGCTCGAGTTTACATGTTTTGTAAACTCTTTGTAAAATGACAAACTCTACATTGAAAGTGTTAAGCTTAAGTTTGTGGTAAGGTTTTCACTTGACAAAAGTTTCTGCCAGAGGTAAACTCGAGTTTGCTCTGCAAGCTCAAGTTTACTCATTTGTAAACTCATTGAGAAAAGTCCCTGGAAGAAGCAAGCTTGAGTCTTAAAATAATAAGCTTGAATTTGCAATTTGAGCAACTTGATAAAATCCTCAAACCTTCGTAAACTCGAGCTTACAATGGTAAACTCGAGTTTACTCAGAATATGAGTAAACCTTTAAAAACGTTCAAGCTCAAGTTTATGGACCAAGCTCAAGTTTGGAAAATGCAAAATAGCTTGGTTTGCTTTTCGTAAGGGGCAAGCTCGAGTTTGGAGACCCAAGCTCGAGTTTGGCGTCGACAAAATGTTTTTGAATTGAAATCAACATGCTTTACCAATCTTTAACAAAAACATCCTCTCATGTTTACAATTATTATTAATCATCAAAACACATTGAGAACTAACATTCTCCCCTTTTGATGATGACAACACTTGTAAAAATTTGTTTCTTTTCAAAAACATATTTGATCATTTGAGAATTTGAGAAAGAAATTTTGGTAAAAACATTTATAAACTTGAAACTTTGAAGCGCGATTTGGTTAACTCGGTTTAGCATAAAAACGAGATAAGCAAACATGAAACATTTATGTTAATCAACTAAAGAGATTAATCAGATATGAGCTTTTGAAAATTTCAGATTAAATGATATCTCAGTTTAAAAATTACTTGACAAAGATAATCATCTTAGACGTTCGAGAGATAAACTTGATAATAGCAATCGAGTTTTAGCGGCTAAGAGACAAGAATGCAATAAACTGCAGATCATAATCATTCATCGAGTCTTAACATATTGCGAATGTTAAAAGAGTTTCAAAAGCAAATATGAAAGATACAATTGAAAAGATCAAACCAAAGTAGTAGAGTTTCAAAAGCAAATATACAAAAGAAATACTACAAATTGCATGATTGTTCCACTTTTCACTCTTGATTTTCTCCCCTTTGTCATCGCAAATAAGGGTGTAGCTGGACGAGAGTCTGTGGTGGCAGTGGGGGTGTGAGAGATAGGTTCCATTTCTAGGAGAGTGGGTTCAGGTGGAGGAACAAAGCTAAACGATGCTGGAGAGGAGGTTTCAGGATCTGGTTTTGGTATAACTGGGCTAGGATCAGCACTTGGACCAGGAGCGAATCTAGACTGATTTTTCAGTATCTTGTCCATTTTATCACTGAGGTTCACCATGGTTACCAACAAAGTAGAGATGCTGGCTGACTGATCTTCAATGTGACCACTGAGATTCTCAACTTCATCTTTCAATTCTTTCTGCCCTTCTTTCAGCTCTTCTTGGCCAATGTTGAACCCTTCTTGAGTATCCACCAAATTATTATGAACCTGAGTCACTTCAGAGACCAACTTTCCCACTTCTGCCTCTATCCTATCAGTTAAATCAGAAATTTCCTTATCAATAATTTCTTTGATCCTTGCATCCAAATCAGAAGGTACAGAGGGAGTAGGCTGAGGAGGAGGAGCACTCTGAGCTTCTTGGACTCTAGATTGAGTTGCTCTTGATCTTGTACGTCTTGATTGAGGTGGAGCCCTTGATTGGCCAGAACCTTCATCCATATTTATTCTCATGAGGTTCAGAATATGTCTACCAAAGACTTGAGGTTTTTTTTTGTTTTTATTTGGCAGGAAGATACCATATTTTCTCATGGAATAAAATCACATAAATGAGGCTTGCAAAAGGGATTTGGGAGGTTTTTCTGGAAGAGAAATGAAACTTAACCATTTCTTGGAAAATCCAGTACCCAACATTGTGAGGTACCTTGTCAATGATGGAAGCAAAGACAGGATAATCCTTCTTTGCGAAATGGGTGAAGCTTCCTCCTTTTTGCATGAGGTTTCTGGTGTAAATGTACCATATAGCTCTGAAAGTGGGGTTCATTGATCCAGGAGTAAAATTAAGAATTTCTAATCCCTCTGGAATAGGCTCATTGGGTCTTAGTAGTTCATAGATTTGCCTATCAGTATAGTTCAATGAAGCTACGAGGTGGGGGATTGGGAATTTGCGTAATGGAGTTTAGATAAGAAGGGAAATGGTGATTTGTTTGCCTCTAATGGATGTTGTGACCCTTTCCTCAATCAAATTTCTATCTCTCGTCCAACCGGTTATCATAAGTCATGCCATAATAGAATATCTTGACAAGAGGGGCTATAATGGGCTCTTATGGAAATCGATTCTCAAATTGTTTGAGCCATGGAGAAAGATCCAAATTGCATTCATTCTTAAGCTTAACAAGGTCCACGTAAACAATAGGACGAATACTTTGGGACCAAATTTCTCTTTAAGCTTAATAGCATGTTCTCCTTCTATTCGAATAGATTCACATGAAAATCCTTCAGGTAAGAGGTGTGATTATAGATTTCATACAGAGTAGGGGTTTCCTTGGATACCTGAGGAGTAGGTTCCTCTTGTTGTTGAGCAGCTAAGGGAACATGAGAGCTTGATTGACCAGTCCTAGAGGCAGTCTTCTTAGTTCTTTTAGACTTGTAGGTTGCAATTACCTCTGGAATTTTATCCTTTCCTTTGCTGGATGCTTCTTCTGGAGTAGCTCGCTTCTTTGAAGCTTCTGGTTTCTTCCCAATCTCAATTCCTTTAGGTTTGGAGGTAGGAGTTGATTGATTTGCTGTAACTCCAGGAATGTGAGTGTCTATCCCAACCTTGAATTGTTTTGGGATCATTTTCGTCCGTTTAGGGTGTCCAGGGTTAGGAGTTTGAGTGGATTGGGTTTCTGAATCTAAGACATTTGCAGAAGCAGAACGTTCTGGGGCCATTTTCGCTGGGTTTTGTCGAAGAAGATGAGAGATTTTTGAGAGGGAATAGGAGCAAGCTCGAGAGTGAAGTAGAGTGAAGAGGAACAATCAGGTTTTCATATTTACAAGGCGCGACAAGCTCGAGTTTAGGAAGCTAAGCTCGAGTTTGTATAAACTTGTACTAACCTGGACTTCAAGAGTGTATGTGTGAACTCTTGAAATTCCTCTACAAGCTCAAGTCACTTATAGGCTCGAGTTTGGCTTTCTCCAAAATTTCATTTTCTCTTTGACCCCCTCGAGCTCGAGCTTACACTAGTAAGCTCGAGTTTGCTTCTCTTGACAGCAAACTTTAGCAAATTTTCAGAGTTGATTTTCAGCATAAATGCCCTGCATAAAACACATCTAGATACTCTGATGCTTAAGTTAGTATATAGTAATCATCAAACACATAACTAACATTAAGTAGGAGCTACTTACAACTCATTGGGATTTACCATTCCCAATTCTCTTCTTATGAACACAAATTTCTCCTTTGCTAATGGCTTTGTGAAGATGTCAGCAAGTTGTAGATGAGTTGGGATGAACATGACTTTGACATCTTTCTTCTGAATGTGATCCCTTACGAAATGATGACTATAATCAATATGCTTGGTTCGAGTACGTTGAACTGGATTCTTAGCCAAGCTTATTGTGCTTGTGTTGTCACACAGAATTGGGATCTCCTTCAAATTGATTCCCAAGTCAGATACTTGTTGCTTGAGCCAAAGAACTTGAGCACAACAACTTGATACAGCCACATATTTAGCTTCAGTAGAGGATACAACAACACTTGTTTGCTTCTTGCTAAACCATGAGACAAGTGAACCACCAAGAAATTCACATTGGCCACTTGTACTCTTTCTATCTGGTTTATATCCAGCATTGTCTGAATCTGAATATGCTACCAAATGTTCAGGTTGACCTTTGGGAAACCATAGACCAAGAGTCTTTGTGTCAGCAAGATATCTGAAGATTCTTTTCACATTTTCAGCATGTGACTCCTTGGGAGCAGATTGAAATATTGCACACATCCCCACACTGAATTGGATGTCTGGACGACTTGCTGTAAGGTAGAGCAATGATCCAATCATTCCTCTATACTTGGTAATGTTAAAGTCCTTGCCTTTTCATCGCATCGAAGGCGGTGGTTGAACTCATTGGAGTATCAGCTCCATTGCATTCATCCATCCCAAACTTCTTCAAGAGATCATTGAGATACTTGGTCTGTGAAATGAAAATTCCATCTCTCCTTTGCTTAATTTGCAGACCAAGGAAATAGTTGAGTTCTCCCATCATGGACATCTCAAATTCTCCCCGCATGTTCTTAGCAAACTCTTCACACAAAGCATTATTAGAAGCACCAAAGATAATATCATCAACATAAATTTGAACAATTAAAATATTGTTGAGTTTATCCTTTTTGATGAAGAGAGTTGTATCTGCTTTACCTCTTACAAATCCTTGATCAAGAAGGAATTTGCTTAATCGATCATACCAAGCTCTAGGAGCTTGCTTAAGACCATATAATGCTTTCTTAAGGCGATAAACATGATCTGGATGATGATCATTTTGAAAACCAGGAGGTTGTTCAACATAAACTTCCTCTTGAATAAAACCATTTAAAAATTCAGATTTCACATCCATTTGACAAAATTTGAATCCTTTAATACAAGCAAAAGCTAGAAGAACTCTTATGGCTCCCAATCTTGCTACTAGAGCATAAGTTTCTTCATAATCAATTCCTTCTTCTTGATTATAGCCTTTTGCCACTAGCCTTTCCTTGTTTCGAACAATTATGGCAGATTCATCACGTTTGTTCTTGAATACCCATTTAGTGCCAATGACCGGATGGTCTTTAGGCCTAGGTACCAAATCCCAAACTTGATTCCTTTCAAACTGATGTAACTCCTCTTGCATTGCTATAACCCAATCATTGTCTGAAAGGGCTTCATCAATTTTAGAGGGTTCAATTTTCGAAATGAATGCAGAAAATGTGACTTCATTTAAAGTGCTTTTTCTGGTTCTTACTCCTTGATTAACATCACCTATCACTTGATCCAGAGGATGACTCTTATTGTATCTCCATGATATAGGTTGATGTTGATAAGTGTTTTCACAAACATTTTAACAATGATTTTCAAATTCAGGTTCCTTTTCTAAAGGTTTTTCAGAATTAGTTGAAGTAGGAAGTGTTTCAGAACCAGATTGTTTTGAAATAGGAAAATCATCATCATCATCATCCAAGGATTTGTCTAGTTTGGATTCACAGAATACAACATCCATAGATTCTTCAATAACACGTGTTCTCTTATTAAAGACTCTATAAGCTTTACTTCTATTTGATTAACCAAAAAATATACCTTCATCCGACTTGGAATCAAACTTACCCAAGTTGTCCTTACCATTGTTGTGGACGAAACATTTGCATCCAAAGATGTGCAAATGATCTATATTGGGTTTTCTTCCTTTGTACAGTTCATAGGGAGTTTTGTTCAGCTTCTTCCGGAGATATGCTCGATTTGAAATGTAGTATGCAGTGCTCATGGCATCAGCCCAAAACACTTGAGAAGTTTGATTTTCATTCAGCATAGCCCTTGCCATCTCGTTAGGACTCTATTCTTTCTTTCAAAGCAACTCCATTTTGTTGAGGAGTCCTTGGGCCGAGAAATTGTGATCAATGCCCATACCGTCACGTAATTCTCCAAAAGTATGGTTTTCAAATTTTCCACCATGATTTGTACGTATTCCTACAATAGAGAATCCTTTCTCGTTTTGAACCTTCTTGGCAAAAATAGCAAACTGATCAAATGTTTCATCTTTTGAAGATAAGAATATGGTCCATGCAAATCTGGAGAAATCATCAGCTATGACCAATGTATAAAGATTGCCTCCAAGGCTTTTTACTCTAGCTGGTCCAACTAAATCCATATGAATTAGTTGAAGAGGTCTATTAGTTGAAATTTCATTTTTATATTTGAAAGATGATTTGGTTTGTTTACCCTTTTGACATGCATCACAAATCATGTCATTTATAAATTGAATTTTTGGTAAACCAATGACCAAATCATTTTTACGTAACTTGTCAAGTTGAAACATATTAACATGAGCTAATCGTTTATGCCAAGGCCAACTTTCATCCAAGTTACCAACAAAACAATTTTCGAAAAGAATTACTAGAGAGATTAAGAGTATAGCAATTACCTTCTCTAGGAGCTCTAAATAAAGCTTTAGTTCTAATGTTATCTAAGGAGATAATATCTTTGCTCACAATTAAACATTCATCAGAATCAAAGATAACTAAGTTACCTTCATCCGTGCTTTGACTCACACTAAGGAGGTTGTGACATAAACCTTCCACAAGGTAGACATCTTTGATTTGTGGTCCTTCGTTGTTTCCAACTTCTCCAATTCCAAAGAATCCTTCCGGATTGATTTCCACCAAATGTTATCTTGCCACCATCCTTAGGTTTAATTGTAGGAAATTTAGATTCGTCTCCGTCATATGTCTTGAGCATCAACTGTCAATGAGCAAAAGAATTAGAAGAGCGGACTGTTTTTTGAAAATAGTTTAAATAGGATTTTTGTCCAACATTCTTCTTGCCTTTTCGTTTATTAGAGTCAGGTCTATAGCCAATTCCTGACTTGTGATTTGTGAACCTTTGCTGTTTTAAAATGACTTTGAGCATTTCACTACCTCTAGTGAATTTCTCAAGAGTTTTTGTAAGATGTAAATTTCTTTTATCTAAGATACAACAATTATCACAAACCTTTTCTGAAATCTTTTCACAATTCTTTTCAGAAACATTTTCACATTGAGAAGCAGAAGAAGAAATAGTTTGAACTTGTTCTTCTAACAGTTTAATTTTCTTCTTTGAAGATAAAAGCTCTTTTGCAATTTTTCAAAATTCAGTAAAAAGATAATTATATTCAGATGACAATTCATCATAAGATGAGTCGAATTGTTTACCTCTTCGCTTTCGAATCTTCTTCTTGAGCTACAAGACAGATGTTAGCTTTGTCATCTTCTTCTTGCTTCATCTTCATCGGATGAGCTGTCTCCCCATATAGCTGAAACATAAGCTCTTCTTTTGAACTTATTAAATTTCTTGTCTTTGTTCTTGTTCTTGTGGACATTCGATTTGTTGTGGCCGGGATTTTCACATTCATAGCATATGATGGGTTTCTTTGTTTCTGTGCTAGAGCTACCTTTGTGAAATTTTCTCTAAGCTTGGTCCTTCTTGTAAAATTTCTTGAATCTTCGGACCATCATGCCTAGCTCAGCATCTTCATCTTCCTCATCATCTGGTTTTACCTCTTTGACAGTTTTGAGGGCAATTCCTTGTTCTTGCCATCAATCTCATCAAGTCCTTTTATGAACTTGATCTTACCTTCATATTCAGATAAGCTTCCAAATAATGTTGCTCTTTGAAGCCATTGATTCACCACGAGCTTCTTCGATTGCGGTGACCTTAGCTTCCCATTCCTTTGCCGAGGATATTTAGTATTTTCCTCACTTGGGGCCAGTTGATCATAGACTTTGCCCAATGCGGCAAGTTGGTTGATCGGATGAGTGAATCGAGCTGGAACTCACCAATGGATTCTCCGAGACTTCATACGAAATAAATCATATTCATTCATGAGAGTTTTACACGATTCTCCTTGATTCCAACTATTCCTTCATGAGCTATCTCAAGAGCATCCCACATAGCTTTAGCAGATGGAAAAGTAAAAATTCTAAAATGCTTTTTTTGGCTTAGAGCACTTTGCAGCATGTGGATTGCTTTCATGTTGAAAGTGACTTGCTTCTTGTCATTCTCATCATACTCTTCTTCTAGCTTAGGAGTTCTGACACCATCTTCAGTTGACGCTGGAACATAGTCTCCTCTCTCGAACACCCTCCATAGGCCATACTCAGTTGCTATTACGTAGACTCTGAATTTAGCCTTCCAGAATAAGTAATGTTCTCCATTGAAACCTGGAGGTCTGTTGATTGAAGCTCCATCGGGTAGAATTCCTTCCATTGAATCTTTGATCTAGGATGTTAATCCTTCAAATAGATAACCTATGCTTTGATACCAAATGAAAGTGAAGGAAATCACCAAGAGGGGGGTGAATTGGGGATTTTAAAAATTCTTTTTACATCACCCACAAAGATGCTAAATGGAGATAGGGAAGAAGAGCTTAACACGAAGATTTATACTTTGGTTCGGTCTTAACTCTTGACCTACGTCCGGTCCCGGACTCCGGGTTTTTCTACTATCACTCAAATCAGATACACACTCTGTACTCGAAAGTTATCCTCTCTATAGGATACACTCCCCCTTACAAGTTGTAATCTGATAACCCAACCTCAAAGTCCCACAACTTTGAGATTCTTACAGTGAATGATTTACATAAATGAACTCTCTCAAAGAGTAGATAAAGATAATCACTGAAGCACAATGTATCAAAGATACAAATGAGAAATATAAGCAGTAAAAGACTGAGATCTTTGTATGCGTTTTCTGTGTGTGTCTTCTCTGCTTGTAGACTTCAAACCTTCATGTATTTATACTGGATTGAAGCTTGTGACCATTATAGATCCGTTCAGACTTGAAGCTATTCAAAAAACTAGTTGTTGGATCCTTGGTCTGTTGAAGATAGCTGTTGAGGACATTGCATATTTGAATATTTGAATGTTGGCTCCTCAATAGTGTCTTCAATGCTGTTATGCTTAGTGGAGGCAATTGTATAATGTTGTCCAGCTGCTTTAAGACGTTGGAGGCTAGATTTCTGTCTTGAAGAATGGTTTTCCTACTTTCCAGGTAGTAAACCATTGCTTTGGATGAGAGATACAATATAATATTGCAAGTTGTCAAGTTGTTGTCTTAAAGTATTCTTTACGACAAACCTAGATCTTCTGAAATCTCATAAGGAAACTGGTTAAATCTGGTTAGGAAATATTGATATGAATCATATAAATCATAAGCAACCAATTCGCAGAAGCAAGCTAAAGCATAAATCAAACTGAACAAAATACACTCGTTGCGTTCATCGTTTCGATGATCCAAGCTAGAGTTTACTTAGCCAAGCTCGAGTTTGGTATTCATTTAAACATTGAGTTTTGCCTCTGTAAGCATCAAGCTCGAGCTTATGAGTGAGCAGGCTCGAGTTTCGGCTTTTGTCGGGGAAACAAGTTTGAAATCATTTTGAGAGCCAAAATGGAAAATGGCAATCTCGAGTCTATTAGTGAGCAGGCTCGAGTTTGACACTGTTCATGTCATAAATAATTTTAGTTCACAAAATGCAAGCTTGAGCTTAGAGGTGTAAACTTGAGTTTGCTAAGCTCAAAATATGACAATGCTCTTTGTCTGACCCAAACTTGAGTTTGCAAAGGCAAGCTCGAGTTGGTTAATTATGTTGACCTTTAACTTGCACATGTGACAAGGTGTCAAGCTTTATTTAATTTTCCTATCCTTTTTGCACTATCATTGTTGAATTCATGCTTCCTCCTATTCTTGCATGGTTGGCCGAAATATGCCCTTAAAGAGGTGGCTTATGTTAGTTCTCAATGTGTTTTGATGATTCATAACAATTGTAAACATGAGAGAATGTTTTTGTCAAAGATTGGTAAAGCATATTTATTTCAATTCAAAAACATTCTATCAGCGTCAAACTCGAGCTTGGGTCTCCAAACTCGAGCTTGCCCCTTACAGAAAGGAAACCAAGCTTTTTACATTTTCTAAACTTGAGCTTGGTCCATAAACTTGAGCTTGACGGTTTTCAAAGTTTACTCATATTCGAGTAAGCTCGAGCTTACACTTGGAAGCTCGAGTTTACGAAGAGTCGAGGAATTTTTCAAGTTACTCAAATTGCAAACTCAAGCTTAGGTCTGACAGAAACTTTTCAAAGGTTTTAATATTTTTATCAAACTCGAGCTTGCCTTTGAAAACTCAAGTTTGGGTCGACAGAGCATTGTCATATTTTGAGCTTAGCAAACTCAAGCTTACACCTCTAAGCTCAAGCTTGCGCTTTGGGAATCAAAATTATTTTTGACATGAATAGTGTCAAACTCGAGCCTGCTCACTAATAGACTCGAGCTTGCCATTTTGCATTTTGGCTCTCAAAATGATTTCAAACTTGCTTCCCGACAAATGCTAAACTCGAGCTTACTCACTTACAAGCTCGAGCTTGAGACTTCCGAAGCAAAACTCAAAATTTAAATGAAGACCAAACTCGAGCTTGGTATAGTAAACTTGAGCTTGGAGCTTCGCGCAGATGAACGAATCGAGTATAATTTGTTCAAGTTTGATTTCTCGCTTTAGATTGTTTCTACGAATTGGGTGCTTATGATTTATATGCTTTATATCAATATTCCTAACCAGATTTAACCAGTTTTCTTATGAGATTTCGAAGACCTACAAATCTCGATTTAGGAAACTTTTGAGCATTCAAAGAGGAAAGATATCAATCAATTATGCTTCCAGATTTCCGTCAACTGAGTTAACGGCTCAATATCAATTGGAGATATCCCCTTATGCCGAAATCGGTGCAACAAATTTAAAGCCACAACGGACGATTCAAAGAATCAAATCAAGATCTCCCAATGACTATATTCAATGCACTGGACCCAACAGCTAGTATTTCGAATTGCTCCAAGTCTGAACAGATCTCCAACGGTCACAAACTTCAATCCAATATAAATACATGAAGATTTGAAGTCTGCATACACAGAAGAAACACACAGAAAACGCATACAAGCTTATCAATCGTTTTTCTGCTTATACTTCTCAGTAATACATTGTACCTCAGTGATTATCTTTATCCACTCTTTAGAGAGTTCATTTACGTAATTCATTCATTGTAAGAATCTCAAAGTTGTGAGACTTTGAGGTTGGGCTTTCGTTTACAACTTGTAAGGGGAGCGTATCCAAGAGAGAGGATAGCTTTCGAGTACGAGTGTGTATCGATTTGAGTGATAGTAGAAAAACCGAGAGAGTCTGGGATCGGACGTAGGTCAAGAGTTGAGACCGAACCGTATAAATCTTCGTGTCAAGCTCTTCTTCCCTATCTCCATTTAGCTTCTGTTGTGTGAGTGATTTTAAAAAGGAATTTTTAAAATCCCCAATTCACCCCCTCTTGGTGATTTCCTTCACTTTCAGCTTATCCCTTACACTTCCTTGACTTTTCCCTTGTCTAGATAACCCATGGATATTGCATGAAATCTTTTGTCTCCTTCCTTGTTTCTCATTTGGCACGAATTGAGAGCTTGTTCAAGAAGCCTTGAGTCGTCTTTTCCATCTTAATTACATGCACATGTGTCCCTTGTCATCAAGTTACAATAACTTCCTAGCTTGACAAGTGGTATTATAGGGTGGAAGATGAATTTTTATGACTTGTACCTTAGTTTCATAATGTCAAAAATATCAAATCAATATGACTTCACTTAACCTCCTTGTTGGACGAATTGAGGACTCATATAGGGCTTCATGAAGATTCTCTTTTATGTATCAAAATGGCTTAACTTCATAGCCTTCCATCTTAGCACACATGGCACAAATCCATGGCTTAATCAAGAAGCTTGAGAATTACACTTCTTGACTTTGTGTCATGTGAAGGTGGAATATCACCTAGAGGAGGGTGAATAGGTGATTATAAAAAATATTTCGCTAAAAACTCAAGAACAAAAACCAGTGACAGAGAGAAGAACAATGGACATAAGAGATTATACTAGTTTGGTCCAACTCTTGACCTACGTCCAGTCCCCATAAGCTCTCTGGGATTTTCACTGTCTCTCAAACACAAATACAATTACACACTTTGTACTCGAGGTAATCCTCTCACTCTAGGATTCACTCCCCCTTACAAGTTGTAATTGTATACTCACACTTAAGGTTCCACACCTTAAGATTTAACTGATAAACAAACAATTGAATAGTGTTTATCTCCTCACTGAGTAGATAAATAATAAACACTGAAGTACAATGAAAATATCTGAAGATATTAGCCCAGTTTATGAAATAGTAAGAAGTATTTGAGTCGAATTGATTGCACAGCGTTTCGGTAGTTGGTGAATTCAAAGCTTCTACTATTTATAGTTGATGACGTTTATGACCATTAAGAAGCTTGATGAATTATCCGTTGAGACTCTTCAAAATGTCCGTTAGAGATATGAAGCGTCGAACTTTGTAATCGCCGTCTTCAACATTCTTTAATTCTTTTATTCCTTCGTTTATGACCGTTGAGGCACAGCAATGGGAATGAGCAATATCTTGCCATAAACGTCTTTCGTGTGTTTAGAAGTATGGTTGCTGGATTAGAGTCTCGATAAGCTAAAGAGCATTAAATGCTCTGACACGTAAGATTTCTTTATTCAAAAACTTCGTTAATCCACATTCTAATCATATGAAACTCATTAATAAACTAATTAATTATAGTTAGGAACAATAATGATAGATGATATGAAGTAACAAAAACAATCTCGGTGGATTCGAGGTTTGAATATGAAGTTCTTCAAAAATGAGATACCTTGGCTCGAGTCAATCTTATCTTGGCTCGAGTCAACATATGATTTTGAAAACGTAGAGAAGAAGAACATCAAGATGATTAACTCGAGTCAAATATCACTGGCTCGAGTCTAGGATCTAACTCGAGGCTGATAAATTGTGGCTCGAGTCAATCTTTAATTGATCACTTAGCTCTTGATGATTCTTCAACTTGAGGCAGAGAAAAGCTTGGCTCAAGTCAATGTCCAAACTCGAGGCACTAAAATCCTGGCTCAAGGCAGACTCAATTTTTAAATATAACAGTCAAGATTTTGGCTAGAGTCAATACACATTAGCTCGAGGTAGGTGAAATGTAATTTTGAAAGCTTTTTAAGTTCGAAGACAATTGGCTCGAGTCTCGAATATCCTGGTTGGAGTCTAATCACAAACTCGAGGCAAACTTTTCGGTGGCTCGAGTCAATATGTCATTTTGGCAATAGATGGAAAGGTACTGACTAGAGTCTTTAAGGGGCTCGAGCCAATCTGACAGCAACAGATTTTATTGAGAAAATCCACTTTTTCGACTGAGTTTAAATCATTTTTCCTAGATCATTATACATGCATTTTTTCCAAAGGTTTATCATCATCAAAACACATATAGAGAACTAACATCATGTCCCATCTTAAAATTGATTACTCTTCCCTTTTCCATTTACACGAAATTAAAGTGTACTTGGGGCCTCTTAGATATGTTTGATCATATGTCAAACTATATTGGTTTCCCCTTTGAACACTTGGCAAAACCCTAAGCATGTACAAGAAGCTTTCAATTTACTCCTCTGGACTTAGCACATGCTCTTGTGTAATTACCATTCCATGCCCTTTTCTTGTCTTGCTGACCGAAATAGCCCTAAGAAAAAGGGTTCCAAAGTTGTCTCATATAACCCTTGGACACATGTCCATTTTCTAAAAAATTATTGCCATTTATTAACCAAGGTCCAATATGACACATATTCTTCTTTTCATTCTTCCTTTTTGGCCGAGATTGGCCTTGATCATGTGGTCCCCATATTTCACTTTTAAATCATTTAAGTATAGTCACATGATCAAATAGAATTTCACTTGTTAGTCAAGTTTAACAAGTGATTCCAACTTAAGTAAATAAAAGTCATTATTACCATTTTATTCCTTAAGCATACTTATTAAGGAAAAATTCACATGGCCTTCTTTTATTCTCTTTTTGCCAAGATTATTACCTCAACTAGTCAATGGAATATTAATCCCATGTCAAGTATTTTTTTTATTACCTTATATCCCAACATTTAAAATTTCAGAAAAAAACTAAGTATTCAGCTAGTATTTCACTATTCCATTCCACCAAATATTCACATTGTACTAGGATTTAAAAGGGCAAAAATTAGAATATTACAAAAACTGAATGAAAAACATATAGAATAGAGTGTATTGGATTGAGAGTGTTGAAAGATGGAGTATCACCAAGAGAGGGGGTGAATTGGAGATATAAAATTTTCTCACGTAAATACTCTGTAAGCCGAATGCAAAACAGAGATAAACAGAGTAAGGGTAAGAGAAATTGAATACAATGAGTTTATACTGGTTCGGTCCAAATCCTTGACCTACGTCCAGTCCCCAGACTCTCCGGGATTTCACTAATTTCAAATAATTACACACTCTGTAACTCTCGAAGCAATTCTCTCTCTAGAACTTGCTCCCCCTTACAAGTTGTAATCAAATGTCCCAATCTCAAAGTCCCAATACTTTGAGATTCTTACAAGAAATGATAATCAATGAAAACTCTCTAAAAGAGCAGAATAATAATCACTGAAGCTTAATATATCCGAAGATATTATCTCTGTGTGTAGAAACTGTAAATGCTCTTAATGACTAATTGAATGCGCAGAGTTTCGGTAGGTGGAGACTTGAATGCTTCTCCTATTTATAATTTGTTAGCATTGATGACCGTTGAGAAAAACTTAATGAGCCGTTGTGAGTAATCAATATATCCGTTGAAATCACTTGCTCGGTTTCCTCGTATTCTTCCGACATTTGACCGTTATTCTCCGTTGACATTCTTTATTCAATTTGTCCGTTGAGAGACAGTGAGAATGTTATCTGGGAAGAGACCGCAATGCTTTTTGAATGTCCAGAGGTTTGTTTCTTCTTTCAGCTTCGAAGTCTGGAAACACATTTAATGCTTCTGACACATATTTGCTTTTCGTGATTTCAAATTTAAAAACATGTTAGAAGTATCTGAAATACACTAGCAAACTGATTAAACTTGGTTAGGAATAAGAAGAATCAATTATATAAGATACCCAAGCTTTAATCGAATGAAAATCGAATGTGCGTAAAAGACTTTCAAATCGATATGTATAACTCGAGTTGCTTCACATAACTCAAGTTGTATTTAGTTCAGTGGATATACGCATGAAGAACAGAACTTGAGTTATCCTGAATAACTTGAGTTGTATAACTCGAGTTGCTATGTATAACTCGAGTTCCTTTAGAAATTAATTATTCAGGAAATTCATCGCAATTTGGTTAACTTGAGTTATAGGAAAAACTTGAGTTGCCAAACTCGAGTTATCTAGGTAACTCGAGTTTCTTTAGCATTGAAATTAATCAGAAAAACTTTCGCAAATGATGTAACTTGAGTTATAAAAATAACTTGAGTTATGCAACTCGAGTTACTATGTATAACTCGAGTTTTTCCAGTATTGAAATCGATTTAATGTATTTGGCGATTTGACAACTCGAGTTCAAGCACAGAACTCGAGTTATATCAGATAACTTAAATTCTGATATCGCGAAGAGCCTTTTGGAAACTGAAGTACAACACATAACTTAAGTTGTTTAGTGACAACTCGAGTTATCCATTGTTTGAGACTTGATTTTTCTTCAATGAGAAACTTGAGTTATGACAGGCAACTTGAGTTGAGTAACTTGAGTTGTTTTCAAAAACTTGAGTTACCAATTTTCAAAATCATTTTACAATCTGCCTAAACTTAGATCTTCGCAAATTAACTCATTGACTATTACAATTGTTAGACATCATCAAAACACATAGAGAACTAACAAGTGTAACTCGAGTTTCTAGCCAATGAAATTGAGTGAAACATAAAAATCATATCCACAGATAAAACAAACTCGAGTTTCGATGAAAGAGAACTCAAGATAGAATCATATAACTTCAAATTACGGACATTAACTTCCGTGTACCAAACTCAAAATTCAACCTTGTAATTTAATTTCTTTCTTTATTCTTTGACTTACTTACACAAGATATTCACATTAAATAGTGTAATTAGCCAAAGCAAGAAATAAATATATGAGGCAAACGTCTTACTCTAATATCTAACATCTAAAGTAATAATAAAGGTTATTAAACCTAACATTGAGGACATAAGGAAGGCTTTCGATAAATTCGTATTGTAAGACATAATATGTGTTCTCTATCTCGTAGATTATCATACAATAACACAACTCTAAAGGATCTTAGGATATCATGCTTTCACATTCAATAGAATTAAAGATACTAACATTTACCCATAATTGCGGAAGATTTTTAGCGATGGAAAGCTTTCTCAGGGTCTTGACCTTCTCTCTTCTTGTATCTTCTTATGATTGGGATGGGATACAACTTTCACAGTCAAACTTTGAAGGCCTCTTATGCTCTTTATATTTCTCTCTTCTAAACGTACGTGCCTTTTTTACTTTCAGAGAACTGTACCTATCAACAGTTGTCTCTTTATTACTTTTAATAACTCCCATACCAATATTACATTTTTCCCTTTTCTTATTAAATCAAAATAACACTTATTTTTACATGAGACACAAATATTTTACATTCTCCCACTACAAAAAAAAAACTATCATTTGTCGCGGTTAAATACATCGGTCATAAATAACCGCTACAAAATCATTATTTACCATGTTTTTGTAGCGGTTTTTTAATGAACCGCAACAAATTAGCAGCGGATGCATTACGGGATGTTTCCGAGATATTTGTAGCGGTTACTCTAAAGTAAAACGCTACAAATGTGGCGCCAGCTTGGCGCGTCATGGCGCGAATCTCTGTGGCGCAACATTTGTTGCGGTTTTTTGGGAAAAACCGCTACAAATTTGGCGCCAGCGTTGGCTCGTGATGGCGCGAACTTTGTCGCTATAATTCTGTAGCGGTTACACGAAAGAAACTGCTACAGGATAGCGGAACGACAGCGTTTTGTCGCGGTCGTTGTTGAGCGAAGCTACAACCGTGTCAGATAATATAATTTTGTAGCGGTTAATGGACAAACCGCTACAATATTATCATTTGATAGTGGTTTGGACTTGTTTTAGTCAATTTCTAACATAGGTTTTTGCTTTTTACCACTTTTGGTGGCATTTCTGTAATTTTGAGTGTCTGGTGGCATTTTCGTAATTCTAAGTATCTGCAAATTCTGCCTTGTGTGTTTATGCTGCATGAGTACTAGGAGTACTACTAATCTAGAAGACTTGTTGTCATTTGATCCTGAAATAGAAAGAACAATTCTTACTGCTAGAAGAGTTGTTAGGCTAAGTCGTGGGATTAATACTGAATTGGACATTGAACTTGAGTCTGATTGTGACCATTCTGACTGTGTCCATTCTGTTGATCTTTCTGATTGTGTTTCTTATAGTACTTCTGATAGTCTTATTGTTTTCACTGATTCTAGTAGCAATTTTTCTAACTCAGAAATTATGGCAGAAGAACAAGGAAAGCGTCCTACTTTAAAGGAATTAGCTGCACCTGATGTTAATTATCAACCTTTGTGTATCCAATATCCTAACCTTGCAGCTAACTTTGAAATTAAATCTGGTCTAATACACTTGTTGCCTATGTTTCATGGTCTTGCAGGTGAGTATCCCATTAAGCATTTGAAGGAATTCCATGTAGTGTGTAGCACAATGAAACCGCAGGCCATTGATGAAGATCATATCAAGCTGAGAGCTTTTCCTTTCTCGTTGGAAGGTGGAGCTAAGGACTGGCTGTTCTACCTTCAACCCTCATCTATTGGGAGTTGGACTGCTATTCAGAGGTTATTTCTGGAGAAATTTTTCCCTGCTCAAGAGCCACTTCGATCAAGAAGGAAATTAGTGGCATTAAACAAGCTAATGGGGAGACTATGCATGAGTACTAGGAAAGGTTCAAAAGGTTATGTGCAAGCTGTCCACACCACCAGATCACTGAGCAACTCTTGATTACCTATTTCTATGAGGGTCTGCTACCTGTAGACAGAGGTTTGGTGGATGCTTCTAGTGGTGGGGCTCTGAGTAACAAGACACTTGAAGATGTCCGAGACTTGATATCCACTATGGCAGCTAACTCTCAGCAGTTTGGCACTAGGGCCAATAGTACTCCTGTTTACCAGATTCAATAACCTCCAATCCAGTACGATTCTCAGATATTAGAGACTATACTTGATAATCTGACCTCCTTGGTGAGGCAGTTGGTAGTGACACAAACAGTACAGTCTTCCCCTCCTCAGATTGGGTACTCATGTTGCTTCTGTTCTGACCCTTATCATTCTACTAACTCTTGCCCTACCTTCAATGATCCTGCTTATCAAGACCAATCAGTAGCTGCAGTGGGTGTTTTTCCAGGAAAGCTACAATACAAGCAGAATAATGCCTGCATCTGTTTATACATCTCTTGGTCTTGGTCCTTTATGTCCTACTAGTGTTGTTGTTTAGTTAGCTAATAGGAGTAATGCTCATCCTTCTAGTTTAGTTGAAGATGTATTAGTCAAAGTTAATGAATTAATATTCCCTGCTGATTTTTACATCTTAGATATGGAAGGTGAGTCTCCTAGTAGTAGGTCACCAATCATTTTTGGGAGGCCTTTCATGAAAACAGCTAAGACTAAGATAGATGTGTATTCTGGTACTCTTTCCTTGGAGTTTGGTGATATATCTGTGAATTTCAATATCTTTGATGCCATGAAACATCCTAGGGAAGAGCATTCTATTTTCTGCATTGATGTGATTGATGATGTTGTGGATGATGTTATTGCTGATTGGTATGCTGATTACCCTGATTTTTCATCTGGAAGTGATTCTTCCATTTGTACATGTGCTGGTAATGAATGGTGCTCTGTTTGCACTGATTTGGTTAATGTTGCATTTTTTGGAGATTCTGACTTGCTTAATGATGCTGCATTACTTGTGGATTCTAATGTTGATTCTGATTTTGAGCTTCATCCTGACCCTGATATGCATCATGAGTCTATGCTTGATTCTGATTTTGATGAACTGAATTCTGATGTTAACATTGAGTTGTATAGACATAGTTCTTCTTCTGCTTCTATGAATGTGGTTTCAGGCATTTTCAGTGTGATGACATCAGAGTTGTTGCAACAACCGCCCAAGCTTCTCCCCTCCACTGAGCAACCGCCCAAATTAGAGTTGAAATCCCTTCCAGACCATCTAAAGTATGTATTTCTGGAGGAGAATGAGCAGTTGCCAGTCATTGTGGCAAATAACCTTATGTCTGATCAAGAAGAGAAGCTGCTAAGCTTATTGAGGGCGAACAAGAAAGCCATTGGGTGGACATTAGCTGACATAGTTGGAATCAGTCCTTCCATGTGTATGCATCGAATTCTGTTGGAAGAGGAAGCTAAGCCAGTGAGGCAACCCCAAAGACGCCTTGATCCCCTAATCCTTGATGTGGTGAAGAAGGAGGTCACTAAGTTTCTGCAAGCTGATATGATTTATCCCATTTCTGATAGCCAGTGGGTTAGCCCGGTTCAAGTGGTTCCCAAGAAGTCTGGAGTCACTGTGGTGGCTAATCAGAAGAGTTAGCTTATTCCTACTCGAGTTCAGAATAGTTGGAGAGTTTGCATTGACTATAGGAGACTCAACCAAGCCACTCGCAAGGATCACTATCATCTACCTTTCATTGATCAGATGTTAGAGCGATTGGCTGGTAAGTCTCACTACTGCTTCGTGGATGGCTACTCCGAATATTTCCATATCCATATTACTCCTGAGGATCAGGAGAAGACGACCTTCACATGCCCCTTTGGAACATATGCCTACTGAATGATGCCTTTTGGCCTCTGCAACGCACCTGGCACCTTTCAGCATTGTATGGTAAGTATTTTCTCTGAGTTTCTAGAGGACTGCATGAAGGTTTTTATGGATGATTTCACTATATATGGGTCTGATTTTGATGCATGCTTAGCTAATTTGTATAGAGTTTTGCATAGGTGCATTGAGTCTAATCTTGTGCTGAATTATGAGAAGTGTCACTTCATGGTTGAGTCGGGTATAGTCTTGGGACATATAGTGTCTAGGAAAGGGATTGAGGTAGATCTTGCTAAGATAGATGTAATTATTGCTTTGCCTTACCCCGCATCTGTGCGGGAAGTTCGCTCTTTTCTTGGTCATTCGGTTTCTATCGACGTTTCATTCAAGATTTCAGCAAGACTACTCGACCTTTGTCCAACCTTTTGCATAAGGACACTAACTTTGTATTTGATGATGAGTGCAAGGCAGCCTTCGATTACTTGAAGTGTTTCTTGACCACAACCCTAGTGATCCATCCTCCAGATTGGTACCTTCCCTTCGAGTTAATGTGTGATGCTTCCAGTTATGTGGTTGGTGCTATCTTGGCACAACGGGTCGACAGAGCATCTCATGTCATTTCATATGCCTCCAAGACTTTGGATCCTGCCCAGTCTAATTACACCACTATCGAAAAGAAGTTGTTGGCTATTGTATTTGCTTTTGATAAGTTTAGGTCATATCTGCTAGCTAGTAGAGTAATTGTTTTATCTGACCATGCTGCTTTAAAGTTTCTTTTGCAAAAGGCAGATGCTAAGCCACGACTCATCCGGTGGATGTTATTGCTCCAAGAGTTTGATGTTGAGATTCGAGACAGAAGTGGAGCACAAAACTTGGTAGCTGACCGCTTGAGTCGCATCACCCATTCTCCTTCTCACCCCTCTTCTACGTCTCTTGAGATGACTACTTTCTTGCTTAGAGGATTATACAATCTATAGGCTTTACTTTGATGCTCGTAACCAATGAAAAGGCATTTTTCTCCTTTGTCATCTAACTTATTCCTCTTCTGATCTGGAATATGAGCATATGCCATACAACCAAAGATTCTTAGATGGCTAACCTCCGCTTCCTAACACTCCATGCTTCATCTCGGAGTTTTGAACTTGACACTTTTTGTTGGACAACGATTTAATAGATAGGCAAGACACTAAATAGCTTCGGCCCAAAATTTTCTTGGCATATGCTTTCCTTTAATCATGCTTCTTGCCATATCGAGAATTGTGCGATTCTTTCTTTCTGCAATTCCATTTTGTTGTGGTGTGTAGGCAGCTGTCAGCTGATGAATTATTCCATGGTCCCGACAAAATGCTTCAAATAATCTGGAAGTATATTCTCCTCCCCTATCTGTTCTGAGCACTTTTAAATACTCACCACTTTGCTTTTCTACCATTGCCTTGAACTCCTTGAATTTATCAAGGGCTTCAGACTTTTCCTTGAGGATATATACCCAATCTTTTCTGCTGAAATCATCAATGAATGTGATATAATACATGTTTCCTCCAAGTGAAGGAATGTCAAATGGACCGGCTATATCTGAGTGAACTAGTTGCAGTGGTCTTTTTGCTCTTCATGACTTGCCAACTTCAAATTTTTGTCTATGTTGCTTTCCTCGCATGCATCCTTCACATAGTTGATCCGGATGATTATTGTTGGCAATCTGGTCACCATCTTCGCTTTTGATAACAACTTCAGGCCAGTGAATCCGAGATTACCAAATCTGAGATGCCACAACCATGAACTATCTTCAATGGTAGACTTAATGCATTTGATTCCATCTGTCTGTATATTCAACTTGAATAGACGATTGCTTGTCATTTCAACTTTTGCTATCAATTCTCCTTTCTGATTTCTCATGGTGAGAGAGCCATCTTTTAAATGTATGTCATATCCCTTCTCCAATAGTTGACCAAGACTGAGGAGATTGCTCTTCAAAGATGGTATATAGTAGACATCTGTAATGTGTCTTCTATCTCCATTCTTTGTAAATATAATAATATTACCTTTGCCTTTAATTGGGGTTTTTGATAGATCGCCAAATGTGACTTCTCCTTGGATTTCTGCATTCAACTCTGTGAATAACTCCTTTTTGCCACACATATGATTACTTGCTCCAGTATCAAGGTACCATACATTTTTTTCCAGTATCTTTTTCACCTTTGTAAGTGAACAAGACGGTTGGTTCATCAAGTTCTACTACATTTGCTGTATAATGACTTCTCTGCATTCATAACTGAGATGACCAAATCTATTGCAATTATAACATTGCAATTGGGATTTATCACTTCGTTGTTGATATCTGCCTCCTCCTCTGGACAAGAATCATCGACCTCGGCTTTGGCCACGACCTCGATTATATGATCCTTGACCACGTCCATATTCTGTTGTGTAAGTTTCAAATCTTCCATTTGATCGGCCATATCCACTGCATCCACCACGACCACCTCGAGCATTGAAGCCACCCCAGGTGTTATATCCACCACGATTTCCTCTGCCACGTACATAGTTGTTGCTACTGGCTTGATTTTCATTTAATGATAATTTGCTTTGCAAAGCTTGCTCCAAATTGCTAGAGCCTTCATTTAGATTCATTCTTTGCTCGTGAGCTTGAAGAGAACTCACAAGCTCATCAATGGACATGACTGACAAGTCTTTGGCTTCTTCAATAGCCGTGACAATGTAATCAAACTTTCTTGTTAATGACTGTAGAACTTTCTCTATTATTCTAACATCTTCTAGAGTCTCTCCGTTTCTTTTAATTTCTTTAGCCACCTTTTGAACTCGTGAGACATAATCTGTAACTGGCTCCGTATTTTGCATTTTCAAATTCTCAAATTCAGCTCTCAGTGATTGTAGTCGTACCCTTTTGGCTTTGTCTACTCCTTTTCAATATTTTTGTAAAATCTCCCATGCATTTTTGGAAGATTTTGCATCTGATATTTTCTCAAAGGTTGATTCATCAACACCTTGAAAAATCAAGAATAGAGCGTTCTTGTCCTTCTTTCCTGAATCCTTCAGTGTCTTTTTCTGAGCGTCTGACAAAACTGCTTCAGCAGCTGCATCGGCAAGCTCCATGTATCCATCCTCAACAAGGTCCCATATATCTTGGGAACCTAATAAGGTCTTCATCTGGATGCTCCAATTTCCATAATTGCCTTTCGACAATTTTGGAATTTGTGGTTGTACCATCTCTGTCATCTTTATTGACTGTAGCTCTGATACCACTTGTTGGAAATTGAAGAGATGAAGATGATGAAATAACAATGCTTCTATTAAAAACTAAAATACAATATAACTTTGTTTATCTCTCACACTCCTTTGCTTTTTTCTCACAGTTACAACTCTCAAAGATAATTTCCTCACTTGTCTCTCAAAGTGCTTCGGCACTTAATTCTGCTTTTTCTCTCTATCTCTCTTTTTGATCAGATACAAAAATGAAGCAATACATTGTAACCCATATATATAGGCTAAGTAAACCGGCTTTGTCTTCCGTAGCTTTATGGAAATAGCTGGCCAACATTTATTATGTTGCTTCTAATTTATTGCTTCTATTTCTTTCTTAGCCGCCTTTTTTGACTTTGGCTACAAAGTTGTTTTTGCTTCATGTATTGGCAGGAGACTTTTCTTCATTTCAATTTAATAGACAACTCATTCATTAGTACGTAGCACCCTTCTACCCGTAACACGTTGCTCTGCTTCTTTTATCCATTTGACAACTCATAATCAAAT
Source organism: Acacia melanoxylon (assembly GCA_019022615.1). NCBI lineage: Eukaryota > Viridiplantae > Streptophyta > Magnoliopsida > Fabales > Fabaceae > Acacia > Acacia melanoxylon. The sequence continues at coordinate 40,682 of JAFJYJ010000090.1, forward strand.
TGCTTCAATTTGCCTAGCGGTGGAAGGGAGAAAGTACAAAATCCAATTTGCTCTGCTTCACGTGACAACTCATGCATCATTTGTTTGACAGCTAATTCACTATATTAAATCTAGCGGTGAATTTATGAGATACATAGGAACATTAAATTGAGTTTGAATTCTATCAGTTTCAATATGAGATATGACAAACTTCAGGTCCAATTTGGTGGTTCAATCAAGCAAGATAAAATATGTCAATTTAAGATAGGTTGCCCTCTAAAAACATGAAGCGACAGGTTTGAACCCCAAAGACCTCAACAACCTTCCAAAAATAGGAAGCTTGGCTTAGTTCAAATAGAAATCATCATCTTTTCAGTCAAGTAGACTACGCTATTAAAGGACTATCATGCGAGATAGCCAGAAACATGAAAAGCAGCTCCAAGTTCAGATCTTGCTGCACTTCCACTAAATGTGTTATATGATCAAAAAGTAAATTCTGTAGAGGCATTGGAAAAAATAAATTGCCGATTTCAACTGGAAAAGGCGGCCATGGAACCCTTATCATTCAACAACAGATTTTTTTTTTTTTTTAAAAAAAAAAAACAACATTTTGACATCATGAAAGAGCTTTTGGGATATAATATCCACTTGTCCAAATAAGAGGAAGGATAATCCCATGCACCTGGGGCGTAGAAGTTCAGAATCCTGTTGGCATGATACCTAGCAACCAAACATCAGAAGATCAACAAGAGATCAGATGTTAAGCTTTCATTCTCTATGGTTACTTAAGTATTAAAAATGAGTCACTACATGCAAGCGGCTTTGAAAGAAAGACAGGTTTTTAACTTGATGCACCATATAGGGAGTAAGCGAGTTTTTCACTATCAGTACGACAAGATTTGAATTTTTTTGGGAAATATATTCATTATCTACCAAGCATTTTTTTAACTATCTATCTTCTACACAGACTTATGGATTGCACAAGATGGTCACTGTCTGGCTGTTTGTTAAAAATATTTCTTGGAGGAAAATAAAACGGAAAACCAAATAAGTTGACTAAATACAAGAACATATCAGAATAACACTGCCAGGGGATAAGGGGTTGCCACGGGCATCGGCTTTGACGATATTATCGGGGATTTTTTTATTTAGATCGCTAAGAATCTCTGCCAGAGGACGAGTTATGGATGGGTCCGAGAGAGGAAACGACTTGTGCAGCGGCACAACGTAATTGGAATTCGATACGCCTCCATTCTTCCCATCGCTGCTATCACCGCTGCTATTGCTTCGTTCCAGAGCACTAACGATGGACAGTGAGCCTGAAAGGCCTCTTCTTCGAAGATTTCTCCGTCGGGACGCTCTCACAAGTCACAAGTACTGCACCCACGGGAGGAACCTCATTACCGCATGAGAAAGACGTTGAAGTTGAGGGCCGATTTTCTAGACCAACGAAGGAAATGAGATTACGACTAATTGAGGAAGCCATCGGCCGACGATCTAACCAACCACGCACCCAGGCCTCAAGTATGCCTAACACATCATGCAAGCGATGAATGAAAACTTGTAACACTGTTCAGATCTACTAATAAATAAATACTCAGTATTAATGAATATTTTCAAATATTCCATAATTTACGTGATTCATATTTGTTCATATTTGATTGTTTTTAATTAATCATATTTAAAAAATTATTTGATTGTTTCTTAATATTTCTAAGGGTTAAGATGCAAAAATGCACATATGTTTTACTCTGAGGAGCGCCCAACACCATATGCTTTTTTTAGGTGCAAAATTAACTATGTGGTTATTGAATTGGTGCAAAAGTCACAATTTCTGTTAAAAGCATAAAACGTCCGTTAAATTTGCCTTAATTGTGCCAGCTAGATCCATGTGTAATTCAGTCCTTCTTTGACCATGGAAGATGTGTCAGGTGGGGGACAGTTGAAGACTCCATTCACTTGAAACCTTCCCCTGTTCGAAATCGGAAATCTCCATTGCATCGACTCAAATGAAGACGAAATCAGACGAATTTTAAAACCTTCGAGAAATCGAGAGCATGGAGGAGGGAGAAATCATATGAGTTTATGAACCACACTACTTCACGCGTCAGACATGAAAACCATTCCAAATTAAATGGTTGCCACCAACTGGTACGACAAAGTGCTCCTTCTTCCCAAGTTCTATTAAATTATGAGTAGACACTAGCTGATTTCATATGTCCAACATTTTCCTGCAGATCCAGGTCGCTTTTTTTGTTATTATTTTAAAATTCTGCGACTCCGTGTCTCTTTCCGTAGCGTTAGGCGACGATTCGAGCGGTAAAATCACCACAATGATTTAGAAACAGAATATTCATAACTAATATTAAAATCCCAGATTGAGATTAACATGCTTCAAGATCGATTAAAGAGCATGTTATGCTTTTTCGAAAACGAACTTTAAGGAAAGAATAGGCTTTAATCGATTGTACAGATCAAGATTGATTAAACATGTATTGGGATAAGCATCAGTTTTTCGAAAGTATTAATGAACAGGATCTATAGTACTCGTCGAAACAAAATTGATCAAGAGCAATTAGTACCAATAAACCACCAACTGAATCTAATTTTGAGAAAGACCAATTAAGAGGATTCAAGCAAGAATCGAAAATAAGATTCAAACAAGAGAGAACTCGATCGAAAGCATAAACGTGAGACGCAATCGAAGAAAATCAAGATAGAGGCATACTAAAGCTTTGATACCAAATGTTGGACATAAATGATTTCTCCCTCCTCCATGCTCTCGATTTCTCCCATTTCGTCTTCATCTTAGTCGATGCAATGGAGATTTCCGATTTCGAACAGGGGAAGGTTTCAAGTGAATGGAGTCAACAACTGTCCCCCACCTGCCACGTCTTCCATGGTAAAAGAAGGACTGAATTACATATGGATCCAGCTGGCACAGTTAAGGCAAACTTAACGGACGTTTTATGCTTCTAACAGAAATTGTGACTTTTGCACCAATTTAATAGCCACATGGTTACTTTTGCACCTAAAAAAAACATATGGTGTTGGGCGCTCCTCGGGGTAAAGCATATGTGCATTTTTGCACCTTAACCCTATTTCTAATTGCCTTTATTTCCTAATTTCCTCAAAACGTGATGCATGATTTGATTGACCTCTTGATTAACATCTTCAGTGGCAATGACTTCTCATTTTTGATAGATTTGAGATATATTTTGACATATTTGAGAAGTTATTATTACTAATTTAAAGAGATTTTATTGAGATTTTAAGAAAAATCAAACTGGATGCATCATTTATGGGATTTCAATTTAAAATAAAAGTTTGAGTTTAGGAAATAAATAATACTCCCTCCGGTCCTAATTATAAGACATAGTTGACTTTTTTGGAGAGATTAAGGAAGCTAATTAAATTACTTTAGAGTATTTTTATTTTTATTTTTTTCTTCAAACTATTTAGTTTGACTAATAAACTAGTATATAATCTAAGAATACACAACATATGAAATAATTAAGTAACTTATTTAGCTTCCTTAATCTCTCCAAAAAAAGTCAACTATGTCTTATAATTAGGACCGGAGGTAGTAATATTCAGTTTATTTAAGAAAAAAACTAAAAATTAAGTTTTATTGTTATGAGATAATTGTTTTTTTTCTTTTATTAATTTTTTTTAATAATGAATCGAGGCGGCTATTGGACATTCACGTGGGAAGAGAATCAATTGAAGATCAATGAATAAAAGGACTAGGAGCAGGCATTGATTGCAACCACGACACCGTTTCATTGGACTCAAAATAAGACCTAAATTGGAGAGGCAATTGGGGGAGGAGTACGAATTAAAAAAAGCTGGGAGGCGGCATCGTCATTATTCGCTGGAGACAGAGCAGAAACGCACAGACCGAAGAAAGGCAAGGAGACACCGTCGCGGCATCACACAACCTCCAGACCTTCATCCCCTTCTCTGTCGCCGGCGACCTTCGCCCACACCTCCATCGTCGCCGGCGACCTTCTTCATCTTTCCATTCTCACCACCACAAGGCCGAGCTTCAGCAACCAGCAAAGACCAGGCAGCTATCGACAAGCAGAGGTGCAGATAGTGGGAGCTGTTTGTTTTATCTTTACCCATTTTCCTCTGATTCCTTTAATTTTATGGCTTTCAACTCTGAATTTATTGGTCTTGCTGTGATGCTTTGATTTGGTTTAAAGCCATGTGTGGCTAGTTTGTCTTACAACCTAGGGTAGCTATGAACTTATAAGAGGAATAGACTTTTGTTTTTATTAATTAGTTATAATTAATATTAATTTTGTTTACTTAATCATGTTTAGCTTTATCTATTTAGTGTCTGATCATCTTTGAATATGAATTTTAGAATTAGGATTTACCTTGACGAAGGAGATTTTAATTAAGCTCGAGATTAAGTAATATGAGTTTAGATTACGATTTAATTTGCGATTAGGATATACATATACCTAATGGCCCCACATAATTGTTGAAGAGTGTGTTCGAGTTTTATTGCCTCTTGAGTAATTATGTTAGACATAACAAATTATACTCAAGAGAGGGTTGTAAGTGGACCGACATTTTGTAATACCGGTAATTATTTATCCGGAATATTATATTTCGATAAATAATACCTATTGAAAATAGGTGAATATGTGGTATCAAATAAGAAGTAATAATTATCTTATTTTCTAAGGTAATTTCTATGGAAATTAGGAGAGATAAAGAGCTAAAATCCATAAAATGTATTTTTGAGGCATTAAATGGCCTAAAAATATTATGATAAATCCCAGGAGGCAATTAAATATTTGTTAAAAATTAGAAAGTATGTTGTCTCTAATTTTAGGAATTTTTGGGGATAATTTCCCTTGAAAAATAATGAGGCAAAATTAAGTATTATTTTGGGATCATAAGTGACCCCATGATTTTTAATATTTTACATGGGATATAAAATACCAATGTAAGTAAAATAGTTGTGAGATAATGATTTATCCTAATTAAGAAAATTATCAAAAATTAGTAAGTGGCTAATCTGGTAATTAATGGGATAATTAAGGTATAAAGTAAATGAATTAAAAATAATTTAAATAATTATTTTTAATTGGAGAAATTCGAAATTATTAAATAAATAAAAAATAAAAAATAAAATAAAATATTAATAAAATATTTTATGCTTAGAAAAATAAATAAAAAATAAAAGAAAAAAATAAATATCATGATATTTTTGTAAAATTGTATTATTATATAATATAGTGAATAGTAATGGAATAAATAGGAAACGGATCCTATCTAGAGAACCAGGAATAGGAATTCCAAAGTCAAGGTAAAATATTGATCAGTGAGTTTTTACCTTCAAGTGACCTCTTAGGAAGTTAATTCCGAGGTCGGTAGCGCATTTGCCTAATAAGACGAAATAGAGAAAAATGCGATATTCACATTTTGGATTTGAAGAAAATAATTATAACTCAACATCTAGAGATGAGTTTATAATTATCTGGACATATTTGGAATCGTGAATTATTATCCGAGATTGATGATTCCGAAAGCGATTTCCGACACCGGACGTGTTCGAACACGTTTTTCGAGAAAACTTCAACTGGATCGTTGGAACCCGTAAGGGACCGAAATCTAAGTTAAATTAGATATTATTGATGAGGAAGTGAAGATCTTCAAAGTTATGAATTCGGAATTTTGAGATTTTCCAAGATTACGCGTTTCGGACAATCGGATCGAAACTTTATCTAATCTACACGCTCGATGTCACCATCAAGATGACATCATTTTGTTGACTATTGGGGAGGTGGAGGTCTGCACAAGAAATGGAGGGCCAAGAGTGTTTTGTCCTAAAAAATGCGATCCTACGGCCCATATTCGTCAAGACCGAAGTTCGAATTATTTACCGTTCGCCATCCGTCTCTTCTATAAATACCAAGCTCCTCTTCTTCATTTCTCACACCAAAAATCTGCCTCTTAGAGAGAAGTTAGAGAGAGAAGCTCGGAGAAAGTCCGAGCAAAGTCCGGGTAAGTTCTTCGGTCCCCGGTCTTTAGTTTGGTAGTTCTTTCGGTAGATATAGTAGGAATGCTAGATTTATCTTTAATTTTTCAAGATAGTCTAGATATCATATTTAGGGGTAAATATGATATATATTTCGAAAATATGATGAGGGAAAAGATCTGTCAAAATTCTAGAGAGATAGAGCGAAAATAGCGAAGCTCTGGCGAAATTCCGCCGATTAGGGGTACTAGGGGCAAAATAGTAATTTTCGCCCAAATGGCCTGTTATGATGCCAAATGTTGATAAACGTTGTCCTTATAGGATATCGAGCTAATCGAGCCGCATTTGTTGTGCCGCCGACATACCGCTGTTTTTCCCGCCGTTGAATTTCACGTTTTTCCGTAAAAGTTACGTTGTACCGCCAAAAGGTACGTTCGCGTCTTTGTAACATTAGCTCTGATGTTTATTATATGATTGTATGTGATTGTTGTGTAGTAGTATACGAGGTTATGCTATATACACGGTATGTTACATACGAGGTTATGTCACATACGAGGTTATTATTGTTGTATCATACGAGGTTATGTTACATACGTGGTTATTATCTTGTATACGTGGTTATGTGTTTTTAATCATACATCCGTTGTGGACTGTTGTATTGATTGCTTTGTTGTCGTGTATATGTAGTCGTATTTAAGCATGAGGTTAACCGTTACCCGAGATCCAAATTGCAATTGGATCTCGCTCTTATCATAGCGTCGGGTTCGGAGAACCGAGAACCAAGGAGAAAGGCGAGCAGCCGCACGAGACCCTAACAAGACTTTCTTCGGGTGTTATTCATTTTGAAAACTCTTGGTCAATGTACCGTTTCGTAAATCAGCCGGACTTACGGCATTTATAAATATATGTATCGCTTACTCAATCGCTCCAATGCTCTACTCTGATGAAAAAAAAAATTACTGCTTTTGAAAATGGGATGTTACACAGGCACTTGTAGCTATTTATACTCGAGATTAACAAAATTGATATTAAGGCTAATTAAATTAGTGAAAACAAGGTTTATGAAACAATAAGGGATTAGTGACTCTGGGTTGCTCATTTTATTATTGTGGTAGTTTGCTTATTTTAATTTTAGTTTTAAGTCATTTTATCTTAATTAAATTTAATTTGATTTGCTCAACTTAAACGAAATTGTAAAATTTATGCTTAACCGAAGTTTGTGATACCAAGTCCTCGTGGAAACGATATCTTTCTTATCACTTTATTACTTGGTACGATTCGTATACTTGCGGAGTTTGTAGGCTATAAAGTTTTGCTCTATCAATCATCTACCACATGTTCACACATATTAGGATTAGGATTTGATACAGACAAAGGCAACAAACCTTAGGGACTAGAGCTAATAACTAACATTTTAAATTACAAATTCAAATTACAAACATTAATTAGTTTAATTATTTGACTGAACTTAGTCCACTCATATTCTCTGGTATGCTTTGTGTTATGGTATAGAACACAGATGTCTAGCCTCAATAGACTAGTGGATGATTAATATTGGATCAAATGGATTCCCCAAGGTATCTATTGGTTAAACACCGAGGAGAAGAAGATTACTCAGTGATACATATGAAGAAGATATCATGTGCTACACAGGTATGGTGTTTCGCCAGAGGGGTGGGGTGTGTGCACAGTGAGACTGAAATATAAGTAATTGAATAGGGAATGGAGAGAGTGTACTTGGTGGATATCCTCCTATTTATAGAGATCACCTAAGGTTTCAATCCACTGGGCTGTGCGTCCGTTTCTCAGGCAACATGTTCCTCCACGATCTGCAAATGTCTGCTCCACTACCTGTACTATCCAGGATTATAGGCATGATCATTAGGTGATTAGCGTTTTACCTGATTAAGGAGGGATCTTATCATAAATTGTCCTTATTGGGCCTTATATCTGTTAGGCTCATTATATGGGTCCATAACACTTTGTAACACCAGAATAAACACAATATGAGTGCATGTTTATTAGATCTATAATAATATTAATATAATTTCTGGAAAAAAAATATTGATTTCAAAATTGCATTGAATATCTCATAGCCTGATAAGTAAACATTGATCCTCTGGATTGTTTTACGTCAAAACTAATTATTTCTCATTACAATGGCACAACCCAAGAAACGTAATTATTGCACGCACATTTTGATTTTTTCATAGTTAACACCCATAAACACACAACTAATTAAGTTATTTCTGAAAGACCTGGCTATCACCCAAGAGGGGGGGTGAATTGGGTGTATGATAAAACTTTTGGAAGTTTGAAAATCTTTTCGCAATTTACTGAAAGTAGTTTGTATGACAGTAATAATTTATAAAGCGATAATTAGTCATTCAAACTTATATGCTGGAAATGTAAGAGTTAAGGGAAGAAAATATGCAACCGAGATTTATATCGGTTCGGTCCAATCCTTGACCTACGTCCGGTCCCCAAGCTCCGCTTGAGATTTTCAATCCACTATCTTCTTGTAACTTGATTACACGTTCGTACTTGAAGTAATCCTCTCACTAGGATTCACTCCCCCTTACAAACGTAATCAATACACTTGCTTGATTACACACTCGTACTCGAAGTAATCCTCTCACTAGGATTCACTCCTTTACAAGCCGTAATCAACACAATGTGTTTCCCACTCAAGATCACCCAATCTTGAGTATCTCACGAATAGAATGATAGAATGTTTACAATAACTCTTCTCTCTCGAAGTAGATGAATAAACACGAAGTACAATACAAATCACTTCACTCTCTATGATAAACTATGTAAACATTGAAAACAGAGAGTAAATGATATGAAGATCAGAGTATTAGCATGTTGAAGGTATAAACTTGGTCTCTGCGTTTTTCTACTCTGTGTACTCTGTTCTCTGAATGGAGTCTTCAAATCTTCAGGTATTTATCTTTGGTTGAATTTTGATGACCGTAGGAGTGCTTTGAATTCGTGGAGAATATTGTTGTTGAGAATATAGCTGTTGAGAATATAGCTGTTGAGATATAGCTGTTGAGAATATAGCTGTTGAGATATAGCTGTTGAGAACATTTGCGGACTTGGAATATTTTAATATTGGCTCTTCAAAAATGTCTCCCATAATGTTCAGTTTTTTGTTGGTAGGGGCCTTGCTGTCTGCCTTGAAGAATTAGTTGTGTTCTTTCCAGGCGTCTTCCATTTGCTATTGTTTTTAAGATATAATAAAATAATACAGTGTGGTTTATGAAGTTGCTTTATTTGACTCTAAGGCAAATTCAAATCTTCGAAATATGAAGTTAAAGCATATCAAGGATATTGGATATTCGAATCCATTAGAGATGAGAATTCAACTTTGTTTCTTCAAGATTTTCGTTGAATTCGATCTTCTTTCCCATTTCGAAAATCTGCAGTAACCTTCATCTTCATGCTTTTGACATGATTTTGATTTCGTCAAGTTTGATGTAATCTCAAACTTTAATCACCTGAAACTTATACACAAATGATATAAATGATGTTAAGAAGAAGTATGAATCATTTGAGTAATAATCTGGATGTTCTTGATCGAAACAATATTTCGATCGTGGTGATTTTTACAAGCGAGACGAATACTCGAGTATTCATTTGGAACTCGAGTATTGAGGTTGTTGAGTTACTCCATGTCTGATGGAAACTAGCCATTAGAACTTCATTTTTTGAATCAGCGACGAATACTCGAGTATTCAATACTTTACTTGGATACTCGAGTATTCACTCAAGTATTGCTTCTCGCCAACCTTTAAGTTGCTCTCTGTCTGATGGAAACTCGAGTATTGAACTTACATACTCGAGTATTGACATTTGTTGAACTAACCTTCAACTTTCGAGGGTCATATCTCCCTGGTCTGAACTCCGTTTTGGTTCGTTCAACTCTTCATGCAAAGCTCTATAAGTTTAATTTCATATGCCACTAATTTCAGCTCAATCGGATTTGTAATTTGTGAGTTACACTCAAAACATTGAAGCTTGGTTTCCTGTGTGGCGTGGATGTTTCTGTCAACTTGTACAATTCATAGCTCCCTTATATGAACTCCTTTGGGCTTGAATTTTATATCAAAATGACGAGTTGGGCGTCTAGTTTCATATGCCACTGATTTCACTTCAATTCGATCTCTGGTTTAGAAGATATCATCAAATTACCAGACATCGCCCATGCTGAACGTGAAACAGAGCTGATCAACGCTGCATACTCGAGTATTGACTCAAGTATTCAATACTTCACTGGATACTCGAGTATTGACTCAAGTATTGCTAGTCCGAGAGGCCGAAATGCTGAGAACACTGGATACTCGAGTATTGACTTGGATACTCGAGTATTGACATTCCGAGAGCCCGAGATGCGAAAACACCGGATACTCGAGTATTGACTTGGATACTCGAGTATTGACATTCCGTAGACGCCGGAGAAGTCAAGACACTCCAATACTCGAGTATTGATGAACATACTCGAAGTTTTGACTCCTAAAGCTGATTTTTCCTTGTTTTAACTCTAAATTGAGTCATTCCAACTTGTACTCATCATTCTCTGCAAGTTCCTCAATATCTTCTCTTTTTGATTATTCCCAAAATCCTTTGATAACTTCTTGCTTCCTTGACATATGATATTCTCATTATATTGTGTGCAAGAACTTCTTTCTTCAATCTACTTTCTTGATCATTCTTCAATATCCATAAAGCCGAGCCTATTATGAACTTCTTCCAGAATTGCATGCGTCGTCTTTCTATATCTGCACTATTCATGTGTACTCCACAGTAGCCCAAATATGATGAAGCTTTATTCCAACTTCTATTGATCATAGAGACTTCCATTATTAAACTTTGCATCTACATTAAATATAAGAATTAGTCAAAGTATAATGTAAATGTAGTATGCAAACTTTTTGCTCGTAATAATGGCTTCTATATTAGACATCATCAAAACTAATCATATCTAACAATTTCGAATATAATATATATATATATATATATATATATATATATATATATTGTCACTACCAATTTTGGTCACTACCAATATCAGTACCACTTTTTCACCGTTAGATCAGAATCTCATCTACCTTTATCATTTATCTCTCCTATTGAGATTCTGATCGAACGGTGAAAAAGTGGTACTGACATTGGGAGTGACCAAAATTGGCAGTGACAATATCCTATTCCTATATAAATATATATATATATATATATATATAATGAGTTTAATGTTTTTGCTTTTACTACAGAAATTTTTTTTGTCATACTAACATAAAGATAAGTGGGTTTCATTATAAAGAGAAGAGAGAGAGAAAATCAGTAGCACCTATACACTTTTATAGGAATATGACAGAAAAAATATTTCTGCACCAAAAACAGAAACATTAAACCCATATATAATAAAAGTTAAGAAAAGGAACAAACTTAAACGTTTTTGCTATTCCATGTGTTTTATTATATTAATTGACCTCTCGTAAGAAAGGGTATTTTTGTAAGGAAACAAGGGATTACAATGGATTTTATCCTCTATTCATTCCGCTATCTCCTTATTTCATCCTAATCATTGGATTGAAAAATAAAGATAGAGATTCACTATTTTATAAGAATAATTTTGTTTTCCATTTCTAGGTAGTCTAGTTGTAAAATGTCCACAACAAATTTTAATAGAAGTCAAGTCAAACTACTAGGTATGTAACACCCCAAATTCCGTAGCACAAATCGTGTCGGTCACACGTGGTTTTATAAAATTCATCAGAGTTTTGAGGTGCTACAGTTCAGCATTTTGCAGATACGGAGAGCATGTACTAAAATTTTGAACAACAGGTATAACAATGAGTTTAACAATGAGTAACTGATATGAAATACTCAGACATATGGTGATGCATGACGTATACTGATATATTAAAAATTTCCCGAAGGAATGTTCATGTGATACAGTAATACAAAACTTCATAATTACAAATCTTCCATGTAACTATACCCTCTTCATCCGAGCCTTGAGTAGACTTGGGACATAGAACCTAACTCAGTTAGATCATCTCATTTGGCCAGGCTGGGTAGGTCTAGTGGAAGTCTCACCGTGCTAGGGTGATTGATTGACTGAACCATATAGACGACCCTTTCTAGTTTAAGCACCAAATGATATGAAGTAACCTTATTAGATTCATGCTGTAAGGTAGGTTTTGTTGACTTTCTTCCCACATTTACTTGACCGGTGCCTTCTCACGGCTTCGTCTATCGGCATCCTTTTTACGGCTCCATCTCCTGGTGCCTCCTCCAGTTCATGACTCTTTCCTGTCTATTAATTCAGACTGAGGTCCAATGCCCATCGGACCTTAGGTAACGGTTAACCTCATGCTTATGTAAACAAATGATATGAAGTAACCTTATTAGATTCATGCTGTAAGGTAGGTTCTGTTGACTTTCTTCCCACATTTACTTGACCGGTGCCTTCTCACGGCTCCGTCTATATCGGCGTCCTTTTACGGCTCCATCTCCCGGTGCCTCCTCCAGTTCATGACTCTTTCCTGTCTATTAATTCAGACTGAGGTCCAATGCCCATCGGACCTTAGGTAACGGTTAACCTCATGCTTATGTAAACAATATATGTATGACAGGTATTCATGACATTTTTCACAAAATCTACTACAACATCCCATAACAGATACACAAATATGTATATACGGCAATAACAATACACAGCCCCTGCAGTATGTTTGTTATCCCAGTCTGCATACTCTCCGGTGCCACGATGTACAGTCGTATCCATAGCGCTAGGAAAACTCTCAACGATGTTAACAATACCATAACCCGTGTATTCATGATTTCTCCAATTTCAAATGAGACAGAGTCTCAGTACAGGAACACAACAATCATATATAAGCATATCATAGTCATCAGAGTTAGTGTTACTGTACGTCGCGAACGTACCTTCATTAACGGTACTTTCGGTACGTTTTACGAAAAATCGTATTTTTTTGACAGTGGCCCGACAGCGGCCCAACATCGGTATAACAGCGGTTCGACTATAGATATCCTATATGGATTATATCGTTTTTATCAATATTTAGCATTATAACATGCATTTTAGGTAAAAATTACCATTTTGCCCCTGACCCCCTAATCGGCGGAATTTCACCAGAGCTTCGCTACTTTGACCTGATCTCTCCAAAATTTTGACATATCTCTTTTCCCAATATATTTTCGAAATAAATACCATATTTAGCCCTAAACATGATATTTAAACTATATGGGAAATTTAAAGATAAATCTAGCATTTCTACTATATCTACTGAAAGAACTACCAAGACTAAAGACTAGGGACCGAAAAACTTACCCAGGGCTCCGCTATATTTTCTCCGGGCTCTTCCTTCTCTCTAACCTCTCTCTAGTTTTCGATTTTGGGGTGAAGAATAATGAAGGGAGGAGCTTGCTATTTATAGAGAAAAATGTGGCACTATTCATGCCTTTTTCAGATCGTTTTTCGGCCGTTGGATCGCATTTTGCCACGTGGCATCATCCTTGCCCTTCCTTGCTCAAGGCCAACCTCCTTGCACACTTCCCAAGGAAAATTGAGGTCATGCATGACATCACAAGCTCTTGCTTTACGGCCGCACCGATAAAGTGTCCAGTTCGGTCTCCTAATCGCGTAATCTTGGAGAATCTCAAAAATCCGGAACACAAAGATTGAAGATCTATTCATCTTCTTTAAAACAACTTGGGTTAACTAAATTTTTGACCCTGTTACGGGTATTCCGTAGTCTGCCGAAGATTTTAGGACAGACACCAACGGTTACGGAAATCACTTCCGGAAGTGTCAGCTTCTGGACAGAAATTGGCTGGTTCGTAATATGTCCTGACCTAAGAAACCTAATCCCTGGTTCGTCACAACAATTTTTTTTCTATTGGTTCTCATTTGCACTATCTACCCTTTTCTTTATTTATCCTGTATCTTAACGACTCAGTTGGTTTCAGAAATGACTTCGGAGATAGTCCACTCCGAGGTAGAATTTCACTGGTTTATATAAGGTCCAGATGTTTTAGACTAAATCCCTATATTTTGGTGTAGGATTTAATTTCTATCCATTCTCAAATGTCATGTTGGCTCTTTACCGATTATATTATTATTATATTACAAATATCTAGATTTTTTTTTTCTAAGCATTTTTTATTATTATTTAATTTCGAATTTCAGCCCTTAATTAAATATTTTTCTAATTCATTTATCTTATATTTTAATCCTATCATATTATCCCATTAATTACCGATTAGCCACTTACTAATTTTTGATAATTTTCTTAATTAGAATAAATTATTATCTCACAACTATTCTAGTTACATTCGTATTTTATATCCCATGTAAAATACTAAAAATCATGGGGCCTAATTTAGGGTTTTTAATTTAATAATTAATTTCCCCTTATTATTTCTAATGAAATAATTTATTAAATTCCTATAATTAAGGACAATATTCTCCCATATTTTTAATATTTATTTTATTGCCCTCTATGATTTATCATAATATTTTCAGTTCAATTTATGCCTTAAAAATGTATCTTTAGCCCTTTGGTAACTTATCTCTTATAATTTTCATAGACATTTCCTTAGAAAATTAGATAATTATATCTTTTTATTCAAGACCACTTATTCACCTTGGTAGTCTCATAATTTAGTTACTAAAGTTTCAACAATTATTTTAGGGCGTGTTATGATCCCTAAATGATATTTTGAAGAGAAATTGCTCATAAATTTATAACAATTAAGTTACAAAATTAGAGACACTATACTCTCTCATAAATATTTATCCAAATATTTTACTTATTTTTGTTAGGGTTTTCGGGGTATTACAAGGTATATCAATCTAATTTAAAAGAGGGATGTTGAGAGTCTCTCCTCTTTCCATCTGACATCCTGCTCATGCCACGCCTTGTAGGTAAAATTATTGAAACAACTAAGAATAAAAATAAAAAATAATGAGAAGGTAGTTTCTAAATTTAAGCAGCTTATTCTTTATTTGACTGATATATTTCATACTTTTTTGACTAGAAGAGATAACTTCCGATAACCCCACTATTCCCACGAACGACATTCAAAATATTTTAGTAGCTAAAATACATTTTGAATTAAAATTCTCTAACTGCCTTGAATTATTTAAAATATTTATATTATATATTAATATAGTATCATAATCTCTTAATTTTTTAACAACAACTCTAACTATGTCCTGCAATATCTCCTAAACTAAAATATTTAATATGTGATTATTATTATTTTTTGTGCATCCAACACCCTAAAATAATTTTTCTAGATATATCCTGTGACTGTGTGTTAAAGTATTTTGGGGTGCATCCATGTATTTTTTTTTTTTTCTGGTGCACCTAGCACCCCACCCTAAAGTATTATCAAACATATACATATAAATTATTTGAATTTTCTATATCTGAGTTTATTTGTTCATATTTTCTTTGTGGTTGTGAAAGTTTTATGCTTAATTATTTCTCTAATATACGCAAAAAGGAACTGTTGATTATTTTCTTTGTAGTAGTTCAACAAAGAAATACACATTATGTGGTTCTTTAATAATTTCTTGAAAAGTGATTGTTTGCTAGAATTCTAGGAAAAACATATGCCCCGACATACTTGATAATTATTAAAAATAACGTCCTAAACCAATTTTATAACCATATTAATTACCTTATGCTTTTTGTTGTTTAACTGCAAAATTTTCACTACTTATTTGCAAACTAAAGATGTCAAGTATGAGACTGAGTACCAATGAAGCCAATATGGATAGCAATTAAAAACAATCAAATATGACAATAAATATCCGTAAATTAGGAAGCAAATTAGAACCGAAATTGAGAAACATACCAAACCGAACACAATTCGGTTTTCGGTTATAGATTCGCTTTTTATTTTTGAAAATTTTGTTTTTAAGTGTTCGACTCAGTTATTAGATGTAACACCCCAAATTCCATACCGTTTATAGTGTCCATTGACACGTAGATTTAAGAAAATCAACAGAGTTTGAAGTGCTACAAGTCAGGGTAATGCAAAATGGAGAGCATGCATTATCATTTGGACGATGAGTAACGGATAACATATGCCCCGACATATGCTGGTTATATTAAAAATCCCGAAGGAATATTCATATGATACAATTAACAAGAATATGTATAATTACAACTCTTACATAGTAACTATTCAATTTTAAACTAAGCCTTAACTAGACTTGTGACTTGCAATCCAACTCAGTTAATCAAACCTATTGGCCAGGACGGATATTAATTAGTCTAGTGGAAGTCTCCCTGTCTTTCACGGCGACTTATGACTGAACCACATAGATCAACCCTTCCTTAGTTTAAGGACCAAATGGTTTGAAATAACTATCAGATTCATGCCAGAACTAGTCCCTGTTAAACTTCTTCCGACTCATGTCTCTCGGTCGATGCATCTTCACACTTCGTCCACCAATGCCTTTTCCCCACTCCATCCATGTCATCTTCTTAGATCCTGGTTCCTTTCCTGAACCTTTAGTCAAGTCTGATATTCAATACCCATTGAATCTCAGGTAACAATTAGCCTCTATAGTAGATATAAATAATATATGATAGATATTCACATCAATTCAACATCCACAATACATAGCACACAGCAAATGTAATGTTAACAGTGTTTTTACTCACCAATGTCACGAATCCACGCGTCCCGCGCTAGGAAAACATACTTGCGGCATTATCATGACTATAACCCACACAAAGTGAATGTAAACAAACATGTGACCCGAGACCCATATCTTAGTCACGGGGCATGACCCAAGACCTTGTCTTGCTTATGACTTCATAAATCATTCAATCATATTCAGACATACAAGTAATAGAATATTAGAGTTACAGTACGCAAACGTACATTCCTTCCGCATAAATAGTAATACACCCATACTTTGAATTCGACCCGGACTCCTCGGATATCATAACATATTACCATATCAATTAGAATAATATCCTAAGGGTTATTTTCATCATCTTTGACCCTTTTACCATTGGTGGATTTGTTATTCCAATTTTACCCTTGCAATTTCTTTGAAAACGCAATTTCAGCATTTATTCCCATATTTTTTGGTAACTTTGAAAAATCATAATTAATTGTACAAAAATCGAATCGATGAGCTTCCAAAGAAAAAATGACCCTTGGTATGTCTATTTTTCTAGAAAAAAAAGTCATCAACTCGAAGTTCATGAGTCATTCCCAGTTTTTCTCTTTCCAAAACATTGTTCCAGTTTAACTTCCAGAAACATGGTTTAAATTAAAAAAATTGTAAATCCTTGTACAGAACTAAAAACATTACAAATTTTATATCCATGAAAAGCCCTACATGTCTAATTTAACCCTATAAAATATCATGATTTTAGGATTTCATTTGATACATAAAAGAATGACCACAAGGTGACTGATTCTAGAACAACCGAAATCGGGATTTTTTCCAACTTCCGCCATTTGTGTCTTTTGATTCCAAAAATTATTTTCCAACATGTTTTTACCTCATTCAGAATTTTTCAATGCAATGGAGGCCTAAAAACAAGTATAGGAATTTATTCTCTAATTTTCTAGATTAAAATACAATTTTACTAAGAACTAAAAGCTAGAGCTAAAGAACTTACCCTTGAAGAACCTTGCTCCATCTTTTCCTCCTCTTCCAAAATCTCACGCCTCTCTCTCTATCTTCGTCTACTTGGAGCTGATTTTGGTATGAAGAATGAAGAGAGTGAGCACCTCAATTTATTGGAAAATTTCAAGGGCCGGTAATTGCATGTGATCAATTTTCACCTCATCCATTGGATTAAAAATGCTCTTTTTAAGCTTCATCTCTTCCCTTGCACATGCTGCCAACGTCCTTCCATTGAATTAGCATTTAATGTGCTCTTTTTATTATTAAATATACCATGGTTCTAGCCTCCTAATTGGCTAGTTGGAATATTTGACCTTTCAACCTAAAATTATATGACAAATCCTCTCTCCTCCTTCTTGTGCAAGGCGCCATATTCATTAACCTTGGGGGCCGATTTAATTATTTGATAGTTATACTAATCATCTTAATTAGTGCAAATTTAATTATCCAATAGTATTTGCTTAATTTCCTTCAACTTAATTAAGTATTTCCATAACATTTTCTTGTCTTCTTTGGTCATAAAATAACCATCATTTCATTTGCTAATTATATCCCATTTTATGATCCCAATCTTAGTCTCATAATTAATTAGGAGAATTTATGCACTTAATCTTAATTAATACAAGCCAATTTGCCTATTATTTGCTAATTGACACTTAATTTGATTAAGTGTTTTTATAACTTTTCTATGGCTCATTTACTCTTAAAATAGCCACCATTCTTTGTGACTCTATGTCATATATGTTAATCAATTTATTATACTAACATATTCCTAAAATACAAGATTTTTGGTAAATCGACAAATCGGGTATTATATTAGAAAAATAATTCGGTTAGAAACAAACAAACAAAACCCCGAAATACATATAACATCTTTATATTTAATAGATACTATTTGAGACTGCATATTTGTATAATGTAATACCCTTAGGATAATTATTTATACGGAATATTATATTTCAATAGATAATACCTATTGAAAATAGGTGAACATGTGGTTTCAAATAATAAGTAATAATTATCTTATTTTCTAAGGTAATTACTATGAAAATTAGGAGAGATAAAGAGCTAAAATCCATAAAATGTATTTTTGAGGCATTAAATAGCCTAAAAATATTATGATAAATCCCAGGAGGCAATTAAATATTTGTTAAAAATTAGAAAGTATGTTGTCTCTAATTTTAGGAATTTTTTGGGATAATTTCCCTTGAAAAAATAATGAGGCAAAATTAAGTATTATTTTGGGATCATAAGTGACCCCATGATTTTTAATATTTTACATGGGATATAAAATACCAATGTAAGTAAAATAGTTGTGAGATAATGATTTATCCTAATTAAGAAAATTATCAAAAATTAGTAAGTGGCTAATCTGGTAATTAATGGGAAAATTAAGGTATAAAGAAAATGAATTAAAAATAATTTAAATAATTATTTTTAATTGGAGAAATTCGAAATTATTAAATAAATAATAATAATAATAAAAATAAAATATTAATAAAATATTTTATGCTTAGAAAAATAAATAAAAAATAAAAGAAAAATAAATAAATGTGAAGGTAATTAGAATAAAATAATAATATAATGCGATGAGTCGAACTTATAGGCGGCCGAGGAGAAAAGTTAGAAATAAATTCTACGGGTAAACTAGAAGTAAAAGTCTTTTCAGACTGATCAAATTAAGAACAAGTGAAATTGTACACGAAGAAAGAATTTACCGGGCGTTGTTTCCGCAACCGAAAAACGATTTCAAATAAGACGAAAAGTTGATCAGATAGAGTAGAGTCGAGATAGGCAAAGTGAGAACCTATAGAAACAATTGCGTCTTTTTAAACACGAGATTAAGTTAGGCAACAACTGGACATTTTACGATTGGTGAATTGTTGTCCGAAGTTGGTTCTATCGGAAGCGATTTAGTAATCGGACGCGTTTGTCCGAATATCTTCCGACGCACTTAGGAGAATACCCGGATATGATCAAAAAGAGGATCAAAATACATAATATGAAAGAGGATGGAAAGATCTTCAAAGTTACACGCCCGGATTTTTGAGTTTCTACGAAATCGCGCGAAACGGACCGTCGATCGTAGCTTTATCGGCCGCGGAGGCCATAAAGCAAGAGCCATCATGGATGACAACTCATCCATTGACTTTAGGGCTCTTAGATTTCGATCTTGACCATGGATGGCCAATAGTGTTTTGTCCTCAAAAATGCGATCCTACGGTCCATATTCGTCAAGGCGAAGTTCGAATTATTTACCGTTCGCCATCCGTCTCTTCTATAAATACCAAGCTCCTCTTCTTCATTTCTCACACCAAAAATCTGCCTCTTAGAGAGAAGTTAGAGAGAGAAGCTCGGAGAAAGTCCGAGCAAAGTCCGGGTAAGTTCTTCGGTCCTTAGTCTTTAGTTTCGGTAGTTCTTTCGGTAGATATAGTAG
Source organism: Acacia melanoxylon (assembly GCA_019022615.1). Classification (NCBI taxonomy): domain Eukaryota; kingdom Viridiplantae; phylum Streptophyta; class Magnoliopsida; order Fabales; family Fabaceae; genus Acacia; species Acacia melanoxylon. Next base: position 60,791 of record JAFJYJ010000090.1, read on the forward strand.
GAATGCTAGATTTATCTTTAATTTTTCAAGATAGTCTAGATATCATATTTAGGGGTAAATATGATATATATTTCGAAAATATGATGAGGGAAAAGATCTGTCAAAATTCGGAGAGATAGAGCGAAAAGAAAATAAGCTACGCGAAATTCCGCCGATTAGGGGTTCGGGGGCAAAATGGTAATTTGTACCTAAAATGCCCGTTATGCTGCTAAAAGTTGTTAAATATTATCCTTATAGGATATCGAGACAATCGTATGTTGCAGCCGTTGTTTGTCGGGCCCATGTTGTTCCGCGTTTTAGTAAAAGTGCGTTCCGTACAGCCGCGCGCGTCATACTCGATGTTTATTATATGTGTATATGTTTTTCCGTCGAATTTCACGTTTTTCCGTAAAAGTTCCGTTGTACCGCCAAAAAGGTACGTTCGCGTCTTTCTTTGTAACACTAACTCGATGGTTATTGTATGATTATATATGTTTGTTGTGTTCTGTTTGTTGTTGTAGCATACGTGGTTATGTTATATACACGGTTATGTCACATACGTGGTTATGTCACATACGAGGTTATTATAGGTATGTTTGTATCATACGTGGTTGTTACATACGTGGTTATGTGTTTTTAATCATACACATCGTTATGGACTGTTGTATTGATTGGTTATGTTGTCGTGTATATGTAGTCGTATTTAAGCATGAGGTTAACATACGTGGTTATTACCTAAGATCCAAATTGTAATTGGATCTCGCTCTTATCATAGCGTCGGTTAACCGTTACACGAGGGAGAACCGAGAAGGAGAAAGGCGAGCAGCCGCACTGAGAGACCCTGAAGACTTTCTTCGGGTGTTATTCATTTTGAAAACTCTCGGTCAATGTACCATTTCGTAAATCAGCCGGACTTACGGCATTTATAAATATATGTATCGGTTACTCAATCGCTCCAATGCTCTACTCGATGAAAAAAAAAAAAATTATACGCTTTTGAAAATGGGATGTTACGGTTTGGTATCGAGCGGTAGTCCCGGCATTGATATGACTATGTTATTAAAAACCTTATGGTAGGACAGTTAAGGCTAGTCTATGTGGGTGTGGCCAATCGGTCGCCATAGAGTTGGTGAGGTCCCCATGATAGACACTTATCCGGCCATTTGGTTGGTTAACGGAGTTATGTTCAAATCGCCTTTTAAACTTTGAGCGTGTTTTGAAAATGAGTGCGAGGTAGCCCTAGGTCGGTGTACCGTTTGAACCGGTATACCATCTTGAACCGGTGTACCACCCTTTGTCGGTGCATCACTCTAACCCGAGAATCCGCAAATCCATTGTCGTACTAATATCGATATCGTCTCTAATAATCCCGATAATTCTGATAATCGCCAGTTTGTACTGGACGGTAACTTCACCCTAACCCAGAGCTTATATGTGGAGCTGGGCCACATCGGATGAAACTCTGTGACGAGGCCACGCCGGATGAAACTCTGATAAGTACATGCAGTATTTGACTCATGTAGAGGAACTCTCGATACGAAATTCCGTACCCGTTTCTGAGTAGACCGAATCAACGAAATCCTGAACAAAGGGAAATAGTACGAGTGTCCGATCATTTATAGTGTTAGCATTCGTCTAAACTATATGATATTGCAAAACGTGAATTTTTTTAAAAAAATGTATGAGAAATCCTGTGTGTTTTTTTAAAATGGATGAGAAATCCTGTGTTTTAAATGGATGAGAAGTCCTGTGCTTTTAAATGTTTGAGAAATCCTATGTTTTTAATAGACGAGAAGTCCTGTGTTTTTAAATGGATGAGAAATCCTCTGTTTTCAAATGGACGAGAAGTCCTGTGTTTTTAAATAGATGAGAAATCCTTTGTTTTAATAGATGAGAAGTCCTGTGTTTTTAATAGACGAGAAGTCATGTGTTTTAATACTACACCTGAGTCCAGGGTAAAATAAATCGTTAAGATACATGTTTAGTAAGAAATCCCCTATGGGTTGATAAATAGTTATCTTATTTGCCGTGAAAATTTTAGTTTCGATGCGTATCTCTTAGTTACTACAACCGGACCTCGATTGTGTCATTGAGTAGGAGGTATCTTGTGTTGTCATGGTGTATGGGCGCCATGGAAACATTTAAGGTATCTTGTGTTACCATGGTGTATGGGCGCCATGGAGACATTTTGATATCTCGGTGTCAACCGCGGTATATGGGTGCCACGGGAAACACTATATATCAAAGTACAAAATGACAAGATCTTGACGGTCAAACCTGAGCGAATTCTCGATCATCGAGCGAAGCGGCCAACATATAGAGAAAAATTTCGGAGCGATTAGTCTGAAGGTTAGTCTGTACAAAGTCTAAATTGGTATAGAGCAAATTTCGAGGCGAAATTTTGTTTAACGGGGAGAAATGTAATATCCGGATAATTATTTATCTCGGAATATTATATTTCAATAGATAATACCTATTGAAAATAGGTGAACATGTGGTTTCAAATAATAAGTAATAATTATCTTATTTTCTAAGGTAATTACTATGAAAATTAGGAGAGATAAAGAGCTAAAATCCATAAAATGTATTTTTGAGGCATTAAATAGCCTAAAAATATTATGATAAATCCCAGGAGGCAATTAAATATTTGTTAAAAATTAGAAAGTATGTTGTCTCTAATTTTAGGAATTTTTTGGGATAATTTCCCTTGAAAAAATAATGAGGCAAAATTAAGTATTATTTTGGGATCATAAGTGACCCCATGATTTTTAATATTTTACATGGGATATAAAATACCAATGTAAGTAAAATAGTTGTGAGATAATGATTTATCCTAATTAAGAAAATTATCAAAAATTAGTAAGTGGCTAATCTGGTAATTAATGGGAAAATTAAGGTATAAAGAAAATGAATTAAAAATAATTTAAATAATTATTTTTAATTGGAGAAATTCGAAATTATTAAATAAATAATAATAAAAAAAAAATAAAATATTAATAAAATATTTTATGCTTAGAAAAATAAATAAAAAATAAAAAAAAAAAAAATAAATGTGAAGGTAATTAGAATAAAATAATAATATAATGCGATGAGTCGAAACTTATAGTGAACCGAGGAGAAAAGTTAGAAATAAATTCTACGGGTAAACTAGAAGTAAAAGTCTTTTCGACTGATCAAATTAAGAACAAGTGAAATTGTACACGAAGAAAGAATTTACTGTGCGTTGTTTCCGCAACCGAAAACCCCGATTTCAAATAAGACGAAAAGTTGATCGGATAGAGTAGAGTCGAGATAGGCAAAGTGAGAACCTATAGAAACAATTGCGTCTTTTTAAACACGAGATTAAGTTAGGCAACAACTGGACATTTTACGATTCAGTGAATTGTTGTCCAGAAGTTGGTTCTATCGGAAGTGATTTCCGTAACCGGACGCGTTTGTCCGAATATCTTCCGACGCACCGGAGAATACCTGGATATGATCAAAAAGAGGATCAAAATACATAATATGAAAGAGGATGGAAAGATCTTCAAAGTTACACGCCGGATTTTTGAGTTTCGCGAAATCGCGCGAAACGGGCCGTCGTAAGTAGCTTTATCGGGCCAGAGGCCATAAAGCAAGAGCCATCATGGATGACAACTCATCCATTGACTTTAGGGCTCTTAGATTTCGATCTTGACCATGGATGGCCAATAGTGTTTTGTCCTCAAAAATGCGATCCTACGGTCCATATTCGTCAAGACCGAAGTTCGAATTATTTACCGTTCGCCATCCGTCTCTTCTATAAATACCAAGCTCCTCTTCTTCATTTCTCACACCAAAAATCTGCCTCTTAGAGAGAAGTTAGAGAGAGAAGCTCGGAGAAAGTCGAGCAAAGTCTCGGGTAAGTTCTTCGGTCCCTTAGTCTTTAGTTTCGGTAGTTCTTTCGGTAGATATAGTAGGAATGCTAGATTTATCTTTAATTTTTCAAGATAGTCTAGATATCATATTTAGGGGTAAATATGATATATATTTCGAAAATATGATGAGGGAAAAGATCTGTCAAAATTCGGAGAGATAGAGCTAAAATGCAAAGCTGCTAAAAGCTCGGCGAAATTCCGCCGATTAGGGGTTCGGGGGCAAAATGGTAATTTGTACCTAAAATGCCCGTTATGCTGCTAAAAGTTGTTAAATATTATCCTTATAGGATATCTCGAGACAATCGTACCACGTCTTTTGTCGGGCCATTTGTTGTGCCGCCGTCATACCTTTTGCTTTTTCCATTGTCGAATTTCACGTTTTTCCGTAAAAGTTCCGTTGTACCGCCAAAAAGGTACGTTCGCGTCTTGTAACACTAACTCGATGGTTATTGTATGATTATATATGTTTGTTGTGTTGTTTGTTGTTGTAGCATACGTGGTTATGTTATATACACGGTTATGTCACATACGTGGTTATGTCACATACGAGGTTATTATTCGTGGTTATGTATCATACGTGGTTATGTTACATACGTGGTTATGTGTTTTTAATCATACATCCGTTATGGACTCGTTGTATTGATTGCTCTTTGTCGTGTATATGTAGTCGTATTTAAGCATGAGGTTAATCAGTTACACCGAGATCCAAATTGTAATTGGATCTCGGCTCTTATCATAGCGTCGGAGTTCGGGAGAACCGAGAACCGAGGAGAAAGGCGAGCGGGCCGCACGAGACCCTATGAAGACTTTCTTCGGGTGTTATTCATTTTGAAAACTCTCGGTCAATGTACCGTTTTACGTAAATCAGCCGGACTTACGGCATTTATAAATATATGTATCGCTTACTCAATCGCTCCAATGCTCTACTCGATGAAAAAAAAAATTACCGCTTTTAAAAATGGGATGTTACATATAATCACATAGGCGTGTATTTTGAATTATACTAGATATTTTAAACCTATTTAATATATTCCCCCCCCCCCTTAATCTAATCTTAAGGATAAAAAGTAATCTTTCTATAAAATTTTTGTTCATATATATTTTAATTTGTAGATAATAAATAAAAAAATTCAGTCAATTTGAATATTAACTAAATTAAAATATTTCAGTTAATTTGGTTAATCAGCTTCGGTTTTGTGTTCAAAATTAACTTTGTTTTGTTTTTTTGTTATCTTGGTTTCTACCGAAAACCAAACTGAAAAAACGAATGCTCACCCTTGTCGTGAAGTATGTCATTTTCTTAAGTACTGGATATTAATAATGTTTGCAAATTTGTTGTGCCAACCAATTCCGATTTCATAAGGAACTTCATTTGCTGCATTTGTTCTCTATAATAGTCATTGTCTTTCCATATCAAACTTAAGCCACGTAAAACTTGAAGAGGAGGAGGAGGGCACAACAAAGTGCTTAACCAACAAAAAAATAAGTGGCCTTTACATTCCCCTAGTTACCATATGTAAGTGATGACTTTTTGATGCACGACCCTTGCATTCTACTTACTTTTAGGCAAATGAATAACTTTTGCAGCAATCCTAATATTTAACCTTTCAAACAGAAGCAAATTTTGCAAAATTAAATTGTCTGGCCATTTACCCTATGTTTGGAGGGAGGGAAAAGTGAGAAGAAAATAGGGGGAAGGGGATGCTCAGTAGAAAATTTTCCCACAAAAGTAAAAGAATTTACTATTTTTGGGAGTTTTCTTTTCTAGTATTATTTTCTCCCTAATTTTCTTTCCATCCAAACTTAGGGTTAAGCTTCATAATATAAATACAAGCCAAGACCAAATCGAGCACAAGCGTTGCAAAAAGATAATTCCGTAGCAGCAGCTACTGGATCTTCAATAGTGCCGTCTGAAGGGTACAATGTTCCGGTTGATGCACGAATCACCTATTCAAACAGACAAATAAATTGCATATGAATCACATTTTACTTGTAGACCAAAAGTGAAATAAATAAATAAATAATCCAGCTTTGATCTTTATTTTCCGCAAAGCAAACCACATGCCAATTGTTATAGATATATACATGCTAATGCACAATATTTAAACACAACCATATAAATAATTTGTGTTTAATAATTTTAAACAGAAAATTTAAAATTATATCATATAAACTTCAGATTACAATAAAAAAATTTATGCTGCACAAACATTGTTGTATTTATTTTATATCATCAGGGAAAAAATTAACCCAACCCAACCTTTAAACTGAAGGGCACAACAAAAGCTAATATTGATGCCCATCAAAAGGCATTAAAACATCCTTGGAATGATTCAAATCTCGTATGACTTATGGTTATGCGTTAAATGAACCAAGGTAGTGGTCAGTACCTCAATTGTTAGGCTAATTCAAGTGATTTTTGAATGTTTTGAGTCAATATCAAGCTTGATTACAGAGCTCAATCAACAAATCAGGTGCGGATACTACAGTTAACACTAATGGAAAACAATTGCTGGTTTAGTTTGTTAAGTAGCTTTGTAGATTGATTATGCATGCAAATATCAATTTACATGCTAATTTCCTTTTAGTTACCTCAATTTCGTACATCAAATATGGCATACAGCCCACTCCAAACAGTAAGTAATTCAGGGATCATAAAACAATCCAAACAATTCATATGATCTATCATGATAACATGAATTCAGATGAATAATCCAGAATAGTGCACTCATAAAATTTTTGTAGACACTTCTTGTTTTTATCCCTTGATTGAACTGAAGTAGAAATCGAAGTTAGCTACTCCATCTGACAAGGAGGCCATATCTTGCTTCAAGAGAAGACATATAGTTCGAGGAATGCAAACATGGTAACAGGTAACAGTAAGATTATAATTTCTCATAAAATATGAAATATTGCATTTGATAAGAAACATAAATTCAGTGCCGACATTCTATTCAAGAAAAAAATTCTACAATCATCTGGATCATCTTATAACAGGCCACTAAGAATAAGAATCTTATTATTAATCACCAACTGCATATTTTATAACAACTTATTCTGTTTAGACTGTATTTTGCAGAATTAACACCGAGCGTAGGTATAACCCAAAAAACAAAAAACAAAAAAATCAGAGAAACTGGGGGAGTATAATGCAATAATTATGCAATCTAATAAATCAATGCAAACCTAATTTAAAAAATAAACAATCAACCAAATTAAGGAAAAAAATATTTCAAACAGAAAAATCTGTTCTGTCTAAGCAGAAAACAGATCAACCATCCCTTCAATATTTCTGTCTATACAAAATGCTTGAGTGTTATGAAAAAACTAAAGAAAATTTAATTAATTTGTACAGTTGAACTATCCAATCAAATCTAAAAACATATAAATCACTCAAATAAAGAAATGCAACTTCTACAATTATCAACCAAAAAGAAAATGCAATTCCTACTATTTTTTGTCAATCCGGATGTAATACCCAAATAATTATTTATCTTAAATATTATATTTTGATAAATAATACCTAGTTAAAATAGGTGAATATGTGGTCTCAAAATTATTGTATTGTATTTATTTTATTTCTAGGTAATTTTTCCCTAGAATTAGAATAACCAAAGGCTAAAATTTCTTAAACTCTAATAGGGATAATAAAATATCATAAGATTAACATAATTAAGTATAAGTCTTATTTATGTCATAAAGGTGATTAAATGTCATCTAAATACCTAAATTAATTAGAGAAAATTATCAACAATTGTTGGGCAATTAAAATTGCAATAATTGGGATATTTATATTAATTTTCGAAATTAATTAATAATTAATTTAAAATGGGCATAATTAAGAATATATCAACTTAATTAATATCCAAAGGATATATAAAGGCCAAAATTAGTACACAAGGAGTTTTTAATCATCAAGATTAATTTAGAAACCTATCAAATTTTGGCAATTAAGCTTAATAACCCCTAAAACACTATATTAGCAATATTAACCAAAGATTAATTAATTCTCCCTTTAATTATTTAAAGTGGCGAAAATTACTAATTAAAAGGCTAATTGCATTAATTCTTAATCCTAAATCATTAGCAAATATCATCAATAGTGTTTAGATTTTTCTAAACCAAATCAAAGGCTTGGATTAAATCTAATAAAGCTAAATCCTAAGGCTTTAAATAAACTTCATAAAGCTTAATCCTTGTGAAATTAAAATCAACCAATAAGAGAATTTTACCATGGCTTATGTTAGACAAATAAAACACAAATCCAAGAGTAAAATTGGGAGAATGAATTCGGTACATACAAGAGGAGAAGAAGAGTGGAATTTGTTAATTGTAATTAGCTATAAACTGAACATCACAATCAAACATTAAGAGTGAGGACTTTCAAGGCTTATATTGATAATGACATATAAGAGAGATTGAAATGAAATGCAACACAAATTCAAGGTAGATAAAGGAGGGGGGTCGGTTTTTGATTGAAATGAAGAAGCAAAAATAATATCTAGATAATTAATCAAAGAATGTCTTAATCAAGCCTTAATTAAGTGAAGACTTTGAAGGCAAAGGGAATGATGATAAAGAAGACTTTCAAGGTAGTTGGAAGAGGATAAAAAGTTGAAAAGATGAAGGGGGGGGGGGAAGATTTACAAGTGTGTGTGAGTGTGATGTAAGATTGTGTAAGAAAGATATAAAGATGGTTAAGTTAATTAATGATGAGATAAAAATCATTAGCATAAATTCAAGACACAAGTAAATGAGAACCTATAGAAAGTAAATTGTATCTTGAAAACCTTTGATCATAGATCAAATATAAGTAGATATTATGAACAAGCACATTTTAAGCTTGAACTTGGACATCTCCAAAGTGATTTTCTCAAACTTTTATGATTAAAATTTAAGTGATTAAAGAGTTTAAAAAGACCTCTAATTAAGCCATAAAATTGAGATTGGAAAAGTGGAAATGGATCTTGAATAAAAACACCAACTTGCAACTAACTAAATAAGCATTTGGGGTAACTAAAAATTGAAACAAACTAACTAAAGGAAGAAGGTGAGGAGGTCGGTCATATGGCCTGAAACAAGAGTGAATAATTAGTCACTAATCAAGTATTTATGATAAAGTAGAATTCCATTATGAGAGGGGACAAATTGGCTAAAGTACATGAGACTTTTGGGGTAGAAAAAGATGATGAAGAAAGGGAGAGGGGAGAGGTCGGTTTTTAGGTTTAAGGGGTGAGATTAAACTTCTCAATTAAGTTAAAATCCAAGGGCTCAAAATGAAGAAGAAGTAGGTTTGAATTATCTACCAAAATGCCATACCATTTTGCTATAAATAGGAGGCTTTGGTCTTCACAATTTCTCACACCAAATCAGCTCAAAGTATCTGATTATAGAAGTTAGAGAGTGATTAGAGTAAATTCTTGAAGCCAGAATAAAGAAGGAGCAAAGTTCTAGGTAAGTTCTTGAGCTCTAGCTTTGTGATTTATAGCTTAAATGTTGTTTAGATTCATAATCTTCCAATTATAGTTTTGTTTTCGTGTTTTTGTGGTTAAAATTGGCTTTATTTCGAAAAAAAATGAAGAAGAAGAAGTTATAGCAAAAATTTTGGAAGATTATGATCAAAATAGCGAAGCTCTGGCGAAAATTTGTCGGTTAGCGATTTCTGAAAGCTATTACAGAAACGCTGGTATCGTATGTTGAGGATGCTATGATAAAATTCTGATAAATGTCATGATAAAATTAGTCTTATAGGGCTTTCCAAATATACCTATAGCATGTCGTTTTGAGTTTTTTGCTAGGAGATAAAAATTCTACAAAATGGGCTACGAAATTCTGGAAAATTCTGTGCAGAAGTTGAAAACCTTAAACCTGGGAAGTGTTCATAAAATCTGGGAAAAAACCAATATTTTTCCCTAAAATTAGACATCTTAAGGATTCCGAGGAATTTTACGGATCCTCGTTTCGAGTTTTGTGGAATTAATTATAAGTTTCCAAAGTTAGGTGAAAAATCAGCCTATATGCTATCAAATAACGTTTTTACGAAAATAAAAGGAAGTTAAATTCTAAATAATTAATCCAGGGGTAAAATGGTCATATATAGCCAAAATATCTCTTGAAATAATATTTATGAATTAATAGAGGCGATATTACCATTATAGGATTATTGTGCACGTATACCGACAAAGACGGGTGTACCGAGAATATCAACTCAGGTACGGACGTGTATTGTAACCTTAACTCTTATGCTTATTGTATGCCTATATATGATAGTTGTGTTCCTATCTTAAGACTCTGTCTTAAATTGTTCTTGATACACTCAAATATACACGGGTTATGGTTATAATAATACCGTTGAGTTTTCCTAGCGCTGAGGACACGACTGTACATCGTGGCACTGGTGAATAGTGTAGACTAGGATAACAGACATATTGCAGGGGCTGTGTTTTGTTATTGCCTTACATGTTGTTATTGTTTTGAAATTGTGTTTTTATACTGAAAAAGGATATATGTCATACATATACTGTTACATAAGCATGAGGTTAACCGTTACCTGAGATCCAATGTGCATTGGATCTCAGCTCTTACCTTAGCTTCAGGTTCCAGGGGAATCAGGACCGAGGAGAAGGGTAAGGAGCCGGCTTAAAAATCCAACGAAGACGCTAATACTTTTGTTATGTACTTCATAGATATTAACACTTGGATGAATGTACTATTATGAACAACCAGACATACTACAAACATTGTTATTCAGTCACTCCTTATTTTGGAAAAAAAAAAATCCGACACTCAACTCTGATCAGATTCACTATGAAAACGTTTACAAAAATGGGGTGTTACACCGAAGAACATGCCAACCATGCATCCCATCAAGTGATTCTGATATCATTATTCTTTAAAGACTAGTTTTAACTCAAAATTATTCAAACAACATTTACTACTAATAGCCAGACCTCTAATTGTCACATTCTATGTATTGTGTAATCTGACATGTCTATGAAGTTGTCACATTATTTTATAATTTAAGATATTATTAAGGTGTTTGTGATTCTGTTTGAGGAATTCGTAGCATTTGAGAAAAGTCTAGTTTCGGGTCCTTATATAGATGCCCAAATATGCACTATAAGGGTTTTCAGACACCTTGATAACTTCAACCAACTATGCATGTCTCAGGTTAATTATTAAGGCATATCTTCATTTAAAGAACTATATAATGGACCTAATGCTCCTCAAACTCAAACTCAATAGTCTGATTCCACCTTGTTTAGAGTCACATCACTTCCTACAAGGATCATGCTTTTGGTAACCTTGAAAGATAAAGCACATAAATCAAACATAATGCAGATTGATTGCTACTTATTGAGAGAAGGAAAATAATGTTCAAATGGGCAAAGTTGAAGGGTGTAACATTGTAGCATGCCATCAAATGAAGATTCAAAATAAATAAATACTACACTTAAAAGGGCGAAAACCCACCTCCCCATCAGATCCTCTCACGGTAACCCAGTATAGCACAGTCACAGTCCCATAGTCAGAAAATCTGATGACATATGATTCTCCACACCATCCTGTAAGAGTTTAAATATGAGATATGACAAACTTCAGGTCCAATTAAGCAAGATACAATGTGTCAATTTAAGATAGATTGCCCTCTAAAAACATGAAGCAACATGTTTGAACCCCAAAGACCTCAACACAACCTCCCAAAAACATGAAGCACGGCTTAGTTAAAAAAAAAAAATCATCATCATCTTTTCAACCAAGTAAACTACGCTATTAAAGGACTATCAAGCGAGATCGCCAGAAGCATAAAATGCAGCACCAAGTTCATATATTGCTGCTGTAATACCCGCATATTTATTTATCCGAAATATTACATTTTGGTAAATAAATTGGCTATTTCTGATAAGTGAAATTATTGTTGCAAGACTTTTGTTATTATAGTCTATTTTCTAGGATGAGTTCTGTGGGAAATTATAGAATTTAAGGGCCAAAGTGCCAAATGACCAAAATACCCCTGGTATGCAAAATGACTTAGGAAAATTGTGAAAAATCCTAGAAGGCAATGAAATAATTATTTGAGTTAGGAGAGTATATTATCTCTAATTGTGATAATTTGATAAATTATGAGCTTGGAGAAATTGAATAAGAATGCTCAAAAAGTATTGTAATTACCATAATACACTCTCAAATTCTAGAATAATGCAGAAAATATGGAAACAGAAATGTCAGTGCTAGAATTATGAGGTAATGAGGCATTCTAATTAAGAAAATTATCAACTAGTGATAATAAAGTAGTTAAGTAATTTCTGGCTAATTACTTAAGCACAAGTAAAGGAAATTCATAAGTAATTTTGTAAAACCCTAAAATTAGTGGTTTTTGGCTTAAAATTAGTAAGAACATATTTACTAATTAATTGGAAAATTTTGTGAAAAATTAGTGAGTTTAGGTATTTTTAAGCCTAAATACAAGAATGGACCAATTAGGTAATTTTGTGAAATTTTTGGAAAAATTGGAATAAATAAATAATTAAATATAAAATAAAAATAAAAAGGGTCCAGCCGAAAAAAAAAATGGAGGTAGGAACAAATTTTAAATATCATGATATTTTTTTGTAAAGTTGTATTATTATATAATATAGTGAATAGTAATGGAATAAATAGGAAACATATCCTATCTAGAAAACCAGGAATAGGAATTCCAAGGTCAAGGTAAAATATTGATCAGTGAGTTTTTACCTTCAAGTGACCTCTTCCGGAAGTTAATTCCGAGGTCGGTAGCGCATTTGCCTAATAAGACGAAATAGGAAAAAAATGCGATAGTCACATTTTGGATCTGAAGAAAATAAATTATAACTCAACATCCGGAGATGAGTTTATAATTATATGGACATATTTGGAATCAGCGAATTATTGTCCAGAAGTTGGTTCTATCGGAAGCGATTTCCGAATCGGACGCGTTTGTCCGAATATCTTCCGACGCACCGGAAAATACCCGGATATGATCAAAAAGAGGATCCAAATAGATAATATGAAAGAGGATGAAAAGACCTTCAAAGTTACATGCCCGCATTTTTGAGTTTCTGCGAAATCGCGCGAAACGGACACCGATCGAGGAAATTCTATCGGACCGGGCATAAAGTAAGCTTGAGTCACCACTCTTGGACCTATGGCTTGCTGCCACATCACTCCTCAATGTCGACTATGAGCTGCCCATGGTCAAGAATTAACCACCATTTTGTCTTGAATTTACATGGTTATAAGGAAAGGAAAAATTACAAGATTTGGAATGTAGAAATTACCAAAGTGGCACAAATTTTGCCTATATAAAGGCATGAGCACCTCCTTCATTTCTTCACACCTCCTCTTCTCTCTACCTTGGCCGAAACTTAGAGAGAGAAGCTCTGCCAAAGTTGTGCCTTAGCTCCGAGTAAGTTCTTATGTCCTTAGTTTTTAGTTTTCGTCGTTCTTTCGGTAGTTATAGTAGAACTGTTGTTTTGATCTAGGAAGTTTCAGAATTTGTTCCTATGTTTGTTTTTATGCCTCATTGCATTGAAAGATGCCTGACGAGGTAAAAACATAGTGGGGATAATTTTGAAATGGAATACGGTCAAAGTAACGAAGTTCGCGAAATTCCGCCAAATTAGGGGTAGAAGGGCAAAATGGTAATTTTTACCTAAAATGCCGTTATGATGTCAAATCACTAATGAAAGTGATATTACTACGATAGGGCATCGAAGCTCGATTTGCCGCGTTACGCCGCCCGACGTGCCGCTGTCGAACATTTCACGTTTTTCCGTAAAAAGTACGTTTTTCCGCGGAAGTACCTAACGTCGTCAACGAAGGTACGGACGCGTCCGTAATACTAATCTTGTACTGCTTAAATGCATATATATGTGATAGATACGTTCGTAGACCGATATACGAGACAGTTTTACACGGGTTATAGTCATGATAACGCCGTATGTTTTTCTAGCGCTGAGAACACGAGTGGTATCGTGGCACTGGTAAATAGTGCAAGCTGTTATTGTTGTTTTACATTGTGGGGCTTTACATACTGCGTAATGCTTATGTTTTGTCGGCATAATGATCATGCATCTCGCTGTATGCTTATGTAGTGATATACTGTTGTATTGTCTAGAATATCTGTTATCTGTATACTGTATTGTTTGGGTTTGAGATTAACCGTTACCTGAGATTCAATGCGGTAAATTGAATCTCAGCTATAGCTTCAGGATCCGGAGGAATACGGATCAAAGATCGAGGCAAGCAGCAGTAGACGTGCGGCCAGAGACTTATCTATCTTTACCGCTTTCAGTTATTCACTTTCAAACTCTAGGATTAATGTAATCATTACAATGTTACACTGTGGTTGATGTTTGTTATGAATCAGTTACTCTTTCGCTCCAATGCTCTACTCTGATTACTCTGCTTGAAATATTTGGAAACGTTTAAAAAAAAAAAATTCCGCCGTTTTCAAATGGGATGTTACAGCTGCACAAGCATAACACAAGCAAGAAAGAATGTAAAACCCTAAAATTCCTATTTATCATAGATAATGTATTTTGATGAAAAATTTGAATAAAAAGGAAGGTGAATATGTGTCTCAAATTATTGTAAATTGTAAATTATAATTTGAGATAAATTTCACTTTTGAGTTGAATTAACAAAGGGCAAGATATAAGACTAAAATTAGGGATCATAAAATATGATGTAACTAGCACATAAAATGATGAGTATTTTTAACTAAAATAGGCAAGAAATGTTATGAAAATACTTAATTGAATTAAAGCAATTAGCAAATACTAACTTACAAATAAACTTGCACTAATTAGTAGCTTTTGCTTTCAACTTGGTAAAGGAACAATGTGAATAAGTACATATTTGATGGGGTAAATGAATAATAATTAAATAGTTTTAAGCCAAAATTACACATGTTTAGTAAAAGATAAATACCTAATTAATTAAGATCTAACTAGAGCAATTATCTTCAAGTAATAAAAGCAATGGAAATCTTTTTAAAAGAGGATATTATTTTCGAAATAAGAGGGCACATGGGAGACTTAGTTAAACTTTATAATTAACACCTAAGTGTATTCTTGTTTAGTTGGCAATCAATTACCTACTTGCATCAAGTTTCATGGACACTTAGAGAAAACTAGTGTCATTATTGGATCCATAAAAATCAGCCCCTAAAGTCTTTTAGCACATGGGATAAGATGGTGGGAGAAGATAAGATTCTGGAAGAGGATAAGATGATGGAAGAGGATAAGATGATGGAAGAGGATAAGAAAATGGAAGAGGATAAGGAGAGAGAAGTGGGGGTGCTTTTGGAGAAAGAGAGAGAGAAAGAGAAAACTTGTTGCAAAAGATGAAGATAAGGGTAATTTCGTAATTGCACATGTGGGGCCTGAAAGTGAAGGAAATCACCAAGAGGGGGGGTGAATTGGGGATTTTAAAAATTCTTTTCAGATTGATGCTTAACCAAGGTAAATGGAGTTAGAGAGGAAGAGCATGACACGAGAGAAGATTTATACTGGTTCGGTCTTAACTCTTGACCTACGTCCATCCCCGGACTCTCTCCGGGTTTTTCTACTATCACTCAAATCAGATACACACTCGTACTCGAAAGTTATCCTCTCTCTAGGATACACTCCCCTTACAAGTTGTAATCGATAACCCAACCTCAAAGTCCCACAACTTTGAGATTCTTACAAAGAATGATTTACGTAAATGAACTCTCTCAAAGAGTGAATAAAGATAAGCACTGAAGCACAATGTATCAAAGATACAAATGAGAAATATAAGCAAAGAAAAGACCGAGATCTTGTATGCGTTTTCTGTGTATGTCTTGTCTACTTTCAGACTTCAAATCTTCATGTATTTATACTGGATTGAAGCTTGTGAACGTTGTAGATCCGTTGAGACTTGATCTAATTCGAAAATATAGCTGTTGTGAGTGTGTCTCCATGAATCTAGTGTTGTGAACAAATCTGTTTGAATATGGTTGTTGCAGATTTGAATATTTGAAATTTGGCTCCTCATGAATGTGTTCCCGTCTTTGTTATGTTTAGTGGAGGCGGTTGTATAATATTGTCCACTGTTTGGAGGCTAGCTTTCTTTCTTGGAGAATGGTTGTGTTGCTATCCAGTGTTGTAACCCATTGCTTTTGGAGAATAATATAATATTGCAAGTTGTCAAGTTGTTTGTCTTAAAGTCTTCTTTAAAACAAACCTAGATCTTCTCGTAATCTCATAAGCAACCGGTTAAATCGGTTAGGAAATATTGATATGAATCATATAAATCATATACAACCAATTCGCGAGAATCAAGTTAAAGCATAAATCAAACCGAACAAAATACACCCGGATGCGTTCATCTCTGTTTGCGGTTCCAAGCTCGAGTTTACCTATGTAAGCTCGAGTTTGCTCTTCATTTAAAACTTGAGTTTTGCCTCGGAAGTCTCAAGCTCGAGCTTGTAAATGAGTAAGCTCGAGTTTAGCATTTGTCGGGGAAATATGTTTGAATTCATTTTGAGAGCCAAAGTGGAAAAACGCAAGCTTGAGCTTATTAGTGAGTAAGCTCGAGTTTGGCACTATTCATGTCAAAAATAATTTTAGTTCACAAAATGCAAGCTTGAGCTTAGAGGTGTAAACTTGAGTTTGCTAAGCTCAAAATATGACATTGCTCTGTCGACCCAAGCTTGAGCTTGCAAGGGCAAGCTCGAGTTTGGCAATGGTTTTAAAAACTTTAAAAGATTTTTGTCGACGCAAGCTTGAGTTTACAACCTTAAACTTGAGTTTACTCTTTGAAGGAAAAACTTGAAAACTTTTCTTCTGGTGCAAGCTCGAGCTTGGTATGCCAAGCTCGAGTTTACAACTTTTGTAAACTCACAAACTCTACAAAAATGATAAGCTCAAGTTTAAAGGATTACGCTAGAGGTAAGCTCGAGCTTGTAACGCAAGCTCGAGTTTACATATTTGTAAACTTAGTGAGAAAAGTCTCTCGGGAAGGGCAAGCTTGAGCTTAAAACTAATAAGCTTGAGTTTGCAATTTGAGTAACTTGATAAAATCCTCAAACCTTCGTAAGCTCAAGCTTACAGTGCAAGCTCGAGCTTACTCGAATATGAGTAAACTTTTGAAAACCTTCAAGCTCAAGTTTATGGACCAAGCTCAAGTTTAGAAAATGCAAAATAGCTTGGTTTGCTTTTCGTAAGGGGCAAGCTCGAGTTTGGAGACCCAAGCTCGAGTTTGAGCCGATTTAAATGTTTTTGTATTGCAAACAACATGTTTTACCAATTCTTAACAAAAAATCATTCTTTCATGTTTACAATTGTTATTAATCATCAAAATACATTGAGAACTAACATTCTCCCCTTTTTGATGATGACAACACTTGTAAACATTTGTTTCTTTTCAAAAACATATTTGATCATTTGAGAATCATTGAAAGAGATTTTGACAAAAATATTTGCAAACTTGAAATTTCAAGCGCAATTTGATTAACTCGGTTTAATATAGAAACGAGATAAGCAAACATGAAACATTCATGTTAATCAACTAACGTAAATTAATCAGATATAAGCTTTTGAAAGATTCAGATTTAAGCAAATATCAGAGTTTAACAGCTGATTTCAAAATGCAGAACTTAGTCATTTGTCAGATTCATCAGAATATATTGCAGGATAACCATTAGAGTTTGACTAATCAAAAAGAAATGATCATGACAAAATAGAAAGAAATGATCATGACAAAATAGAGTTTCAAAAGCAAATATACAATACAAATAATAAAACTATAATGAAATGATCAAAGACAAAAGAAACATAAGATCGCGCTCTCTTCACTTCTTTTCTTCTCCCCTTTGTCATCGCAAACGGGGGTGTAATGCTTGGGGTTGAAGGATGGTCCGTTTTGAGAGGAGGTTCAGCCGATTGGTGAGAGTGGTTGCCTCGGGTTCAATGGAGATGGGGCTGTTGTGAGTTGAGGGCGGAGTTCGAGTGTGTTGGGCATAGTAGAACTAGGTTCAAGAAGAAGATGCACCCAAACCAGAACTAGAAGCAGCTATAGACTCGATTTTTCAGAATTTGGTCCATTTTGTCGTTCGGACTCATCATGGTCACCAAAAGAGTGGAAATCTTGGGCCGAGTGATCTCAAGCCGACCACTAAGGTCTTTAACTTCCTTCTTCAATTTCGTCTCGACCTTCTTTCAGCTCTCTTCCCGGCCTATATTGAAATCTTCCCGAGTATCCACCAAATTACTATGACCCCGATTTACTTCGGAAACCAATTTTCCCATTTCGCTTCGATTCCTTCGATAGATCGAAATAGCTTTGTCAACTATCTCTTTGATCCTTGCATCCAAATCGGAAGGCATGGTAGGTGAGGAGGAGGTGGAGGAGCACTCGTGCTTCTTGCACTGGAGTGAGTGGCCCTTGATCTTGTAGGCCTTGATTGAGGAGGGGCCCTTGATTGGCCGTAGCCTTCATCCATATTAATTCTCATCGATTTAGGATGTGTCTACCAAAAACTTGAGGTTTTTCTAATTTTTCTTTGGCGGGAACATACCAAATTTTCTCATGGAAAAGGATGACGGAGATAAGGTTTGCAAAAGGAATTCGGGAGGTTTTTCTGGAAGCAAAACGAAATCTTACCATTTCTTGAAAAATCCAGTACCCAACATTATGAGGTACCTTGGCAATAATGGAAGCAAAGATAGGATAATCCTTCTTTGCAAAATGGGTGAAACTTCCTCCTTTTTGCACAAGATTTCTGGTGTAGATGTACCAGATGGCTCTGAATGTAGGATTCATTGATCCAGGTTCAAAATTGAGAATGTTTAACCCCTCTGGAATAGGCTCATTGGGTCTTAGCAGTTCATAGATTTGCCTATCAGTATAGTTCAATGGCTACGGATGGAGGATTGGAGATTTGCAGAATTGAATTTAGATAGGAAGGGGTAATGGTTATTTGTTTGTTTCTAATGGTTGTGGTAACCCTTTCCTCAACTAAATTTCCATCCTTTCATCTAGCGAGTTATTGTAGGACATGCCATGGTAGAATACCTTGACAAGAGTGGAAATTTGTAAGAAACACTTATAGAAATCAGATTTTCAAATTGTTTCACCATGGAAAGAGATCCAAATTGCATTCTCTCTTAAGTGCAGCAAGGTCCACAGAGACGATGGGATTTAAAACTTTGGAACCAAATTTTTCTTTAAAATTAATAGCATTATCTCCTTCCAAACGAATAGGATCACTAGAGAATCCTTCGGTATAGTAGAGTGATTGTAAATATCATATAGTGCGGGAGTTTCCTTGGATACCCGAGGAGTAGGATCCTCTTGTTCCGAGACTCGAGGAACTGTGTGCTTGCTTGACCAGTCCCGAGGTTGCCTTCTTGCTTCGTTTGGACTTGTAGGTTGCGATCACCCTCGGAATTTTGCCTTTCCTTTGCTTTGGTTGCTTCTTCCGGATTTGGTCGTTTCTTGGGAGCCTCTGGTTTGTCTCTAATTTCGATTCCTTTTGGTCTTGATGGAGGAGTCGAATGGGTTGTTGTTACTCCGGGAATGTGGGTATCTATCCCAACATTAAATCTTTTAGGCAGCATTTTTGATCTACTAGGCGTTCGGTGGTTTTGAGTGGATTGAGAATCTGAGACATTTACGGAAGCAGAGTGTTCTGGGGCCATTTTCGCTGGGTTTTGTCGAAGAAGATGAGAGAATTTTGAGAGGGAATAGGAGCAAGCTCGAGAGTTGAGTGAAGTGAAGAGGAACAGTCAGGTTTTACATATATAAAATGCGCGGCAAGCTCGAGTTTAGGAAGCTAAGCTCGAGTTTGCATAAACTTGTACTAACTCCGGACTTCAAGAGTGTATGTGAAAGCTCTTGAAATTCCTCTCGCAAGCTCGAGTTTACTCACTTATAAGCTCGAGTTTGGGTTTCTCCAAAATTTCATTTTCTCGACTCCTCGAGCTCGAGCTTACATCGCTAAGCTCGAGTTTGCTCTCTTGACAAAGAAACTTCAGCAACATGTGAGAGTTGTTTAACATTATAAATGCCCCGCATAAAACACATCTAGATACTCCGATGGTTAAGTTAGTAAATTGTAATCATAAAACACATAACTAACATTTAAGTAGGAGCTACTTACAACTCATTGGGATTTACCATTCCCAATTCTCTTCTTATGAACACAAATTGTTCCTTTGCTAATGGCTTTGTGAAGATGTCAGCAAGTTGGAGATGTGTTGGGATGAATATGACCTTAACATCTTTCTTTTGAACATGATCCCTTATGAAATGATGTCTCACATCAATATGCTTGGTTCGAGTATGTTGAACTGGATTCTTGGCCAAGCTTATTGTGCTTGTGTTGTCACATAGAATTGGGATCTCCTTTAAATTGATTCCCAAGTCGAAACTTGTTGCTTAAGCCAAAGGACTTGAGCACAAAGAACTAGATGCAGCCACATATTCAGCTTCGTAGAGGATACAAAGAACACTTGTTTGCTTCTTGTGAACCATGAAACAAGTGAACCACCAAGAAATTCACATTGGCCACTTGTGCTTTTTCTATCGGTCTTATATCCAAAGCATGATCTGAATCGAATATGCCACCAATTGTTCGGAGTTGACCTTTGGGAAACCATAGACCAAGAGTCTTTGTGTCAGCAAGATATCTCGAATATTCTTTTCACATTCTCGATGTGATTCCTTGGGAGCAGATTGAAATCTTGCACACATCCCCACACCGAATTGGATGGCGGGATTCGGCTTCTTTGTGAGATAGAGTAATGATCCAATCATTCCTCTATACTTTGTGATGTTGAAGTCCTTGCCTTCTTCATCAAGATCAAGGCGGTGGTTGAACTCATTGGAGTATCGCTCCATTGCATTCATTCATCCCAAACTTCTTTAAGAGATCATTGAGATACTTGGTCCGGGAAATGAAAATTCCATCTTTCCTTTGTTTAATTTGCAGACCAAGGAAATAGTTGAGTTCTCCCATCATGGACATCTCAAATTCTCCCCGCATGTTCTTAGCAAACTCTTCACATAAAGCATTGTTAGAAGCACCAAATATTATATCATCAACATATATTTGAACAATTAAAATTTCATTAAGTTTATTGTTCTTTATGAAGAGAGTTGTATCTCGCTTTACCTCTAACAAATCCTTGATCAAGAAGGAATTTGCTTAATCGCTCATACCAAGCTCTAGGAGCTTGCTTAAGACCATATAATGCTTTCTTGAGGCGATAAACATGATCTCGGATGATGATCATTTTGAAAACCAGGAGGTTATTCAACATAAACTTCCTCTTGAATAAAACCATTTAAAAATGCAGATTTTACATCCATTTGATAAAGTTTGAATCCTTTAATACAAGCAAAAGCTAGAAGAACTCTTATAGCTTCCAATCTTGCTACTTTGGAGCATAAGTTTCTTCATAATCAATTCCTTCTTCTTGATTATATCCTTTTGCAACTAGCCTTGCTTTGTTTCGAACAATTATTGCGATTCATCACGTTTGTTCTTGAATACCCATTTAGTGCCAATGACTGGATGGTCTTTAGGCCTAGGTACCAAATCCCAAACTTGATTTCTTTCAAACGATGTAACTCCTCTTGCATTGCTATAACCCAATCATTGTCTGAAAGGGCTTCATCAATCTTAGAGGGTTCAATTTTCGAAATGAATGCAGAAAATGTGACTTCATTCAAGGTGCTTTTTCTAGTTCTAACTCCTTGATTAACATCACCTATCACTTGATCCAGAGGATGACTCCTTTGTATCTCCATGATTTAGGTTGGTGTTGATCAGTGTTTTCACAAACATTTTCACAATTATTTTCAAAATCGGTTCCTTTTCCAAAGGTTTTTCGAATTTGTTAAAGTACGAAGTGTTTCGTAATCCGATTGATTTGAAATAGGAGAAACATCATCATCATCATCCAAGGATTTGTCTAGATTGGTTTCTGAGAATACAACATGCATAGATTCTTCAACAATACGTGTTCTAGTGTTAAAGACTCTATAAGCTTTACTTGTTTGAATAACCCAAAAATATACCTTCATCCGACTTGGAATCAAACTTACCCAAGTTGTCCTTACCATTGTTGTGGATGAAACATTTGCATCCAAAGACGTGCAAACGAGCTATATTGGGTTTTCTTCCTTTGTATACGGCTTCATATGGAGTTTTGTTCAGCTTCTTGGGAGATATGCTCGATTTGAAATATAGCATGCAGTGCTCATAGCATCAGCCCAGAACACTTGAGAAGTCTGATTTTCATTTAACATGGCCCTTGCCATCTCAGTGAGGACTCTATTCTTTCTTTCCACAACTCCATTTTGTTGAGGAGTTCTTGGAAATTTGAGAAATTGTGATCAATGCCCATATTATCACGTAATTCTCCAAAAGCATGATTTTCAAATTCTCCACCATGATCTCGTACGAATTCCCGCAATAGAGAATCCTTTCTCGTTTTGGACCTTCTTGGCAAATATAGCAAATTGATCAAATGTTTCATCTTTTGAAGATAAAAATATGGTCCATGCAAATCTAGAGAAATCATCAACTATGACCAAAGTATAAAGATTGCCACCAAGGCTCTTTACTCTAGTAGCTGGTCCAACTAAATCCATATGAAGTAGTTGAAGAGGTCTATTAGTTGAAATTTCATTTTTAGATTTGAAGGAAGTCTTGGTTTGTTTACCCTTTTGACATGCATCACAGATCATGTCGTTTTTAAACGTAATTTTGGTAAACCAATAACCAGATCCTTTTTTTCGTAACTTGTCAAGTTGAAACATATTAACATGAGCTAATCGTTTATGCCAAAGCCAACTTTCATCCAAGTTACCAACAAAGGTTTTCGAAATAGAGTTATTAGAGAGATTGAGAGTATAACAGCTTACCTTCTCTAGGAGCTCTAAATAAAGCTTTAGCTCTAATGTTGTCTAAAGAGAGAACATCTTTGCTCACAATTAAACATTCCTCGAATCAAAGATAACTAAGTTACCTTTATCGTGCTTTGACTCACACTAAGGAGGTTGTGACATAAGCCTTCTACAAGGTAAACATCCTTGATTTGTGGTCCTTCGTTGTTTCCAACTTCTCCAATTCCAAAGCCAATCCTTCCGGATTGATTTCCACCAAATGTTACCTTGCCACCATCCTTAGGTTTAATTGTAGCAAATTTAGATTCGTCTCCGTCATATGTCTTGAGCATCCACTGTCAATGAACCACTTGTTGGATTTTGATGCTCTAAGACAAACCTGCATGATATAGAATATCAAGTCTTAGGTACCCATTTTTTTTTGGGTCCTTTTGGGTTAGTTTGTGTCTTAGGAATCTTATAGGATCCCTTAGGCACCCATTGATAATTACCTATAGGCTTGTTTCTTCTTTCCTTTTTATGAAAACAAGAAGAAGTTGCATGACCTTTACGATTGCAATAGTTGCAATGAGCAAAAGGATTAGAGGAGTGGACTGTTTTTCGAAAATAGTTCAAATAAGATCTTTGTCCAACCTTCTTCTTCCCTTTTCGTTTATCGAATCGGTCTATAACCAATTCCCGACTTATCATTTGTGAACCTTTGCTTGTTTTAAAATAACATTGAGCATTTCACTACCTCTAGTGAATTTCTCAAGAGTTTTTGTAAGATGCAAATTTCTTTTCTCTAAAATACAGCAATTGTCACAAGCTTTTTCTCGAAATGTTTTCGCAAGGAGAAACGGAAGAAGAAATTGAGTTTGAGCTTGTTCTTCCAACAATTTAATTTTTTCTTTGAAGACGTAAGCTCTTTTGCAATTTTTTGAAATTCAATGAGCACTTTATTCATGTCAAAAATAATTTTAGTTCACAAAATGCAAGCTTGAGCTTAGAGGTGTAAACTTGAGTTTGCTAAGCTCAAAATATGTGGGGCCCAATGGTTTTAAAAACTTTAAAAAGTCTTGAACTATGCCTATAGATAGGAGGGCTTGCCTCTTCATTCTTCACACCAAAATAAGTTCCAATAGCTTGAATATAGTAAGTGAGTAAAGTTAGTGGACCAAGTCAAGGAAAAGAAGCTAGAAGAAGTAGAAGGAAAGTTCAAATGTTTTACCAATTCTTAACAAAAATCATTCTTTCATGTTTACAAGTTATTAATCATCAAAATTTAGCTTTGGTCTATTTTGGTTCATGGTAAAGTTATGTTTTAATTTTGTTTTAATTTTGAATCTTCAAAAGTAATTTCGTTTTCATGTTTTTGAGGTTGAAAATGGGTTTAAAACGAAAATTTGATGGAGAATATGGAGGAACATAATTTTTGGAAGCTAAAAGTAGCAAACATCGGTAAATTTTTAGTTTGAAGCTTTCTGGAGTCAGCTACGTTGAAGCTATTATTTTATGTATCAAATGAAGTCATGACATCCATAGCTTTGTAAATATACCCAATTCGTAGTGTTTTGAGTTCTGTGGAAGGAGTTTTAGTTTGTAGCCATTTATCAAATACTTATCCGCTCATGCCAACTTATATGCTCAATCGCATGATATTCTGATATACTGCTTATTAATATTCTTAATGGGTAGTACCGAATATGGATTGTTACAAAGAATTTTTTATTTTTTATTTAAACAAAATCCTCATTCTGACATCATGAAAGAACTTTTGGGATATAATATCCACTTGTCCAAATTAGTGACCAAATTTTGATTTCCCCTTTGATCAAGGAAATATATTTTCCAAGATATGTTCCCACGCAAAATATCTAATCAATACTCCCTCCGTCCACACACACACATATATACATATTATATATAACGGAATCGTAAGATTTTTAAAACATTTTAAAGTAGGTAAATGTAAAAATTATATATAAAATTAAAATTTCTTTTTTTTCTTCCCAAAAATGCCCCTATTTATGAATGGATGAGAAAGGGAGTAATAATGAGAAAATTATCAAAGACATTGTAGGTAGTATAATAATTAATTGAGGGGAAAAAGGAAAAAAGTGCATTTATTATTGAGATAACTTAAAAGGGATATTATATTTAGGGACAATGCAAAAAAAAAAAAAAAAAAAAAGGCTAACGGAGGGAGTAATGAACAAGCAAAGCATGAATTAAAAGAAAGGATACCTGGGGCGTAGAAGTTCAGCATCCTGTTGGCATGATACCTACCAACCAAACATTACAAGATCAACAGGGATCAGATGTTGAGCTTACATATATTCTCTATGGTTACGTAAGTGTTGAAAGTGTGTCAGTACATGCAAGGGCTGTGAAAGAAAGACAGGTTTTTAACTTGATGCATCATTTAGGGAGTAAGCGAGTTGTTCACTATCAGTATGACTAGATTTGATTTTTTTGGGGGCAATATATTCACTATCTACGTAGCCTTTTTTTATACTATCTATTTTCTACACAGATTTTTGGATTGCATAAGATGGTCACTGTCTGGCTGTTTGTTAAAAATATTTCTTGGAGGAAAATAAAACGGAGAACAAAATAAATTGACAAAATACAGAAACATATCACAATAGCACTACCAACGGATAAGGGGCGTGCCATGGACATCAGCCTCGACGATATTATCGGGGACTTTTTTATTGAGGTCGCTTAGAATCTCTGCCAGAGGACGAGTTATATTGGATGGGTCCGAGAGAGGAAACGACTTTTCCGGTGGCACAACGTAATTGGAATCGCTGCTAATGCCACTGCTATTGCTTGGTTCCAGAGCACTTACGACGGAGAGTGAACCTGGAAGATTTCTCCCTCGGGGCGGTCTCACAAGTACCGCAGCGACAGGTGGAACCACATTACCGCATGAGAAAGACGAATAAGCAGAGGGCCGATTTCCTAGACCAATGAAGGAAATGAGATTACGACAAATTGAGGAAGCCATCGGCCGACGATCTCACCAATCACCCAGGCCTCAAGTATGCCTAACGCACCAAGCAAGCGATGAAACACTTAACTACGCGAGTCAGACTACTAAGCATATTTATACGGGTTTAATGAAAACGGATCAGTTCAGATCCACTAATAAATAAATACACAATATTAATGACTATTTTAAAATATTTCCTAATTTAAATTTAAATATATTTTATTGACTAAATAATCATATTTAAAAAAGATTTGATTGTTTCTTAAATTTCCTAATTTTCTGATTGCCTTTATTTCCTACTTTCCTCACAACGTGATCCATAATTTGATTGACCCCTCGATTAACATCCTCAGCGGCACACGGCAATCAAGAGAATCATCTGCCGCACATATTAGGATTAGGATTTGATACAGTCATACAGACCAAGGAAACAAACCATTAGGAACTAGAACTATTAGCAAACATATTTTAAGTTATAAATTCAAATCACAAACATTAATCAGTTTAATTATTTGGCATTGGCTCATCTTAGTACACCAAACAAAAAAAATTCTCTTTGTAGAAGAAAGATATTTTAATTTGTACAGTAGTCCGCACATATTCTCTTGGATGATTTGTGACACGAGTAAAACATTATGAGTGAATGTTGATTACATCTATAATATTATTAATATAATTTATGGAAAAAAAAATGATTGACAGAAATTTCAAAATTGCACTGATTATTTCATAGCCTGATAAGTAAACATTGATCCTCTGAATTGTTTTATGTCAAAACCAATTATTTCTCATTACAACGTCACAACCCAGGAAACTACAATTATTGTATTTACATTTTGAGTTTGTTTATAATTAACATATATACGAGCACAACTATTGCTGTCAAACTCGTGAATTGACTCTCTAGTTTACTGTTTTTATGTTTCTAGCTTACAAAATCAAGTCAAATCACTAGTAAACTTGTAACAAAAGTAAACTCAGTTAAACTCACGAGTTTATATACAAGTTTACCGTTTTTACGTTTTAAGCTTATAAAATTATGTTAACTTCTTCAATTTGATCATGCTCAACGGCTTTATATATAAATTTTATAAATCTTTCTTTGTTTAATATGATAAATTATGAATTATAATCTATTAATTTCAGTTACTTGGATTTAAAATTTATTTTAATCAAATTATTGTCATTTTTTATATTTTAATTATTTAATATATACTATTAATACATATTTAATGATAAATTCATACTCTTTCAAGTTTACTATTTGAGTTTACAATATGAGTTTAAGTCAATCACGAGTTTGCTTAAACTCGCAAGTTGACAACCTTACACACAACTAATTATTAAGTTATACATGTCAAATATAAAATTGTATATATGATAAAATATTTGTAAAAAGGAACAAACTTAAACCTTTTGTCCATTCCATGTGTTTTATTACATTAATTGATATCTGTAACATCCCATTTGAAAACGGCGGATTTGTTTTTTTAAACGTTTCCAAATATTTCAAGCAGAGTAATCAGAGTAGAGCATTGGAGCGAGTAAGTAATTTACATTACATTCAAAATATGGACCATAGTGTAAATGTATCGGATTACAGTCATCCAGAATTCTTAAAAGTTAAAGAAACTAAAGAAAACGATAGATAATGTAGACACGTCCTGGCCTACTTCGGTTGCTTGCCTCGATCGCCTAAGATTGGTCCTCCGCACACGATGCTTAACCGAGATCCATTCCACATATGGATCTCGGGTAATGGTTAACCTTATGCTCAAATAAAACAAATATACGTACAAATGATATTCTTTTCAATACAAAGCATATCATCACAAAAGCAAACGGCAGATGTATGATCAATAACATGGACGTAACATAAGCACAAAGCGGTATGTAAAGTCTCTCTCGACTAGTTTCGCACATATCCAAGTGCCACGCCACTAACGTGTCCTCGCGCTAGGAATAACTCAAACGGCATTACCAATACTATAATCCGTGGGTAAAGCCGTAAGTATCTCCGACGATTCTCAACGAACCTCTCGTCTATGAACGTATCTATAACGCAAAAGTATATAAGCAAAGCATAAATTTAGGGTTACAAGACGCGTCCGTACCTTAGTTGCGATATCCGGCTCTCCGGCTAAAAATGGTACTTTTGACGGCCGTACGTAAAAAATGAACAAATGCGGCAAACGGCGGAACGATGGAATTTCGACAGCGGTTCGACGTCGAAGTATTCTAATCGAATAATAACACACTTATGAATATTTGGCAAAGATAACGGGCATTTTAGGTGAAAAACACCATTTTGCACCTACTACCCCTATTTGGCGGAATTTCACCAGAACTTCGTTACTTTGACCTTATTCCATTTCAAAATTATCCCCACTATGTTTTTACCTCGTCAGGCATCTTTCAATGCAATGAGGCTTAAAAACAAGTATAGGAATATATTCTGAAACTTCCTAGATCAAAACAACAGTTCTACTATAACTACCGAAAGAACTACGAAAACTAAAAGCTAAGGGCAGAAGAACTTACTCGGAGCTAGGCATAAATTTTCCAGAGCTTCTCTCTCTAGAACCTCTCTCTAGGTTTCAAATTTTGGTGTGAAGAATGAGAGGAGAGGTGCTTGCTATTTATAGAAGAAGGGAGGGACAAGGTGGGCATTAACACAAAAGTCTTCAGATCGGATTCTGGCCGTTGGATCGCATTTTTGAGGACAAAGCAATCTTGGCCATTCATGGTCAAGGCCGACCTCTAAGGGCTCCAAAAGTCAAAGGATGAGTTGTCATCCAAGATGACTCTTGCTTTATGTCCTCCGATCCGATAAAGCTACCCGATCGGTGTCCGTTTCACGCGATTTCGCAGAAACTCAAAAATCCGGGCGTGTAACTTTGAAGATCTTTTCATCCTCTTTCATATTATCTATTTTGATCCTCTTTTTGATCATATTCAAGTATTCTCCGGTGCGTCGGAAGATATTCGGACAAACGCGTCCGGTTACGGAAATCGCTTCCGATAGAACCAACTTCTGGACAACAATTCGTTGAATCGTAAAACGTTCAGTTGTTACCTAACTTAATCCCGTGTTTGAAAACACGCAATTTTTTCTATATGTTCTCACTTTGCCTATCGACTCTACTTTATCTCGATCAACTTTTCGTCTTATTTGAAATTAGGGTTTTCGGTTGCGGAAACAACGCCTGGTAAATTCTTTCTTCGTGTAAAAATTCACTTGTTCTTAATTTGACCAGTCTGAAAAGACTTTTACCTCTGGTTTACCTGTGTAATTTATTTATAACTTTTCCCCTCGGCCTGTCTATATGCTGACTTACCGCATTATATTATTATTTTATTCTAATTATCATTTTAATTATTTAAACAATTCTTTTTAATTAAAAATAACCATAATTTCGGCCCCCTCATTTTAAAATTCAGTTTTAATTATTTTTTCCATTTTTAAAAAATATAATATTTTTTACCAAAAATTCCCGTTTTACCCTCCTTTCGTTAGGGCTTAATCGACCTAATTTCTTCCTTTAGTGATCTTTTTAGGATCAGGTTTCTTCATATATTTATCTTTACTAATTTACAGTATATTTTATCTTACAAACTTCTATCCGATATTGTCATTTTATATCCTATGTAAAATATTAAAAATGTTTACCCCATTAGGTTACTTTATGATTCGAAATGCTTTTTAAACTTTTCTTCATGTTATTTCCTCACGAAACAATTTATTAAATTCTTATAATTAAAGATAATACTCCCATAATTTTCTCATAATCTTTCATGATCTTTCGTATTTATCATAATGTTTTTAGACTATTTTTGTCACCATTATATCATTTTTAGTCATTCGTTCATCATATTTTCCCGTAACTTTTTTGACAATTTACTCTATAATTATAACAATTTTCTATAACAGTTTTATCTCATGAATTTACTTCATTAAAATATTCATTAATTTTCCTTTATCTCAGAAATTCCAGATTTGCTCCGGGTATTACATTTCTCTCCCTTAAACAAAATTTCGCCCTAGAAATTTAATCTATACTAACTAGACTACGGGCCATAAACTTTGGGTACTTCTCCTTCATGTCACTCTTGGTTTCCCAAGTTGCCTCGTTTGGTGACAAACCCTTCCAGACCACCTTCACTATCGGTATAGTTTTAGTCCTAAGCCGTTTCTCCTGGTGTTCGAGAATTCGCTTCGGCTTGACTACAAAGGTGTTATCATGCCGTACTTCAACATCATCGTACTTTATGACATGATCTCGATCTGGTAGGTATTTCTTCAGTTGTGACACGTGAAAAACATCGTGGAGATTACTCGAGGTTCGGGGTAATGCTAGTTGATACGCAACTCGGTCCTCGCTCGGCTAACACTTCAATTGGTCCAACGTAACGCGGACTAAGCTTTTTTCTCTTCGGTGTTCCGCCGACACCTAAGTTCATCGGAGATAATTTCATATACACATGGTCTCCGACTTCAAACTTCAACGGTCTTCTCCTCCTATCTGCATAGCTCTTCTGTCTACTGTGTGCATCAAAGAGTCTCTTCTTGATTAGAGCGATATGCTCGGAGGTCTCTTTTAGCATATCCGGTCCAAGCAACTGCTTTTCAGACGCATCTGTCCAGCATAAAGGCGATTGACACTTTCGCCCATACAAAGCCTCGAACGGAGCCATTTGTATGCTTGAATGATAACTATTGTTATATGCGAATTCTGCTAGTGAGAGGTGTTCGTACCAATTTCCTTTGAAATCCAGGGCACATGCTCGCAAAGATATCCTCCAAATACGTACGTATCGTCCTCTCGATTGACCGTCGGTTTGAGGGTGATAAGCCGAACCGAACTTGACTTGGTACCCATTCCTTCATGTAGTGCTTGCCAAAAGCGGGATTGGAATCGAGTATCCCGATCGAGATAATACTCTTAGGGACTCCGTGCGTCTCACGATCTCTTTGATGTAGATTGCAGCCAATCGTTCGGAGAGTAGTGGATGCTAATGGGTATGAAATGTGCCGACTTGGTTAATCGGTCGACGATCACCCAAATGGTATCGTGATGCACGATCTTAGGTAGACCTACCACAAGATCCATGGTCACATTCTCCCATTTCCACTACGGCGTTCTAGTCCTTGCGAGAAGACCGGGGGTCGCCGGTGCTCAATCTTTACTTTCGGCAAGTTAGACACCCGGCCTACGTCGAGTTACGTCTCTTTTCATTCCAGGCCACCAAACTTCAGCCTTCAAGTTCTGGTACATCTTGACCATTCCTGGATGTAGAGTGTACTTACTCTTATGAGCCTCATCCAGTATCTTCCGCTTCAGTTCATCAACTGGCGGTATGTAAATGCGCCCCTTGTGACCAATCCACTCGATGAAAGGTCGTGGTCTTGGGTTTCACCTTGAGAGATCTTCTCCCGCATGGAGATTGCCCAATCATCTTGTCTCTGAGCTTCATCAACTTCATCTCTCGGTCGTACTCCCCTTGACTCACAAAAAGATTTGCAAGGTAGGCGTCACTTGGTGCGTTGAAATTCATGCAGATTTGGTTTGAAAGATTCAGTCTCGAAATCTTCAAGTAATTTCGCTCTTGTATCATCATGTATGATACTTGCACCTTCTTCCCGCTTAGAGCATCCGCAACAACGTTTGCTTTCCCTGGGTGATACTTGATCTCCAGGTTGTAGTCTTTCAACAATTCCATCCAACGACGTTGCCTCATATTCAGTTCCCTTTGATCAAAGAGATACTTCAGGCTCTTGTGGTCGTAGTATAATTCCACGGTTGTACCGTACAGATAATGCCTCCATATCTTCAAAGTGAACACGATGGCAGCAAGCTCCAAATCGTGTGTAGGATAGTTCGACTCGTGCGGCCGGTGACGAGAGGCATAAGCCACCACTCGCCCAATTGCATTAGGACACAACCCAATCCTTGCCCACCGGCATCACCGTAGACCACGTAAGTCTCATCGGGATCTCGTGATGATCAATGCGGTGCCGTAGTCAACCTCTCCTCGTCTCTCGAAAGCTCTCCTCAGTCATCTCCCCATACAAAGGGTTGATTCTTCCTCGTAAGCTTTGTCAATGGTAGGGCAAGACGTGAGAAATCCCGTATAAATCTACGGTAATATCCCGACGACCTAGAAAACTACGTATCTCCGTCTTCACCGTCTCCGGCCTCTTCCAGTCCCGTAACCGCTTCCACCTTGCACGGGTCAACAAAGCAACTCCGCCGCTAGATATCACATGGCCCAGAAATCTCACTTCCGGCAGCCAAAATTCGCATTTACTCGCTTTGCGTAGAGCGCTTCTCTCTTAGTATGCTCAATACTAGGCGCGAGATGTTCTTCATGCTCTTTTTCGCTTTTTGGAATAGACGAGTATATCGTCAATGAACACCACCACAAACTGGTCTAGGTGTTGTCGGAAGATACGGTTCATGTAATCCATGAATACCGCAGTGCATTTGTCAATCCGAAAGGCATCACAAGGAATTCATAATGCCCATATCTGGTTCTGAAAGCCGTCTTGGAAATATCATCGTCCTTGACTCGCAACTGATGATATCCCGAACGTAAATCGATCTTTGAGAATACAGTGGAACCAGATAATTGATCCAAAAGATCATCAATCTGGGGAAGTGGATATTTGTTCTTGACGGTTACTTTGTTGGGTTCACCGTAGTCGATACAGAGTCGGAAACTTCCATCTTTCTTCTTAACGAATAACATTGGGGCTCCCCACGGTGATACACTGGGTCGGATGAACCCCTTCTGTAATAGCTCTTCAAGTTGTTTCTTCAACTCCTACATCTCATTTGGAGCCATACGATACGACGCCTTTGAAATTGATCCGTACTGCATCAATTCAATGGTGAACTCGACTTCTCTCGTAGGAGGTAGCTCGGTGAGATCCTCCGGGAACACGTCAGGAAACTCGTTTACAACGGGAATGTTCTCAAGTGAAAGCACTGCTTCAGCTTTAATCAAGAAAAAGATCATATATGCTTGGCATCCCTCCTTCATGCATCTGTCAGCCTCCGTAGCAGAGAGAAAATTCAGGCTCACATCAACTTTGTCTCTGCTAGGTGAATTGAAGAACGTTATCTTCTTGTTGATCATCGCACCGCTCGTTGTTAGCCAATTCAAACCGAGTATGACGTCTATGCCATGAAGTGGCAGTCGGATAAGGTCCACTTTTGAAACTCGTCCATCAACGCTCACGGTACAATCAATACATGCATCAGAAGCTAAGGATTTCAAGCCAAGTGGTGTAGATACTATCATATCATAAGACAATCTAGAGGCATGCATTCCTAGACGATTTGCACAATCATAGGAAATAAACGAATGACTAGCACCCGTATCAAACAATGCTTGTAGATTTCCGTTGATAATAAAAGTACCTTGCACCATCTCCGGAGACTCTCCGCCTCCGTATCGTCAAAGACAAAAACCCGGCCTTGGTTCGCGGTCTTGCCACCACCGCAATCTCCGGACAGTTCCGGCCGACATGCCTGTGTTTTGGCACTTGTAGCAGATCGCTTCCCATCACAGCCTGGATCCGGGATGGTCCTTTCGCACTTTGGGCAAGTTTGGGTCCCCGCTTGACCGGGATAACCTTGTTGCCCTTGTTGGAACGGCTTCTTGCCTCCGCCTCGGGAGTTGTTCCATGGTGCGGTCCCTTCTGCGAGGAACCTCCGCGACTTGACCCGCCACGGTTTGCATTGTTGTTGTTGTTGAGATGTCGATCCTCCCGAGCTCCTTCGATTACGCTCGACTGACGGCATGATTCAACTGCTTGAATCAGATCCGGAAATTGCTGTGACACCAGCTTTTCCCAAATCTCAAACCTCAGACCATCTACCAATCGACTCGCCTTCCAGTTTTCGTTGTCGTTGGTCTTCAGATATGACGAGTATCGAGATAGGTTGGTGAATCTGGTGAAGTAATCCTCGAATGACTCATCATGGTTTTGTCGAATATGTAAGAATCCTGACTCTTTTATTACTTGTAACGAGGGAGGGAAATATTGTTCGTTAAACTTTTCCAAGAACATCTCCCAAGTCACAGGGCAAACGCGTGCCCGCAATGTCACTGCCACGGTCTTCTACCAACGGTCGGCATCTCCTTCCGCTTTGTAAATTGCCACTGGGCCTTGCGGTCTTCGGGACAGTCTAAGACCACAAAGATCTTATCTAACCTCATCGCCCGTCTTCAATTTGAATCGTCTTGCCGCGGAAAACCGGGGTTTCAATTTACGCATTGAGTTACCCAATGTTGTGTGGCTTCCACCTCTCTTTCGTTGAGGTAGAACTACCAAAGCTCTTTTCGGCGAAGGGGATCGAGATCCCTCCGACTCATCGCCTTCTTCATCTTGTTGATTTCGGCTTGTCTTTTTTCCAGAGTACGTTAATAAGAGCTCTTTGCTCTTTGCGCAAAGATCTCGCTTCACTTCTTGTAACTCGATCCGCTTAGGTTGGTTATTCTCGGGCTCGGGTGTTGGACTTCTTTGAGGCTGTCTGCCTCGACCATGTCCTCTACCCCTAGTTTGGCCTCGTCCACGGCCCCTATTTCTTAGGTTCGTCATTCTTTAGGTTTATACCTTTTTATTTATAACGAGATAGGAATAAGGGAATTAGTACAGAAATAAGCACACAAAACAACATATATTATTAATGCATCTTATTTGTACAAGTTGACCTCGACGTTGGCCATATCCTAAACTATACAAAATTCTACAATCCCTTTTATTCTAACAGAATATCTCACAATCTCTCAAGGCATTTAGAGAGTTTTAAAACAATAATATACTATATAGCCTCTATCTATGGTTCCATGCCTTTCTTTCACCGTCTCGCTCTTTCTACATGTCTTTGGTGCACTATGCTTTTCGATAACGAAGATAGATACGAGCGTCTACAATAGGGCCTTCGTCCAGCAGTTCGTTAGTGATTCTAGCCCAAAAATGGGTCACAAGGAAACAGAAGAGAGTGGATCTGACCCAGTCTCCAGGCGAATGTGTGTTCCTCTGGTGAAAAACACACTTATGAATATTTGGCAGCATAACAAGCATTTTAGGTGAAAAAGACCATTTTGCACCTACTACCCCTATTTGGCGGAATTTCACCAGAACTTCGTTACTTTGACCTTATTCCATTTAAAAATTATCCCCACTATGTTTTTACCTCGTCAGGCATCTTGCAATGCAATGAGGCTTAAAAACAAGTATAGGAATATATTTCAAACTTCCTAGATCAAAACAACGGTTCTACTATAACTACCGAAAGAACTACGGAAACTAAAAGCTAAGGGCAGAAGAACTTACTTGGAGCTAGGCATAATTATTCCAGAGCTTCTCTCTCTAGAACCTCTCTCTAGGTTTCAAATTTTGGTGTGAAGAATGAGAGGAGAGGTGCTTGCTATTTATAGAAGAAGGGAGGGACAAGGTGGGTATTAACACAAAAGTCTTCAGATCGGATTCTGGCCGTTGGATCGCATTTTTGAGGACAAAGCAATCTTGGCCATTCATGGTCAAGGCCGACCTCTAAGGGCTCCAAAATTCAAAGGATGAGTTGTCATCCAAGATGACTCTTGCTTTATGTCCTCCGATCAGATAAAGCTACCCGATCGGTGTCCGTTTCGCGCGATTTCGCAGAAACTCAAAAATCTGAGCGTGTAACTTTGAAGATCTTTTCATCCTCTTTCATATTATCTATTTTGATCCTCTTTTTGATCATATTCAAGTATTCTCCGGTGCGTCGGAAGATATTCGGACAAACGCGTCGATTCGGAAATCGCTTCCGATAGAACCAACTTCTGGACAACAATTCGTTGAATCGTAAAACGTTCAGTTGTTACCTAACTTAATCCCGTGTTTGAAAACACGCAATTGTTTCTATATGTTCTCACTTTGCCTATCTGACTCTACTTTATCTGATCAACTTTTCGTCTTATTTGAAATTAGGGTTTTCGGTTGCGGAAACAACGTCTGGTAAATTCTTTCTTCGTGTAAAAATTCACTTGTTCTTAATTTGACCAGTCTGAAAAGACTTTTACCTCTGGTTTACCTGTGTAATTTATTTATAACTTTTCCCCCTACCGCTTTGTCTATATGCCGACTTACCGCATTATATTATTATTTTATTCTAATTATCATTTTAATTATTTAAACAATTCTTTTTAATTAAAAATAACCATAATTTCGGCCCCCTCATTTTAAAATTCAGTTTTAATTATTTTTTCCATTTTTAAAAAATATAATATTTTTTACCAAAAATTCCCGTTTTACCCCGCCGTTAGGGCTTAATCGACCTAATTTCTTCGTTTAGTGATCTTTTTAGGATCAGGTTTCTTCATATATTTATCTTTACTAATTTACAGTATATTTTTATCTTACAAACTTCTATACTGATATTGTCATTTTATATCCTATGTAAAATATTAAAAATGTTTACCCCATCATTAGGTTACTTTATGATTCTGAAATGCTTTTTAAACTTTTCTTCATGTTATTTCCTCTGAAACAATTTATTAAATTCTTATAATTAAAGATAATACTCCCATAATTTTCTCATAATCTTTCATGATCTTTCAAGTATTTATCATAATGTTTTAAGACCGTTTTTATCACCATTATATTATTTTTAGTCATTCGTTCATCGATTTTCCGTAACTTTTTTGAAAATTTACTCTATAATTATAAAAATTTTCTATAACAGTTTTATCTCATGAATTTACTTCATTAAAATATTCATTAATTTTCCTTTATCTCAGAAATTACAGATTTGCAAAAATCCGGGTATTACAATATCTCATAAGTATGGAGATTTTTGTAAGGAAATAAGGGATTATAATGGATTTTGATTCTCTATTCATTCCTTTGTCTCCTTATTTCATCCCAATCATTGGATTAAAGAATGAATGATTGATATTCAGTATTCTATAAGAATATTTTTTTGTTCAATTTTTAGAGTATAGTCTTAAATTTTATATTAATTTCTTAAGATAGTAATAACTATGGGGGAAGGTACAAATTTGCCAACCAACTATTACCCAAGGAGCGTCTGACACAAATAACTATTGAGAGGACCAAAATTGCCAATAAACAATTAAAAAGTGAAAAAAAAACACCAAATAACTATTAAAAACAACAACTATCACAATTCAGTTAAAATATGAGGCACTGGTGTAGGACGTACGGTAGCGGAAACGATGAAGAAAAGAGCGGTTAAGCCTTCTTATTGGAAAAGGAAAACACCAACAGAGATGGGACCCATGGGAGCAAGCATTGTGGTAGCAGTGGTTGCTGCTTGTGGCATCAGAGGGATGGAACCAGGGTGCAAGGTGCGTGCCAGTTGAACGCTGTGGACTACTAGATGAGTTCAAGAGGGTGAGTGGAACACCCAGCAACAATAGAAGCTTTGGAGATGCCGACGTCGCCGACATGTGACAGTCAATGGAAGACAGAGACACCAAGGCAGTGATGGGGTAATAGTTTGTTGGCGAATCTGCTCCAAATTGTGTTTTTTTTTTCACTTTTTAATTGTTGATTGGCAATTTTGGTCCGCTCAATAGTTATTTGTGCCAGACGCTCATCGAGTAATAGTTGGTTGGCAAATCTGCACCTTGACCCAATAACTATTTCAACTTTCAATCCAAAGGTGAAAATAAGATGAGGAGAAGAAAAGGAGAAAAAGATTAGGACATGATCTAAATCTAGTTTAAAACCAAGTTTTGAAGGGATTCCCCCCCCCCCCAAAAAAAAAAAAATCAATTTGATCTAAGTAGTTCAAGATAACTATGTAATTTTCAATGATCATCAAAAGTTTTAGGAATATAACACATGTTGAATTTGACCCTATTGAATGACAAGACAACGAATATGAGATCTTTTTTAAGATGACAAAAGTTTTAGGTGAATTGTAACGCTCCTAATTCCTACATCCATTATGATGTCTATTTTATGTCCTAAATCCCTTATTAAACTAATTGGTGTGAAGTTATCAGAGTGAAGGCGTTAACAGATCAGAGTAAGTCACAACAGAGAGCATGCTTAACGTTTGGACGAATGAGTGATTGAAAATGTAATACCCAAATAATTATTTATCTTAAATACTATATTTTGATAAATAATACCTATTTTAAATAGGTGAATATGTGGTCTGAAATATTTGTATTTTATTTATTTTATTTTCTAGGCAATTTCTCCCTAAAATTAGAAGGACCAATGACTAAATTTTCTAAAGCCTATTAGGGATCATAAAATACCCTAAGATTATCATAATTAAGTATAATCTTAATTATGTCATAAAAGGAAATTAAATGTCATCAAAATGCTTAAATAAATTAGATAAAATTATCAACAACTATTGGGCAATTAAATTTACAATAGTTAAAATACTTATATTAATTTTCAAAATTAAATAATAATTAAGTTAAAAATGCATAATTAAGAATATATCAACTTAATTAACATCCAAATGAGATCTAAGGACCAAGATTAGCACATAAGGGGTTTCAAATAATTATGATTAATATAGTAACCTATCAATTAGGCCTAATAACATTTATGAACACTATATTGGAAGATATTAACCAAAGATTAATTTAATCTTTCCTATTTTAATTATGGGTGGCGAAAATAACTTGTGAAAGAGGCAAGATAATTGCACCAATATTAAATCCTAAGAGCACATAATATATGAACAAAATATCATAAATAGTAGTAGGATATTTCCAACACAAATTAGAGGCTTGAATTAAATCTAATAAAGCTAAATCCTAAGGCCTTAATTTAACTTCATAAAGTGTAATCATTGTGAAGTAAAAATTAGCCAATGAGAGTCTTCCTTCTAAATGTTATGAGGTGATGAAAACACAAAATTAGAGAGCAAATGGGGGGGGGGGGGGGGTATACACGGTTCATGTGATTTATGAATGAAGAATGGAATTTGATTAAATAAACAAAATGCTCAAGTAAATTAAATCACATGCAAAGTCATAATTATGGAAGAAAAATGTGTACTTCTCATTAATGATCTTAATGAAGGTGGAAGAGGATAAACTTGAAGAGAAAGGAGAGAGGGGGGCGGCTAACTAGAGTTGTGAGTGAGTGTGTGTGTGTGTGTGAGTTGTGAGCCTAGTGTAGGAGAGAGAAAATTGTGTAATTAATTGAATGATGAGTTAAAAACCATTGGGGTAAAATTCAAGACACAAGTAAACGAGAATTTATAGAAAATAAAATGTATCTTGAGAAACTTTAATCATAGATCAAATATAAGGATTTATTTTGAACAAGCATATTTTAAGCTTGGAATAGGTTATCTCCAAAATCTTTTCACCAACTTTTGTAATTAATCTTAAAATGATTAAGGGTTAGTTGAGACTTCTAATGAAGCCATAATTTTGAGATTAGAGAATTGAAGAAGAAAACTTGTATAAACTACCATTTTTCATCTAACTACATAAGCACTTGGTGTAACTAGAGATTGAAACAAACAAACTAAAGAACAAGGGGGAAGGGGCACGGTTAGAAAGCTTGGAAAAGGGGTAGGATTATTGTTTAATATATATAATTAGCACATGCAAAATCATGTATTAATGAAGGGAACTAATTGGAGAGAAGGTGTACTTGTGATAAATGCATTGTTGAAAAAATGCAAGAGGATGAGTATGAGGAAGAGGGGAGAGGTCGGTCATGAAGATTGAAGGGTGAGGATGAGAGATTTTCATCTAACCTAGATCCCATGGCTCAAATTGAAGAAGAGGTAGGTTTGAAGAAATTACACAATTGCCATAACATTTTACTATAAATAGGCACCTTGGGTCTTCATAATTTCCACACCCAAACTCAACCAAAGTAGATGAGTTTAGAGAAACAAGAGTAGAGAGAAAGTCATAGCAAGAAGGAGTAGCAAGGTTCTCCAAGGGTAAGTTCTATAGTTCTTAAGCTTTAGTTTTTGAGTTTATAGCTTAAATGTTGTTTTGATCTTTAATCTTCCAATATATTCTTGTTATCATGTTTTTATGGTTAAAAGTGTTTTATTTCGAAAACAAATTGTTGAAAAAGGTGATATAGAAAAGTTTTTGGATGATTATGATCAAAGTAGCAAAGCTTTGGCAAAATTGTATCGGTTAGCGATTCTTGAAGTCATGGGTAAAAACACCAGTATTTTATGTTGAAGAAGAGGTTCTAAAATTCTGGAAACATTCATGGATGAAGTAGACATATAGAGATTTTCAAATATACCTAGAATGTATTATTTCAAGTTTTGCGCTAGGAGATAAAAATGTCCAAATTTAGGCTACGTTTTCTGGAAATTTTCTGGGCAGAGGATGAACACGTGAAAACTGGGAATTATTATTAAAATCTGGGAAAAAACCAGTATTTTTCCTTAAAAATAGACATCCTAAGGATTCCGAGGAATTTTACGGATTCTCGTTCCGAGTTCTGTGGAATTAATGGTGATTTATCAAAGTTAGGCGAAAAATCAGCCCTTATGCTGTCAACAGCGTTTTTACGAAATTTAAGGGAAAATAATTGAAAAATAAATACACCTGGGGTAAAATGGTCATTTGTGACTAAGATATTTATTAGAATATTATTTATGAATTAATAAATTCGATATTACCCTTAAAGGATATATGTGATCGCATTTTGACCGACAAACGTACCATATTCATCAACGAATGTACGAACGCGTTTTGTAACCTTAACTCTTATGCTTGTCGTATGTTTATATATGATAGTTGTATTCATAGACTAAGAATCTGTCTTAAGATGATTCATTATACAATCAGTTATATACGGGTTATGGTTATGTAATGCCGTCAAGTTTTCCTAGCACTGAGGACACGAGTGTACATCGTGGCACTGGTGAAGAGTGCAGGCAGTGATAACATGCATGTGCGATGGCTATGTGTGGTTATTGTTTTACATATGTGATTATGTATTGCTGATATGTCATGAATAAACTGTCATTCATATATTGTTTACATAACTATGAGGTTAACCGTTACCTGAGGTTCAATGGGCATTGGACCTCAGCTCTTACCTTAGCTTCAGGGTCCAGGGGAAACAGGACCGAGGACAAGGGTAAGGAGCCAGCGTGAGGACCAGACGGAGAAATGATATTTTTGATGTGTACTTTATTATATTAAATACTCGGATGAATGTATTGTTGTATGAACAACCAGATACACCGCAAACAATGTTATTCAATTACTCTTTATTTTAAATTTTTCCGACGCTCAACTCTGATCAAAACGCTATGAAAAAGTGTACGAAAATGGGGTGTTACATTTTTGGTATCAGAACGTTTTACCTGGCATGAATCTAGCTATGTTATAACAACCCATTCGTGCCGAAGGTAGGGCTAGTCTATTTGGGTAAGTTAATCAGTCACCGTGAACTCGGTGAGACTCCCATAATAGACACCTATCTAGCTAATCAGTTTGAGTAACAAAGTTAGGGTCTACGCCTTTTTAGAGCATATTTTAAAAAATGAGTACTGATATAACCTGGTGTTATCTTCCAGAGATGGACAGGAACGAGTTTCCCTACATTGAGTATTACGGCCGAATGAGACGTACTGCGCGTAGATTCGCAATTCCCGAGATGGTAGGGTTAAGACTAAACCCGGAGCCGGTGTACCCACCGCCTGTACCTATGCCGGTACCAGAGCCACTATACCATTTTGACCCAATACACCCTCTCGTACCAGAGGAAGATCCGGAGCCTGAGTACCATCCTGGACTGGAGTATCTTGATGAACACCTCTATGACATAGAACCTATCCATGCAGTGCCCCTGAATGTTGTGTATCCACCAGTACGTGGTAGCCCTGATAATTCACATCACTCATCGGTAGGCGACAACTTCGACTACCCGGAGATCAGAGATCTTGAAAACAACTCTGACACGGACTCTGATGATCTCTAGTTTGTCCTGAACCACAACACCATCCTAACACAGACCTTACACCTAGATCTCGTCCATGCCAGACTAACCTCTGAGATCGAAAAGGATAAGTACATGCAGTATTTGACCCATGTCAATAACTCATATCTGAGGAACACCCGTTACATATTTCCATACCCTTCTAGAGACTGGGTCAGATCCACTCTTCATCATTTTCCCCGTACTGGTTTTTGGGTAGAAAAGACCAACGAAATCCTGAACGAGGGAGATATTGAGGATGTGTGTTCATGTATTTGGCGTCTCAAATGCCTGGTATACCTGAACATGTAGTCGGAGGGAGAAAAGGAAAACTGGGGCCAGATCGAGAAAGCTGCGGAAGTAATTATAATAGTAACGTTGTAAGATAACAGTATGAGTAAGCGTAGTTACTTATGTATACTAGCTTTTCTAGAAAACCATACGATGTAAGAAACCCGATGAAATAAAAGGTTTTGTAGTGTAAATACTAGTGTGATAAAGTGAAAGACCTAGACTAATGTAATATATGATCTATGAATCTATATAAATGTTTGTGATATATTAAATCGTTGTTTCTCTAATACCTATGTCTAACGTTTTCCCTAATAAAGGAAATAGAACTGAAAATGGCAAACTTACGAGGAGCCGGAGCTCCCAGAGGTTGAGGCAGAGGCCGAGGTAGAGGGTAAGGCAGACAACCTCGAATGATCCCAATACTGGTATTAAACCCTGAGCAACAAGCTCAAGAACCTAACCAGCCAAACCAACATGCCTGGCAAGAAGTGATGGCTATGCTAATGAGCAACGAGCAATGATAGAGGAACTCCGTGCGGAAAGACAAGCAGAAAGACAGGAAGATGAACAACAAACTGAGGGAGAACAAGATGCTGAAAGAGAAGATGACGAGAGCCATACTGAGAATACTGAGGGGTCAGAAAGATCCCAGTCGCCACCTAGACTCGAAAGAGCAATGGTGAATCTACCTCAACCCCGTAGAGAAGCTGAGACTACACAATATTGGGTTACCCAATTTTGCAAGCTGAAACCACTAGCATTCCGAGGTAAACTTGACTCGGCTGAAGATTGGTTAATGAGGTTAGAGAAGATCTTCGAAGTAATAGAGTGCCCTGAGAATCGCAAAGCTCAAATGGCGATCTAAAAATTAGAAGGTGATGCAGACCGATGGTGGAGAAACATGGCGTCAATATTACGGGCACGCTACTGTCCCATCACATGAGAAAAATTTCTGGAAAAATTCAACGAGCAATACTTTCCTCCCTCTGTGCAAGTGACCAAAGAATCGGAATTCCTCCACATCCGAAAAGGTCAAGAGGAGTCATTCGATGACTACTTTGCCCGATTCACCAACCTATCACGATACTCATTGCACCTGAGAAGGAATGATGATGAGAGCAGTATGGCAAATATATTGATTTACGGGCTGAAGTATGAGATAAAGGAAAGACTTGTGTCTCAACAGTTCCAGGAATTAATTCATGCCATGGAAGCATGTCGGCTGATTGAGCGAAACTTGAAAGAACTACGGAAGTCCAGACCCTTCAACAACAACAACGTCAGTCGTAGCGGATTTAACCGTGGAAACTCCGCTCAAAAGAGGAAAGCACCTTGGGGTAATTTCCGTGGAAATAAGAGGTCGTTTCAGTCTGGCCAGTCAAACTTTCCAAGGGCACAGGGACCCCGACCGTGTCCAAAATGTGGGAAGTACCATCAAGGTACTAACTGCGATGGGAAGCAAGTATGCTATAAGTGTCAAAGGCCTGGACACATCAGCGTAAACTGTCCTCAGAGAGCTGCGGAGTTAAGGCTGCAAAACGCAGGCCGGGTTTTTGCTCTGACAAACAAGGAGGCCAAAAAGTCTCCAGAGATGATCCAAGGTACTTAGGATGTTGAAGATATTGATTTGTCTGTGAGCCACTTTTGTCAATCTTTATATATAATGGCAAATTTTGCATGAAATGCAAAGCATAGCATTTTATGTGCTTGTGATCCTTATTATTTTTAGGGTTGAAGTAAATGATTTAGGTGCTATACTAATGCAAATTTGTTGGAATTTTTGCCATTTAATTTTCCTTTTTAAAAAA
Organism: Acacia melanoxylon; assembly: GCA_019022615.1. NCBI lineage: Eukaryota > Viridiplantae > Streptophyta > Magnoliopsida > Fabales > Fabaceae > Acacia > Acacia melanoxylon. The sequence goes on from JAFJYJ010000090.1 coordinate 104,606, forward strand.
ATATGACTTTCAGCGACGACTTTTGTTGCCGCTGATATTTTTTCTTAAAAAAATATTATTACTTTTAGCAGCAACTTGTCGCCGTTGATACATGTTTTAGTGGTGACAATTTTGTCGCAGCCAAAAATAGTATCAGTGGCGACACAAAGTCGCCGGCAAAACTCTACTTTTAGCCGCGACACCGACTTTCGTGGCTTTTGATGAACTTTTAGCGGCAACAAAAAGTCACCGTTGAAAGTCTACTTTTGGCGGTGACTGTAGAATGTCGCCACCGAAAGTATCAGCGATAGCTATTGCGGCGGCAACTTTTTGTCGCCACTGAAACACTTTCAGCAGCGACGTTTTCTGGAATGTTTCTGAGCAAAGGATGATCACGTGAAAACTGGGAATTATTCTTAAAATCTGGTCAATAACTAGTATTTGTCCTCAAAATTATACATCCTAAGGATTCCGAAGAATTTTACGGATCCTCGTTTCGATTTTTGTATATTTAATTATGATTTTTCAAAGTTAATCGCAAATTTCGCCCTGAATTTCGTATTACGTTTTTACGAGAAAATGTAAGGGCAAAATTGTAATAATGAATACACCAAGGGTAGAAATGTCAAATGGGTGAAAATATCATTTTTGATATTATTTTAAGAGATAGAATATCAGTTGTGATATTATGGGAAAAACGAATAATCTGACGATAACATATAGGATATCCGGGGAAGCTGGAGTCGGATCAAAAGTCAGGCAAGTTGGCCAATACGCGATGAAAGGTACGTACGCGTACTGTAACACTAACTCTGATGCATATTGTATACTTATATGTGATAGATACTTTCATAAAGTCATGGACGGGACTCTGTCTTGGGTCATGCACTATGACTATCATTGAGGACACGATAGGCCATCGTGGCACGGTGAGGTGCAGACGACTATACATGGAATTGTATAGATAACTTTACATGTGATATGTAATGTTAATATATTAATCTTACATCTGTTGTGTGCTTATGTGTTGATTATTGCTGTAATATCATGAATATCTATCATACATATATTGTTTACATAAGCATGAGGTTAACCGTTATCTGAGGTCCAATGGGCATTGGACCTCAGTCTTAAACTAATAGTTCAGGCAAGGATCAAGGATCAGAGAAGGTACTGGTAGATGGAGCCGTAAAAAGGCACCGATGGACGGAGTCGTGAGGAGGCACCGGTCAAAGCAAATGAAGGAAGAAGGTTAACAGAGCCTACCTTCAGGCATGAAACTAATAGGGTTACTTCAAACCATAAATGGTCGGTCTATGTGGTTCAGTCAATCAGTCGCCGTGAATTTGGGGAGACTCCCACTAGACTTTACCCAGCCTAGCCAAATGGGTTGATTTAACTATGTTAGGTTCTATGCCCCAAGTCAAGAAATGGCTTGGTCTGAAAATGTATAGTTATAATGTGAATTTTGTAATTATATAAGTCCTGTATCACATGAATATTCCTATGGGAAATTTTTAATATACCGGTATACGTCGGGCATCAGCATATGCTTGAGTATTTTATATCAGTTACTCAATTGTTCAAATTTTTAATACATGCTCTTCGTTTCCACAACACGCTGAGTTGTAGCACCTCAAACTCTGACGATTATTTTTATAAAACCAAGTGTCAACCGGCACGATTTATGATACGGAACTTGGGGTGTTACAAATGCGCTCTTGCAATAGTAAAATTGGAGAGATTACTCCCTCCGGTCCTAATTATAAGAGCTAGTTGACTTTTTCGGAGAGATTAAGGAAGCTAATTAAATTAGCTTAGAGTATTTTAATTTTTATTTTGTTCTTCAAACTAAATAGTTTGACCAATAAAGTAATATATAATTTAAGAAAACACAACATATGAAATGATTAAGTGACTTATTTAGCTTCCTTAATCTCTCCAAAAAAAGTCAACTAGCTCTTATAATTAGGACTGGAGGTAGTATATGGTATGTTATATTCGTTCTCACATTTTCCTCAAATTTTCTTTATTTTTGTTTAACATATATTGTTGTAGTATGATCTTTAAGTAGTTTAATTTTCACCCTTCTGAATAGTTAGAGATATAACAACATATAATAGTTCCTGAAGAATTCCTTGGAAGTTCTTGGAGAATTTTATGCAACAAAAATGAAATATTATCAATATGTTTCCTGAAGAACTTAGAGTGTAATGCACTACCACTACAAAAAAAACAGATCATTAGTAGCGGTTCGTCTGTAGCGGTCATACAAACCCGCCACAAAATCACTATGAAACGTCTTTTTGTTGCGGTTTTTTAATGAACCGCAACAAATTAGCAGCAGAATCATTAAGAGGACGTTTGCTGTGACATTTGTAGCGGTTCCTATAGTGTAAACCGCTACAAATTTTGGCGCCAGCTTGACGCGCCATGGCGCGAATCTCTGTGGCGCAACCTTTGTTGCGGTTTCTTAGTAAAACCGCTACAAATTTGGCGCCAGTGATTTTTGCGTAATGGCGCAAACTTAGTCGCAGTAATTCTATAGCGGTTATATGAAAGCAACCGCAACAGAAAGGCATAACAACAGCATTTTGTCGCAGTTGTATTGAAGCGAAGATGAAACCACATCAGATAATATGATTTTGTAGCGTTTTTTAGTAAGACCGCTACTTATAGTGAAGCTATAAATAGTTAATCTGTCCGTACACCTGATTATCAAATCTGCATTGTCGCTGAATGAACATTCTCGGCTGAGTAGTCGAAGACATGCAGATATCTGCAGCACTGATCTCTTATGTCGAGAGATGAGAGCTGCAGATATTTGCCTCTCTCTTCCTTGTAGCCGAGACTGTTCATTCAGTGACAATCCACATTTGGATTTATCTCTGACGAGAAGACTTCTACTCTTCTCAAGATAGTCTAACGTGCACCGAAGATTGGTTTTCATTATAGCCACCAATCTCTCGTAAAATATATCTCGATCAAAATGAGTCGCCGTGAGTGTTTCCAGAGAGTTTGGTGGCTATACCGAATGCGAATATTCACGGACATGTTAGACTTGTTTTCGATAAACTCAATATTCTTAATTTATTAAACTCGAGTGTTTTGAGACAATCGAAGAAAATAATTAAATTAATTGAAAGTTCTTTTTTTTAATTATTTTCACCAAACTAATTGGTTGGACTCGTAAACCAATTAGTTTGGAATTTTTTTGTCAAAAAAGTATTTTTGTAGCGGTTAATATGATACCGCTACAGATAAGACAGGGACTTCATGTTGTAGCGGTTCCTTGACCGCTACAACGTTTACTTTGTAGCAGTGTTAAGCTATGACCGCTACAGAATCGCAACGGTCTCTATATTTGTAGTGGTTGTAAGACCGCTATACAGATGTTCACCAAGAACGAGGCAAGTTTGTTGCGATTGTCAGCAAAAACCGCTACAGAATCGCAACGGTCTCACAATTTGTAGCGGTTAAGATGTCGGTTTTATGAAACCGCTACAAATTGTAGCGGTTTTTTAACTGTTCGTCTCATTTTCATTTTCCCCGCGCAAAGGTTTTGATTTTTCACCTTTTAACCTTTCAACTTGTACCTTTCGACGTGATGGCGGATAAGGGAAAAGGAAAAGCTGTTGAACGAGGGAAAAGGCCTATAAGGGGCGGTAGTAGTAAAAGGGGTCGTACGAGAGGGCGTCGACCAGAATATCCCCCTCCGCCCCTAATGTGGAGGGAGGGAGTTTGATGCCCTCTTTGAAGATGAAGAAATCCCAATCCTAGAGACCGTATGGGGAGATAAAGACGCAAGTCTGTCCTTCAGCGACATAGACGAAAATCCGGAGATCCAAATTGAGATTCCCTTGAGCGAGGCGGAGCGGTTTCTCGATGAGGATAACCAGCGGGACCAGGGGAACCCCCGACCGTCGTCTTCGCATTCCACCGGATTTTTGGTGGATGTCAAAGGTAAATATAATTAGTTTTCAGTCAATAAATTAAATTTAAATTTCTTACGTGTAATCTTAATTTATTTAAACGCAATACAACAATGTGTTTATAATTGTGTAGATAAACATGGGAACATCAGTAGGAAGACACTGGATGTTGCCACGGTCACTTTGATGGACGAGTACCACGTCATAGTCCCCTGGAACTCGGACACAGACCAGCCGATCAGAAATGGTGGTCATCTGATGAACCGATTCCTGTCAGAATTTGGCGGAAATTAGGCATGGTTCCCGATCTATATCCACGATTGGAGAAAGATTCCCTCGGATAACAAGAACAAAGCGTTTACTCACGTGGTGCAGGTAACTTATGTTGTGTAATTAAATTCAAATATTAATAGTAATAAATTAGGGTTTAATTATTTAATTAATTATTTATTACTTAATTACTAACTACATAACTATATTATGTAATAGAAAAAGTTTAAATTGTGAGAGCCACAAAAGAGGTACGTACTGATGAAACTGGGGCAAGGGTGGAAGAGTCGGAGGCTTCGTCTCTACACCCAGCAGAATGGAGATTCGACTATGACTCTGCAGCAGTTGATGGAGAACGTCCCGACGGCGTAGACCCAAATCACTGGGCGGGTTATGTCCAATATCGAAGGAGTGCGGATGCACAGTAGGTTGTTTAATTAATCATAGTTTACGTTTTGTTTAAATATGAGTTAATTTATTGTTTAACATTTCTTTAAATTAATTTTGTTTGAGTGTAGTTTAAATAATATATATATATATATATATTAAATTAATTTATTGTTTACATTTGGTTTAAATTATTTAATAGTTTAACTTAATTTATAGTTTAAACCTATAATTAATTTCAATAAACATTTTGTTTGCTCCTCCTTGCGTGCCCCGTCACATAGGAACACCGGAAGTCGGTCACATCCAGGTCTATCACACGGCAGGAACCAAGACGTTTGTCGTGACCTACAGTGAGATGGTATGTTCAAAGATCAATTAATTTTAGTTTTAAATGACGAATGTTTTGTTTTTGAAATAATAAAGTTTATATTCTTTTACCTCTATCAGGAAGAGAAGGATCGGGAGGAGAACCGTGAGATGGACTATGGGCAGTTGTTCACACACACCCATAGACACCGTGATGGGACGCCGACTTCTGAGGCTGCAGAGGACATCATAGTAAGTTACAATAAAAATTATTTATATAGTTAATGTTGTATATTTAAATTGAATTAAATTGTTTGATTAATGTTTTCCGAAATCTTTGCGTCAGGCCTGGATTGAGCAGAGCCAGGTTGAGCTACGAGCGTCGCAACCCCCGGAGTCACAGCGGTCTGTGGATCCTACAGCCCCTTTGAAAGCTGCTGTGGGCCCAAAAGAGCATCATGGCCGCGTGAAGGGTATGGGGTTAGGCGCCAGGCCTAGCATGGTGTACGGCAAGGCCTCCAGCTCTTATGCCGGCACCTCTGGCTCGAAAAGGCCACCACCGGATGAGGTTGATGTCATCATTGCCGTGAAGGTTGCCTAGCAGGTTGCTGCACAGAAGGCCGCGCAAGATGCCAAGAACAAACGCATGCAAGAGAGGTACGACCATTGGGCTTCGAGTCAGAGGGAGATTGTGTGTGCTATGGCGGGGGCCTTGACTGTGTTGATGCCTGATAGACGGTTTCCATCTCCCGAGCCTCCCCCTCCGTTCATGTACGAGGATTCCCCCTCGCCTCTGCCTCCGCCTCCGCCTCCCCCTCCCCCTCCGTCTATTGAAGACGAGCACAAGATTACCTCTGGTCGTGCCACAGGACCTAATCATCAGGCTCCTGATAGTTAGTTTTTATTTTGAACCGTTGGATCTTTGTTTTCTTTTTTATGTTATTGTGGCGAGTTGACATTTTTATTTGGTTAAATATTTGTTATCTTTGACTATGGTATGTTTTTAATATATTCGAGTACTATTTTAATACTTATATTTCATTTATATTAGGTTAATAATGTTACTTATAATATATAATGTACAAATGTAAAATTTATTATAGCTAATCGAAATAGGAGTTGTAAATAATTAACTTTGTAGCGGTTATAAGGAAAAACCGCCACAAAGTTGAATTTCTTGTGAATAGATGCAGATATTGTAGCGGTTATGAAAACCGTGACAAATATCTGGCGGGATTTTCAATTGGAATTCGCTCATTTGTAGCGGTTAGTGGAGCGTTTCTTGAACCGCAACTAATTTTTTTTTGCAATTTGTGGCGGTTGATGTAGCGGTTTTTAACCGCTACAAATTGTTTCCATGTTGCATTTAAACATCAGGTGTTGTTATGAAGGTAATTAAACATTCTCTACATTTATATTGTGTATCCTAGCTTTGTTTACTACAGATGGATAAGTCATGGATCAAGCTACCGCGCAGTTCTCCTGTATATTTAGCGGGGTTGAAAAATTTCTTAGATTTCGCCTTCTCTCACGCTAGCATTAATGGCAAGATTGTGTGTCCTTGTAGTAGATGCAAGTTCAAGAAGTGGCAAACGCGAGAAGGCGCTATGGAACATCTTCTTATCAAACCTTTCCCGAAGGATATACATTCGGCAAGTTCATGGTGAAGAACGTGGTATGAGATATGAGGCTCACCTTCCTCAAACCTCACAAGTAGCAAATCAAGTACTTGAACATGATCCGGTTAATGAAGTTGTTCACGATGCTTTCGGTGTTCAAGATGACAACTTCACTTCAAAAGTTCAGGGTCCAGAACCAGTTTTCTTCAGGAATGATGCAGCTCGGGAATTTTTCGCCCTAATGGATGAGAGTGATCGTCCTTTGTATCAAGGTTGTCAGAAATATTCAAAATTATCTTTTCTGATCAAATTGTACCATATCAAGTGCTTGTGTGGGGTCACTAATAAGGCAATGTCGATGTTGCTGGAATTACTACGACATGATTTCCCTGACGCGGACATTCCCACAACCTTCTATGAGGTCAAGAAGATCATCAAAAGATTAGGCCTGAACTACGAAAAAATCGATGCATGTCCCAACGACTGTATGCTTTATTGGGGAGAGGATGCTCGGAGGGAGACTTGTAAGAAGTGTCATACTTCGAGGTTCAGGACAGTTCGGAAGGGAAAGAAGCAGAAGAAGAAACCCGCAAAGATTTTAAGGTACTTTCCTTTAAAACCTCGCTTACAAAGACTGTTTATGTCATCTAAGACAGCTGAGCATATGAGGTGGCATGAAGCTGACAAGAACGAAGATGGTAGACTCAGACATCCACGGGATGCTGAAGCCTAGAAAGCGTTTGACTCAGACTTTCCTGATTTTGCGGCGGACCCTAGGAATGTTCGTCTTGCTTTGGCGACTGACGGTTTTAATCCTTTTGGGAATCTTAGCACAAGCTATAGTATATGGCCAGTTGTTTTGATACCTTACAACTTGCCGCCTTGGATGTGTATGAAACAGAGCTCCTTAATTATGTCCATGATCATTCCAGGCAAAAAGGCACCCGGAAATGACATCGATGTATATCTCCAACCGTTTATCAAGGAGTTGGCGGAGTTGTGGAATGTTGGCGTTGAGACGTATGACGCGCACGACAAGACACTGTTCAACTTGCGTGCGGCATTAATGTGGACTATCAGTGACTTCCCTGGACTGGGAACATTATCAGGGTGGAATGTTCATACCGGCCTTACGTGTCCGGATTGCAATTTTGACGCTGACTCAGTGCGCCTTCCCCACAGTCGCAAGTGGTGCTTCATGGGTCATCGGCGGTTTCTCGATGGTACACACAGGTTTAGGTTGCAACGCAATCGTTTCAATGGGGAACAAGAGAAAAGAGGACCTCCTAGGCATTTATCCGGTGCAAAAATCATAGAGCAGCTAGTGGATGTTGAAGTTGAGTATGGGAAAAATGACGATTCACCAAAGGCCAGTACAAAGACAACCAGGGCTTCTGGTTCTGCGCCCCAGCAATGGCGGAAGGTAAGCTTCTTCTTCACTCTTCCGTACTGGAAAGATAATTTGCTCCGACACAGTCTGGATGTCATGCACATTGAAAATAATGTGTGCGACAATGTGTTGTACCCGATTCTAAACGAACTAGGCAAGTCAAAAGATCATCTTCAAGCGAGGAAAGGTTTACGGGACATAGGGGTTCGTGGAGACGCGTGGCCGGATGGGCATGACAGATTTCCACCGGCAAAATTCACACTGACAAAACCGAATAAGGAAATCTTCCTCGCAACGTTGAAGAAGATAAAAGTTCCTGACGGGTATTCAAGCAAGATTTCACGATATGTTGACGTGTAGGCTCGAAAGGTTACTGGCCTGAAGAGTCATGACTCACATGTGCTTATGCAACAAGCTTACTTCCGGCGGCCATCAAAAATACGCCGCCACTGGATGTGTTGATCGTTTTGGTGGAGCTTTGTACTTTCTTTCGGAAGTTGTGTTCCAAGGTTTTGATCATGGAGGAGCTCGACCAGCTGTGTCATTTGGAGATGATCTTTCCTCCGTCATTTTTCACGGTCATGGTTCACCTGACAGTACACCTTATTCACGAAACAAAGCTTGCTGGCCCGGTTCACTACCGATGGATGTATCCTATTGAGAGGTACTCATTTAAAATTATTTACTTTAGCATTACTCCCTAGTCCCACGTCTAACCATTGATGTATCAAAATTTTCCCTTAATTACTTTATAGGTTTCTTGGGAAACTGAAGTCTTACGTGAGGAATAAGGCGTGGCCAGAAGGTTCAATAGCATAAGGCTATATTGGGGATGAGGTCTTGTATTTTTGTTCTAGGTACTTTGATGACATTGAGACGTCATTCAACCGACCGCCTCGTGTTGACGATTGTCCCGAGCGAGCCATCAGAACGAGTTGTTAGTCCCTCGTGTTGGTAAACCAGTTGGCGGAAGTGAGAACTTCAAACTCACGGCACTTGAGAAGATTCAAGCACATAGACATGTCTTGATCAATTGCACTAAAGTTGAACCGTACCTTCAGTAAGGATTCCACATATATATATATATATATATATATATACATATATGTTATCCTAAATATTTCCTTTCAGTTTATACTAACATTTAATGCTCGTCATCACACGTTTAATTGCAGGGAATTCAGGAGTTATGTGAAGCATCAGCTGAGGATCCGTACGCAGACATCATCCGAAATTGATAGAAAGGTCCACAGAGAATTCGCCGGTTGGTTTAGGAGGAGAATAATGAATGACCACAACCCGCACTCACCAGAATTTAGAGCTCTCGCACTCGGCCCGCTTGACCACGCCCAAAGATTTACGGCATACAATGTCAATGGTTTCAAGTTTTGCACCGTTTCACGAGATCAGGGATTGCTAACCCAAAACTCGGGTGTATATGGCACGTTTGGGACGAGGAGTTATGCGAGCAGTAGTGACGGGAACATGCAGTTAGGTGACGTCCCGTATTATGGAAAGCTGCTTGATGTGGTCAGGATAACTTACCAAGGCATTTTTCACGTGACGCTGTTCAAGTGTTCGTGGGCGAATATGACAACGCCCAGGGGACTCACGATTGACGACTTAGGCATCACATCGGTGAATTTCTCCCGGCCTATTCACACTGGTCTGTCTGAAGATGACGAGCCGTATATTCTTGAATCTGAGGACCAACAGGTTTATTATGTCACCGATGAGAGGCACGTGGATTGGAATATGGTGGTTCACTTAAAGCCTCGGGACCTTTACGATATGGGCGATGGTGATAATGTCGCCTACGATTGTGAGCCGTTCCAGCCAGCAAGTTTTGAAAACTTCTTCCCAGACGGCGATGACAATTTACCTATAGTTCGGTATGTTTTTAAATATATGTTTTATGAAATCATAACATTTAACCAAAGTTTTATTTGTGTTTAAACATATTCAACTCACAGGTAACATTTTATCCAAACTTTCTTTGTAGGGATGGTGACGAAGAATGAGAGAACAGATTATGCCATATATAGTTAATCTGTAATCTTGTTTTTTTTTAAAAGGACAATAATTTTTGTAGCGGTTTTATAACCGCTACAAAACCTAAAATACTGCAACAGAATAAAACCGCTACAAAATACGTGTCACAAACCGCTACAAATTACTTCCGCTACAAAAAATTGGAAAATAAACCGCTACAAAATGATTCGCACCTATCGTAATAAATACCCCCACCCAACCCCATTTAATTTGCTTCACTCCTACTTACCTTGTCTCTTAGTATTTACTCACGTTTTCTGAAATAGCTTAAGTGTTTGAAGGGGGTAAGTGCTGTTGAACCGCATCAAATCTAATGCTTATTTTCTACCATATACTCATACTAACTTTTGTTATTTTGTAGATGAATTTCGTATTTTTTGACACTTTCTTTCGATTTTCTATTCGATTCACATTCACACACATTTTTGATAGAAGTAATTATATTTTATTTAACACATTCTTTCTACCTCATTCTCATTCCCATTCTCATTCTTTTCTATTATATATTAACCTTATATAATGAAATATGATATTTTAATATAATTTATTTTTATCCAAAATATAAATTATTATTGCCTAAACAATATTTAACTAATTTAATAACTATTTTTTTTTAATTTCATTGGTTTGTAGCGGTTAATGAACCACTACAAATAATGGAAATAAAGCATACGGACAAAAAACAAAAAATGAGGGAATATTTTGTGGCGGTTTTGAACCGCTACAAATTTCAAAAAGAAATTGCCGCAAAAAATTTCCCCAAAAAGGCGGGAGTTATTTGTAGCGGTTACCAACCGCTACAAAAATTTGCTGCAAAATTTTTCCCAAAATTACGCGGGAATATTTGACGCGGTCATATAACCGCTACAAAATATTTTCAAATTATTGCCGCTACTTTTGAATATTTTTAGTTGCGGTTTAGTAACCGCTACAAACGTGATCGTTCTCAATTTGTAGCGGTTCAGAAACCGACACTAATGTTCCAACAAGGTGGACGTCTGGCGTCAAATAGTTGCGGTCATTCGTAACCGCTACAGATATAGTAGTGGTCTTGGTGGATGTAGTAGTGGTGTTTTTTAACCGCTACAAATGGCTTTGCCACAGTTGATTTTGTAGCGGTTTTCCTAACCGCTACAAATGTCATCAATGGCGGCTAAAGCCGCTACAAATATGTCATTTTAACCGCTACTAATCGTGTGTGTTTTTGTAGTGTACTAATATTCTCATAATTATCAGAGTATTATTCCAGAGCATAGCAGACAAGAATAAGAGGCAACCAGAAATAGCTTATCATACTGATAAAGTGTAATTGATTACAGTTAGGAAATCTCATATAGTCATACAAATTCTATACAACTAAAAAAATACTATTACAAAAATATTGCAGACAACCCACAGTTGCCCTTATGCCTTGATCTGAAATCTTCAATTGCCGATATCCACCGGCTTTACCGTGGGAGCCGCGTCCTATACGCTATACAAACCACAAGTAGCAATAAGGGCTGAGACCCCAAGTTTTCCAGAGTAATAGTTAATCTCACATATAAAGTATAGAGAGGATATAACAGTTAACCATAAACAGTATAGTCCACAACAATAACATTACAACATTTAGGGATCAAACATTGTAAATTTAATGCAACATTAATTACAACCAATCATCACATGATCCATTACAACAATGTTGGGTACTCAATAGAGTAAGGTTTCGTGGGCCTTACACCTAGTCATCAAGAAGAGACCAAAGGATTCTTCCAGCCAACTGTCCTACAAATGGTGCAACTAGGGAGATACCAAAAAGTCCTTCCGACCAATTGGCTTACTAAGGGTGCCATTAGGAAGATACCAAGGGGTCCTTCCAACCAACTAGCTTACAAGTAGTGCCACTAGGAGGAGACCAAGAGGTTCCTCCAACCAACTGCTCTTGAGTATTGCTGGCCCCACACATGTGAGACTTTTCACAAATAGGGTTCAACCATACATACATACATATGTGTGTGTGTGTGTGTCTATGTATGTATGTATCTACACACATACATACATACATAGATATACACACACATGCACGCGCGCACACACACATATATGGTCATACAAGGTATGTCAGAGTTAGATTTACTACCTAGATACTTTACCAATTCTCGAATAGAAAGGCTCCCACTTGTGGGTCGTCCCGGACAAATGTCGGGTCCTATGGTAATTACATAACTCAATCCCTTTAACCACATATATATATATGTGTGTGTGTGTGTGTGGGGTCCTAATGCTTTGGAGTGACAATTACATTATACTCAACATAAGGTTAAAGGGTCTTATATTACTTCCCAAGAGCCCTCATTAACCTTGAAGACCAAATTATTTACTTTAGGCCTTAACTTTTATTTTCACCCCTTGGGCCCAAATCTGCCAGATTTTTCTACTAATTTTAAAAAATCATATTTAACTGTACAAGTATCCAAATGACCAATTCCAAATCATGTAATCATTGTCGACTCTATTTTTAAGGAAAAATACTTCCAGCAATTATTCATATGCACACAAATCCACAATCAATAATAATTACATACTGCCCAGAAATTCGTCCTAGATTCATATGCCAGTTTTAAAAATTCATATATCCATAAATACAAATCCAAATTAGGAATATGACATATAAAATTAAAGATCATTATGTCTACTTTAATTCTAAAAAATATCATAACCATTGGACACCATTTACCTTGTCAAAAACATGACATAACCCAACTGCCTCACAGGGAACAAAATTGACAGCATTTATGGCTTTCGTTCCAATTTAATTCCAATGCTTCTAAGACCAATTCCTAACCACTATCTGTAACACCCCAAGTTCGGTAGCATTAATCGTGCCAGTTGACACTTGGTTTTAGAAAAATTGACAGAGTTTGAGGTGCTACAACTCAGCGTGTTGCGGAAATGAAGAGAATGTACTAAAAATTTGGACAATTGAGTAACTGATATAAAATACTCAGGCATATGCTGATGCCCGACTTATACTGGTATATTAAAAATTTCCCGTAGGAATATTCATGTGATACAGGACTTATATAATTAAGGAATTTACATTGTAACTATACATTTTCAGACCAAGCCATTTCTTGACTTGGGGCATAGAACCTAACATAGTTAAATCAACCCATTTTGACAGGCTGGTTAAAGTCTAGTGGGAGTCTCCCCGAATTCACAGCGACTGATTGACTGAACTACATAGACCGACCCTTTCTAGTTTAAGCACCAAATGGTTTGAAGTAACCCTACTAGTTTCATGCCAGAAGGTAGGCTCTGTTAACCTTCTTCCTTCATTTGCTTTGACCGGTGCATCCTCATGACTCCGTCCATCGGTGCCTTTTTACGGCTCCATCTACCGGTGACTTTGCTCATCCTTGACCCTTTCCTGAATTATTAGTTAAGACTGAGGTCCAATGCCCATCAAACCTCAGGTAACGCTTAACCTCATGCTTATGTAAACAATATATGTATGACAGATGTTCATGACATTACAGCAATAATCAACACATAAGCAAACAGCAGATCTAAGATTAATATATTAACAGTACATATCACATGTAAAGTTATCTATACAATTCCATGTATAGTCGTCTACACCTCACCGTGCCACGATGGCCTATCGTGTCCTCAGCGCTAGGAAAACTCTAACGGCATTATCAAAACCATCACCTATGTATAAAGCTGAATGTATATGTAGTGATCTAAGCCTTACAAACTTAGTCACAGTGCATGACCCAAGACAGAGTCCCGTCCATGACTTTATGAGAGTATCTATCACATATAAGTATACAATAAGCATCAGAGTTAGTGTTACAGTACGCATACGTACCTTTCACCGCGTATTGGCCAATTTGGCCGACTTTTGATCCGACTCCGGCTTTCCCGGATATCCTATATGTTATCGTCGGATTATTTCTTTTTCCCATAATATCTCAACCAACATTCTATTTCTTAAAATAATAGCAAAAAGGATATTTGCACCCATTTTGACATTTCTACCCTTGGTGTATTCATTATTACAATTTTGCCCTTACATTTTCTCAAAAAACGCAATATTGAATTTCTTGGCAGATTTTTTGATTAAATTTGAAAAATTATAATTAAATCTACAAAAATCGAAACGAGGATCCGTAAAATTCCTCGGAATCCTTAAGATGTCTAATGTTGAGGAAAAATACTGGTTATTTACCAGATTTTAAGAAAAATTCCCAGTTTTCACGTGTTCATCCTCTTACCAGAAAAATTTCAGAAAACGTAGCCCAACTTTGGACATTTGTTTCTCCTAGCACATAACTCAAAATAATTCACTCTAGGTATATTTGAAAAGCTCTATATGTCTAATTTAACCATGCATTTTCTAAGAATTTTAGAACCTCTTCTTCTACATAAAATACTGGCGTTTTTACTACTGACTTCAGGAATCGCTAACCGACAAAATTTCGCCAGAGCTTCGCTACTTTGATCCTAATCTTCCAAAAAAAATTCTATATCACTTTCTTTATCAATTTTTCGAAATAAAACCATTTTTAACCATAAAAACATGATAACAAGAATATATTGGAAGATTAAAGATCAAAACAACATTTGAACTAAAATTTACAAAACTTAAGACTAGAAACTAAAAGCTTGCTTACCTCTTGAAGAACTTGCTCCCACTACTCCATGCCTTTCTCTAACTCTTACTTCTCTCTAAAACTCATCTACTTTGGTTGAGTTGGTGTGAATTTTATGAAGACCCAAGGTGCCTATTTATAGTAAAGCTTCTAGCTCATGTTTGGTTGCAAGGATAACCTATCCCATTTGCCAAACACCCGTGCCTTTCTCAATAAGTCATATTTTCCTCCCTCCTTCCTAGCAATTTCATCCACCACCCTCTCTCTTCTTATCCTCTTCCAAAACCATCAATGAAGCCATGTGATTACATTAATCACTCTTCCAATAAATGCTTCCATGTGATTTATTTAGCAATTAACTTGCCCCTTGAACAAGTCATAATAACCTTGCCCCTTCCCCCTAGTCTTCTAGTTAATTGCTTCAATCTATAGTTATACCAAGTGTTCATGTAACTAGGTGAAAAATGGTAGTTTGGTTAACAACCAAACAAAAATATACTTAGGGGTTATTTTGTAGTTTATTCAAGTTTTCTTCTTTAATACTCTAATCTCAAAATTATGGCTTCATTAGAAGTCTCAATTAATACTTTAATCATTTTAAGATTAATCACAAAAGTTGAGGAAATGATTTTGGAGATAACATATTCCAAGCTTAAAATATGCTTGTTCAAAATAAATCCTTATATTTGATCTATGATTAAAGTTTCTCAAGATACAATTTATTTTCTATAGATTCTCATTTACTTGTGTCTTGAATTTATCCCAATGGTTTTCAACTCACCATTAATGAATTTCTCCCTTTTCTCTCTCCTACACTAGGCTCACAATACTCACAACTCCTACATACACACACACACACAGACTTAGCCGCCGCCCCTTCATCTTTTCCTTCAAGTTATCATCACTTCATTGCCCCCAAAGTCTTCCATTGTGATTAAGAGCATTAATGAGATGTACACATTTTCTTCCATAATTATGACTTTGCATGTGATTCATTTAACATTAGCATTTTGTTTATTTAATCACTTTCCTTCTCAATTCAGATTTTTAGCAAACTGTGTACCCCCCTAGCTCTCTAATTTTGTGTTTTCATTCATCTTAAATCATCTAGAAGGAAGGCTCTTATTGGCTAATTTTACTTCACAATGATTACACTTTATGAAGTTAAATTAAGGCTTTAGGATTTATCTTTATTAGATTTAATCCAAGCCTCTAATTTGTGTTGGAAAAATCCTACTAGTATTGATGATATTTGTTTATATATTATGTACTCTTAGGATTTAATATTTGTGTAATCTTTTTTCCCTTAATTAAGCATAAATTCGCCACTTATATTAAAATAGGGAAGATTAAATTAATCTTGGCTAATATCTCTAAGATAGTGTTTTTAGATGTTAGAAGGCTTAATTGATAGGTTACTATATTAATTATGATCATAAGGAATCCTCTTTATGCTAATCTTGGGTTTATATTAGCCTTTGATCACTAATTAATCTCATATATTCCTTAATTATGACTTTATAATTTAATTATTAATTAATTACGAAAATCAACATAATTATCTTAATTATTGAAAATTTAATTGTCTAATAGTTGTTGGTAATTTTCTCTAATTTGAAATAAGTATTTCTATGTCATTTAATTGCCTCTCATGTTTAAATTAAGACTATGCTTAATTATCATAACTTTATGATGTTTTATGATCCCTAACAAGAAATTAGAATATTTGGTCTTTAGCTTATTTAATTTCAAGAAGAAATTACTTAAAATAATAATTAATAATTTAAGATATTCAATTTTTAATAGGTTTTATTTATCAAAATATAGTATTTAAGATAAATAATTATTCTTGGGTATTATGTAATACCCGGATAATTATTTATCGAATATTATATTTCGATAAATAATACCTATTGGAAATAGGTGAATATGTGGTCTCAAAACTAGTGTAATAATTATCTTATTTCCTAAAGTAATTTCTATTGAAATTAGGGTGAATAAAGAGCTAAAAATCCCTAAATGCAATTGTGGGTCATAAAATGGCCTGAAAATATTATGATAAATCCGATGAGGCAATAAAATATTTGCTAAAAATTAGAAAGTATGTTGTCTCTAATTTTAGGAATTTTTGGGATTATTTTCCTTGAAAAATAATGAGGCAAAATTAAATATTATTTTTGGGATCATAATTGACCCCATGATTTTTAATATTTTACATGGAGCATAAAATACCAATGTCAGTGAAATAGTTGTGAGATAATAACTAATCCTAATTAAGAAAATTATCAACAGTTAGTAAATGACTAATTAGGTAATTATTGGATAATTATTTAGATTATGAAATATACTTTTTTTTAGAAAACATACATTAAATTGCTTCATGAAGAATCCTAGCATTTTGTTCAGATGGGAATAATGAGAATAAAAAAATGACGAAATAAAATAATTGAAGTTACAATTGTTGACCACCACGTCTTGCATGGGGAGTTTGGATAAAGTTTATTATTTAATAATCATGAGGTATTTAATTAATAAAGGAACAATTATATGCTTATTAAATGGAAGCATGTCGGCACTCATTTGAAGAAGAGATAATACTTTATTTGAGTTGAAAAGTCAAAAGTTTCAACTCACCAATTAGAAAATGGAACCATTAGTTATTTGTTAATTAAAAGCATTTATTAAATGGCCAAGAGAAGGTGCATGTCAACTATGAATTGTATGAGATTTTCATTGAATAATAAATATAATGGGCAATTAAAAACAACACAATGAAATTGATATTGAAGGGAGGCATGTCGGCCAAACATCAATGGTGGAGATGAGATGTAATAAAGTGCTTTTAATTTAATGGATGAAAGGAAAGAAGAAAACTTAAATCACCTTGTAGAAGACCAATTTAACCTTGGAGTTTTTCTATAAATATGAGGCTTCCCCTCCTCAAATCTTCACACCAAAAATCACAAAGCAATCTGATTGTAGAGTAGTGAGAGTGAGAGGGAAAAATTGAGGAGCAAGAAGGAAGAAGGAGTTGAGCTTCAAGGGTAAGTTCCTGAGTTTTTAGCTTTTAAATTCGTAGATAGATTTTTGCTTTGATCTTAAATATGCTAGAGTAATTTTATTTTCAAGTTTTTATGGTTAAAAATGGCTTTATTTCGAAAAATTGATGAAGAAGATGTTATAGCAGAATTTTTGGAAGATTATGGTTAAAGTAGCGAAGCTCTGGCGAAATTTTGTGGGTTAGCGACTCCCGAAAGCTTTTTCAAAAACGCTGGTATCTTATGTTGAAGATGCTATGCCAAGATTCTAAGGAAATTCATGGTGAGAGTAGACATATAGAGCTTTCAAAATATACCTATAGCCTGTCGTTTTGAGTTTTGTGCTAGGAGATAAAAATTCTACAAAATGACCTACGAAATTCTGAAAATTCTGGGCAGAGGTTGAAATCATGAAAACTATGAATGTTTTTTGAAATCTGTGCAAGAACCAATAATGTTTCCTAAAATTAGACATCCTAAGGATTCCGAGGAATTTTACGGATCCTCGATTCGAGTTCTATGGAATTAATTATAACTCTCCAAAGTTAGGAGCAAAATCAGCCTATATTCTTATTAATAGCGTTTTTACGAAATTAAATGGGATTAAGTTGAAAATAATTAATCCAGGGGTAAAATGGTCATTTATGGCCACAATATCTCTTGAAATAATATTTGTGACTTAATAGAGGCGATATTACCCTTATAGGATATCTGTGATCGCCTACCGTCGAAACGTACCAAAAACCGTCAACGAAGGTACGTTCGCGTATTGTAACACTAACTCTGATGCTTATTGTATGCTTATATGTGATAGACGACTATACAAGTGATTTGTATAGATAACCTTACATGCGATGTGTATTGTTAAAATAGATAACTTTACATGCGATGTGTATTGTTAGCATAGATAACTTTACATGAGATGTGTACTGTTGTTATATTAATCTTGCTTCTGCTATGTACTTATGTGTTAATTAATACTGTGATGTCATCCATATGTTGTTTATATAAGTATGAGGTTAACCGTTACCTGAGGTCCGATGTGCATTTGGACCTCAGCTTCTAAAATAGCTTCAGGGTCAGGAGGACTGAGAGCCGAAGATAAGGGCAAGCAGCACGCTTAGAGTCTCGCTCGGAGAATTTCTTTTGTTGCCACAGCATGGGTGTTGCCAGGGAGACACTTCTGTTGTTATTTACTTTAAAAACTCTCGGTTATTGTACCGCTCTTGTAACTAGCCAGTCTTACAGCATTTTGAATCTAATTATCAGTTACTCAATCGCTCCAATGCTCTACTCTGATGAAAAAAAAATATACTGCTTTTGAAAATGGGATGTTACATATTACACTTGTGTTTAGGCTAAAACATAACCCTAATATGTAGTTACAAGTGTTTTCCATTAATCTTAATTTTAGTGCAAGTTAAATTGTTCACTAGATGCAAATATCATAGGTTAATAGATTTGCTAATTAACCAAAGATACTAAAGTATTATTTGCAAACCCAATTCCATCTCTTTAGGCCCTTGATTTCTATTCAGGTAAATTCCTAAATTGATGCCTTCTATAATGCCTTATGATGAATTATGAAGGATTATATAATTACTTTAATTAGTGAAAACTTAATTGCTCACTATTTGCTTGTAAATTCCTTCTAAATAATTTAAGTGTTTTCATAACACTTTCTTGCTTATTGTGGTTACATATGAACCATAACTTAATATGATAATTTTAGGGTATTTTATGATCCCTAAAAGAAATTTCAAGATTAAATCTTGATCTACTAAATCTCAAGGAGAAATTGCCCAACAATAATAATAATAATCTAATTACTAAATTTGAGACAACATACTCTCCTTTATCTACCATGTATTATTTATCAAAATATACCATTTATGATAATTAGGGTTTTTTTTAGGGTATTACACTATCCTACACAATTTTTCATTTTAACCCGTTGGAACCATCAAAATAAGCAAAATCACACTCCTCATGGGTCCCCTGCATCTGACCGAACATGAGACATGAAGGCACAAAAGGATTTTCCCAACTCTCACTTCAAGAACAACATAACTTAGCCCTAGGTTATTGAATAGCTTGTTATTTTGGCCTTTAACATGCTTTATCCCATTTTTAACCAAATGGGCAATATCTCCCCTTAACACTTGGGGTTTCCAAGTTTTCAAGAAAACAAGAAGAAGACACCACAAGTTCGAGAACAACACCAATAGGGTCAAGAAAATCTCTTACCTTGGTGTTGATCTCTGTGTTCTTGGAATTTTTCTTCTTCTTCTTGGCATCAAGGGTTTCGGCCAACACCTCCAAACACCATAGAAAAAGAGCTTTTAGAGACTAGAAGGAGGTTAGAAGGGATAAGAATCCATACACAAGAACTTACCTCTTGATCTTTGCTCTTCTTTTTTCCTCTTCCTCTTCCTCTTGTGATTTTTGACTTGCTTCCTCCTTGCCTCTCCTTGGTGTGTATGCCATCCATTTTGGATAAAGGAGGGGATTGATGAATAAAAAGAGGGTCCAATAGGTTGGGACAAGGAGGGAAATATTTGGCCTCCAACTGACCACATAATTACTACCATGCCACTGTTCATTTCCAACTATTTGGTTAGTGTTGTTGTTGGGCTTTTTTCTTCCACCTTTTCCCTTGGTTTAGGCTGAAATTAGGGCCCATTGTGGAGGTTTAATGATCTCCTGTTTTGACAAATTGATACTTCATATCTCATGGTTATTCAAAATTCCCATTTGGCCCCTACAAAACTCATTTTCACACAAACTGGTAGAATGTTCACCAAACTTTGTAAATTCATATCTCCTGGTATACAGGTCTAATTGACCTATATTATGTATCAAATTAAAGCTTAGGATGACTACTACCATCCTGCAAAGTTTCAGGCCATTGGACACCATTTGGTCTGTCAAAATCACTTCACAAACTGACTACCTTCCAAAAATCCAGTTCACCAACACCAAGGGAAATTCCCTTCAAAATATTTGTCACACTTCCTAAACTAGACTTAATCGTCTACCTAATGCAAGCTTATTCTCGAGTCTTTAGGTTCAAAATTCAGGATATTACATAGAACAAAATTGATATAGTTATTGAAAAATTAATATAGGAATAAGAAGAAGTTATGTTTGTATAACTCACATTTGAAGGGGAGATTGTTGGAATAAAATTGTGAGACATGTTGGATGAAGATTTCAATTCTTTCATGTTATAAAAATTGAAAAATTGTTACAATAAACTAGAAGTCTGTTGATCCAAATAAATTCATTGTTGGTGTGACTAGTTTGATTATCCAAGCCACATATGTGTTGACATTCATTAAAAAACCCATGGATTTTAATATTATGGATATGCAATAACACAATTCACAATTACGCGAACACGATCGATTTTTGTTTTGGGGCCACCAAAAATGGGCTGGCATACAGTGAACCCCATAATTAGAGTATATCGCTCAACAAGTTTGGGCCCACATAATAGAACATTCTTGTGTGACATTGAGGCCTAAGTGCCTAACTAGCAAGAATTTAGGAATTTGTTCATATAAATCTAATTCATTGTTATCAAGTTCGAGTCCAGATGAGACACCTGCAATAAGTGGGACAACCACGAACCTCAAATCGTATATTGGATGATAATATCAAAAAGATATTGGCTAGGAAACTATTTCTTAGTCTCTATTCATGAGGGATGTTTATCATCTTGTTTCTAATCTCAGCACTTTCACTCTTCACATACCTTTTGATTCATTGTTCAAGCGTCGCTCACTTTCTCCATCTTTTACACTTATCCTCCATTGTTGACGAAGGACAACAGGTGAAACAAGCTCCCCAAGAAATTAGACGATGCGCCATCACCTGATGAGAACTAGTCCAATTAGCTCAACCTCCATCCAACTAGCTCCTTCTTATAAATACCTACGTTAGCCTTCTCACCATACTAGTTGTAATACCCCTTGATACTACAACATTAATTTGAGTATCAATACACAACTCAATGGGCAAAACAGTTCTAGCATAATATTACTGATATCAAGACCTTGTTATATAATTGAAATTCCCGTGGGGTTCATACAAAAAGTTACAAATCTCCAAATATTACTCCTATCTCTTAATCCTATCATTACATAGAATTATTCAAGTATACTCTGTCACGCCACATCATCAGTACTCTTAAGAGCCATCCTCATAGCAATCCGAGTGTCTCTATGCTCAATTCTCTGATCATTCTCTCTTGAGAAACTTAATACACTCTCTTTCTGTGCACTCACATACCTGTGTAGTTGGTTGGGGGGAAGGTGATATCTGGGGGAATCTCAATAGTAAACAATACTAACAATGCATGCAAGATGAATGCTTTTGTAAGATATACTGGTCTTATATAGGCTCATGTTAACATTATGACAATATCTGCATCCTCAATGTTTTGTGCAATATACATATGGTCATAATATAAATAGAAATAGAGCTTCACTTATTGATACATGCTTCACATAATCCAGCATAGCAATACCACACATCAGTACACAACATACACATCAAATACATGCAAGTTAAGTAGGTTCATTACCTTGTGGACTAATGTCCTTCCACAATTTTATCTTCTTCCAACCACTGAAGTTGCTTGCAACATCTTCCATTCTTCTTCTTTCTTTCTTGACTTCTTATGGCACTGAACACATAGTCATAATATGAGAGCCATGAAGAATGAATTCCTAATGGGGCTACCTTAGCCTTATAGGCTTACTTACACCCTTGGAATTTAAACTTATTACATTTGACCCTTTTCTTCCTTAAATTCACATGGTAGCTAAAAGCTGCTAGCATTTTGACCAACATTTGAAAAAATCATAATTAATTCTATAGAACTCCAATTGAGATTATTCAAATTTCTATTTGAAACTCTGTAAGTCTATTTTAAGGAAAAAATAGTCACCAAAACAATTTGTGATTGTATCATTCCCAGAATTTTGAAAAGTGTACACTACTTGAATCTGGAAACAGGATTTTACAGTTTTCATAACCAAACTTTTAGAAAATTTATAACTTGGGTTATAGACCTCCGATTAACACATTCTATGACTCATTTTAAAGCTTATGAAGTCTAATATATTCTAAAAAAAATTCACAAAAAAAAAGTCATTCACATGATCAAAACCTTGCCCAAAAATAGCATATCCCAATCATGGAAACAAAAATTTTACAGTTTTCATTGTCCAAACTTAAAAAATCATAGCTCGTTTTATACATATCCAATATGTATTCTTAAACTCATTTTAAAGCTTATCATGTGTTCTATTTACACACAAAGTTTCATAGAAAAAAGGGCCATTTGCCCAGTCCAAATGTCACACGAATATGAACTTCACTTCTAGAATATCATTATTTTGTCCAGTTTTTCTGTCCAAGTTTGAAAATTCATATCTTGAGTTCAAGATTTCCGATTTTTGTTATCTAGGATTGTTTTTAAAGTTTAACATGTTTACTATATATAAGTCCACAAAGTCTCAGGGTCATACATGGTCATTTACCTTGATTTTGCCTTACCCAAAAATTAGTGCTCAGATTCTCAAAATTCCATTTCAGACATATTGGACAGCACTTCTAATAGAATTTACCTATTCTTCCTCTTATTTTTCATTAGAGAAACCCATTTAGACTTAAATAAGACATGGTTTAGATTCGGTTATTTCTCAACAAAAATGAAAACCAAGTGCAGAACCATCATAGGCCCTGTTTAGATCCTTAACATAACAACAAGCAAATGTAGCAACCACCTAATAAGCATCTAAAAACTCATATTCTTTTCAGCTCTTAAATTAGGGAACCTGACACATACACAAGAAAGTAAGGACCAATGATTCAGTCATTAACCCTTCATCAGGACCGTGGCTTTGTCATGCAGTTATGGCAATGATGGTCGGATTCAAGGATGGAGATGGAAGGGAACTTGCAGGATCAAAGGATTCATCATCTTTGCTCAGTAATAAATCTTACTGTTGCAATTTAACTTTGAATCAGCTTGACCAGTTGATTATACAGTTATTGTTCCTTTTTCTTTACCCTTTATACTTTTCTTGTTCGTATCCGTTCAGTAAAGAATTTAAAAATTGTGAAACTAGGGGTTATAAAGTTGTTCATGTGGTCTATTTGCTTAGTTTTCCTATTTTTTATATAAGATTGTTAGGACCGAGCAATTTTAATGGAACAATCAATGAAGAAGAACAACAATACTCTGTTCTATTGAACACTTGAAGGAAAGATTAGAACTCTCACTGTGAAAAGAAATCTAAAGCAATAAAACAGTAACAACCATATGGTGATTCGAGAGACCAGGACCCTCCTCACTACTGTCTCATTCCCTACCTATTCCCTTCCCTTCCATCACCTTAATACGCACTCCCACTACTCACGTACTGTTAGAGTATCAGCAACTTTCCCGAGTCCATTATGCCCCTCAGCTGTCGTGCGTGATTTCCTGGATGATCCAACAGATGGGCATGATTCCTTGGATGGGCCTGATCTATTGGTTTGGGTCCTTCTCTTGTAAACTTGGCTCCAGAATTTGTCAAACCCATCATCTCCTGCTGCTGTAAGAATCACCTTGTCCTCAAGGTGGAATTCTGGAAATTGCAGTTGTAGATTAACAGCGTCTTCCCACGTATTCTCATGCTCAGGTAATCCCCTCCATTTAATCAGAACTTGGAGGGTGCCATCTCGTGATTTTCGGACCTCTTGCACAGTTTATGGTGCTACAGTTAACTCAAGTTCCTCTGTGAGTCCCTTGGGTAAAGGTTGCACCTGGGTAGTTGGCTTCAAGGCTTTCTTTAGTTGTGACACATGGAACACATCATGTATCTTAGTGGAGGGAGGAAGCTGTAATCGGTAAGCTACCTTCCCTATGAGTTCCTTGATAGCATAAGGGCCATAGTAACGTGGAGAGAGCTTCTCATTGGTCTTTCTGGCTAGGGACTTGAATCAATAGGGCCTTAACTTCAAATAGACCAGATCTCCCACCAAATACTCAATCTCCCTTCTGTGTCTGTTTGCTTGGTCCTTCATCCGGGCTTGTGCCTTCTCTAGCTGAATTATTAGCTCTTCCAGAATTCAATTTCGGTCCTGCATCTGTTTGTCTACTTCCTGGACGTTTGAAGGAAAGTCTTTCCATTTGAGGAGGGAAGGAGGTTCCCGACCATAGAGAGCCTTGAAGGGTGTCATTCCTATGGCACTGTGGTAGGAAGTGTTGTACCAGAACTCAGCCCATGAAAGCATTTTACTCCATTTCTTTGGCGTGCTGCCCATGAAACATCTGAGGTATGTCTCTAGGCTTCTGTTTACTACCTCGGTTTGGCCGTCAGTCTCCGGGTGGTAAGAAGAACTGAATTTAAGAGTGGTTCTGCCATCCGAAATAGTTCCTTCCAGAATTGACTTGTAAAAGCCCTATCCCGATCTGAGACTATAGAGCTAGGAAACCCGTGCAGTCATACCACTTCTTTTACAAATAGCTCAGCAACATCTTTAGCATCATAGGGATGAGCTAGTGGGAAGAAATGAGCATACTTGGTCAGTCGGTCTACCACCACCAAAATAGTGTCGTAACGTTGGCTCTTGGGTAGCCCCCCAATAAAATCCATACTTATGTCCTCCCAAGTAGCCATAGGAATGGGTAGAGGCTGAAGCAAGCCCGCTGGTTTGAGCGCCTCATATTTGTTTTTCTGACAGATTCCACAGTTAGCTACATAGTCTTGCACATCTTTCTTCATTCCAATCCAGTGTACCACCGACGCCAATCGTTTGTATGTCCTTAAATACCCAGAGTGCCCTTCAAGAGGAGAGTCATGGGATTCTTGAATCAGCTCCTTGGTCTTGGGAGAGTATCTTGGGAGCACCAATCGACCTTCACAATACAACATTCCTTTTTTAAGGGAATATCCTTTCAGCCCCTCCTCCCCATGGATCAATTGCTGAACTATGGTCTTCAAGTGAGCGTCTTTCAAAATCTCTTTTTCCAGCTCTGCCAATCCTTCATACTGCCAGAGGGAAACTGCCCTCATTTCTATTTCAGTGTCCCGTCTTGAGAGTGCATTAGCCACACTGTTCTCCTTGCCAGGCTTGTATTGTATTTCAAATTTGTATCCCATGAGTTTGGTAACCCATTTCTGCTGATCTGGAGCAATTATTCGCTGCTCTAGCAGGTACTTGAGGGCTGTCTGGTTAGTTTTAATTACAAAGGGCTGACTAGACAAATAATGTTGCCACTTCCGAACAGCAAGTACTATGGCCATTAACTCCCGCTTGTAGACTGACCCTTGCTGTTGGCGTTCCGATAGCTTTTGGCTGAAATAAGCTATGGGTCTCCCACCTTGCATGAGGACTGCTCCAATCCCCTTCACAGATGCATCGGCCTCAATCTCAAAGGGCTTGGAGAATTCGGGCATAGCTAAAACAAGAAGGGTGGTTATGGCTTGTTTAAGCTCTTCGAATGCCTTTTGAAACTCCTCAGTCCAGTTGAACGAATCCTTCTTGAGGAGCTGTGTTAGCGGAGCAGCAATCTTACTATACCCTTGCACAAACTTCCTGTAGTAACCCGTGAGCCCAAGGAAACCTCGTAACGCCTTCAGGTTTCTTGGCTTTGGCCAATTCTGCATTGCCTCTATCTTGGAAGAATCAGCTTTGACTCCATCTGCAGATATAATGTGTCCTAGGTACTCAAGCTGTGGTTGTCCCAAGACACACTTCTTTGGGTTCACCACCAAATAATGCCTCCTGAGTAGCCCCAAAACTGTGCGAAGGTGCTCTCGGTGAGTGTCTCTATTCTTGCTATACACTAGAATGTCGTCAAAGAAAACTAAGATAAATTTGCGTAAATAATCCCTGAAAACATCATTCATCAAAGACTGAAAAGTGGAGGGAGCGGTAGTCAAACTGAAAGGCATAACCTTAAACTCGTAGTGGCCATCATGAGTTCGGAAGGCTATTTTTGGCTCGTCTCCTTCTCGAACACGTATCTGATGGTAGCCAGACTTGAGGTCCAATTTGGAGAAAATCTTGGCGCCCCCCAATTCATCCAGGAGCTCATTAATCGCAGGGATAGGGTACTTGTCGGGAATAGTGATACTATTAAGGGCTCGATAATCCACACAAAACCTCCAGCTCCCATCTTTTTCTTCACCAGCAATACTGGGCTCGAGAAAGGACTCGTACTGGGTTGTATGACTCTAGCTTGCAACATTTCCTTGACCATTCTCTCTATTTCTGTCTTCTGGGTATATCCATACCGATAAGGTATAAGGTTGGAGGATTGGGCTCCCTCTTTCACGTTGATCGCGTGGTCCTGCATTCTTCGAGGTGGTAAGTCGCTTCTGGGTTCGCATACATCTGGAAATTCCCGCAGGATTCCCTCTATCTCGGGATCTCCGACAAGCTCTTCTTGCTCCTCGCCTTCCACGGTCCTCATTTCCAGTAAATACCCACACCCTTCTTCCCAAATAGTCTTCTTGATGGCTTTAAGAGAGACCTGCGACTATGTAAGAGCCGGATCCCCTCTTAAGCATCGCCACTGTCCTTCCACTTTGATCTTCATGTATATCTGCCGCCAGTTCATTCGCATTTTGCCCAACGACTGTAACCACTCCACTCCGAGCACCATGTTGACACTCCCAAGCTCAAAGGGGTAGAATGTTTGTCGGATCTCCATCCCCTGAATTTCCAAATCAACATCGGGACATTGAAGATTTGAGGTTCTGCACCTACCATCTCGAAGAGTGACCGAATACGTCGGGACCCTTTTGGTAGGTAGGTGTAGTCGTGTAATTAATCTGGAGACTATGAAGTTGTGGGTGGCCCCACAGTCAATCAATATTACAACCTCTACCTGCTTCATTCGCCCTCTCATCTTAAGGGTCTGCTGGCCAGTGAGCCCAACTGCAGTAGTAACCGATAAGCCCATCGAAGCCATTTCTTTTTCCTTCTTATTCAGTTGGACCCTCTTGGGCCTCTTCATCCGACTCAACTCCATGCTCTCCTCCTTCCTCCATCATGATAATTCTAAGCTGCTTATTCTTGCACTTATGGTTTGGGCTGTATTTCTCTTCACAACGAAAACATAGGCCCAGTTCGCGTCTTCGATTGATCTCAGATTCTGGCAACCTTCGTCTGGAAGTGTTGCTTCTAGCCCAACTAGTATGTGAGTTAGCGGTGTCGCTGGTGCGTGTCGACATGCTCTTCCCCTATTCGCTACTCTTAGCCCCCACCGTCAACTTGTTCAGCGTCTGGCTTCCCACGGGTTTGGGACTTTCTGGTGCATTGAACCTAGAGAGAACGGGTTTGAAATCGCTCCATTTTGCTCCCATTGTCGGTCGTGGAGCTCTGTTCTCGCGTTGCTTCCTCAACTTATCTCTCACTCGGTTCCGGTCCTCCACCTCGCCGGCGAAATTCATAAGTTGCTTAAGTCCTCGAGGGTGCATTAGCTTGACGTCGCACCTTATCTCTTCCTTTAACCCATTCATGAATGCTCCAGCTAGCACGTCCTCCGAAGCGTTTTCCAGTGGCACTGATAGTAGCTCGAATTGTTCCCTGTAGTCTGCTACAGTCCTCGTTTGCGTTAAGGACATTAGTTGTTCATATTCGTCCCCAGCTTGTTTGCAATGAAACCTCTCTATGATCTCGATCTTCAGTTCCAGCCAAACCTTAACTGGAGTCCAAGCATCTAACCATTTGAACCATGTCACTGCCTTCCCTTCCAATCCCACTACTGCAGTGTCTAGTTTATCTTGCTCCAAAACCCCGCTTACCGAGAAATATCTTTTGAGTCGAAAAATCCATCCCAAAGGGTCTTCGCCGTCGAACAGGGGAAGCTCCAACTTCCTATGCTTGGCTGGGTCACTCGTCTCCCCATCCTCTTCCTTGTTTCTTTCATGTCCCCCTTCTTCGTGAGTGCTGGGAATCTCACGGCTTCCGTTTCCTTGGTCACCCGTTCGTGGTGGTGAAGGAGTTCTGTTCCTGCGCAACTGCTCCAGAATTTGAGCTAGAGTAGCCTCGATCCCTACCAGACGCTCCGTCGTTTCCGCCTGTTTCTTTTGCACCTCACCCACTACACTTTCCAATTGGTCTACTCTTCCCTCCATTCTGGTAACCATTCCCCGATCAACTGCTTTGATACCAAGTTGTTAGGACCGAGCAATTTTAATGGAACAATCAATGAAGAAGAATAACAATACTCTGTTCTATTGAACACTACAAAGGAAAGATTACAACTCTCACTGTGAAAAGAAATCTAAAGCAATAAAACATTAACAACCATATGGTGATTCGAGAGACCAGGGCCCTCCTTATTACTGTCTCATTCCCTTCCTATTCCCCTCCCTTCCATCACCTTAATACGCACTCCCACTACTCACGTACTGTCAGAGTATCAGCAACTTTCCCGAGTCCATTATGCCCCTCAGCTGTCGTGCGTGATTTCCTGGATGATCCAACAGATGGGCCTGATTCCTTGGATGGGCCTGATCTATTGGTTTGGGTCATTCTCTTGTAAACTTGGCTCCAGAATTTGTCAAACCCATCAAAGATTGAAACAAAATAAATAACAGAGGAGACTAGGGAAATAAATTAAAGCTAATCTCTGCCGGTTAAGAATTACAAGCCATGAGGTTAGACATGCACTTGTGTATGTTAAGGGACAGAATTCAATGTGTGATTTTGCCTCAAAATGATTGATTGTACATTCTTAATTTTGACATTCATGAAGCTTGATAGTAATATGTTCATTTACTCTACAATTTTGATGCTAGTCTTGCCTCTTTCTCCTGCTTCTTCATTGGTCTTGTTTTTTTTTTGAAGTAATTTTTTTATTTCTGTCATGTCTCTCCCATCACAACATGGGCTTCTGATTTGATAAGTCAATTTCATTTTCTTCTACTATGTATCCTTTTGCTCACTTTGCTTTTTATAATGGAGCTTTCCTATTGTCTTACACATGCCCTCCCACATGTTTGCAGGAGGTGATATCAAGCCTTTACTTGATCTGGTGAATCCTCAGCACAAGTGAGTTTGAGAACATATATGCTCAACTAATCTATATTAGTAACTAGACATTGTTTACCCATACATAATTTAGAGTTTGAGAGATAAGTGGTATTGTTCTGTTTTTTCTATATAATTTTAATGCTGTTTTTGAATCTTTTTCTCCTGACAAAAAAAACATCTTTTTTCGCAGTTAGACATGCACATATAGGTCATGGTTTATTTTATGGTATTCAACTCAATCAAATCTCTGTTCCTCTAGTTCTGGTTATCTGATTGATCAGTTTTTTCTATATTCCCATTTTCAATTCTGAACTGCTATGTCTTCCATCCTTGTTCTACTTCCAATACCAAAGTGCATTTTATTGATGTCTTTCAGAGGTCCTGAGGGTTCCCTTTCACCTATTCCTGAGAATAATGCTATTGCTGTTGATACCAAGGTTTGTATTTTTTCCTTTCCTCCTTGACTATGTGTGGAAATATTTTGTTTGTTCTTAATTATTGAGTTAGAATCGATTTCCTTGCCTAATTTTAGGGAGGATCTGTGTTCACTGCTTCTGGTGATTCTTGTGCATATTGTTGGGATGTGGTATGTATCTATTGAAGGTGAATATTTTGTATATATTAATTAAAATTTGTTATCATTCTATTGTTTCATAATTGATTTGCTCCAAGATTTTGGGAATTCAGAGATTGTAAATTGCTACCTGAGCCGAGTTTTCTAACTCAGACCATAGTACTCTTGCTATTTAAGATATATTAAAAGATTCCATTTTACTCTATATTTGAACTACATGACAATACAGGATGCCACAAAAATTTGATTTATAAAATCAGGACGTCCTGATTTGTGGCGTCCTAATTTTAAAATCAGGACGCCCACAATTACAATTACACAATTGTGGATGTGAATGGTGGCGTCCTGATTTTAAAATCAGGACGCCACAATTATAATTACAATTGTGGATGTGAATTGTGGCGTCCTGATTTTAAAATCAGGACGCCACAATTACAATTCACAATTGTGGAGAATTGTGGCGTCCCGATTTTAAAACTCGGACGCCACAATTACAATTCACAATTGTGGCGTCCTGATTTTAAAATCAGGATGCCACAAATCAAATATGTGACGTCCTGAAATAAAATCAGGACGCCAAAAATCACATCAATTCTCCCATGATGCTTGATTTTTGGCATCCTGATTGGGGTTTAGGGCGCCTTAATTAAGACGTCCTGAATATTAGTTAGGACGCCAAAAGTGTGCATTTTTTGCTACCCCCTCCGAGACGTCCCTTAGAAGAGGGACGTTAATTGGGCCTTATTTAGGTCGTTTTTAGCTTTTTTGTAGTAGTGATTACCCTTATAGGATATCTGTGATCGCATTTCGACCGACAAATGTACCATATTAATCAACGAAGGTACGGACGCGTACTGTAACCTTAACTCTTATGCTTGTTGTATGTTTATATATGATAGTTGTATTCATAGACTAAGACGCTGTCTTAGATGATTCATTATACAATCAGCTATATACGGGTTATGGTTATAATAATGCTGTCAAGTTTTCCTAGCGCTGAGGACACGAATGTACATCGTGGCACTGGTGAAGAGTGCAGACAGTGATAACATGCATGTGCGATGGCTATGTATGGTTATTGTTTTACATATGTGATTATGTAATGCTGATATGTCATGAATAAACTGTCATTCATATATTGTTTACATAAGCATGAGTTTAACCGTTACCTGAGGTCCGATGGGCATTGGACCTCAGCTCTTACCTTAGCTTCATGGTCCAGGGGAATCAGGACCGAGGACAAGAGTAAGGAGCCAGCGTGAGGACCAAACGACGGAACGTTATATTTGTCATGTACTTTATTAGAAATACTCGGATGAATGTAATGTTGTATGAACAACCAGATATACTGTAAACAATGTTAATCAGTTACTCTTTATTTTAAATCATTCTGACGCTCAACTCAAATCAAAACGCGATGAAAACGTTTACGAAAATGAGGTGTTACATTTTTGGTATCAGAGCGTTTTACCTGGCATGATTCTAAATAAGTTATAAACAAACCATTGGTGCCGAAGGTAGGGTTAGTCTATATGGGTAAGTCAATCAGTCACCGTGAACTCGGTGAGACTCCCATGATAGACACCTATTTGGCCAATCGGTTTGATTAACAGAGTTAGGCTCTACGCCTTTTTAAGAGCATATTTTGAAAACGAGTACTGATATAACCCTGGTGTTATGTTCTAGAGATGGACAGGAACAAAGTTCCCTATGTCGATTATTACGGCCGCAGGAGACGTACTGCGCATAGATCCGTAGTTCCCGAGATGGTAAGGTTAATGATAAACCCGGAGCCGGTGTACCTACCGCCTGTACCTATGCCGGAACCAGAGCCACTATACCATTTTGAGCCAATATACCCTCTCGTACCAGAGGATGATCCGGAGCCTGAGTACCATCCCGGACCGGAATATTTTGATGAGCACCTCTATGACCCAGCACCTATCCATGCAGTGCCCCTAAATGTTGTGTATCCACCAGTACCTGGTAGCCCTGATAGTTCACATCACTCATTGGTAGGCGACAACTTTGACTACCCGGATATCAGAGATCTTGACAACAACTCTGACGCATACTCTGATGATCTCCAATTTGTTCTAAATCACAACACCATCCTAACACAGACCTTACACCTGGATCTCATCCATGTCGGACAAACCTCAAATACCGACAAGGGTAAGTACATACTGTACTTGACCCGAGTCAAGGACTCCTATTTGATGAACTCCCGCTACATATTTTCGTACCCTTCTGGAGACTGGGTCAGATTCACTCTTCATCATTTTCCCCATACCCGTTTTTGGGTAGAAAAGACCAATGAAATCCTAAACGAGGGAGATATTGAGGATGTTTGTTCATGTATTCGGCGTCTCAAACGCCTGGTATACCTGAACATGTAGTCAGAGGGTGGAGAGGAAAACGGGGGCCAGATCGAGAAAGCTGCGGAAGTAATTATGATAGTAATGTTGTAAGATAAAGGTATGATTAAGCGTAGTTACTTATGTATACTAGCTTTTCTAGGAAACCTTACGATATAAAAAACCCGATAAAATAAAAAAGGTTTGTAGTGTAAACACTAGTGTGATAAAGTAAAAGACCAAGACTATTGTAATATATGATCTATGGATCTATATAAAAGTTTGTGATATACTAATCGTTGTGTTCTCTAATATTTATGTCTAATGTTTTCCATAATAAAGGAAATAGAACGAAAAATGGCAAACATATGAGGAGCCGGAGCTCCCAGAGGTCGAGGAAGAGGCCGAGGTAGAGGGCGAGGCAGACAACCTCGAATGATCCCAATACCGATATTAAACCCTGAGCAACAAGCTCAAGAACCTAACCAGCCAAACCAAAATGCCTGGCAAAAGGTAATGACTATGCTACTTGAGCAACGAGCAACGATAGAAGAATTCCGTGCGGAAAGACAAGAAGAGGAACAACAAACTGAGGGAGAACAAGATGCTGAAAGAGAAGAAAATGAGAGACATACTGAGGAAGCTGAGGGGTCAGAAAGATCCCAGTCACCACCTAGACTCGAAAGAGCAATGGTGAATTTACCTCAACCACGCAGAGAAGCTGAGACTACGCAATATTGGGTTACCCAATTATGCAAGCTGAAAGCACCAGCTTTCCGAGGTAAACTTAACTAGGCTGAAGATTGGATTATGAGGCTAGAAAAGATCTTCGAAGTAATGGAGTGCCTTGAGAATCGCAAAGCTCAGCTTGTGATCTACAAATTAGAAGGTGATGCAGATAGATGGTGGAGAAACGTGGCTTCAACATTACGGGCACGCTACTGTCCCGTCACATGGGAAAAATTTCTAGAAAAATTCAACGAGCAATATTTTCCTCCCTCTGTGCAAGTGACCAAAGAATCGGAATTCCCCCACATCCGACAAGGTCAAGAGGAGTCATTCGATGACTACTTTTCCTGATTCACCAACCTATCACGATATTCATCGCACCTGAGAAGGAATGATGATGAGAGAAGTATGAGAAATATACTGATTTACAGGCTGAAGTACGAGATAAGGGAAAGACTTATGTCTCAGCAGTTCCAGGAATTAATTCATGCTGTGGATGCATATCGGCTGATTGAGCGGAACTTGAAAGAAATACAGAAGTCCAGACCCTTCAACAACAACAACGTCAGTCGTAGCGGATTTAATCGCGGAAACTCCGCTCAGAAGAGGAAAGCAATTGGGGTAATTTCTGTGGAAACAAGAGGCCGTTTCAGTCTGGCCAGTCAAATTTTTCAAGGGCACAGGGACCCCGACCGTGTCCAAAATGCAGGAAGTACCATCAAGATACTAACTGCGATGAGAAGATAGTATGATATAAGTGTCAGAAGCCTGGACACATCAGCATGAACTGTCCTTAGAGAGCTGCGAAGATAAGGCCGCAAAACCCAGGCCGGGTTTTTGCTCTGACAAACGAAGAGGACAAAAAGTCTCCAAATATGATCGCTCGAGGCGAAACTTAGGACTATAACCTATCACTTAGTGGTTTAGTCAGATACAAAAATCGGATTTACTTACCGCCAGTCGATGAATTGAGGCGTAAGATATTGGATGAGGCTCATAAGAGTAAATACACTCTACATCCAAGAATGGTCAAAATGTACCAAAATCTTAAATCCGAACTCTGGTGGCCCGGACTGAAGAAAGATGTGACCGAGTACGTGGCCAAATGCTTAACTTGTCAGGAAGTTAAGATTGAACATCAACGATCCCCTGGTCCTCTTCAAGGACTAGAAATTTTGGAATGGAATTGGGAATGCGTAACCATGGATCTAGTGGTGGGTTTGCCTAAGATCAGGAATCACGATGTGATCTGGGTAATTGTTGATCGATTAACTAAGTCATCACACTTTATCCCCATCAACGTCAACTATTCTCCAGAGAGGTTGACGGAGATTTACATCAAAGAAATCATAAGACTCCATGGTGTACCAAAGAGCATTTTCTCCAATCGAGATCCACGATTTACATCTCATTTTTGGCAAGCTTTGCACGAAGCATTGGGAACGAAACTAAGATTCAGTACAGCTTATCACCCTCAGACCGATGGTCAATCTGAAAGGACAATACAGACACTCGAGGATATGCTTAGAGCGTGTGTATTGTTCTTCAAAGGCCATTGGGATCAACACCTACCATTGGCAGAATTCGCGTACAACAATAGCTACCATGTGAGCATACAAATGGTACCATTTGAAGCTTTGTACGGACGAAAGTGTCAATCACCTATATGTTGGACGGAACTATCTGAGGGAGAATTTCTCGGACCGAATATAGTTGACAAGACCTCCGAACAAATTGCTTTAATAAAAAAGAGACTCCTAGCAGCACACAACAGACAGAAGAGTTACGCTGACAAAAGGAGACGACCTCTAGAATTTAATGTCGGAGATCATGTATTTCTAAAAATATCCCCAGTAACCGGTGTCGGTAGAACATTGAAAAGGTGAAAGCTAAGTCCTTGTTACATAGGGCCAGTCGAAATCTTGGCAAAACGTGGACCAGTCGCTTACCAGATAGCCTTACCCCCAAACCTGAGTAAACTCCATGATGTTTTCCATGTTTCTCAGTTGAAGAAGTACAAACCTGACCACGATCATATCATTGAGTACGAGACCGTCGAATTACGATATGATAAAACTTTCGAAGTCGAGCCAGAGAGGATTCTTGAGCATCAAGAAAGGCGGCTCAGACACATGAGTATTCCAATGGTAAAGGTAGTCTGGAAGGGATTATCACCCAATGAGGCAACTTGGGAAACGAAAGAAGACATGACGAAGAAATACCCAGAGTTCATGACTCGTAGTTTAGTTCGAATAGAATAAATTTCGAAGGCGAAGTTTTATTTAACGGGGGGAGAAATGTAATACCCAAATAATTATTTATCTTAAATACTATATTTAGATAAATAATACATATTTAAAATAGGTGGATATGTGGTCTCACAATTTTTGAATTTTATTTATTTTATTTTCTAGGCAATTCCTCCCTAGAATTAAGGTGACCAAAGATTAAATTTTCTAAATCTTATTAGGGATTATAAAATACCCTAAGATTATCATAATTAAGTACAATCTTAATTATGTCATAAAAGGCAATTAAATATCATTAAAATGCCTAAATCAATTGGAGAAAATTATCAACAACTATTAGGCAATTAAATTTGCAATAATTAAAATACGTATACTAATTTTCGAAATTAGATAATAATCAAGTTTAAAAAGGTATAATTAAGGATATATCAACTTAATTAACATCCAAATAATATCAAAGGACCAAGATTAGCACATAAGGGGTTTCAAATAATTATGATTAATATAGTAACCTATCAATTAAGCCTAATAACATTTATGAAACACTATCTTGGAAGATAGTAACCAAGATTAAATTAATCTTCCCTATTTTTATTATAGGTGGCGAAAAATTCCTTATGGAAGAGGCAAGATAATTGCACCAATATTAAATCCTAATAGCACATAATATATGAAAAAAATATCATCAATAGTAGTAGGATATTTCAAACACAAATTAGAGGCTTGGATTAAATCTAATAAAGCTAAATCCTAAGGCCTTAATTTAACTTCATAAAGGGTAATCCTTGTGAAGCAAAAATTAGCCAATAAGAGCCTTCCTTCTAGATGTTGTGAGGTAATGGAAACACATTTGAAGAGTCAAGTTGGAGAGAGTAATCGGTTCACTATGGATTGTTTGTAATATCCCAAATTTTGGACCCTGAGAATTGAGAATAAGCCTAAAAGTGGGTAGATGACTAAGCCCGGTTTGGGAAGAGTCCCAAGAATGACGAGAAATATGAAGCCTCTCAGGGACTAAGTAACTTGGCTATGCAGGTCAGTGGACCTAATGTGTATAAACCGTGGAATTAAAGTGCCAATGGAAAATGGGCAAAGAAGACCCATACGGCACAAATTCGGTTAGAAAAGATGCCCCCTAACTATGTCCTTAAGTATAGGACAATTCGTTGAGTGAAAATATGCCGGTATAAGTAAGTATACAACATTTTCAGGATAGTCAGGGATGCCCTGCGTTTTTGAAGATCAGGAGTCAGTGTAATTATTGCTGGAGGACACATGTCACTGTGGGATTGAAAAGCAAAAAGTAAGTAATGATTGCAGGGGTAGAAAAGTCAAATCCTTACCCCTTAAGTATTCAATTTCGTCCATCCAGGGGAGAGAATGAAAATTAGATGATTTTACCCATACACTTGCCCAAACACAAAATACGGGTCCCACAACATGTTAACCGATAGAAACGGGACCGATAGGGACTAGTTAGGGTTTTCTTTTGGACTGAATGAGACAAGTGTGTGGCCATTTTGGGAATTTAAGATGGTGCCACATATGAATTTCCATTCAGGGGAAAATATCTGAAAAGTTGAAGAAAAGTTCAAAAGGAAGCACCCTGTTGACCAGCGGGACCCACATGGACCGGTAGAAGGAGATTGGGGCGGATACAGTGAAAAAGGAAGTGGTAAAGTGGGAGGGCAGATTTTTTGGGCCCAAAGAGGCGCCACCTAGCCCCCATAATGATTAAAAACGTGG
Source organism: Acacia melanoxylon (assembly GCA_019022615.1). Lineage (NCBI taxonomy): Eukaryota > Viridiplantae > Streptophyta > Magnoliopsida > Fabales > Fabaceae > Acacia > Acacia melanoxylon. The sequence goes on from JAFJYJ010000090.1 coordinate 141,922, forward strand.
TTTGAAGAAGAAGAAAGAGAAAATCAGTGGAAAAGTTAAACCGCGGGTCCCACATTCAGAGAAAAGGGCAAAATGGGAATAAATGGGTAAAACTTAATTGGACCAGGTTTGTGGGCCCAAAATGGCGTGCCATATGTCCTTTTGGACAGGTCCAAGCTTGGGGAAAACGTCAGAAATAATTGGTAAGTTCTGGGCCCCAATTGCAATTTACAAAAGTTCCGGGCCAAAACTCGTAATTTGCCCCAAAAGCAGATAAAGATCTGCATGTTTTTGGAGGATAATGTGCCACATGTCAAGCCCCTGGAGATCTCTGGAATTCCCTAGAAAAACTTGGAGAAGAAGTCAAAAAGTTAAATCCAATTGGACAGGAATTAACCACGGTTATTCTGGAACTGGTCAGTTACTTTTATTATTATTAAAACACATGCTCTCTCTCTCCTAAAGCAAGGGAGCAATAAATTTTGCAGAGAAATAGAGAGAGGATCCATCCAAGATCTCCATAGCCAAAGCAAGGTCCAAGCCATAAGGATCACCAATCAAATCTCCGAATCAGGTAAACACCGAAAACCCGCATCGTTAGACCTTAAATCTTTGATTTTCGTTCATCTGGTTGGGGCTTGGTGTTGGGGTTTTATTTTGGAGTTTTTGATGGTCCCAAAGTGTTTAAAACGTGATTTTTTATGGGATTAAGTTGTAGTTTAAGTTTCCGAAATCGAAAACACCGAAAACCCCTAAAACCAAGCTTGTTGTTGATTCTGGAATATCTGGCAGAGGTGTTTTAACTCGGTCTTAAAAATAGTAAATGGAGTATTTTTAATATTAATATTGTATGGTAGATAGTAGACATCCAGGGCTTCACCGTGATGTATATGTTTGTGTCTTTTGGAGTTTCCTACTAAGAGATAAAAATTGGTGAAGTCAGAACAGAGTGCATAGGGCGAATCTGGACCAGGAGGTGAAATATTAGTTACACAAATAAATATATGTACTTTTGGTCCCTGGGAATATTGTTCCTGAAAATTAGACATCCTAATGGTTCAGATGGCGCTGGTTTCATGAGAATATGATTTTTTTGGAATTTATTAAAAATCCCTGAATTTGGGCCAGAAACACTGAATTTCTGGGAAAAATCTGTTGGGCTCGGTTTTTGTTAAAATAATGTAAGGGTATTTTTGGAATTACTAAAAAAGTGTATTTTAATGATATCTAGGTCAAGGAAACTTTTAGAAAGTCAACGGGCCCACTAAAATATTAAGGACACTATTTATTACACCAGGTAGTAACCGCTTTACTCATATATCTTTATGTGTGTTGTTGTATGTTTGTATTTGCCATGTGTGTTTTTGTATGTGTTGCCAAATATGCATACAGAGTTATGTGATTCCTAGCGCTAAGGATGATTGGTCCGAGGCCGGCCTTGGTTGGCGGCTGTACGGGTCGATAGGTCCGGGGCTGTCCTGGTGTAGGCAGCTTTACGGGTCGTGACTCCGGTAAGTCCGAGGCTTGCCTTGGTAAGGCAGCCTGACGGCACGTGGTAGTCGTTGTTGTTTGTGTATTTCGGAATGCATATGTGGTATGTATTTGGCATGTTATCTGTATTGTTATCTGGCATGGTAACTTACATACTCCTTACACATTTTGTATTTGAGTATTGACGGTTACTCTGGGGGCCATTATTTGACTCCAGAAGTTTCTATAGCTGCAGGGGAGTGTGCCTGATCCAGAAGACCATTTTTAAGAGGTAAAGCCTGGCAGTGCAGTGAAGAGTAGGGAATGCCCTATTGTATTTTTGTATATATTTTGGATGACTGTAATTATTTCTGGTATTTTATGTTGGATAACTGTACCCTTAACCCTTCAGGGACTTTTACTTTCGGTTTATTTTACTTTTACCAAGACAAAGAGATAGTCCAAACCGATTAAATGCTCTGTTGCGCTAACTCTGATGCATGTTAAGTGGACATAATAATGAAGGAAAGGTAATCAATAAAAGGAATCCCTCTAACCCGCCACCCGAAAGGGCAAGCCCGGTAGGGGTGTAACATTGTTGGGTAAGAATTCATTTGTTTAAAATTAATTCTATAAGCACAAGTAAATTAAATCACATGCAAAGTCATGATTATGGAAGAAAATGTGTACTTTACATTAATGCTCTTAATGAAGGTGGAAGAAGATAAGAATGGAAGAGTAAGAGAGAGGGGCGGCGGCTATGTAGAGTTGTGAGTGTGTGTATGTGTGTAAGAGTTGTAAGAGTTGTGAGCCTAGTGTAGGAGAGAGAAAAGTGTGTAAATTCATTGAATGGTGAGTTAAAAATCATTAGGATAAATTCAAGACACAAGTAAACGAGAATCTATAGAAAATAAATTGTATTATGAGATACGTTAATCATAGATTAAATATAAGGATTTATTTTGAACAAACATATTTTAAGCTTGGAATAGGTTGTCTTCAAAATCTTTTCCCCAACTTTTGTAATTAATCTTAAAATTATTAAAGGGTTAGTAGAGACTTCTAATGAGGCCATAATTTTGAGATTAGAGAGTTTTTTTTTTTTTTGCTCAAGGAGATTAGAGAGTTGAAGAAGAAAACTTGAATAAACTACAATTTTTCACCTAGTTACATAAACACTTGGTGTAACTAGAAATTGAAACAAACAACTAAAGAACAAGGGGGAGAGGTCGGTTAAGAGGCTTGTTCAAGAGGGCAAGTAAATTGTTTATTACTTAATCAACATATAGGATAATCATGCATTTATGAAGGGAACTAATTGGAGAGAGACATGTACTTGTGATAAATGCATTGAAGAAAAAATGCAAGAGTATGAGGGTGAAAGAGGGGAGAAGTCGGTTGAGGATGAGAGTTTTTTTTATCTAACCTAGATCCCATGGCTCAAATTGGAGAAGAGGTGGGTTTGAAAGAATCACACAATTGCCATAACATTTTACTATAAATAGGCACCTTGGGTCTTCATAAAATTCACACCAACTCAACCAAAGTAGATGAGTTTTAGATAAACAAGAGTAGAGAGAAAGTCATAGTGGGAAGCAAGAAGGAGTAGCAAGGTCCTCCAAGGGTAAGTTCTCTAGTTCTTAAGCTTTAGCTTTTGAGTTTATAGCTTAAATGTTGTTTTGATATTTAATCTTCCAATATATTCTTGTTATCATGTTTTTATGGTTAAAAATGGTTTTATTTCAAAAAATTGATGGAGAAATTGATATAGCAAAATTTTTGGAAGATTATGATCAAAGTAGCAAAAAAGCAATGTAACCAATAATTAAATTATTTATATATGCTCATACAGTTATTGAATTGATTTCATAATATTTTGTTGTTCCAGTGAGCATATTTCTTCTCCCCTACGGTCTTCACCGAATATTTATCCTGAAGTTGTGTCATGTAAAACACCATCGAGTTTAAGCGAATTAAACCCCTGTGTAAAAAAATAAAAAATAATTGCGAAAAAATATGTAACACTTGAAATAGAAATTATATGGTCTAACGCGGAAGTGTAAAAAAACATTAGAAGCCACAAAACAAACTATCCAAAATTTCACCATCTTGAAAAAATCAATAAAGAAATTTAAAATTACTAAAGTATCCCTAGTCAAACCTCCTACTTTATCTCTTGTATTCATAATTAAAAAATAACTAAAATTAAAAGTAAAACTGTAATCATTCACTTATAATATGATCATATCTTATTTTATTTTATTTTTTATTTTTACCATGTTTCATACTTAGTAAACTCAATATATTATTTAATTAGCTACTGTTCAAAATCATATAGAAAAAATATATATCTAAGGAATTTGCATTTTATATTATGTGTGTGTCGATTGTCATGTGCAAGATATTTTATATATTCTAAGCTAAAAGAATACGAATTTTCTCATATTTCAAGCCACTCACTCCTTAAATTTTAGGGAGTGGCATATACATAGTAGATTGACTAACTACTATTAAAATTTAGGGAAAATTAATTATAATGAAGGACCTGGAGGAAAAAAATATTTATTGAGAAGGACCATAAAAATTGTAATTACTTAGAAGGACTAAATGCAAAAAATATAAATATAAAATACTAAACTACCCCTAAGAAAATCTTCTTCATTCCCTTTCACACGCTATTTTTAAAACAATTACAAAATTTTAAAATTCACTAAATTAAATAAATTTTTCTAAAGTTTCATTTTTCACAACTTGCATAGATATCTATGGAAAAGCGTAACACCCCATTTTCGTAAACGTTTTCTCATCGTATTTTCATCAGAGTAGAGCGTCAGAAATTTTTTTCGATTTAAAATGGAAATAGAGTCACTGAATAACATTCATAATGATATGTCTGGTAGTCATAAGTAGTACATTCATCCGAAGTTTAAACAACATAAACAACAAATTTTATTTTCTTCATCAGCCTCCCTACGCCGCTCCTTACCCTTCACCTCGTCCCGAACACCTCGAGATCCCGAAGCTATATTAACACCGAGATCCAATGCCCATTGGATCTCGGGTAACGGTTAACCTCATGCTTATGTAAAACGGTATATGCATGGCGAGATATTCACAACATTTCACAAAGATAAAAACACTATTCAACATATCGGGTAATAACATTACACGGCCCCGCAGTATGTATGTCATCCCGCCCGCACACTCTCCGGTGCCACGATGTACGTCGTGTCCATAGCGCTAGGAAAACTTTCAACGGCGTTAACAATACCATAACCCGTGTATTCATGATTTCACCATTTTCAATACGCGTCTGTACCTTCGTTGATGATTACGGTACGTTTGTCGGTCGGAATGCGATTACAGATATCCTATAAGGGTAATATCGCATTTATTAATTCATAAACATTATCCTAAAAGATATCTTAGTCACAGATGACTATTTTACCCCTGGTGTATTTATTTTTCAATTGCTTTCTACAAATTTTCGTAAAAACGCTGTTTGACAGCATATAGGCTGATTTTTCGTCTATCTTTGAAAAATCACCATTAATTCTACAGAACTCGGAACGAGGATCCGTAAAATTCCTCGGAATCCTTAGGATGTCTAGTTTTAAGGAAAAATACTGGTTCTTGTCCAGATTTTAAGAATAGTTCCCAGTTTTCATGTGTTCATCTTCTGTCCAGAACATTTCCAGAAAGCGTAGCCCAAATTTGGACATTTTTATCTATAAAAACATGATAACAAGAATATATTGGAAGATTAAAGATCAAAACAACATTTAAACTAAAATCTACAAAATTTAAGACTAGAAACTAAAAGCTTTGCTTACCTCTTGAAGAACCTCTTCCTCCTTCTTGCTTCCCACTATGATTTTCTCTACTCTTGCTTCTAAACTCATCTACTTTGGTTGAGTTTGGTGTGAGAATTATGAAGAGCAAAGGCCTCTATTTATAGTGAAAATTCAAGGCCTATTCCAACCATAATTCTTCCTTAACCAAACATTCCTTATACACCAAACACTCTTCTTCCATCTACCAAAAACTACCATTCTACTTACCTATTCCATGTGCCTATTTAATAAATATAAACCAACAATTAATATGATATTAATATCATATTTTATGTTCCTTATATGTAGTCTTAAAAATTGGTCTTTGGTTTAATTAATTCCAAGAGAAAATTACCTAAATTGCAATAAGTTTCAAGATTTTGAGACCACAAATTCACTTTTATTTAATAGGTATTATTTATCAAAATATAATATTTAAGATAAGTAATTATTCGGGTATTACAAAAAGAATCACATATTCTTCAATTTTTTCAAAAGTATACTTTTTTAAAATCAAGAAAGTTCTAAATAAAAATATAATTATATGATTTTAACAAAACACAGTCTTTTATAATTTATGTGGGTTAAAAAATTCATTTAATGTTAATAAAATTAAAAAATCTATTATATCCTGAAAAATTTGAAATGAATTTAGTTTTCTTTTCATAAAAAAGTATTTAATTGATGTCAACCTTGATACTTGATAAAATAAATTTGGCAACTTGATAATATATTCCTTAATTAGATGATCTCTTGATTATATGAATATAGAACTTGTTGAAAAATAAAAATTTAAAAAACGAGTTTGAACCATAGTTAATTAAAAATATATTGATTTTACATGAGCCTAAAACATGGCGAAAAAAAAAAATTAAAAAGATACAATGATACTAGGGAAAATTATAATAAAGGACCTAAGAAAAATAATATTTATGAAGAAGGACCATAAAAATATTAATTATTTTGAAGGACCAAAAATTAAAACATTAAAATAGAAAGACTAAAGTGTCATTAGCCAAACATCTTATATTCTCACTAATTAAATTATAATCTGGAGTGATTGATGGATAATAAGAAATAGAAACCAAATCAAAATTTGCTTAGTTAGCCTCTCTACTGTACTGAAATTGCCTCCTAGTTAGCGTCTCTACAAAACCTCCAAGTTAGCATCTACAGAACCTTTGTCGCCTACGACCTGCTGTGGCATTGATATTCGATGATACAGTGGTTTTATAATATAAGTTTTAGATAGGTGAAGAATTCTTTGAAACCTTTATTAAAGATTTTTGAAACTAAGTAAAGATTTGAAGATAGAGATCCACTGAAATTGACAATAGTTTGAACTCGTACGAAACAACGTCATGAAATTGAAACAGATTTTTGATGTTATTAGTAACAAAAAGGATGTATTTTCAATTACTTCACTCTCTGTGTTTAATCTGAATTTGTAGGTTGTTTTAATTTTATGCTCCATTTTGGGTTTTAATCAAACAGTTCTGACTTTTGTAGCACATATGTAAGCATAACTTAGTTTAAGGATTAATTGTATCTGGAGATTGGTACCTAGTGTAACACCCCAAGTTCCGTAGCATAAATCGTGCCGGTGACACGTGATTTTATAAAAAAAACAGAGTTTAAGGTTGTACAACTCAGCGTATCGTGGAAACGGAGAGTATGTACTAAAAATTTGAACAACGAGTAACTGATATAAAATACTCAGACATATGCTGATGCCTGACGTATACTGGTACATTACAAATTTTCCGAAGGAATATTCATGTGATACATTAATACAAAACTTTATATAATTACAACTCTTACATGTAACTATATCATCTTCAACCAAGCCTTAAGTAAACTTTGGGCATAAAACCTAATACAGTTAAATCAAATCCATTTGGCCAGGCTGGGTAAAGTCTAGTGGCAGTCTCCCCGAATTCACGGCGACTAATTGATTGAACCACATAGACGACCCTTTCTTAGTTTAAGCACCAAATGGTTTGAAGTAACCCTATTAGATTCATCCCAGAAGGTAGGTTCTGTTAACCTTCTTCATGCATTTGCTTTGACCGGTGTCTCCTCTCGGCTCCGTCCATCGGTGCCTTTTTATGGCTCCATCTACTGGTGCCTTCTCGGATCCTTGATCCTTTCCTGAATTATTAGTTTAAGACTGAGGTCCAATGCCCATTGAACCTCAGGTAACGGTTAACCTTATGCTTATGTAAACAATATATGTATGACAGATATTCATGACATTTCAGCAATAATCACTACAAAAGCCCATAACAGATGTAGGAAATACATAATCATATATGTAAGGCAATAATGATTCACCGGTCTGTACTATTAACCAGTGCCACGATGTACGGTCGTGTCCTCAGCGCTAGGAAAACTCAACGGTATTATCATAACCATAACTCGTATATATCTGAATGTACAATGAAAGATCTAAGACAAAGTATTAGTCTATGAATAGAACTATCATTTATAAACATACTATAAGCATTAGAGTCCGTGTTACAGTACCCCGCGAACGTACCTTTCACCGCGTATTGGCCAACTTACCTGACTTTTGATCCGACTACGGATTTCCTGGATATCCTATATGTTATCGTCGGATTATTCCTTTTCCCCATAATATCACAACTAATATTCTATCTCTTAAAATAATATCAAAAAGGATATTTCCACCCATTTTGATATTTCTACCCTTGGTGTATTCATTATTACAATTTTGCCCTTACATTTTCTAAAAAAACACAATACTGAATTTCTGGGCAGAATTTTTGATTAACTTTGAAAAATCATAATTAAATCTGCAAATATCGAAACGAGGATCCGTAAGATGTCTGCTTTTGAGGAAAAATACTGGTTCTTGCCCAGATTTTAAGAATAATTCCCAGTTTTCATTTTTCCCAACATTGTCCAGAATTTCGCCCAGAAAAATGGCCTAATTTCAACAATTCATTTCTCCTTGTGTAGAACTCAAAATGCTACACTCTAGGTATATTTGAAAAGCCCTATATGTCTACTTTAACCATGAAGTTTCTCAGAATTTTAGAACCTCATCTTCAGTATAAAATTCTGGCATTTTTACCCCTGACTTCAGGAATCGCTAACCGACAAAATTTCGCCAGAGCTTCGCTACTTTGATCATAATCTTCCAAAAATTTTGCTATAACATCTTCTTCATCAATTTTTCAAAATAAATCCATTTTTAACCATAAAAACATGATAACAAGAATATATTGGAATATATTGGAAGATTAAAGATCAAAACAACATTTAAGTTATGAACTTGAACTAGAACTTCAAGAACTACAAAAGCTAAAGACTAGAAACTCAAAGCTTGCTTACCTCTTAAAGAGCTTCCTCCTTCTTGCTTCCCACTAGCTCTCACTTCTCTCTACTATTGCTTCTCTATACTCATCACTTGGGTTGAGTTTTGGTGTGAGAATTATGAAGAGGCAAGGCTTCTATTTATAGTGAAATCCCATGATTCTAAACCATTGGATCATCTTTTCTAATCAATGGCTTATGGAGTTTGGTCTTCTTTGAAGACACAAATGTGAAGAAAAGGGTTCTCATTGGTTGATTTTAATTACATAGGATTTAGCCAATTTTTCATTGATTTTTCCTATTGGTGGATTTTAAATTAAGATTGATTTGAATACAATTATTCTTCTTCCTTCCCAAGCTACCAAACCGTGTACCTCATCTCTTTGACTCTTGGAATTGTGTTTCCTTTATCTCTTATATCTAGTGTTCAAAGCCTCCCATTTATCCCATGGATTAAGCTCTCTTATGTAATTAATTAAGGGTTATCTTGTAGTTTATTCAAGTTTTCTCTTTTAATACTTTAATTTCAAAAATCATGGCTTCATTAGAAGCCTCTAATAGCCCTTTAATCATTTTAAGATTAATCACAAAAGTTGAGGAAATAATTTTGGAGATAACCCATTCCAAGCTTAAAATATGCTTATTCATAATAAATTCTTATATTTGATCTATGTTCAAAGATTCTCAAGATACAATTTATTTTCTATAGATTCCCATTTACTTGTGTCTTGAATTAATCCCAATGGTTTTTAACTCACCATTAATTAATTTACACATTTTTATCTCTCTCCTACACTAGGCTTACATCACACACACACACACACACACACCATTTTATCTGCCCCCCTTCTTCTTTTTCAACAAGTTTTATCCTCTTCCATTATCATTAATTGCATTTATGTGAAGTGCCAATTTTTCTTCGTTGATTAAGACATGCATGTGGTGTAATTATCATGGTTTATTAAATTAATTACTTCACTTTCTCAATTCTGATTTTTTTGTAAAGAGCCGTGTACTCCCTCTTGTTTTCACTCTCCATTTTTGTTTTCACCTATCTTAATTTATTTAGAAGAAATCCCCTCATTGGTTAATTCTAATCTCACAAGGATTTAGCTTTATGATACTTAATTAGAGCCTTAGGATTTAGCTTTATTAGTTTTAATCCAAGCCTTTGATTTGGGTTGGAAAAATCTAAACACTATTGATGATATTTGTTAATGATTTAGGATTAAGAATTAAAGCAATTACTTAGCCTCTTTAATTAGCAAATTTCGCCACTTTTGTAGGATTTTAGGGAGGATTAATTAATCTTGGTTAATATTTCAAATATACTGTTTTAGGAGTTATTAGTACTAATTGTCAATATTTGATAGGCTTTTAATTGTCCAATAATTGTGGCTAATTTTGTTGGTTTTGATTAGTTTTGATGATGTCTTATATAGATGTCATTCTGTAAAGCAAAAAGGTTGCACACTACATTTACATTATACTTTGATTAATTCTTATATGTAATGTAGATGCAAAGTTTAATAATGAAGAATGATGAGTTCAAGTTGAATGACGGAGAACGTTCAACAAGAAGAAGTACTGAATCAAGAAGATGTGAAGGTTAAATAATGAAGAAAGATCAAGAGAAGAAGAAGAACTTGCTCAATGGAATGAAAAAATCATTATACAAGTTCAAATATTGATTCTAGAAGTCCCCACGATGATATGGGAGTTGGAACGGGTCAAATCGGAGTTGAAATAAGCAAAATCAAGTTTTGGGATGAGTTAACTCGAGCCAGGGATCAGTTGCCTCGAGTCAGCCCTCTAGAAAAGTGATTTTCGCCTCTGGAACTATTTACCTCGAGGCAGGCCATCAGCTACCTCGAGTCAGTATTTCAGCTACCTCGAGTTAAAATGCTCCTTTAGCATACTCTGTTTCACGTTCAGCTCGGGCAATCTCTGGTAATTCGACGATATCTCACAAACCAAGAATTGGATTGAAGTGAAACCAGTGGCATATGAAACTAGACTCCCAATGAGTCATTTGGATATATAATACAAGTCCAAAGGAGTTCAGAAGAGAGAGAAATGAGTTCTACACGTGGACGCATAAATTAACGTCATATTCCAGAGCAACCTTCAATGTTTTTAGTATAACTCACAAAATAAAAATCAGATTGAGCTGAAATTGGTCGCATATGAAAGTAGACTCAAAGAGATTTCCATCAAGAATTGAACCATCCAAAACGAAGGTAAGACCAAGGAGATATGGCCTTCGCAAGTTGACATAGGTGATTCGTAATCGGTTCGCATGGCTTCGGTTTTCCTTCTATACACAACCAAATCAAATGAAACCAATTTCATATGATTCTAGACACAAAAATGGTTTCATAGAAGTTGGAAGAAACCAATTTTAATGAGCATTTCCTCAAGTCAACTTCAAGTCAAAGAGCATAGAATTGAAGTTGTTACCTCGAGTCGGTAGGAATGCAACCTCGAGTTGGTTAACTCGAGCCAACAATTTATGTACCTCGAGTCTGATGGAAGAGTTAGAAGAATTGAGAAGGCTTTTTACCTCGAGTATGTTGGCAAAACAGAAAGTTAGACCTTTTGAGAAGGGTTTTTGCCTCGAGTCAGCACATTCACCTCGAGTCAAATTCAAACAGAAAGTTTGAAGAATAGAGAGCAATTTTTGCCTCGAGTCAATAATGGTACCTCGAGTCAATATCACATTCATGCTATCCAGGTACATGTTTTTGCTGTCATATTACCTCCAGGTGATGCTGCAACCTCGAGTTAGCCAATTAAGATTGCATTGATGAAATTGGGATTAACTCGAGTCTCTCCAAATTCTACCTCGAGTCGAATGCCTCGAGCCAAATTTCTTGTGTGCCTCGAGTCTCAGTCATTGATTGTGATTGATTCTATTCTAGCTTCAACTCGAGTCTTTAAGTATGCCGCCTCGAGTCAAGGACCTCGAGTCAAAATATAGTGTGCCTCGAGTCAAGTTCATTCTTGTATTACTCTGTTATCACGATGCAACTCGAGTCTACAGGAAGTGTGCCTCGAGTCGATCAACTCGAGTCAGGAGAAGTGATACCTCGAGTTAATATCTCATCTGGATCCCTTTGTTTGAATATTACCAATCGATTACCTCGAGCCAAGGAAGTATGTGCCTCGAGTCAGTATGACAGCAACTCAGTGGCAGTAACGTCTCCGAGAATCCCGAAATTATTCTTATCAATTGATTTCTGCTTGCTATACTTCTTAATGTTATTAATCATGTTTGTTAGCAAGTTTCAGATGATCAAACGAAGGATTAACATCAGATTATCAAAAAGCAGATGATTACGTCAGAAGCTTCAACGGTAATATTTCTCCAACGGTCGAATAGTTCCAACGGTCATATTCGTCACAACGATCATATTTGGAAGAATTTGATGAAGAACCATTCAAAATGGAGAAGATGATGATACGAGCTTGCCTTTGTCAAAATGCTAATATTCTAAATCCAACATCTATACGCACTATGTTTCTCAATGTCCATATAGTTTATAGTATAAGAGTGAAATGATTATGTACTTCAGTGATTATTATTCATCTACTCTGTGAGAGAGTCTAAACACTTATTTTTATCTGTTTAGTGATCAAATCTCAAGGTTGTGGAACCTTTGAGTGTGGGTGTACAGTTACAACTTGTAAGAGGGAGTGAGTCCAAGAGTGAGAGGATCATCCTTCGTTTACAGAGTGTGTAATTGTATCCTTACAGTGTGTAAGGGTAGTATCTCGGTAAGAGATTGTAAAGGCTGCACAAGTGCCCGACTAAACTTGTGAGGTTGTAAAGGCTTTTCTCTTGTGCCTGGTTAAACAAGGAGATAGTGAATTGAAAATCTCAAATGGAGCTTGGGGACTGGACGTAGGTCAAGGATTGGACCGAACCAATATAAATCTTGGTTTGTATATTCTCTTCCCTAAACTCTTACATTTCCAGCATATATGTTTGAATGATTGACTATTGATTTATAAACTATTTCCATCATTCGAACTGCTTTCAGTAAGTTGCGAAAAGATTTTCAAAATAATCTAAAGTTTTATCAGACACCCAATTCACCCCCCCTCTTGGGTGATAGCCGAGTCTAACAAATTTTCCCTAATTGATTTAGGCATCTTTTGATGATATTTGATTGCCTTTATGATATAGTTAAGATTATACTTGATTATGATAATCTTATGATATTTTATGATCCCTAATAAAATTTAGAAAATCAAATCTTTGGTCACCTTAATTCTAGGAAGAAATTGCCTAGAAAATAAAATAAACATTATAGAAAAATTTGAGACCACATATTCACCTATTTTAAATAGGTGTTATTTATCCAAATATAATATTTAAGATAAATAATTATTTGGGTATTACGTTTGTTAATTTGCTTTAATATAACTAAGTAGTTTCATAACCTTTGATCATAATTTAATCACTATTTTAAGTGTCATTCTTTTGCCTTATGATCATCTAAAATAGTTATTATTTTATGTGATTTAATATCACATTTTATAGATCCTAATATGTAGTCACATAATTAACCATTGGTTAGTTAATTCCAAAGTGAAATTTGGATGAAAATATAATTAATAAATTATCCTTTATATTTTTAGTATTTATTTACTAAAATTCAATATTTATATTAGGGTATATTATGATCCCTAAATGAAATCTCAAGATTTATACTTGATCCTTTTAAACCTCAAGGAGAAACTACTCATAAATTTATAATAGACAATATCCCAAAATTTGAGACAATATACTCTCCTTTTACTATAATGTAGTATTTATCAGAATATACCATTTATGATAATTAGGGTTTTTAGGGTATTACACCTAGAGACGCTAACTTGGAGGTTCTATAGAGATGCTAACTGGGAGGCTATTTCGGTGTAGTAGAGACTCTCACTTTATAGATTCTGATTTGGTTTTTATTTATCATTATCCATCAATCACTCCAGATCCTGATTTAATTGGAGAGAATAAAGGAAATCTAGCTAAGGGAAATTTAGTCTTTCTATTTTAATGTTTAAAATTTGTTGTCCTTCAAAATAATTACCATTTTTATGGTCCTTCTTAATAAATATTATTTTTCTTAGATCCTTTATTATAATTTTCCCATGATACTATATGTGAATGAAGAGCGGTTTTACTTTTAATTTTAGTTATTTTCTAATTATGAATACAAGAGATAATGTATGAGGTTTGATTAAGGACAATTTAGTAATTTTAAATTTATATTATGATGTTTGGTCCTTCTAAGTAATTACAATTTTTATAGTCCTTCTCAATAAATATTTTTCTTTCCAGGTCCTTCATTCTAATATTTCCTAACATTTATTGTGGGCATTTTACAACTATAGACAGCCTAAAAAATGGGGGAAAAGAAATCTTATAAAATACGGAATCTCTGTGATTCATTTTTTAATCGAGTGATTGGGATGAAATCAGGACACAAAGGAATGAATAGAGAATCAAAATCCATTGTAATCCCTTGTTTCCTTACAAAAATCTTCTTTCTTATGAGATGTCAATTAATTTAATAAAACACATATAGTTTTATATTTGACATATATAACTTAATTAATTGTGTGTGCGCGCGCTAATTATGAAAAAAGCGTCAAAATGTGTGTACAATAATTACAGTCTCTTGGTTTTGCCGTTGTAATGAGAAATAATTAGTTTTGACGTAAAACAATAAGAGGATCAATGTTTACATATCTGGCTTTGAAATATTCAATGCAATTTTGAAATTTCTATCAATCTTGTTTTTTCTCTCCATAAATTATATTAATGTTATTGTAGATGTAATCAACATGCACTCATAATGTTTTTACTCTTGTGTCACAAAGCATAAAAGAGAATTTGTGTGGACTACTGTACAAATTAAAATAGGGAAAATTAAGATGAAGGACCTAGTGATAATAATATTTATTATAAAGGACCGTAACAATTGTAATTACTTAAAAGGACCAAGCATCCTAATATAAATTCAAAATCACTAAATTGTCCCTAACCAAACCTCCTATATTATCTCTTGTATTTATAATTAAAGATATAACTAAAATTAAAACAAAAACCACCCATCATGTATATTACATATATCATCAAGTTACACGATTATATTATCAATTAAGATATTTTTATAAAAATAAAAGCTAATATCTTTTTATATTGTTTATAATATAATAGATTACTTAGATGTTTTTATTTAAGGTTAAAAAAAGATGTTTTTATTTTATTTAAATAACATTAAATGAATTTTTTAACGACATAAATTTCTTCTAAAACAAAAATAAATCATATAAACTTTCTTACATAAATGGTAAATTATTGAGGACCTTGATTTTTATTGAAAATATATAATTCTATTTTAAGTGTTGATTTTAAAAAATTATAATTTTTACAAAATTGAAGGATGTGTAAATTTTTTCAAGAGATATATTTGCAAGTTGTGAAAAATGAAAATTGAGAAAAAATTATTTAATTTAGTGAACATTAGAATTTTTTATTAGTTCTAAAAATAAAATGCGCAAGAGTGTAGAAAGAAATACAAAATATTTTGTTAGGGGCATTTTAGTTTTTTTTTTATATTTTTGCATTTGGTCCTTCTAAATAATTACAAATTTTATGGTCCTTCTCCATTAATATATGTGTTCACAGGTCCTTCATTAATCATTGTTTGTGATTTCATTAATCCTTATCATCACTCATTACTATTCCTAACTATCTTTAATCAGTTTGTTAATGAGTTTCAGATGATTATGTGAAGGATTAACAACAGATTAGGAAAAGCATATGATTATGTCCGAAGCTCCAACGGTAATATTTTCCAACGGTCATATACGCTTACAACGATCATATTCTAAACTGGAGGAATTTCTCAACAGTCATTAAATGCAAACATCTATAAAAGGAGAAGCATTCAAGATAGAAGAGGTTGGAGACACGAGATTACTGCTTCATTGTCAAAATGCCAATACTCTGACATCTATATCACTTACTCTCCTATTATCTCCATGATCATATAATTTACCTTAGAGAGTGAGATTATTTGTATTGTACCTCAGTATTTATTCATTTACTCTTTTAGAGAGAACATTTCTGATTATTAAATCATTGTAAGAATCTCAAGTCGTGGGACTTGGAGATTGGGTTATCAGTTTACAACTTTGTAAGGGGGAGTGTATCCTAGTGAGAGGATAACTTCGAGTACAGAGTGTGTAACTGATTGAAAGAAGTATCTCAGTAAGAGATTCGGCTTCACAAGTGCCTGGATGAACTTGTGGGATTGTATAGGCTTCTCTTGTGCCCGGTTAAACAAGAGGATAGTGGATTGAAACTCTCAAGCAGAGCTTGGGGACTGGACGTAGGTCAAGGATTGGGCCGAACCAGGATAAATCATAGTTTGCATATTCTCTTCCCTAAACTCTTATATTTCTAGCACATATGTTTGAATGACTGACTATTGATTTATAAAGTATTTCTGTCATACGAATTGATTTCAGTAAGTTGTGAAAAGATTTTCAAAGTTATCTAAAGTTTTATCGGACACCGAATTCACCCCCCTCTTGGATGATAGCCAGGTCTAACAATAACAACTTCTAACGTTGGACCAGGAAGCAATCAGGCGAATCTGGACCAGGGGTGAAAAATTGGCTACATGCCAAAATATGTGTATGTTTGGTCCCTGGGAATATTTGTCCTAAACAATATGAAAACAGAATATCACCTAGAGGGGGGGTGAATAGGTGATTTCGAAAATTCTTTTCGAAATCCTCACGGAGACACAAGGATGTAAGATAGAGACAGAGAAGAGAATTGAACACAAGACAATTTATACTGGTTCGGTCTCAATCCACTTACCTACGTCCAGTCCCCAGAACTCCTTGGTTTTCACTATCTTTCAAATGTAATTACAGACTCTGTAAACGAAGGATGATCCCCTTACTTTCGGACTCCACTCCTCCTTACAAGTTGTAATTAATACACCATTTCTTAAGGTTCCTTAACCTTAAGTATAACTCACTGAATGAAATAAATAAGTGTTTAAAGACTCCTCTCGAGTAGATAAAGTGAACACTGAAGAACACTCAGAAATTAACAAAGTAGTTGAAACGGCGAATGAATCTAAAAACAAATTAATTGCTCAGCGTTTCGGTAGGTGTCCGAATTCAATGCTTCTCCTATTTATAGTTGATGCCATTAATGACCGTTGGAGAAGATTTGATAATCGGCCGTTGTGACTCATTAAGGTAGCCGTTAGACAGTTGAATCACTTCGCCTCAGTTTCGTCCATTTGAATATCACAGCTGGAATTTGTTGAGAAAACATTCTCTTACATTCCTTTTGCATATCCGTTGTCTAATAGCATTTAATGTGCAATGAGAATGTCGGAGAGGCTTTACTTCGGTCAGAACAATTTAGCTTTGGTTTAGGTAACTTCATTTAATGCTTTGTCAGAGCAAGTTGCTTTATCCTAATCAGCTGATAATTAGTGTCTTGATAATCTGAAACTCATTAACACACTGGTTAAAAGCATTTGGTAATCTCAATAAGTAATAATCATGAGTAATAAGATCAGTGTTAAGCTCAGAAGAATTACGCAGACGATGATTTTCAAAAACAGTGACTACTTTACTCAGGCAACATTATTGGCTTGCTCAAGCAAGCTTCTTTAAATGAAGTTTAAAATGTCTTCTGCTCGCTGATGCTCGAGCATGGATTTTTCTTGCTTGCCAATCATGCTCGAGCATGAGGATTTTCATGCTTGAGCAATCTCTTGAAAGTACTAAAGGAATGGCTTCCAGACAATGTTGCTCGAGCAAGGCTTTCTCCTTGCTCGGGCAAGGTTCAGTCAGAGTTAAATTCAAGAAGATATCTAAAGGTTGCTCGGGCAAGCTTTTTCTCCTTGCTCGAGCATGATGATTTTCATGCTTGGGCAAGATAGGGAGAAAATGCTTCAAGTTGATGTTGCTCGAGCAAGCTTCCATTCTTGCTCGGGAAAACTCCAGGGAGAGATGATTCCAAGTAGAAAGGCGAGGTTGCTCGGGAAAGCTTTTTCTCCTTGCTCGAGCATGATGATTTTCATGCTTGGGCAAGATAGGGAGAAAATGCTTCAAGTTGATGTTGCTCGAGCAAGCTTCCATCCTTGCTCGGGAAAACTCCGGGAGAGATGATTCCAAGTAGAAAGGCAGAGGTTGCTCGGGCAGGCTTTTTCCTCTGCTCGGGCATATGCTCGGGCAAGCTATTTCCTTATGCTCGAGCAAGACCATCTGACTTGGATTTTTGCATCTGTCTTAATGTTGCTCGAGCATGATGAGTACCTTACTCGGGCAAGATCTTGCTTTCTGATGTTTTTGGAGATTGCTCGGGCATGTTGCTTTTGCTTTACCTTGACTTTCCTCTGAACCCGATGTTGCTCGAGCAAGCTCATTACCTTGCTCGGGAAGGGTCATACTTTCTATCACTTTCGAAGGTTGCTCGGGCAAGTTTACTTGAGCTATATTTTGCTTTTCTTCAGAATCCGATGTTGCTCGAGCAAGCTCATTACCTTGCTCCGGCAAGGTCATGCTTTCAGATGATTTCAACAATTGCTCGGGCATAGTCTCCTATACTTTACTTTTACTTTTCACTGAATCCCGATGTTGCTCGAGCAAGCTTACTATCTTGCTCGGGCAAGGTCACTCGAAGCCTAAAATACTTAATTCAATACTTTGAAATTGTGATCATCAAAATACAGGAATTAACACAATAGACATCTTAATGGTTCAGATGACGCTGGTTTCATGTAAATATGATTTTTTTTTGGAAGTTATTAAAAATCGTTGAAGTTGTACCAGACTCACTAGATTACTTTGGAAAATTGTGTGAGGCTCGTATTTAATAGAAAATGCAAGGGTATTTTTGGAAAAATCTAAAATAAGGTCTTTTGGTGTTATTTAGGGTTAAATCATACATGGGAGAGCAATAGGGCACATTAAAATTTAAGACGGCACATACCCTACCAGGTAGTAACCACTTTACTCAGACACTTTTATGTGTTTTGTTGTATGTGTTTCTTGCAATATGTGTGTTTTTGTATTATTTTGCCAAATATGCATACAGAACATGTTTTATATTGTGTCCCTAGCGCTGAGGGTGCCTACCGGGGTCTGTTTATATCGAGACTCAACGGAAACGGGCTTGTGATTTCGGTAATTCTGGGGCCTGTCTTGGTAAGGCCCCGGAATTACCATATGTGTTGCTTGTGATATGTGTGTTTTTGTATTATTTTGTCAAATATGCATACAGAGCATTTTTTTGATTGTGTTCCTAGCGCTGAGGGTGCCCACCAGGGTCTGCTTATATGGAGACTCAACGAAAATGGGCTTGGGATTTCGGTAATTCCGGGGCCTGTCTTGGTAAGGCGGCCCGACGGTGCGAAGACGTGTTATTGTATATGTTTCTGTTTGCATATGTGGTGTATTTGGCATGTTATGTTTGCATACATACATGGTTGCATGCATACACATTACACATTTAGTGCATGAGTATTGATGGTTACTCTGGAGGCCATTATCGGACTCCAGACGGTTCTGTAGATGCAGGGGAACGTGCCTGAAGATCAAAAATCTTTTTGGAGATGTAGAGTATATCAATACTGATTGAAGAATGGGGAATGCCCTATTATACCTTGTATAAATTTTGGGATGACGGTACATATATATTTGGTATTTTATTTTGGATAACTGTACCCTTAACCATTCGGGGACTTTTACTTTCTGTTTATTTTACTTTTACCAGTACAGTAGATTGTCCAAACCGGTTAAATGCTCTATTGCGCTCACTCTGATACATGTTAAATGGACCTAATAATGAAGGGAAGGTAACTGAGTAAAGGAATCCCTTTAACCCGCCACCCGAAAGGGCGAGGCCGGTAGGGGTGTAACAAACTCCATATTTACTTTGTCTGGTGGTCTTAAAGTTTCCTAATCGCGAATCGGTAAATCTCATTGATTATTTTCTTGTTTCTAAATCCGGTAGGGGCCAAAATTCAAGAATCCGTGATTTTTTTTTCTATATTTATATTTAGTATGATAATAGTTAATTATATTGTTTAAATTGTTTATAGGTATTTGGAAAGTGATAAAATCTAAGAATAGCTCAATGATGAAGAATAAAAAAATTGATTCAATGATTGCCCTTATGCATACTATGTGCATTGTTATGTTCATCAATAACAACTTGTATTGGTTGCTGCTTCTAGAGAAGTTATTCATGTCCATCAATTTTTCTTAAATTAAATTTTCATTGTTAATATTATATGTTCATTTAGTAAACGACATGATGAGTTACAAGCTGCCAAGTTAGATGAAATTGCACATTTGCTTGAGATTGGTGAACTTGAAACTAGTAAAGGGGCAAATCAAAACACTTTGAAATGGGTGGAGATACTCGTTGGAGTTCTCATTTTTACTCAATTTGTAGTATGATAAATATGTTTGCAGCAACTTGTTTTGTTCTTCAAAAGATTATTGTTGATGGATCAACTTATTCTCAAACAGGGTATGTTGATGCTGCTTATACTATTTTGACTTCATTTGAGTTCATATTTATCCTGCACTTGATGAGAGAAATCATGGGAATAACAAATGTTCTTTGCCAAGCTTTTCAAGAACAATCCCAAGATATAGTTAATGCCGTGGATTTAGTTGATACTACAAAAGTTCTCATTCAAAAATTGAGAGAAGATAGTTGGTCGGATTTATTGAAAAAAAATTTGACATTATTCTGTGAGCAACATGAAATTGACGTTCCTAAATTTAGTGCTCCATATATAGCACGACAAGGACGCTCCCGTAATCAAAAAGATCATATTACAATGGAGCATCATTATAAAGTGGAAATATTTTTAGTTACAATAGATAAATAGTGGCAAGAGTTGAATATGAGGTTTAAGGTCAAAACTTTGGAGCTTTTGACACTTAACTCTCATTTGATTCCTAAGGATGCTTATAAAGCTTTCAACATTGATAATATTTGCACTCTTGTTGCAAAATACTATCCTATTGATTTTACTGAGCAAGAGAAGATAATTTTGAAGCCTCAACTTCAACATTTTGTTATTGATGCTTCTAGTCATCCAGATTTGAAGAATCTATCAACTCTACCTGAATTATGTTGTGCTTTGATGAAAACAGGGAAATCTAAGGTGTATTACTTGATTGATCTATTAATTCGTCTCCTATTAACTCTTCTAGTTTCAACAGCTACCACAGAACACTCATTTTCAGTAATGAAAATAATTGAGTCAAGGTTGCCTAACAAGATGAAAGATGATTTTATTACAGATAATGTGGTAATTCATATTGAAAGAGAAATAGCTAATACTTTTACTACTGATTCAATTATTGATGATTTCAAGTCATTGAAAAAGCAAAGTGCATTACTTTAAGTGAAGGTAATTTTTAATTGTTTCATTTAATTAGTAGTGTTTTATTAATTTTTTTATTATAAATTACATTGTTAATTCTTAATATTTTGATATATTATATAACAGGTAATCTTCTAGAATTTCATGATATCTTCTTATTTTGTAATTGATATGATATTCATACTAGAGAAAGGTATGTTATCTTATACATTAGAATTGTTAAAATACTTTTATTATAACTGAATATTTTGAACATGTTATATTCTAAAAAAAAAATTAATTAGTTAATGAGTATACATTTGGCCCCCTAAATATTTATCCCAAGATCCGCCACTGCTCACCACCCAACTATATATATTTATATTTATATGACAGCAATATATATATAAAAGCAAAGTTTCAAGTTGGTTTCATATATATATATATATATATATATATATATATATAAGTGTGCAGCGAAATGTAGCTTCAGAAAGTTATTAAGCTTGGTTCTAGATGCAGCGGTACAACACACAACAACGTTTTCCTCTTGGCTTAATACTCAGAAATTTGTGTTGGGGAATGATGGAAACCAGCAGGAAGAAAAATTCGATGACTTACCTTCGGTTGATTTCAGGCTTACACGTCGAACTTGGATGTTACTCTCGCCTCTGGTTTGCTGGATCTAAAACAGATCAACAAAAATGTTTGAACTCTCACTTTCTCTCTTTCCTCGGTTCCTCTCTTTCTCAGACTTGGTTTCTGGTTTTTGTTAACGTAACGTGGATGGATGAAAGTCCAACGGCAACGGTTATATAATGGTTTAAGGGTCCGGTTCGAGGAGCAAGAGGAGTGGACTGAAGGGTATACAGTGCTGGGCTTGAGAGGTATGGCGTTTCTGTTGCAGCTGACATGAGGAGTACTGCGCTGCTGATTTTCCCTGCTCTTGCGTGATCTGCTTTTCTTTCTCACGTGCTGTAGTTGGCTGAATAATATAAGGGAACCGAGAGAGAGTATGGACCTATGGATTTTGCTGTCATGACTCTATTTATCAGCATAAGAAAAAAGTTTTGGAGGGTTTTGACGGCTCTATGAGTTCAAGACTTACATCGCCACCAGAAGAGAGTTCTATCATCAAGACGACCAAAGGAGTCAGCCCGGCTGAGGATCGAACCCCCACCATGGCTTAATCCCGGATCACTTCTACCATCTATTCGCGTTGGCATGTTCTTGACGTGTTGCAAGAAGGAATACTAATGAATAGAAAGTAATGGATTGGTGTCTATCAGTTTATGGGTAATGGATTGGTGTCTATCAGTTTATGGGCCGTGAGTGCAAGAGCATGGGCTTTCAGTTGGTGTTGCATGAGAAGGTGGAAAAATGTTTCTTCCACTTGATCTTCTAGAAAGTCCTTATTTGTAAGTATTGGATAATCATAGAAAATAAATCCTTAATTTTTTATAAGGGATTTCCCTAGGTCATAAATATAACTTCTATAATTTTTAGTCCTAAATTATTCCTTATTTAAATTTATTCTTTTCCCAAAGATTTCAAGAAAGAAAGAGAAGGAAATAAACCTTAATTTCCAATAATTATCTTCATAATTATTTTAGGCCAAATTTGCTAATTTAATTTTCATATAATATCCAATTTTAAATCCCAGAATTTGGGATGTTACATGGGTCATTCTTCTTTAATCTTCATTGATTCTTTCCAAGAAAGGTAAGCTTGAATTTTTAATTGTAGTTGCAATAGGATTGTCGTGGTGTAATGGGTTGTTGCTATTAATATGTTAACTGGCGAAAGGAATATGAGCCTAAGTTTTAAATGTTAGTGGCTGACATAATGATATAGTAAGAAGGAAGTGGATGTGTCTTTATCAAAAAGAAGCCTATGGAATGTATGCGTGGTGAGTAATCTACAGTATGAGAGCTATTATATTTAATTTTATATTAAGGCTTGGGACATGTGAATATGATTAATTTAATGGTTTATAGGAGCTTGCTTTATGCTAAATTGGAATTGTATATATAAATAAATATTACACTGAAAAGACCGAAAACCCACCGCTTTTCCATTAGATCCATACACAGTAACACAGTATAACCCAGTCACACTTCCGTCGTCAGAAAATATGACATCACGTATTCGTCCATCCCATCCTGCAAGAGTTTCAATATGAGATATGACAAACTTCAGGTCCAATTAAGTGGTTCAATCAAGCATGATACAATTTGTTAATTTACGATAGATTGCCCTCTTAAAAAATGAAGCGACGGGTTTGAACCCCAAAAACCTCAACAACCTTCCAAAAATAGGAAGCACAGCTTAGTTCAAAAAAATAAAAAATAAATTGACTAAATACAAAAACATATTGTTATGGATCTTTATAATGGGCCTTAGACAGTTAAGGCCCATAATGAGCATACCGAGACAGTTATCATTGAGTACCCATGATAGCTCCATGACCCCATGACCGGATAATGCCCACTACACAGGAAATAAACGTGCTAAGGTAGGAAACGTGTTAAATGGACCCCCTACTCCTTACTATAAATAGGAAGAAATCTCTCAGGTGAAAGGTACACAAGTATTCATTCCGAATATTTACAGTCTTACACACTAAGCGCACACACCACCCCATTGACGGAAATCTCGTCTCAGTGTAGCTTGGTGATTCATCTGTCCGGTGATATCTCTTCCATAGATATCGTTTGATAGATATTTAATCCTATATCAACATTATACTAGCCCATAGATGTTAGACATTTATTTTCTAGTACAGAACATTGGCGCTGACCGTGGGGATCTATAAATTTCGATTCCCATATCACTAAAAGACATAGGCTCACTGCTGAAAATGGCGAACACCCGGAGTCGTAACCCATCAACACGGCAAGGTCAGGTGTCAGATGAACAACCATTTCAAGATCATTTACCGGAGAAGGAGCAGGTTCCCGTACAAACTGAAGAAGAGACATCGGAATGAGATTCCTCTCCTCTTCTGGATAACGTGGTAATTCAACAAGTGGTGCCAGAAGTCGTCGCACAAGACCCATTGTTAGAATTTCAGGTGACAAATCCCGATATCCTTATGTTACAAACCACCCTTGGTTCTGTAATGAATCAGATGGAGGAAATGAAAACTCGTAACCGCCTCCAAAGACAAGATGATATTCGACGAATGAGGGAAGAGATGGACCACAGAAATGCGAATTGGAAACAATTGTTTGACGAACATGCTAGACTAGTTGATCAACCAAGTCGGCATGCAGAAAAGGACAAAGACGTGGGCGCTTGTGCAGAACCAATATTTCAATGTCAACAAGTGTCGAACATCGACACTTTGGATCCTCGGAAAATGAGATGCAAGAAGATGATCAAATCCGAGGTTCTCAAGGTGTTGGGGATGATACATTAAAAATAGAATTATTGAGCAACCCGGCTGGTGATATCACTAAAGGGGTTAAAAACTTAAATGGACCTAGTCATATTGTGGCTACAACTGTTCAAGACGGGCGAAATCAAACTTTAAAAGAGAAAAGGAGAGGGATAACCAGAACACGGAGTTCATAAAAAGAAAACGAAGTCCCGAGTTCTGATTCCGACGTTGAGGGCAACATTCCTAGTCCATTCTCGGCCAGAATCATAGCAGCCGCATATCCTAAAGGATTAGACACAAAGGATTTCCCTAAGTATGATGGGAGTCAAGATCCACAAGTGCATGTCGGGAATTTCAAGATGGAAATTATGGTGAAAGGATACACTGGGCCCGTGATACCTCGGTTATTCGCAGGAACATTGCAAGGGGCGGCTCAAATTTGCTTTAATTCCTTACCAATTGATTCAATCCCGGACATGAAGGATATGAAAAAGAAGTTTCTGTGAAATTTTGCCACCAGTAGGAAGCAACCCAAGACAGAGTTCCAACTTGATCAGGTGAAACAACTACCTGGAGAAACATCACAAAAATATTTGGAGCGCTTTAACGTTACGGCATTGCAAGTGCCGGGGTTGAAGGAGGAGATTCATCTACACTGTATCATGGCTGGGTTAGACAAATCTGTTCGTTTGAAAAAGTCAGTCATGAAACGTCGTCCCAAAACTTTGGCCGAATTCCGAGATCAATCCAAACAATACATAGAACTGGAACAGATGGAAATCATGAGTCAAGCACCAAAGGAGAAGGGTAGAAATTCACCTACTCGTGATAAGGAGCAGTACAGTCAAAAAAGACAAGACTCCTGAAACAGACCAAGAGGGCGCAGAGCGGAAGGAAGATATGACCGCTACGCTCCCTTAAAGATTCCTCCAGGGTAAATTTGGAAGGAGGTCTCGATGACCGAGATGAAAAATGTAGAGAGACCACGACCATTACGGAACGAAGCTAATCTAGACAAATCTCGATATTGCCAGTTTCATGATCAGCATGGTCACACAACGGATGTATGCTTGGACTTGAGGAATGCAATTGAGAAGTTCATCCGAGAAGGCAAGTTGCATCGATATGTGATTCAAACACAAGGACGGCAAAACAAACGTCCAGGGGACCGAAGCAGAAGCCCACCTCCGGACAAGAGAAGACGGGAGCAGAAGAAGGGTTCGCAAGCAAGTGATGATGAATTCCCAAAACCAAAGTATGATTGCAACGTGATAGTGGGAGGTTTCGGTGGAGGAGGAGATTCCACTAATCGACGAAGGAAATACCTTAAAGAAATTCTCCTTATCCGGGATAGGCCAGAATTTAAAAAGGACTCTTCAAAGTCGGAGTCGCTGATGCTTGGGTTCTCTCAAGAAGAATTGGAAGATGTGGTCCCAGGACATCATGACGGATTGGTCATCACGGGGATAATGGTGGACTGCCGTGTTAAGAAGATCTTCATAGATGATGGCAGTGCGGTTAATATACTTCTTTAGGATGCATTCAAATGTATGAAATTTGATTCTGAAGATTTGAAGCCGTGTAAGACCACTTTAACGGGATTTAACGGGCAGGACACTCGTCCTAAAGGGTTCATTGAGTTAAAGTTGACTTTGGGAACAAAGGAGGTGTTTAAATCTGAAATGGTTCGATTTATTGTGGCCGACTTTCCTTCCCCATACAATGTAATCTTAGGGCGTCCGACTATTCATGATTGGGACATGTTAATATCCTCAAAGCATCAAAGGCTCAAGTTCGTTAACAAGAAAAATCAAATAGTTATCGTTAAAGGTGACCAAAAAGATTCCCGACAATGCTATTTTGAGGCGGTCAAAGAGGACAAGAATTCCAAAACTGGAACTGCGGATAAGGTGATAGAAAAGTCGGATAACAAATCTGTTCATACAGTCGAGCTGGACTTGAGGGAAGAAGAGAAAATCCGGAGGGCATAACCGAATGACGAGCTTGACGACTATGTTTTGGGAGATGAGCCCGATCAAATTACCAAAGTTGGGAGAAGGCTGGATCCCGAGATCCGTCTGGACTTGGAACAGTTTTTACTAGACAACAAAGACGTCTTTGCATGGAAGTCTTCTGAAATTCCGGGTATTGATCCCGAGTTTTGTTGTCACAAATTGGCGATTTATCCCGATTCAATACCAGTGGCGCAGAAAAAGAGGAAGCAAGGTTTAGGCCGAAGTCAAGCATTAACATTGCATGTCGAAGAATTGATAGAGGCTGGATTTATAAGGGAAGTACATATACAACTTGGCTTTCCAATGTGGTTATGGTCAAGAAACCAAGTCGAAAATGGCGTGTTTGTACGGATTACACTGACCTAAACAAGGTATGTCCAAAGGATGCATTCCCAATGCCCAATATAGACCAGTTGGTTGATAAATCTTCTGGTTTTCAAATTCTATCCTTCATGGATGCCTACTCGGGGTATAATCAGATTCCCATGCATCCTGATGATCAGGAGAAGACAGCTTTCATCACGGATAAGGCAAATTACTGCTATAATGTTATGCCGTTTGGCCTCAAGAATGCTGGGGCAACTTATCAGAGAATGATGACCAAGGTGTTCACAAACCAACTGGGAAAGAACATGGAGGTATATATAGATGATGTGATAGTAAAGTCTAAAGAGCAGAAAGCTCACATCCGTGATCTGCAACAGATATTTGAAAAGCTACGGAAACATTAGATTCGATTGAACCCGAAAAAATGTACTTTTGGAGTTCTGTCAGGAAAATGTCTAGGTTTTCTATTGACTCACCGGGGTATTGAGGCCAACCCGGAAAAATGCAAGGCAGTGCTAGAGATGGAGGCTCCAGCCAATAAGAAAGAGGTTCAACAATTGACTGGGCGGTTAGCGGCTTTAACCAGATTCTTGCTGAAGTCTGCGGAGAAGTCACTTCCTTTTTTCAAACTCTTGAAGAAGCAAGCTGCGGAAGGATGAAACTCGGAATGTGATGAGGCATTTGTAAAAATAGAGTAATGTTTGGCATCCCCACCGGTTTTGTCCAGACCTGAACATGGAGAAAAGTTGATTTTATACCTGTCGGTAGGTGAAGAAGCAATAAGCGCCGTGTTGGTGCGAGAGACTGAAGATGGGCAAAAACCAGTATATTTTGTAAGTCGGGCTTTACAAGCTGCTGAGTTGAGATACCAGAAGCTTGAGAAGATGGCTTTTGCATTGCTGACTACAGCGAGGCGACTTCGCCACTACTTCCACGGCCATTCGATTATTGTAAGAACAGATCATCCCATACGGCAAGTTCTACATAAGCCAGATTTAGCCGGACGAATGACAAGTTGGGCAATTGAATTGTCTGAGTTTGATATTACGTATGAAGCCCGACAAGCTATAAAGTCACAAGCGTTGGTTGATTTCCTGATGGAGTTGACTCCCTCAAGAAAGGGGGAGAAAACAGAATTGGAGCCCTGGAAAGTATTCGTAGATGGTTCTTCAAATGTGAAAGGAAGCGGAGCAAGAGTAATTGTAGAAAGCCCTGAAGGAGTGGCGCTGGAACTTTCCCTCAGACTAGAATTTCCAACGTCAAATAACCAGGCCGAGTATGAGGCTTTAATTGCCGGTCTGCTTCAGGCAAAAGAAAATGGAGCTCGGCAAGAACGTGTGTCCACTAATTCTTAATTGGTAGCTTCCCAAATCCAGGGAACTTATCAAGCAAAAGGGCCGTTATTGGCCAAATATTTGGTAAAGGTGAAAGATATTATTGCAAACTTTGACAAGGTGACAATTGTGCATATACCTCGGACGGAAAACACTAGAGCCGACATACTTTCCAAATTAGCCAGCACAAAAAGTCCAGGAAATTTTCAAACAATAGTTCAGCAGAATCTTTCAGAAGCGAGTTGCACGATGCTTATTTCAGATTCAAGCGATTGGAGAAAACCGATTGCCGACTATCTGGAAAGAGGAAAAATCCCTGAAGATGCTACCGAGTCAAGGAAATTGATGAGAACGGCGACTGTTTATGTAATGGTCGATGACCAGTTGTACCATAAGGGTATACATTCCCCAATGGCTAAATGCCTTAATAAAGAGGAGGCCCAATATGTTTTGGCAGAAATTCATGAAGGCATAAACGGACAGCATATGGGCGCAAAAGCGTTAGCTTGAAAAGCAATACGAGCCGGATAGGCCGACAATGGCACAAGATGCCAAAGACCATGTCCAAAAATGCAACAGTTGCCAGAAACACGGCAAGATAATGCGGCGGCTTCCTTCAATAGACCTCGCCCAGATCTCGGCTCCATGGCCATTTTACAAGTGGGGCATGGACCTCTTAGGACCATTTAAAGCGGCTCCAGGACAGTTGAAGTGGTTGATTGTGGCGGTGAATTATTTCACGAAATGGATTGAAGCTGAACCGCTGGCAACAATTACCTCGGCCAGAGTGCAGAAATTCTTACAAAGAAACATAATATCACGATTTGGAATCCCAGCCGAGATTATCACGGACAACGGAACCCAATTCGTGGATAAGGGTTTCCAAAGAATGATATCCGACTTTCACATAAAGCATCATTTTGCTTCTGTTGAACACCCACAATCCAATGGACAAGCGGAAGCAGCAAACAAAGTAATTGTCACTGGATTGAAAAAACGAATGGAGGAGGCCAAGGATAGTTGGGTGGAACATCTCTACTCGGTTTTATGGGGATATCGGACTACTATCCAAACATCCCTTTGGAGGGACTCCTTTCGATTAACCTATGGATGTGAGGCCATGATCCCAGTCGAGCTCGGAGAACCTTCTTGGAGGAAATTGAAAAATTCACAGGAAGAGCAAAAGAACAAAGAAGCTATTGCAGTAGAACTGGACTTGATTGATGAAGTCAGATCCATGGCTCATTTTCAAGACTTAGCCTCAAAGCAACTTATTGCTGCTCGATATAATAGGAAGGTAAAACCATGATTGTTTAAGAAAGACGATTTGGTGCTTCGAAGAGCCGACATAGGCAAAAAAAATGCACGGGATGGAAAGCTCGCTGCCAACTGGGAAGGTCCATATCGTATCAAAGATGAACTTGGACGCGGAGCATACATGTTGGAATCTTTGAAGGGAAAGACAATTAGAAGGACTTGGAATGCGGATATGATAAAAGCATACTACAGTTGAAGTCCTAAGGGATAAGTGTGTCAAGTTTTATCGTTATTTTTAGTTATTTATTTAGTTTGTGCAATTCCTTTTGTTAACTTTATTTTCAGACATTTCAGTCACGAGTAAAAGTAATTTCCCATGGGAATTCTACTTAATGTATATGGATGACTGAATGAATAAAGAGTGCAGGGTCATAGAACTCGCATTTCGCAATCTGAAGCAGGCAAAAAATTGAGTTATTAAATTCGTAGTTGTTGTATTGCAACAACAGAAAGAAACGTGTATGAATTGAAGTGAAAAAATCTTTCATAGATCATGTAGCGGCGAAGCCGCCAAAAAAAATTGATGGAAACTCGGATTACTTAATTCGTGTTCATCAAAACAATGGCCAAAAATAATAAACATGCGCGAATTTGAGCAAACGCCCAATTTTGTGAATAATGAAATAACGGCATAGCCGTCAAATTCGATATCCTGTATTCTAACATGATAAAGAAAAAAAAAAGTGTTTCTCTAACCTTGATCACGTTTGATTTAAAACCTTCATTTTCCGAGAAGAATTATAACTCGGATAAGCATAGAAGTTGTTATGAAAGAAAAGTTTAACTTGGTCAAGCAATTGACAATAAAGTTAAATAATTTTATAAAGCCTGCAAGGCATGTCAAAGTCTTCACAAAATAAAGTCACCCCAAGGTGACACTTACAAAGAGACGGGCAAAACTAATACAAATTTCTATGGCTGATTGGGAGGAAGAGATGGGTCTGGAATGCCGGTCTCGGGAATCACCTCGGGATCTGAAATAGATGGAGCCGAGATAAATTTCCCATCCTCGACATAGGTATTAAAATGCACGCCCTCTAGATCTAAGGTCACCGAAGGATTCAAGAATTGAACTTGCTCCAAAGCATTGTTAGAGGCGTCAGTCACACCAGATTTCAGCTTGGAGACGTCAGCTTTCGTGGCGGCAACAGCCCCCTTGTAAAAGGCAAGTTCTGATTCCATATCCGAGATTATCGCTTTATGTCTAGCCATGGAATCCACGATGCCCTCATAAACCTTTATCCTCCGAGCAACTTCAGACTCGGCTTGATTCAAATTTTCGCGAGTAATGCGTAATTCTTCCTCAAGACTCGCTTTCTCCGCCTTAGACACTTCAAAGTCGTGAAGGCTTTGGGCCAATGCCTCGTCGCCTTAGACACTTTAAGATGAGCGACGAGTTGGCTGAGTCCAGCATTCTTCAAATTCAGTCGTTCCATCTCCTTCAATTCTTTGGCCTCAGCAGGCGTCAATCTCTTTCCATCAAAATAATGAGGAGGTGGGCGAATAGCTTTGCGAAGGTTACTGGGAACTTTGTTTTCCCAGAGGTAAGAATCTGGGATTTGGACTAAAACTTTGGGGGTGGCCCTTTCTCCCCGAGGTTGTTCAGGTTCGGGATCAGCGGTGGGAGAAGGCGGAATGGTAGTTACCTCAATAGATAGAGTAGAAGCTTTCTTCTTTGAAGTTTTTGCCTTCTTAGCAGCAGCTTGTGTGATTGGCTCTCCGCTGGAATCCTTTCGTTTTCCACCAGGAGTCATTGAGTGGTCCACAGGAATTGCAGTTTCCTCTGGACGGCACGTCACATCAAGATAAGCAGGTCTTTTTCCCATTTTTTTACCTGAAAAGAAAGGCGAACAAGTCAGATGTCGATATAAAACAAAACATATGAGACTACACAAGAAGTTAGCATACCCGAGATGGGTCGTTTTTTAATAGCAGGCAAAATGTAATCAGCCGAGTTCATCAGTTTATCCTTTCTACTGGCGAGCTTGGTAAGGGCAACTATGGCGTCATCCTCAGAGTCAGAACATCGGGAAAGGGAAGGTTGAAAATCTTTAGAAGATAATTTGTGATGCCCAATACACCAGTATAACGGGAATCGCTCCTTAACTTCTCCAGATGGCAAGGTTTGCAAAAACCACGGCGTTTCACCGGGTTTTGCTACAACTTTGAAAAATGAATCTTTAAACCCTTTCCAAGAATCGGTGAAGGGCCTGAGAAATTTGTGTCCATGAGAAGCGCGGAGAGAGGTCCAACCAAAAAACATTTTTCCCCCTCTATGATGACATTGGTTTCTAAACAGGAGAAAAAGCTACAAAAAACAGTGACGGAGCATTTGATTTTGTGTTTTTTACAATAATTTTCAAAGGCTACGGAAAAAGCCCAGCCATTAGGGTGCAATTGTGAAGGGGCAAGATGTAGATGGCAAAGTAGACACATCTGGAAGTCGGAAAATGGAAATCCTAGACCGAGCCGGGTAACTACGTCTTGATAGAAATAAAAGAAATGGCAGTCATCGTCACTTGATCGGCTAAAGGCCACTGATTCGCTTACTAAAGATAAGCATATGTCGTATCCTTCCCAACCGCGGATAGTGCCTACAAGCTCTTCTGCAGACATTTTATTTGTTATACGGGTAACGACGCGGCTCACGGCGTACTCTTTGATGAGTGACATCCGTGAAGACCCGAAAGAGCGGTTTCTTCGGTCTCGGATTGATTAAGTTGTTCGAGAAGATGAAGACATTTAATACCTATAACAAAAAGACAAAAGGCTAGAGTCGAACCATGAGTTATACCGGAATAACGGGAATATCATGGCGATCATTGAAAGATATGGGAACAGAATGAGTCCGTGAAGCGACAACTAAAGTATTCTCGGATCCGAGATTACAATAACACTTATCCAAGAGTAAGTCAGCTTTTCTGTCATGACCGAGATTGGCAAGATCAATTGCTTTGTAACAGCATTCTCCACATGGGCCAAAGTTTTGAGTCAGCGAAGTCGGTCTAGGAACTTCGGAAAGTTTGGAAGAGAAGGTGCAAAGGAGTTGAAGGAATGGCATATGGCACGGGCGGTGAAGTAGGAACTGGGATACCCTCCATAGTTCTACTCCCCCGAGAAGTACCAAGTAAGCTTTCCATCCTTTCCTTATCACTAGGAAGAATGGACCAAAGCCAGAGTTTAGTCCATCCAGGAACACGATCGAGGATTTCCCTGTCTTCTTCTGGGATAGGCCTACCATACAAGTCCAAGGGTGTTGCAAACTCAGACCAACGATAGTGCTTCACAATGGTTTTACAACATTTTGATCCTTCGTAGAGGAATTCGAGTTGGATCATCACAGTTCTTCAACACCCAGAAAAAATCAAAAGCAAGAAGGACAGAACAACAAAACCAGAATAGAGTTGGCTTCAAACCAGCCAGAAGAAATAGCAAGGGTAATGTTTAGAAATTTCAAATATACCTGGAAGCGAGAAGATGAAGAAAATTCGACGGTTGCAGAGAGTTAACTATAGCAGAAAGTTGAGAGAAATTCTCTACAGAGGTGATTCAAGTGTGTAAAGAAATCAAAAAAGATATTGAAAAGCTTTTATAGACATTGTAGTGTGATGACGTTTGGAGACCAATCGTCTCGTCAGTTACGAGAAGATCAAGGGAAAACCCTAGAAAGAGGTAATCATGGCGAATATGAAATGATGTGAAGAATTAATGTGCACGATAACCAACGGCGGCTATCGAGGAAACATGACTTTAAGTGTCAGAAATGGCGGTGATATGCTGTGACTCGGGTAAGCAAAAAGACACCCGGGAAGATGGGCAATCATGCCCACGAACATATCGGCATTGTTATCAATTAACTCGGATATAAACTAGGCCGAAATAAAGACGGAGTTTCACTTTATCAAAAGCAACGGGCCTATCTCAATTCAACATAAGAAGCGGAGAAAGTCGGGCCACACCTGAGGACAAAATCCTAAACCAACGTCGGGTTATTGCATCAGAATAAACTCGGACATTCGGAAACCCGAATAACTGAGATTGGGGGCAACTGTTATGGATCTTTATAATGGGCCTTAGACAGTTAAGGCCCATAATAAGCATACCGAGACAGTTATCATTGAGTACCCATGATAGCTCCATGACCCCATGACCGGATAATGCCCACTACACAGGAAATAAACGTGCTAAGGTGGGAAACGTGTTAAACGGACCCCCTACTCCTTACTATAAATAGGAAGAAATCTCTCAGGTGAAAGGTACACAAGTATTCATTCCGAATATTTACAGTCTTACACACTAAGCGCACACACCACCCCATTGACAGAAATCCCGTCTCAGTGTAGCTTGGTGATTCATCTGTCCGGTGATATCTCTTCCATAGATATCATCTGATAGATATTTAATCCTATATCAACATTATACTAGTCCATAGAGGTTAGACATTTATGTTCTAGTACAGAACACATATCACAATGACACAATAGCACTAACAGGAGATAAGGGGAGTGCCATGGACATCAGCTTTAACGATATTATGGGAGATATTTTTTATTATGGTCGCTTAGAATCTCTGCCAGAGGCCGAGTTATAGAGGATTACTTGGAGAAAGGAAACGACATGTCTTGCGGCACAACGTAATTTTAATCGCTTCTATTCTGCCTTATTCACTCAAGACTCTTCTTTTCTTTTCTTTTTTCCTTGTTTTTTTTCTTTCAATTGTTGTATGGACTATGGAGAGATAAGTTCGGGTAAATAGGGGGAAAAGGTTTAGGTTTTTTTTTTTTAGCGATTTGTAGAAGTTTAAATCTAAAGATTATTGTTATTATTTTTGTTATGGAAAAATGCTACTAGTATCAAAATAATTACTCCTGAAGATAACTTCGTACAAGATGGGATTTGCTGTTAAAAAAAGATAAGATGTGATTTACTAATATTTACTAATTACTAATATTAATTAATTATGATACGATGAGATTATTTTATAATTCTAACTAATCGTCTTTCCCGTCTTTCTGGCCCTTATTATTTCTATTGCTTTTACTATCATTTATGTATTCGGGGCTATCACAAAACAATAGTTGAATCAAATGACACAATAAATAATGCAGAGATAGAATAAGAAGAATGCATAATACTGATTGTGAAGCATATTGGGGGAAAGAAAGATATGTACTATAGTATTGGGAAGAATTAAAAATTAGGGTTTCTGATGAATGATCACAATGAAAGGAGAATAAATGAAATTGGCAGGAATGTGAGATTAGGGTTCATGTCTAATGGTAAGAGGGCTGCATGAAGGAGAAACACCAAAGGAGTTGAACATACAACATTGTGATGTCATTCATACCTTTGTAACCTCTATTATTAAATTAAGGTTTTTGTGAAGTCGTTTAGCATGATATTTTCTAAAGTATTGGATATTAATCCCGTTTGCAAATTTATTGTGCCAACCAACTCCCACTTCAGAAGGAACATCATTTGAGAAAAGGAGAAAAGGGATTCTAAGAGAACTCAAACACAGAGGAGGACACAACATTGTGATTTAGCAACAATAATCTGTTCTATGTAAACATTAGGTCCCAACAAAACATAAGTGGCTTCTACATTCCCCTAGTTACCATATGCAAGTGATGAGTATTTGATGTGCAACCCTTGCTTTCTACTTACATTAGTCATATGCATAATTTTTGCTGCAAACCTAATATTTTAACCTTTCAAACAGAAGCAAATTTCGCAAAGGAAAATTGTCTTGCCATTTACCCTAGGTTCGGAGAGAGGGGAAAGTGAGGGGGAAAAGGGGGGAAGGGGATGCTAAGACGGAAAATTTCCCAAAATAGTAAAAGAATTTACTATTTTTGAGAGTTTTCCTATCTAGTATTCTTTCCTCCCTAATTTTCTTTTCATCTAAATATAGGGTTAATCTTCATGATATAAATACAAGCCAAGACCAAGTCGAGCACAAGCTTTGCAAAAAGCTAATTCCTCAAAGAAACAATTTGCTACTTTTGGATCTCTAATAGGGCCGTTTGAAGGGTACACTGTCCCTGTTGACGTACGCGTCAGCTGTTCATATATAAAAATAAACTGCATATTAATCACATTTTTACTCGCAAACCAAAAGCAAATAATAATAATAATAATAATAATCCAATTTTTCTCTGTATTTTCCGCAAGGCATCCCATATGCCAATTGTTATAGATATATACAAGCTAATGGACAATATTTAAGTAGAATTAACAGGGAAAAATGAGTAACCAAGTGTAAGTATACAAAAAAAAAAAAAAAAAAAAAAAAAAGAGAAACTAGGGGAGTGTAATGGCATAATTAAGCAATCTAATAAATCTATGCAAACTTAATTTAAAAAATAAACAAATCACTTAAGTTAAGGAAAATTGTTTCAGAAGACAAACTCTATTATGTCTAAACAAAAA
Organism: Acacia melanoxylon; assembly: GCA_019022615.1. Classification (NCBI taxonomy): domain Eukaryota; kingdom Viridiplantae; phylum Streptophyta; class Magnoliopsida; order Fabales; family Fabaceae; genus Acacia; species Acacia melanoxylon. Next base: position 177,775 of record JAFJYJ010000090.1, read on the forward strand.
CAGATCAACCATCCCTTGATTATGAAAAAACTTGAGCAAATTAATTAATTTGTACAGTTCAACTGTCCAATCAAATCTAAAAACATATAAATAACTCAAATGAAGAAACGCAGCCTCTACAATTATCAACCGAGCTTAGAACATGCCAACCATCTGATCAACTAATTCGAATATCATTATTCTTTAAAAACTAGTTTTAACTCAAGATTATTCCTTCAGCTTTTACAACTCACAACCAGACCCCTAATCGTCATATTCTGTGTGTTGTGTAATCTGACATGTGTATGAAGTTGTCACAATATTCTATAATTTAAGAGATTATGAACGTGTTTGGGATTCTGTGTGAGGAATTTGTAGGATTTGAGAAAGTCTGGTTGGGAGTCCCTATACAGACTTCCAAATGTGCCCTATAGGGGTTTTGAGACACCTTGATAACTTCAACCAACTATGAATGTCTCAGGTTATTAACTCATAGCTTCATTTATAGAACAAAATGATGGATCTAATGCTCCTCAAACTCAAACTCAATCATCTGATTCCACCTTGTTTAGAGTTACATCACTTGCTACAAGGATCATGCTTTTGGTAACCTTGAAAGACAAAGCACATAAATCAAGACTAATGCGGGTTGATTGCTACTGATTGAGAGAAGGAAATTAATGCTCAAATAGGGAAAGTTGAAGGTTGAAACGTTGTAGGATGCCATCAAGTGAAGATTAAATATAAATAAATAGTAAACTGAAAAGGGCGAAAACCCACCACTTTTCCATCAGATCCAATCACAGTAATGATGTATCCCACAGTCACACTCCCATCGTTAGAAAATATGACACCAAACATTTCTCCAATCCATCCTGCAAGAGTTTCAATATGAGATATGACAAACTTCAGGTCCAATTAGGTGGTTTAATCAAGCATGATACAATGTGTCTATTTAAGATAGATTGCTCTCTAAAAAGATGAAGTGACAGGTTTGAACCCCAAAGGCCTCAACAACAACCTTCCAAAAATAGGAAGCATGGCTTAGTTCAAATAGAGATCATCATCTTTTCAATCAAGTACACTACGCTATTAAAGGACTATCAAGCGAGATATTGCCAGAAACGTGAAAAGCGGCACCAAGTTCAGATCTTGCTGCACTTCCACTAAATGTGTTATATGATCAAAAAGTAAATTCTGTAGAGGCATTGGAAAAAATAAAAATGCTGATTTCAACTGGAAAAGCGGGGCCATGAATTGAACCCGTATCATTCAACAACAGATTTTTTTAAAAAATATAAAAAGTAAAACTCATTTTGATATCATGAAAGAGCTTTTGGGATATAATATCCCCTTGTCAAGATGAGTGCCCAAATTTTGATATCCACTTGATCAAGGAAGCAAATTTTCCTAGATTCCCACGCACTATCTAATCAATAATGAACAAGTAAAACATGAATGAAAAGAAAGGATAATCACATTCACCTGGAGCGTACAAGTTCAGCATCCTGTTGGCATGATACCTAGCAACCAAACATTACAAGATCAACAGAGATCAGATGTTGAGCTTTCATTCTCTATGGTTACTTAAATGTTAAAAGTGTCTCAGTACGTGCAAGCGGCTCTGAGTGAAAGAAGGTTTCTAACTTGATGCATCATATAGGGAGTAAGCGAGAGTTTTTCACCATCAAAATGACTAGATTTGAATTTTTTTCTTAGTGGCCTGGGCAATATATTCACTATCTACTAGGCATTTTTTATTTTTTTTTACTATCTATCTTCTACACGGAGTTTTGGATTGCATAAAATGGTCACTGTCTGGCTGCTTGTTAAAAATATTTCTTGGAGGAAAATAAAACGGAAAACAAAATAAATTGACTAAATACAAAAACATTTCACAATAACACTACCAGGGGATCAGGGGGTTGCCATGGACATCAGCTTTGACAATATTATCGGGGATTTTTTTATTGAGGTCGCTTAGAATGTCTGCGAGAGGACGAGTTATAGAGGATGAGGTCGATACGCCTCCATTCTTCACATCGCTGCTATCGCTGCCACAATTGCTTCGTTCCAGAGCACTTACGATGGACATTGAGCCTGGAAGGCCTGTTCTTCGAAGATTTCTCCGTGGGGGCGCTCTCACAAGTACTGCACCCACTGTAGGAGCCTCAGTACCGCATGAGAAAGACGAAGAAGTAGAGGACCTATTTCCTATACCAATGAAGGAAATGAGATGACGACTAATCGAGGAAGCCATCGGCCGACGATCTCAACAACTACCCAGGCCTCAATTATGCCTAACGCCCCAAGCAAGCGATAAAACCCTTGACGACACAAGTCAGCCTATTACGTATATTAAACAATCATCAATCAATAAATATCTAACTATATTTTGAGAACTTGTAATATGGATTTAGTGAAAACGGGTCGGTTAAGATCCAATAATAAATAAATACACAATATTAACGACTAATTTAAAATATTTCCTAATTTACGTAATTTATATTTGTTCATATTTGATTGATTAAACAACCATATTTCAAAATGATTTGATTGTTTCATAAATTTCCTTTATATCCTAATTTCCTCAAAACTTGATCCATGATTTGATTGATCTCTCGATTAACATCCTTTGTGGCAATAAGGAGAATCATCTGCCACACATATTAGGATTAGGATTTGATACAGACAAAGGCAACAAACCATTAATTAGGAACTATAACTAATAACTAACATATTTTAAGTTACAAATTCAAATTACAAAAATTATTCAATCTAACTATTTCCTCTGGTCCTTATTATAAGGCACCAACTAACAAATCTCACAAACCAATAAAAACGGTTAAAGTCAATAAAGTTGCCCTAAAATTTAAATAACTTTCAATATTACGCCTATTAATTGCACTAAATTCTAATATTATATTAATTATTACTCTCACTCACTATCCTCATTAATTATGGGCAGACTTGGAAACAAATAATTAATGTCATTGGGAACAAGCAAGTACATTATAAAAAGGACCAAATAAACTTGTCGGTTGGTGTCTTATAATAAGGATGAGATAGGGCGGAACCGGGAATTTAAACGACGAGGCTAAAATACCCTAACTTTATTTTCCTCAAATCAATCTTACTAGTTGTCTATTTCCCCTTCTAGCAGACAAGCCAATGCTAATAAATCTTAGAGATAAATTAAGAGGCGAAAACAAAACAATAAAATATTTGGAACCCCACCATTCATTGAAAATGAAACATAAGTAAAGCCCAAACTTATGACATTCTATAAGATTAAACCAAAACTCAGGGAAAATAACAATGAGATTGAAAGTAAGATTTATAAAGAAGGCACCGCATGACCCCGTACCACTTTTCTTTTGGAAAATGACAATTGACAAAGAGAGGGTTAAACCCAAGACCTACAAACTACTCATCCGTGGCAGACCTATCATCCCTCAGTTTCACCTCCATCGCCAAAGAAGCGACAACGACATTGGAAGCCCTTGAATTAGCTTCCTTCTGCAATTTTATGTCGATCCATTTGCCAGAGATTCTCACTTGAGTCTTTAAACGCAATGGGAAGAGAGAGAGAGATTTCTAGACAAGACAAGGGTTTAGGAAGAAGGAGCAAAGCTAAGGAGTGAGGTCTTGTGGATTTAAATCAGTTAAAGAACACACATCTCATACCTTGAAAAGGTCGAACATTGAGTTAGAAAGGGAGCCCTTGAGACGTTGAGCTCAAGGTGGCCAAAATTTGTGAAGCCGAACTGGTCAAAGGGACTGAAAGGTTTGTTGCAAAACCCAGAAGAAGCATTACTTATGATCTAAGTAAATGAAATGCAAAACGAGAAATGAATTGTCCCAAAAATTGGTTCAGTAAGACAAATCAATAGTGATAGTATTTACCTTTGTATAGATTGATCTAGGCCACCCACCTTGTCCCACAAGATAAATCTATACTGCTCCTAAAAATTTTAGCAATTTTAAGTGATGCTTACTGAATGGATTTTTGGGACAATTTATTATTGATTATCCCAAAAACTTGTTTGATCTAGACAAATCAATAATGAATTATCCCAAAAATTGGTTCAGTAAGCATCACTTGAAATAGCTGGAGATTTATCTTTGTGGGACAGGGTGGGTGGCATAGATCAGGCTATACAAAGGTAAATACTATCACTATTGATTTGTCTTACTGAACCAATTTTTGGGACAATTCATTTCTCGTTTTGCGTTTCATTTGCTTAGATCATAAGTGATGCTTCCTCTGGGTTTTGCGACAGACCTTTCAGTCCCTTTGACTAGTTCGGCTTCACAAATTCTGGCTGCCTTGAGCTCAACGTCTCAAGGATCTCCTTCTCTGAATCCAAATTCTACCTTTTCAAGGCATGACATGTGTGTTCTTTAACTGATTTAATAGTTAAATTTAATATTGGGGGATAAAAGGGAAAAATTGCTCCTCGGCGAAAAATTCTAGGGTAAAAATGATACTTCACTCTTATTTGATTAATGAGGTGGCATGCCACGTGTGCACTCAGTTAAACTTAATGATCAAAATTAACGGAGGGGCAAAATTGCTACATTTTGTGAACTTCCGTGGCAATTTTGATCTTAAAAAAACTTTCGTCCACCCAGTGTTCCTGAGCAAAAACATCAGTGGCAAATAAGACCCTCATCCCCAAATTGAATCCCTATGTGTCTTCTTCCTTTCTAGAAAATCTCATAATTTTATGGGCTCATTTACCTAGTCAAACATCTCGCACAAGCTCACTTCCCAGTTTTATCTTCCAGAAATTAGGGTCATTTTGTAAAAATTATAGCTCTCTACTTAGAGCTCAAAAAATTACAAAAAAACCACCATTTTAAATCTGTACGTCTCCCATATCTTTATGGAAAATGTGATAATTTTATAAGTCCATTTGCTCAGTCAAAACATGCATGCAAGCAGACTAACTCCAGACTTCTAAAATTGGAAGTTTCAACGTTTTTATAAAGCTTGTGATTTTATGTTCTAAAATACCTTTAAAAATTCATTCACCAATATATTCCCATTCCTTTTTCGGTGGTGAACATTATGGTGACCTCATATTTACGAAATTCTTCTTATTTCCCAGATTTTGATTCAACCACAATTTTGATTGAACTCCAAATTTCAAGAGGAAGATAGAGATCCTTACATTGATCTTTGTTGGTTTCTCTTCTTCCTTTCTTTCTTGGCTGATCTTCAAGAGGAATGAGATGACTATGATGATGAAGATGACAATGGAAAGGAAGGAAATGGTGGAGGAGATGTTGGTGTTTGGAAGAGAGGGAAGGCTACAGTTGGAGCTGGAAGGAAGAGGAAGAGGATTGTTGAGTTCAGAAGAGAAGGACTATGGTTGAAGTGTGGGGAGGGAGGAGATTTGCACCAAAATGAAAGGAGCGAAAGGAGTAATCAGCTTTGGACGAATTAGGTGTGTGTGTCATGTTGAGGTGTTTGTGAGCATGAATGACAAGTGTCATCATGCATGTTTGCCTTATGTCACATGTGTGTGTGTTGTGTGACATGTGTCAACTGTGTGTATGTGTGCGTGTTGGTGTGCGTGAGAGGGAAAAGGGAACTGTGTTTGGGAAAGCGTCGTATAAGTTGATTTTTGGTGTTTGTGGTCTCGGTTTATGTGTTTGGGTTTTGTTGTCTTGATTTTCATGTTTAGGCTTTGCTCTGAATTACGACATGTTTACCGAGACACACCAAATGATGCCACATACCAATGTCTTCTCAAAAACGCAGGGCACCCCCAACTACCCTGAAATGTCGTATACTTATACCGGCATATTTTCGCTCAACTAATTGTCCTATACCTCAGGACATAGTTGGGTGGCATATTTTTCAATCAGATTTACACCGTATAGGTCTTCTGTGCCCCTTTTTCATTGGCATTTTAATTCCACGGCCTATACATACTAGGTCCACTGACCCGTATAGTCAAGTTACTTAGTCCCTTAGAGGCTTTCTATCTCTCAACATTCTTGGGACTCTTCCCGAATTGGGCTTAATCGTCTTCTTAATTTAGGCTTATTCTCAATTCTCAAGGCCTAAAATTTGGGATGTTACACATGTGACATGCTTTGTGGAAAATACAAAGCAAACTTGGATTTTTTTTTCCACTTTTGGCCTTGCAAGTAAAATGTGATTGTATGTAGTTTAGTTATATATATGAATAGGCGCATCATGAGTCAACCAGGACAGTATACCTTAGTGATAGCCCTAAGTAGCAGCCACTGAGGAATTAGCTTTATGTAATGCTTGTGCTCGACTTGGTCTAGGCTTGTATTTATATCATGAAGATTAACCCTATGTTTGGATCGAAAGAAAATTGGGGAGGAAATAATATATGCTAGAAAGGAAAACCCTCAAAAATAGTTTAAAAAAATAATAATACTATTTTGGCAAATTTTCCTTCTTAAAATCCCCTTCCCCTTATTTCTCCATCACTTTTTTCGCTCTCCAAACATTGACCGGAGAATTTACCTTTGTGAATTTTGCATATGTTTAAAAGGTTAAAATATTAGGGTTGCTGCAAAAGTTATGCATATGACTAAATGTAAGTAGAAAGTAGGAAGAGGATACCCTCATAGTCTTTTTTCTTCTTTTCTCTTCAGAATCTCATCTCCACCATGAATGGTTCAGATTTAAGTTTTTTTTTTAAGTTATTATCATAGGATTCTGTAATTTAATTTTTAAAATTTTTGTTTCTGTTGTATTTATGTTTAGAATAATAGATTTATAAAATCTAAAATCTAACCATCTATTTTATTTTTAATCTGAGTTGAGATGAGATTCATAAAAGAACACGATATAAAGGATTTTGAGAGAACCCAAACATGTTAAATATCCGAGTGCTAAATATATATTTAACGGTTGTCAACCATTAAATATAGGGCACTATATTTCACTGTTGTTTCAAGTAAACTATTATTTATATGGCTCTATATTTGAAGGTTTTTAGACAATAATTGTTATATATGACAAACTATATTCAACAGTGTTCACTAAAATCTCTGAAAATATTAAAAAATACATTATCATTCATATGATGAACAATCAAGTATTTGACACTAATTTCGGTCATTAGTAAGGTGTATATTTAACGGTTACTGGTAATTAACCATAAAATATATGTATATATTTAACGGTTGTTTAAAAAAACTGTGATATATATGTCAATATTGTTAGTTCTCTAAGGATTTTGATGATTACCAATAATTGCAAACAAAGTATGAAGTTTTTCTTTGATAAGTTGAAAAACTTGCTGTCAAAGAAAAACTCGAGTTTTGATTTAAAACTCGAGTTTTGATCTTTATGAGAAAAATCCTGAAATAAGCAAAACCGCCAATTTTCAGAGAAAACTCCAGTTTTCACCACACAGAGACTTCTCAATGTTTTCTGGAAAAGACAAAACTCCAGTTTTCATTGAAAACTCGAGTTTTGGTCATACAGAGAGTCTCCAAAACTTTAAGATTGTGAAAACTCCAGTTTTGGTGAAAACCTCCAGTTTTGACTTAACACAGTTTTTCCTCAAAGTTTTCATAATTAAATGAAAACTCGAGTTTTGTCCTGGCAGAGAGCACTCATATTTTACCCAGTTTTAAAACCGCCAGTTTTCATGAAAACCTCCAGTTTTGAGTTTGGCAAAGTTTTTTCTAAGTTTTCACAGTAAAGTGAAAACTCGAGTTTTGCTCAGGCAGAAAGCCTTCGTGTTTTCTCAGTTTTTGAGAACTGCCAGTTTTCTCCAAAACCTCCAGTTTTGTCTTGGCGCGATTTCCTCAAGTTTTTATATTTAAATGAAAACTCGAGTTTTGGCCAAGGAAAGTTTGACGTTTTTCATTGTTTTGAAAACCTCCAAGTTTTGGAAGAAAACCTCCAAGTTATGATGTTTTGGACTTAAATTGATTTTACACACCAAAGCCCAAAACTCGAGTTTTGAGAAACAAAACTCGAGTTTTCATCGGTAGTTTAAAATTCAAATCTGACGAATTTGTGAAACCTTCTTGTTTCGTCCTAATACTTCCTATTGTCATTCCTTAATATTCCTAGCTATGATTAACCACTTTTGTTGGTGAGTTTTAGATGTTTTAAAGGATATTAAATGAAGGTTTAAAGCAAAAGCAAAAGGCATGTCAGAACATTAAATGTTAAACCCAGAAAGTTGCATACTTTTGGGTAATCCTTCTGCACACGCTTGCAAAGGATTAATGTCTGCTTACCACATCCAGTAGCTGCTATTCCAATGGATTAATATTCAAGAAGTCAACTCTGAACTTCTGTACAACTGGATTAAGAGAAGAGTAGAGAGAGAAGAAGACCTAAGCTCAAGCTAATCCTTGTCTAATGAAGGCAACGGTTATATTGAAGATTACAACGGTCATTTAATGATCTCTGAGTATAAATAGAATTGCATTCAAGCCTTCTCAACTAACACATCTGCTGAAAACGAAATACATTCAAGTTTCCAACTACTCTTTCAGTTTTCACTTGTAAAAGTATCTTCTGATACATTAAGCTTCAGTGTTTATCATTATCCACTCTTAGAGAGAGTTTCTTTTCTGTAAATCATTTATTGTAAGGAATCACAAGTCAGGGGACTTGGTGATTGGGTTCATTGATTACAACTTGTAAGGGGGAGTAAATTCTAGTGAGAGAATTACTCTTGAGTACAGACTGTGTAATCTGTTGATATAGTAAAAATCCCAGAGAGTCTGGGGACTGGACGTAGGTCAAGGGATTGGACCGAACCAGGATAAATCTATGTGTCTTGCTATGCTTCTCTATCCTTATCTTGCTCTGTTTTAGTATCCGAAAAAAAGAGCTCAAGCGAAAGAATTTTTAAAATCCTCAATTCACCCCCTCTTGGTGATTTAGTTCCATCTTCAAATATATCACAGTTATTAGCTAATAACAATGAAGTGTTGTGGACAATTTTATTTAAAAAAAGAAAAGTTGGGGTTCATTTCCGATAAGCTCCCATATGCATATTACATACATATGTCCGTTAAATAAACTAATTACATATCTATTACAGAAACCAAAGTATTACACATTACAAAAACCAAATTACGGTCATAAAAAAGTACATATATTCATTAAGGTTAGGTGTGATTTTATTTTTGCCTCAGCTCAGCCGAAATTACCAAAATACCCTTATGTATTTTTTATTTATTTATTTATTTTTAAAAGAGACACCTGATTTTTTACATCGCTGGACTTCATTATTCGAACAGAGAGAAGCTTCAAGATTTTTAGAAACTAAAACCCCAGCCCCATCGTTCAACTTTGTTCCTTCATCTTTCCCCAGCATCACCATCGCTCGTTCATTCACCATCCGCGTCCTTCTCCTCTGATCAAAATACTTGCTGCTGTTTTTCTATGTTCTGTTCTATTATATTTGGTTGTCTTTCTTCTTCAATTGGTTCTGTCCGTGGGTGCTTTGGTGAGGATTGAAGAAATCTTCATCCTCTTAGGCATTTTTTGTCCAATATGGCACGATTGTGTAAAAGTTAAAAAAGTTGAGAAAGCATTAGCTTTACGTCAAGTTTTTTAAATGTGGATTCTGGATTGATAAAGTTACTTTCTTGGGTCACGTTGTTTCTAAAGACGATATTCAAGTAAAGTGGAGTCATTCAAAAACAGGGCCACGATCTACAACAGTCACTGAAAGTCAGAGTTTCTTGGGTTTGGCAGGGTACAATTGTTGCTTTCTTAAAGACTTTTCAAGAATAGCTGCTTCGTTGACAAAGTTAACTCAGGAAAATTTGTTTTGGACGATGAATGTGAGGAAAGTTTTCAAAAGTTGAAGGAGTACATGACTTCTACTCTAGTGCTAAGTTTGTCTTCAAAGACTTGAGGATACACAGTCTATAGCAATATTTCTCGAGACGATTTAGGCTATGTTTTGATGTAGAATGGGCGAGTAATTCTTATGCCTCTAAGGCACTCAAGAAGCACGAGCAGAACCATCGAACCCTTGATTTGGAGATGGCAGCTGTTGTTTTTGCTTTGAAGATATGGAGACATTACCTATATGGTGATATTTGTGATATTTTTACTGATCATAAAAGCCTCAAATATATGTTTTTATTACAAGTATATAAATCCCAGGCAAAGAAAATGGATGAAATTACTCAAGGATTACGACTATACAATTCTATATCATCATGGAAAAGCAAATGTAGTTGCTGATGCCTTGAGTAGGAAATCTATGGGTAGCTTGTCGCATGTGACTGTATTGAGAAGACCTTTAGTATAAGAAATTCACAAGCTTGAACAAGGAGGAATGAAATTTGAAATATTGGAAAAGGGAAACAGCATAAGTCTTATGTGGACAATCGTCGCAGGGAATTGGAATTTATGGTTGGAAATAAGGTATTCTTAAAGGTATGTCATGAGGTTTGGAAAGAAGGCCAAATTGAGTCTGAGGTATGTTGGTCTGTTTGAGATATCAGACAGAGTGGGCCCTATAGATTACCGTTTAGCCTTACCCAGGAATGGTTTGGCATTTATCCTATATTTCATGTGTCAATTGACTCAATTCTACACAAGTATCTATACGACCCCTCCCATGTTATTGAATATCAATAAGTCTGTGTAAATGATGATTTATCATATGAGGAGAATCTAGAAATCATATTTGACAAGTAAAGAGGTTAAGGTTAAAAGAAATTGCTTCAACGAAGGTGCTATAACGCAATCATTCACAAGAGGAACCTACTTGGGAAATCAAGTGAGATGTGCGCTAAGTATCCACATCTATTCAAAATTGAGGTAAGTATATAATGAAATTCGAAGGACCAAATTTCTGAAGGAGAGAGGAATGTAATGGCTCAAGAAAACATAAATTAAGTTAATTAGTTAAATTATATTATTATAAAATAATTAGATATTTATTATTTATTATAGTTGGGTGTCAATATAAAACTTGTAGCTTGATGTATTCGAGATGGTAAAATGTTTCTTTAGCCTTAAGGCAACGTGTGAGTTTATTTTTGCCACGACTCAGCTGAAATTACCAAAATGCCCTTATGTGTTTGTTTAAAAAAAAAAAAATGAGACACCAGATTTTTTACATCGCAGGACTTCATTATTCGAACACAAAGAAGCTTTGAGATTTTCAGAAACTAAAACCCCAGCCCCATCGTTCGACTCTATTCCTTCATCTTTCTTGTCTGCTCGCCCTCAGCGTCACTCGTCCATTCACCACTGGCGTCCTTCTCCGATCCATTTGACCTAGATTTTGCGACGACAAAGGTTGGATGGATCTCATGGAGGTCGAAGTGGGCTGAGTCGAAGCAGACGTGGGCAGAGGCACAAAAGAAGAGGATCTCAAGGGAGAAAGCAGAATGATAAAACAAGTGCCATGGATTGAAGGAGCTTTTGAAGAGAGAAGGAAGGAGGAATTGTTGTTCGTGATCGTTTACCAGAGAGAGAGAAAGGGGAAGGAAGAGTTGTAAGGGAGAACAAAGGGTGTTACCTAGACATCGCTGATGTAGAATGATGAGGTGGCGTATATTGAGTTCTATCAATCAAACATAACAGTTAAAGTTAACTGGGTGAAATTGCCATTTTTAAACTTTAGAGTAATATTATCCCTTAAAAAGCTTTTAAGTGTCTATAACTCTTTCGTAAAAACTTTCATAATATTTTTATTATTTAACTTTAAATTCTATTTCAAATTTAAACTTGTCCATAAATACCTTTAGTGCAGAAACCCAATTTCCTGTTTTGTTATTGGGTGGAACTACATAACCCCCACACTCCCTGTGTGAAACAATATTACAAACAAACTCATCGTTTTTTCTTTAAACTAATTTATCTAACATATAAAATGATATATAATTAGGTTAATGTATAAATTCAGCAACCAATTGTTTTCATATGGGCAATCAACAAAACTAACTATTTTTTGGTGAAAAAGTAGACATAATCAATTTATTTGGGAGCAGATATAGCAACATCGTTAACCCAAGTTAACTTCAATTACTTTTTGTACTGTGGGTCCCGCCAGTCTTATCACCCTCTATTATTTTAATATATTTTTAGAAGGGTTAAAGTACAAATTTAACAATGAAATATTTCTCTTTGGGGACCCAACACAATAATTGTTCATAAGAGCATTTACAAGACAAATATGAACAATTACATAAGAGCATTTACATTAATGTCCTTACTTTATTTTTTTCATAAGAGCATTTATAAGACAAATATAAGCATTTATAAGACAAATAAAGAGATTTACAAGACAAATAAAGGGATCTAAACGAATCTAGAGAGTTCAAAAAGTTTGATAATTCACATATTTATCTTGTAAATGCCTATATTTGTCTTTTCACTGACAAAATTTAATTTAATTTAGATTCAATGGGGTGTGGTAACTTTTTTTTTAACTCATTGTATTCTTTTAAATCCCTTTTATTTAATTGTAAATACTCTTATGAAAAAAATAAGGGTTAAGTAACAATTTTGCCCCGGAAATACACACTTAGAAGCAATGTTGCCCTGAAAGTTTTTTTGGCTCAATGATGCCCCAGAAAACTAAAAATGTAACTATGTTGCCCTCCACTAGTGATGAGACTAACAAACGTCTGTCACATAGAATTAGTTGACACGTAGAACGCTAAGTTGGACAACCACGTTGGCACCCTAGAGTGCGATGACATAATAATTACAATTCTAATACATGCTAACATAATAATTACAAGGTAACGCAGGAAAGCATCTCTGCAATTCTGTAATTGAATTTTGATGACTTGCAATTTTTTTAAAAAATAATGCACCCATCCATGCGATCGAGATTATCAAGATAATTGATTGTGGCACGTCAAGAACAAAGAAACAAAAGCAACTTGATAGACATTAAAAAATATGACCTCACAAGTTTTCTTCTTTTTAATTACGGGCTTCTAAAATTGACTCTCGAAATCCAAATCTTTTCCCCTTAGTTTAGGCCATCATAATGAAAGAAGATGGCAAAATAAGGAGACGGAGTTATGCATCAGTATAAAAGGGTGGGCAAAGGATTTTAACTTGTTTGGCTACAGTTTATTTAATCAGCCCATGGTTATAATTGCGATTTTTAGTTTATTTTTGCTGCCCTTGGAGAGAAAACTACCACAAGTTGCTAAGAAATGTCAATTGTAGCCACACTATAGCCAAGCACCGCACGTGCAGACACAAACTTGTGTCTTTTTTTTTCTTTTCGTTTTTTTTTTTCAGTTTGTTTGATTGAGGATGCAACGACAAGGATGGAGATATGAAAGCTTCGATCTCCTCCGATGACGGCTCCGAAGGTGACGATAGAGATGAAGTGGCTGTTGGATCTCCTCTGATTAACCACCTACTACTCCAACCCCTTCTTCTTCCTCTTGTTGTTCCTTTCCACTGTGTCTTAACTGCTCTTGCATGTTCTTCCCCGCACTTGAACCCCGCCTGAAACGACTTTCAGCTCCGTCTATAGTGGCTGGAAACAACAATGGTGGCCACTCGTGTGGCTTCTTCTCTGTTTCTTCCGATCGCTTTGATCTTTGCTGCTCTTCATCTTTCTTTAGCCAACACTGACGCTACTTATGGTATTTTACTTCTGCTCATTGTTCTCTTAAGTTTGACCATTCTCGTGGCTGAGTGGCACAAGGTTTGCTTTTTATACGATATTGATGTGGAAAATTCTAAGTTCAGAAAAGTTTGGATTTTGAATTGCAATTGAGTCGAGAGGAACCAAAGTTGGCGCCTTGACTTGTGGGACTTTGATTTTATAATCTTTCTTTGTTAAGAGATGGCTTTATTATGCTTTTTAATGGCAAAGCAAGAGATTTTTATATTGAACTGGAGTTGAGGCACTGACATTTGTAGGGGCTTTGATCTTGTTTGTCTATTCAGTTGTGTTTTTTGTTTGAGAAAACTAACACTGATCTCATTGCTGGAATTTTAATTAGAGAATTGTCAGGTTTGGGACTTAATGGGACTTTGGGATACCTGCTTTCTGACCTTATGTCACTGAGACAACTGTGAGATAATGAAATTTGTTGTTTTTGTGGAACTTATATTCTGTTTGACTATTTTCACTTGTTAATACTGATGTTCTTTTGCCCCCCCCCCCCCCCCCCCGGCGGGTGACTTAAGTGACAACAAGATCCACGACACGGTCCCTTACCGGTTGCCGCCAAATATGACTAGCCTGTATTAATGCTAGCTTCCCATATGTGATTTTCTTTCCATTCTTGGCCAGCTTGACTCTCTTGTTTAAGTTAATATGCTATTGCTCTCTGATTCTGATATTCAGGAACCTTGCAAGAAATAACTTGAGTGGAAATCTTCCTTATTCTATTTCTGCCATGACTTCCCTCAATTATCTGTAAGTTGCTTTTCTGTTCGCACATAACATTATCTTACATCATTCAATTTAGTTATATGTTGTAGACTCTGGCCACCATCCAATGCATTTCTGTGATTTTTAGGAATGTGAGCCACAATGCACTCTCCCTTTCAATTGGAGACATATTTGCTAACCTTGCTGATCTCAGCACCCTGTAAGATATATTGAATAGTGCATTGATTTCTTTTAACTCCTTTTTATAGTGTCATTCAATCTCATTTCCACTAAAATTTTTAGCTAATAAGGCTAAGATTAATGATTTAAGGCCCTTCCATATTGCAGGGATCTATCGTTCAACGTTTTTTCTGGAGATCTCCCTCCCTCATTTGGTTCATTGTCCAATCTTTCTTCCGTGTATGTTGGATGTTTTAATAGATGACCTAGTTGAGGTTTCACAGTGCATGTTTATTTAACTCATCTTAATGTATTGCAGCTTTTATTTAACTCATGTTTAGTTGAGGTTTCACAGTGCATGTTTATTTAGTTGAGCCATAATGCAATATTTTCAAGGAATGAAGAATCGAAGAATACTTTTTGTAATCTTTATGTTGTAATAGCTTAGTTGACTCTTGATTATTATTTTTCTATGTTAAGTTGAAGTTTTCTTTCTTTTTTTTTTTCTTTTTTTTAATGCATTTAAAACTTTCTTTAAAAAGAAAATTCGGGGGCGAATCCCCCCACTAATTGTGCAGATACAAACAAAAAATCCTAGCTCCGTTACTGCATCCATGCGATCGAGATTATCAAGATAATTGATTGTGGCACGTCAAGAACAAAGAGACAAAAGAAACTTGATAGACATTAAAAAAGATGACCTCACAAGTTTTCTTCTTTTAAATTACGGGCTTCTAAAATTGACTCTCGAAATCCAAATCTTTTCCCCTTAGTTTAGGCCATCATAATGAAAGAAGATGGCAAAATAAGGAGACGGAGTTATGCATCAGTATAAAAGGGTGGGCAAAGGATTTTAACTTGTTTGGCTACAGTTTATGTAATCAGCCCATGGTTATAATTGCGATTTTTAGTTTATTTTTGCTGCCCTTGGAGAGAAAACTACTACAAGTTGCTAAGAAATGTCAATTGTCGGATTTTTGACTTATATGCTATGCACAGTAAAAAAGAATTACCGAAATTCTATATTGTAGAAAGTATTTACCAGAAGGAGTATTGGAAAGGAGGCACTTCACAATTTTTTCTACAGAGGTTCAACGCTGAAAGTTTTGTTTTCTCTGGCTGTTGGTGTTTGGGTGAGGGAATCCATTAATCTTCAATCATTCTTTCACTTTATTATTCATCCGTCCTTGTCGGGTTGTGTTGTGAATGTGCTCCTTGTGTGTGTTTGATTGGATTATTCTTTTCCCCTGCGGCTGTACATCCAGAACAAGAAAAAGATAGTTTGGAGTGTTCTTCCAATTAAGACTTTGAAGAAAAGAAAGCCATGTTTTGTGTGTGGGCTGTAACACCCCTATTTCTTACGTCTATTATGATGTTCATTTATGTCATTAATCTCTTATTAGACTAATTGGTGTGTAATTATCAGAGTGAAGGCGTTAACAGATCAGAGTAAGTCACAACAGAGATCATGCATAACGTTTGGATAAATGAATGACTGATAACATATTCTCAGACATATGCTGGTTAATTTAAATTCTCGGAGGAATATATGCATGATTCAACTTAAAATTCGGTAATAGTCAGGATGAATCTTGTTGGAGGATATTCGTTATATAGTTATCCTGAATTAAAACTAGTCGAATAGTTAACAAATATACAGATTCAAAATATATGATCCACTTAAATAAATCCCCTCCTTCGGGGTCTTCTTCGTCTACTTCAGCTCTATCGTCTTACTCCTTGATCCATAACATCTTTCTGAATCTTTATGCATAACTGAGATTCAATGATCAGTTGAATCTTAAGGTAACAGTTAATCTCACATTCAAAGTGTAAATCATACATGATAGATATTTCATATATTGCGAAATAAAAGAAAGCATTCAGCAAACACACCGCTACCCGACTGCATTGCACACAGCTCATGTATCGTTAACAGTGAAAGCAATTGGAAGTGCCACATGTCCCAGACACGAATCCTCAACGCTAGAAAAAATAGGCATGCAGCATTATCATATAAAATAATAATCCACATCCAGCTGAATAAAACGCATAGACTCGGGCATACAAACCCGGCCAAGAATCCACAATACATGAACATACAAGGCATATATAAAAACACAAGGAATTGGAGATTAAGTTACGAACCTCAACTTCGCGAATAAATACAATCCCCGGTGTTAGAAACTCGAACTTCTTCAATGTCGTAAAGTAAGACCATTGTAACTATTAATTCCCTTTTCTATTTATTATCTATTAATAATTCTCTTTTCTATTTATTATTTATTAATAATTCCCTTTTCTATTTATTATTTATTCCTCTTTTTAATAATAATATTATTTATTATTATTTCTTTATTTTATTATTACTATCATTATTTTACTATTTATTAATATTTCTCTACAATTAGTTTAAACTCCCAGAGGCTATTCAAATATTAAACATGACCTCAACACTTTAAATAAGGAGTTTAATAAATATTAACACCAAGTAGACTATGACTTGTATATAGCAAGCTTTTCTTTTGATTTCAATATATATATATATATATATATAACATCCAGGCTTTTGGGAATGCAACGTTATATATAAATACACATACAAGACAAGCTTTTCCTATTATTTCCAGATACTATAATGATGTGTGTTTTCTCAATACAAATGTCAATATCCTAAATGGTAGGTTTCAATAATTCAATCAGAGGTATTAGCTGAGTATCAATTTATATATGTGGTTATGAGTGCTATATGTCCACTGTTAGTTTCAGTGAAGGAAAATTGTATTTTGGTTTATACCTTTTTATAAACTGTTGGGATATGCTTGAATTAATATTTGCATGGAACAACATTTTCATGACAGCAAAGTCTTTCTCTTCTATTTTCAAATGCAATGATACACACACACACATAATAGTAAGATTTCCTTCTCTTTTTATATGTGCAGCGAGGGCAAACTTTGGGTATAATATATATAAAGAACATGACAGCAAAGTTTTCCTATAATTCCTATGTGCAGCAATACACATATATGCATATATAAGACAACAAGTTTTCCATTTGTTTTCCATGTGCATCGATGAATATATAAATCAGTAAGGTTTCCTATTTTTTTCCCTTCCTGCGCAGCTATTTATATAGGGAAAATGACAGCCAGGTCCCAAGGACCACAAAAAAATATTAAAAAAGTCCAAACAGAAATTCACATAATTTCTATTAACAACAGGAAGTGCTATATTTATAACAGAAAGTGTTTTATTTACAACAAAATTTAAAAACATGGTCATTCACAAAAAAAAAAAACTATATTCACAACAGGAAGTGGCATATTCACAACAAAATTTAAACACATAGATTTTGTTTTAATACAAATAATATTAAAAAAATTGATATATGAATTTCTGCTAGGACTTTTTTGTAATTTTTTATGGTCCTTGGACTGGCTATCATTTTCCCATTTATATATCTACAACACAGTAGGCATATGCAGCAATATGGGTCTTAACGGTTTTGCCCCCCCGCCCCCAATTATATATATATATATATATGTGTGTGTGTGTGTGTGTGTGTGTGTGAGACTCATGAGAAGATGTGGACTTACTCCAATTAAATAGAAAGGAAGCAAGCGGAAGAATCTCGTTGATTGAGATTGGATTGGATTGAGATTTAATAGATAAAAGATTTAATTGAGATTGGATTGGAAGGAAAGCAGACTATTTATATTATATAGGGAGATGCACGAAACTTGTGAAATTGAACGGCACCAATTTCGGATTGGCAATTATGAAACTTACGAAACTGAACGGAAGAGAGAAACTATTTGACAACGCATGAGACGAAAGAATTCCCATCTTATTTGTTTGCTCTGATTCAACTCTGTAATATCCCGAACTTTGGACCCCGAGAATCGAGAACAAGCCTAAAATAGGCGAAGGACTAAGCCCTGTTCAGGAAGAGTCGCAAGAATGTTGAGAGATAGGAAGCCTTTTAGGGACCAAGTAACTCAGCTATACAGGTCAGTAGACCTAGTATGTATAAGCCGTGAAATTGAAAGTGCTAGTGGAAAAGGGACACAAATGACCTATACAATGTTAACCAGTCGGTAAAAATGTCATTTAGCTATGTCCTAAGGTATGAGACAATTAGCTAAGCAAAAATGTGCTAAAATAAGTGTGCACGTGACATTTTCTGGTCAGGTAAGAATTTCCTGCGTTTTTTAAGAGATAAGAATGAAAAGTCAGCTGTAATAATTACCTGAGAACACGTGTCACTACAGGATTAAAAACCAAAAAGTAAGTAATGATTACAGGGGAAAAATAGTCAAATCCTCACCCCTTAAGTCATTAATTTCGTCCACCCAGGAGAGAGAAGGAAAATTCAAATGATTTTATCCATATTCAGGCCTAAACACAAAATGTGGGTCCCACGGGCGATTGACCGGAAGAAAGGGGATCGACAGGGACCAGTTAGGGGCTTCTTTTGGATTGAATGAGACAGATGTGGGGCCATACAGGGTAGTCAAGGAAGTGCCACATATGAATGTCCATTCAGGGGGAAAATATCTGAAAAGTTGAAGAAAAGTACAAAAGGAAGCACCTTGTTGACTAGCGGGGCCCAGTAGGGACCGGTAGAAGAAGCTCGGACTGAATATAGTGGAAAAACCAGATAAAATGGATGAGGGCAGATTTGGTGGGGTCCCTTATGCGCCACCTAGCAGCCCTTAGGATGATTAAAAATTTACTTGGAGGAAAAGAAAAGCAAAATCAGTCCAAAAGTCAAAGTGCGGGTCCCACTTTCTGGATAAAAAGGGAATAAATCAGATAAATTGGGAAAAATAAAATAAAAATCAAGGAATCTGATTTTTGGGGTCCAGGAGGCGCCACCTAGCCCTAGGAAACATATAGAGTGCTTGGGGAAAAAGAAAGAGAAAATAAAGAAGTTCCACTTGAAAAGTAGGTAATTGTCGTAAATTTTGGGCCAAAGTAGGCAATTTTCACCATTTGAAAAGATAAAATCTGAACAAATGGAGGGGGATACGACACTTGTCCAATCCCTAGAGCCCTCTGGAATTCTCTGGAATTTTTTGGGAAATAAGTCAAGAAGCCTGATCCAACTCATTAATTACTGGACAGAAATAAACAACAGTTATTCTGGATTGCCTAGATCTTCTTGGCTATCATTAAATAGACATAAACCCTTCATTTTTCACAAAACGTTGCGTGCTCCAGCTGAAGGGAAAAGAAAGTCCAGCAAGCTTCATACACTTGAATCAAGAGCCAAATCACTTGAATTACCAAGCATAACCTCAGATTCAGGTAAACACCGAAACTCTTTGAAGTTCAAAGTTGAGATTTTCGTCCATGGTGCTAGGGCTTGGTGTTGTGGCTTGATTTTGGTATTTTTGAGGGTTACAATGAGTCTAAAACATGATTTTGTATGGGGTTAAGTTATGGTTTAAGTTTCTGAACTCAAAATCACCGAAAAACCTCAGAAAACAAGCTTGCTGTTGATTCTGGAAATTCTGGCAGATAACCTTCAAATGGGTACTAAAAATAGTAAATGAAGTCCGTTTAATCATAAATTTTTCAGGTAGAAAGTAGACATCCATGGTTTCACTGTGATATATAATTTTGTGTCTTTTGAGTTTTTCTACTAAGAGATAACAATTTCTAACGTTGGACCAGGAAGCAATCAGGCGAATCTGGACCAGGGGTGAAAAATTGGCTACACACCAAAATATGTGTATGTTTGGTCCCTGGGAATATTTTTCCTGAACAATAGACATCCTAATGGTTCAGATGACGCTGGTTTCATGTAAATATGATTTTTTTTTGGAAGTTATTAAAAATCGTTGAAGTTGTACCAGACTCACTTGGATTTTTTGGAAAATTCTGTGAGGCTCGGATTTAATAGAAAATGCAAGGGTATTTTTGGAAAAATATAAAATAAGGTCTTTTGGTGTTATTTATGGTTAAAGCATACTTGGGAGAGCAATAGGGCACATTAAAATTTAAGACGGCACATACCCCACCAGGTAGTAACCACTTTACTCAGACACTTTTATGTGTTTTGTTATATGTGTTGCTTGCCATATGTGTGTTTTTGTATTATTTAGCCAAATATGCATACAGAACATGTTTTTGATTGTGTCCCTAGCACTGAGGGTGCCTACCGCGGTCTTCTTATATCAAGACTCAACGGAAACGGGCTTGTGATTCCGGTAATTCTGGAGCCCGTCTTGGTAAGGCCCCGGAATTACCATATGTGTTGCTTGTCATATGTGTGCTTTTGTATTATTTTGTCAAATATGCATACAGAGCATTTTTTTGATTGTGTCCCTAGCGCTGAGGGTGCCCACCAGGGTCTGCTTATATGGAGACTCAACGGAAATGGGCTTGTGATTCCGGTAATTCTGGGGCCTGTCTTGGTAAGGCGGCCCGACGGTGCGAAGACATGTTATTGTATATGTTTTTGTTTGGATATGAGGTGTATTTGGCATGTTATCAGTGTTTGCATACATACATGGTTGCATGCATACGTATTACACATTTAGTGCATGAGTATTGATGGTTACTCTGGAGGCCATTATCGGACTCCAGACGGTTCTGTAGATGCAGGGGAACGTGCCTGAAGATCAAGAATCTTTTTGGAGATGTAGAGTATATCAATACTGATTGAAGAATGGGGAATGCCCTATTATACCTTGTATTTATTTTGGGATGACGGTACATATATATTTGGTATTTTATTTTGGATAACTGTACCCTCAACAGTACAGTAGATTGTCCAAACCGGTTAAATGCTCTATTGTGCTCACTCTGATACAAGTTAAATGGACCTAATAATGAAGGGAAGGTAACTGAGTAAAGGAATCCCTCTAACCCGCCACCCGAAAGGGCGAGGCCGGTAGGGGTGTAACAAACTCCATATTTACTTTGTCTCGTGGTCTTGAAGTTTCCTAATCGCGAATCGGTAAATCTCGTTGATTATTTTCTTGTTTCTTTCTTTATTTCCTTCTTTCTTTTCATTCTTTCTGATTAGAATTTTGAACTAGATTAGACAACTCTTTATGATTAGCACTTTCGCCTTAGGGGCCAAAATTCAAGAATCCATGATTTTTTTTCTATATTTATATTTAGTATGATAGTAGTTAATTATATTGTTTAAATTGTTTATAGGTATTTGGAAAGTGATAAAATCTAAGAATAGCTCAATGATGAAGAATAAAACAATTGATTCAATGATTGCCCTTATGCATACTATGTGCATTGTTATGTTCATCAATAACAACTTGTATTGGTTGCTGCTTCTAGAGAAGTTATTCATGTCCATCAATTTTTCTTAAATTTAACTTTCATTGTTAATATTATATGTTCATTTAGTAAACGACATGATGAGTTACAAGCTGCCAAGTTAGATGAAATTGCACATTTGCTTGAGATTGGTGAACTTGAAACTAGTAAAGGGGCAAATCAAAACACTTTGAAATGGGCTGGAGATACTCGTTGGAGTTCTCATTTTTACTCAATTTGTAGTATGATAAATATGTTTGCAGCAACTTGTTATGTTCTTCAAAAGATTATTGTTGATGGATCGACTTATTCTCAAAGTGGGTATGTTGATGCTGCTTATAATATTTTTACTTCATTTGAGTTCATATTGATCATGCACTTGATGAGAGAAATCATGGGAATAACAAATGTTCTTTGCCAAGCTTTTCAAGAACAATCCCAAGATATAGTTAATGCCGTGGATTTAGTTGATACTACAAAAGTTCTCATTCAAAAATTGAGAGAAGATAGTTGGTCGGATTTATTGAAAAAAATGCGACATTATTCTGTGGGCAACATGAAATTGATGTTCCTAAATTTAGTGCGCCATATATAGCCCGACAAGGACGCTCCCGTAATCAAAAAAGATCATATTACAATGGAGCATCATTATAAAGTGGAAATATTTTTAGTTACAATAGATAAACAGTTGCAAGAGTTGAATATGAGGTTTAAGGTCAAAACTTTGGAGCTTTTGACACTTAGCTCTCATTTGATTCCTAAGGATGCTTATAATAAAGCTTTCAACATTGATAATATTTGCACTCTTGTTGCAAAATACTATCCTGTTGATTTTACTGAGCAAGAGAAGATAATTTTGAAGCCTCAACTTCAACATTTTGTTATTGATGCTTCTAGTCATCCAGATTTGAAGAATCTATCAACTCTACCTGAATTATGTTGTGCTTTGATGAAAACAGGGAAATCTAAGGTGTATTACTTGATTGATCTATTAATTCGTCTCCTATTAGCTCTTCTAGTTTCAACAGCTACCACAGAACACTCATTTTCGTAATGAAAATAATTGAGTCAAGGTTGCCTAACAAGATGAAAGATGATTTTATTACGATAATATGGTAATTCATTTGAAAGAGAAATAGCTAATATTTTTACTTTTGATTCAATTATTGATGATTTCAAGTCATTGAAAAAGCAAAGTGCATTACTTTAAGTGAAGGTAATTTTTAATTGTTTCATTTAGTATAGTGTTTTATTAATTTTTTTATTATAAATTACATTGTTAATTCTTAATATTTTGATATATTATATAACATGAAATCTTCTAGAATTTCATGATATCTTCTTATTTTGTAATTGATATGATATTCATACTAGAGAAAGGTATGTTATCTTATACATTAGAATTGTTAAAATACTTTTATTATAACTGAATATTTTGAACATCTTATATTCTAAAAAAAATTTAATTAGTTAATGAGTATACATTTGGCCCCCTAAATATTTATCCCAAGATCCGCCACCGCTCACCACCCAACTATATATATTTATATTTATATGACAGCAATATATATATAAAAGCAAAGTTTCAAGTTGGTTTCATATATATATATATATATATATAGATATATATAAGTGTGCAGCGAAATGTAGCTTCAGAAAGTTATTAAGCTTGGTTCTAGATGCAGCGGTACAACACACAACAACGTTTTCCTCTTGGCTTAATACTCAGAAATTTGTGTTGGGGAATGATGGAAACCAGCAGGAAGAAAAATTCGATGACTTACCTTCGGTTGATTTCAGGCTTACACGTCGAACTTGGATGTTACTCTCGCCTCTGGTTTGCTGGATCTAAAACAGATCAACAAAAATGTTTGAACTCTCACTTTCTCTCTTTCCTCGGTTCCTCTCTTTCTCAGACTTGGTTTCTGGTTTTTGTTAACGTAATGTGGATGGATGAAAGTCCAACGGCAACGGTTATATAGACTACTACAAAAAAGCTAAAAAATGACCTAAATAAGACCCAATTAACGTCCATTTACTGAGGGACGTCTTGGCTGGGGTAGTTGTTTCTGAGGCTTTTTGGCGACCTCATTTAAATTAAGGTCGCCTCATAAAAGGCGTCCTGATTTAAATTCAGGTCGCCTCATAAAAGGCGACCTGAATTGAAAATCGGGACGCCTTATTAAGGCGTCCCGATTTCAATTCAGTCGCCTTTTATGATATTATATATATATACGCTTCATATTTTTTATCGGGACGCCTTTTATGATATTTTATATATATATATATATACACGCTTCATATTTTTTACTGGGCATTTGAAGATTATCAGATGAGAATAATTGTTATATATTCAGATGAGAGCATGATTACATTTATAGACAAAATAGAGATCTAGATTTGAAATTTGAAAAACTAACATCCTAACAATAATCTCCTATAATCTTTAGGTTTAGTTAATCCCTATAATTATGGGACTAATAAAATATTCTAATAATAATATATTCTACAACATTCAAATTAAATTACAAATGAAAAACATGTGCAGATCGTAAACTCAAATTAACCCTAAATTACAACAGCAAACACTTATAGCAAAAATCACAAGCCAAAAATAAGAGTGAAGATCTAAAACCTGAAACCGTTTCAGCGCTTCATCAACTCCTTCAAACCAAATCAAATAAATAAATAACTAGAAATCAAACAAAGAAATAAAAGGAATCGTAGATCGAAGACTTACATTGTAGAAATCGCAGATCTAGGACTGCGAGTAGAAATCACAGATCTGGGACGGCGAGTAGAAATCGTAGATCTAGGACGGCCAGCAAGCATGGTGGGCGACGATAGGGTTCAAAGAGAGAAGGCAGAGGGAAATACCTGAGAAATTATGAGAATGGGTGTGGACTCGAGCTATTTATTTGTTTATGGCAATTTTGGCGACCTAATAGAAATTCATGTCGACAAAATTAAACAATTGGCGACCGAATTTAAATTCAGGTCGCCAATTTTAAAAAAAAAATATATATATATATTCTAATGGCGCCAAAAAATGTATTTACCATTTTTTTTAAATCGGCGATACGAAATTAAATTTAGGTCGCCAATTGTAACATCCCATTTTCAAAAGCGGTATATTTTTTTCATCGAGTAGAGCATCGGAGCGATTGAGTAATCGATACATATATTTATAAATGCCATAAGTCCGGGCGATTTACAAAAACGGTACAATGACCGAGAGTTTTTAAAGTGAATAACAACGAAGTGTCTCCCCCGCAACAACCATGCCGTGTCAACGAAGAGATCTTCGCCGGATCTCTATTCGGCCCGCTTGCCTTTCTCCTCGGTCCTTGGTCCTCCCGAACCCGACGCTATGTTAAGAGCTGAGGTCCAATGCATACGGACCCCAGGTAACGGTTAACCTCATATTTACATATACAGTATATCAGCATAACAAATGAACCATTCCTACATGTATCGCTCCAAGCGAATGCAGACATACCGCTCCCAGCGAATGCAGACACACCGCTCCCAGCGAATACAGATATATCGCTCCCTGCGCACAAACATATCGCTCCCAGCATACACACATATCGCTCCCAGCGCACAGACATATCGCTCCCAGCGTACAAACATTTCGCTCCTAGCGTACATACAGTTATACTCTAACATCTATATGCACTCAGACAACATAACAACTATACACACACAATACTCATAGCACATACATGCATATCATAAACATCAGCGTTAGTGTTACAGTACGCGAACGTACAACATAACAACTATACACACACAATACACATATCACATATACGTATACAATAAACATCAGCGTTAGTGTTACAGTACGCGAACGTACAACATAACAACTATACACACACAATACACATATCACATATACGTATACAATAAACATCAGCATTAGTGTTACAGTACGCGAACGTACCTTCGTTGTCGACTACGGTACGTTTTACAGAAAACGGTAATTTTTGACAGCGGGTGAAACAACGGTACGACGGCGGTACAACAGCGGTCCGATTATCTTAGATATCCTATAAGGATAACATTTATCAACTTCTAACACTATAACATGCATTTTAGGTACAAATTACCATTTTGCCCCTGAACCCCTAATCGGCGGAATTTCGCCAGAGCTTCGCTGTTTTGACTCTAATCTTCCAAAATTTTGCCATAATTCTTTTCCCATCACATATTTCGAAATATATATCATATCTACCCAAAAATATGATATATATAATATATTGGAAGATTAAAGATAAAAACAAAGATTTCTACTATAGCTACTGAATAAAACACCGAAGCTTAAGACCAGAGACCGAAGAACTTACCTCGGCTTTGGCTTAGAACTTCAAGAGCTCTTCCTTCTCTCTAACTTCTCTCTAAGGGGCAGATTTTTGGTGTGAAAAATGAAGAAGAGGAGCTTGGTATTTATAGAAGAGACGGATGGCAGAACGGTAAATAATTCGAACTTCAGTCTGACGAATATGGACCGTAGGATCGCATTTTTGAGGACAAAACACTCTTGTCCCTCCATTTGCTTGTGTCGACCTCCCCCTCCCCAATAGTCGACAAAATGATGTCATCTTGATGGTGACATCTCGAGCGAGATCGATAAAGTTTCGGTCCGTAATCGAAACGCGTAATCTTGACGAATCGCGAAATGCTACGCGAGTTTCGAAGTTTCTTTCTTTCTCATTAGGAATATCTAGTTTAATGAAATTTATGATCCCATTAAGGGTATTCCGTTATCTCGCTGAATATTTTAGGACAGACGTCTTGATTACGGAATTGAATTTAAGCGTCGGCGTCTAGGCAAAAATCCCTTTGGTTTGTAATATGATCGACCTAAGTCACTAGATTCCTAATTCACGGCAACTACTTGTTTCAAAGTATTGACTCTAAATCCTCTATCGCATTTTCTCTCTCCTACCCTAGGTGTCTTAAATACCTGTTGGTTCCTTAACTAACTTCGGAGAGATGTGTCACTCCGGATAAAATTTCACTGGTTTATAAAAAGTCCGGATGACTTAGGCTATATCCCTATATTTTGGTGTAGGATTTTATTTCTATCCATTCTCGAATGTCCCGTTGGCTCTTTACCATATATATTATTATTTTATTCAAAATATCTAGATATTTATTATTTTTTTCTTTTATTTTTTATTTATTTTTCTAAGCATAAAATATTTTATTAATATTTTATTATTTATTTATTTATTTAATTATTAATTTCGAATTTCTCCCTTAAATTAATTATTTACTAATTAATTTACTTATGTCTTAATCTAAACAATTAGCCACTAATTACTTAATTAGCCACTTACTAATTGTTGATAATTTTCATAATTAGGATTAATTATTATCTCACAACTTTTGCAGATTGACATTGGTATTTTATGTCCCATGTAAAATATTAAAAATCATGGGGCCAAAAAATGCTTTTAATAATATTATATTTATGCTTCTCAATTTTTCAAGGAAATAATCACAAAAATTCCTAAAATTAGAGACAACATACTTCCTAAGTTTTTGTCAATATTTGTTGTCATATGAGATTTATCATAATATTTTTAGGCCATTTAATGCCCTAAGAATACATTTTAGCTCTTTATCTCTCATAATTTTCATAGTAATTACCTTAGAAAATAAGATAATTATTACTTATTATTTGAAACCACATATTCACCTATTTTCAATAGGTATTATTTATCAAAATATAATATTCCGGATAAATAATTATCGGGTATTACACCAATTGTTGATTTTTGGCGACGAATATTATTCAAAGTCGCCTAAAGTAACAAATTGGCGACATTCGAATTTAATTTGTGTCGCCAATTTATAATATATATATATATATATATTATAACGGCGCCAAAAAATGTATTTACCATATTTCTTTTTAAAAAAAAAAAAAATTGCGACTGAAATTAAATTCGTGTCGCCAATTGCTGATTTTTGGCGACCGAATATTATTCGTGTCACCAATATTCAACAATTGGCGACCTGAATTTACTTTTAGGTCGCCAATTTAAACAAAAAACAATATTGCAACGGCGCCAAACAAAAAATTCGCATATATCCCATGGCGCAAAACAATATACCCAGATTTTAGGCGTCCTTAAACAATGTTAGGACGACAAAAATCAATTTTACAAGTCCTAAACTCTAATTCAGGACGCTCAATGCTCTATTTCTTTGCAAATAATTACAAGAATGCCACCGCCTTCATTTTTTACTTCCTACTTTTAGATCAGGATGTCGTTTAAGGTAGTAATATCCAATTTTTGTAGTAGTGATAATGGTTTAAGGGTCCGGTTCGAGGAGCAAGAGGAGTGGACTGAAGGGTATACAGTGCTGGGCTTGAGAGGTATGGCGTTTCTGTTGCAGCTGACATGAGGAGTACTGCGCTGCTGATTTTCCCTGCTCTTGCGTGATCTGCTTTTCTTTCTCATGTGCTGTAGTTGGCTGAATAATATAAGGGAACCGAGAGAGAGTATGGACCTATGGATTTTGCTGTCATGACTCTATTTATCAGCATGTTCTTGACGTGTTGCAAGAAGGAATACTAATGAATAGAAAGTAATGGATTGGTGTCTATCAGTTTATGGGCCGTGAGTGCAAGAGCATGGGCTTTTAGAAAACAAAAACAATATCAGTTGGTGTTGCATGAGAAGGTGGAAAAATGTTTCTCCCACTTGATCTTCTAGAAAGTCCTTATTTATAAGTATTGGATAATCATAGAAAATAAACCCTTAATTTCTTATAAGGGATTTTCCTAGGTCATAAATATAACTTCTATAATTTTTAGTCCTAAATTATTCCTTATTTGAATTTATTTTTTCCCGAAGATTTCAAGAAAGAAAGAGAAGGAAATAAACCTTAATTTCCAATAATTATCTTCATAATTATTTTAGGCCAAATTTGCTAATTTAATTTTCATATAATATCCAATTTTAAATCCCAGAATTTAGGATGTTACATGGGTTATTCTTTTTTAATCTTCATTGATTCTTTCCAAGAAAGGTCAGCTTGAATTTTTTATTGTAGTTGCAATAGGATTGTCGTGGTGTAATGGGTTGTTGCTATTAATATGTTAAGTGGCGAAAGGAATATGAGCCTAAGTTTTAAATGTTAGTGGCTGACATAATGATGTAGTAAGAAGGAAGTGGATGTGTCTTTATCAAAAGGAAGCCTATGGAATGTATGTGTGGTGAGTAATCTATAGTATGAGAGCTATTATATTTAATTTTATATTAAGGCTTGGGACATGTGAATATGATTAATTTAATGGTTTATAGGAGCTTGCTTTATGCTAAATTGGAATTGTATATATAAATAAATATTACACTGAAAAGACCGAAAACCCACCGATTTTCCATTAGATCCATACACAGTAACACAGTATAACCCAGTCACACTTCCGTCGTCAGAAAATATGACATCACGTATTCGTCCATCCCATCCTGCAAGAGTTTCAATATGAGATATGACAAACTTCAGGTCCAATTAAGTGGTTCAATCAAGCATGATACAATTTGTTAATTTAAGATAGATTGCCCTCTTAAAAAATGAAGCGACGGGTTTGAACCCCAAAAACCTCAACAACCTTCCAAAGATAGTAAGCACAGCTTAGTTCAAAAAAAAAAATTAAAAAAAAAATTGACTCAATACAAAAACATGACACAATAGCACTAACAGGAGATAAGGGGAGTGCCATGGACATCAGCTTTGACGATATTATGGGAGATATTTTTTATTATGGTCGCTTAGAATCTCTGCCAGAGGCCGAGTTATAGAGGATGAGTTGGAGAAAGGAAACGTCATGTCTTGCGGCACAACGTAATTTTAATCGCTTCTATTCTGCCATATTCACTCAAGACTCTTCTTTTCTTTTCTTTTTTCCTTGTTTTTTTCTTTCAATTGTTGTATGGACTATGGAGAGATAAGTTCGGGTAACTAGGGGCAAAAGGTTTAGGTTTTTAGGTTTTTTTTTTAGCGATTTGTAGAAGTTTAAATCTAAAGATTATTGTTATTATTTTTGTTATGGAAAAATGCTACTAGTATCAAAATAATTACTCCTGAAGATAACTTCGTACAAGATGGGATTTGCTGTTAAAAAAAGATAAGATGTGATTTACTAATATTTACTAATTACTAATATTAATTAATTATGATACGATGAGATTATTTTATAATTCTAACTAATCGTCTTTCCCGTCTTTCTGGCCCTTATTATTTCTATTGCTTTTACTATCATTTATGTATTCGGGGCTATCACAAAACAATAGTTGAATCAAATGACACAATCAATAATGCAGAGATAGAAGAAGAAGAATGCATAATACTGATTGTGAAGCATATTGGGGGAAAGAAAGATATGTACTATAGTATTGGGGAGAATTAAAAATTAGGGTTTCTGATAAATGATCACAATGAAAGGAGAATAAATGAAATTGGCAGGAATGTGAGATTAGGGTTCATGTCTAATGGTAAGAGGCTGCATGAAGGAGAAACACCAAAGGAGTTGAACATACAACATTGTGATGTCATTCATACCTTTGTAACCTCTATTATTAAATTAAGGTTTTTTTGAAGTCGTTTAGCATGACATTTTCTAAAGTATTGGATATTAATCCCGTTTGCAAATTTATTGTGCCAACCAACTCCCACTTCAGAAGGAACATCATTTGAGAAAAGGAGAAAAGGGATTCTAAGAGAACTCAAACACAGAGGAGGACACAACATTGTGATTAAGCAACAATAATCTGTTCTATGTAAACATTAGGTCCCAACAAAACATAAGTGGCTTCTACATTCCCCTAGTTACCATATGCAAGTGATGAGTATTTGATGTGCAACCCTTGCTTTCTACTTACATTAGTCATATGCATAATTTTTGCTGCAAACCTAATAATATTTTAACCTTTCAAACAGAAGCAAATTTCGCAAAGGAAAATTGTCTTGCCATTTACCCTAGGTTCGGAGAGAGGGGAAAGTGAGGGGAAAAAGGGGGGAAGGGGATGCTAAGACGGAAAATTTCCCAAAATAGTAAAAGAATTTACTATTTTTGAGAGTTTTCCTATCTAGTATTCTTTCCTCCCTAATTTTCTTTTCATCTAAATATAGGGTTAATCTTCATGATATAAATACAAGCCAAGACCAAGTCGAACACAAGCTTTACAAAAAGCTAATTCCTCAGCAGCTGCAACTGGATCTCTAATAGGGCCGTTTGAAGGGTACACTGTCCCTGTTGACGTACGCGTCAGCTGTTCACATATAAAAATAAACTGCATATTAATCACATTTTTACTCGCAAACCAAAAGCAAATAATAATAATAATAATAATAATAATAATAATAATAATAATAATCCAACTTTTCTCTGTATTTTCCGCAAGGCATCCCATATGCCAATTGTTATAGATATATACAAGCTAATGGACAATATTTAAGTAGAATTAAGAGGGAAAAATGAGTAACCAAGTGTAAGTATACAAAAAAAAAAAAAAAACTAGGGGAGTGTAATGGCATAATTAAGCAATCTAATAAATCTATGCAAACTTAATTTAAAAAATAAACAAATCACTTAAGTTAAGGAAAATTGTTTCAGAAGACAAACTCTATTATGTCTAAACAGAAAACAGATCAACCATCCCTTCAGTATTATGAAAAAACTTGAGCAAATTAATTAATTTGTACAGTTCAACTGTCCAATCAAATCTAAAAACATATAAATAACTCAAATGAAGAAACGCAGCCTCTACAATTATCAACCGAGCTTAGAACATGCCAACCATCTGATCAACTAATTCGAATATCATTATTCTTTAAAAACTAGTTTTAACTCAAAATTATTCCTTCAGCTTTTACAACTCACAACCAGACCCCAAATCGTCATATTCTGTGTATTGTGTAATCTGACATGTGTATGAAGTTGTCACAATATTCTATAATTTAAGAGATTATGAATGTGTTTGGGATTCTGTGTGAGGAATTTGTAGGATTTGAGAAAGTCTGGTTGGGAGTCCCTATACAGACTTCCAAATGTGCCCTATAGGGGTTTTGAGACACCTTGATAACTTCAACCAACTATGAATGTCTCAGGTTATTAACTCATAGCTTCATTTATAGAACAAAATGATGGATCTAATGCTCCTCAAACTCAAACTCAATCATCTGATTCCACCTTGTTTGGAGTTACATCACTTGCTACAAGGATCATGCTTTTGGTAACCTTGAAAGACAAAGCACATAAATCAAGACTAATGCAGGTTGATTGCTACTGATTGAGAGAAGGAAATTAATGCTCAAATAGGGAAAGTTGAGGGTTGAAACGTTGTAGGATGCCATCAAGTGAAGATTAAATATAAATAAATAGTAAACTGAAAAGGGCGAAAACCCACCACTTTTCCATCAGATCCAATCACAGTAATGATGTATCCCACAGTCACACTCCCATTGTTAGAAAATATGACACCAAACATTTCTCCAATCCATCCTGCAAGAGTTTCAATATGAGATATGACAAACTTCAGGTCCAATTAGGTGGTTTAATCAAGCATGATACAATGTGTCTATTTAAGATAGATTGCTCTCTAAAAACATGAAGCGACAGGTTTGAATCCCAAAGGCCTCAACAACAACCTTCCAAAAATAGGAAGCATGGCTTAGTTCAAATAGAGATCATCATCTTTTCAATCAAGTACACTACGCTATTAAAGGACTATCAAGCGAGATATTGCCAGAAACGTGAAAAGCGGCACCAAGTTCAGATCTTGCTGCACTTCCCCTAAATGTGTTATATGATCAAAAAGTAAATTCTGTAGAGGCATTGGAAAAAAGAAAAATGCTGATTTCAACTGGAAAAGCGGGGCCATGAATTGAACCCGTATCATTCAACAACAGATTTTTTTAAAAAATATAAAAAGTAAAACTCATTTTGATATCATGAAAGAGCTTTTGGGATATAATACCCCCTTGTCCACATGAGTGCCCAAATTTTGATATCCACTTGATCAAGGAAGCAAATTTTCCTAGATTCCCACGCACTATCTAATCAATAATGAACAAGTAAAACATGAATGAAAAGAAAGGATAATCCCATTCACCTGGAGCGTACAAGTTCAGCATCCTGTTGGCATGATACCTAGCAACCAAACATTACAAGATCAACAGAGATCAGATGTTGAGCTTTCATTCTCTATGGTTACTTAAATGTTAAAAGTGTCTCAGTACGTGCAAGCGGCTCTAAGAGAAAGAAGGTTTCTAACTTGATGCATCATATAGGGAGTAAGCGAGAGTTTTTCACTATCAAAATGACTAGATTTGAATTTTTTTCTTAGTGGCCTGGGCAATATATTCACTATCTACTAGGCAATTTTTTTTTTTTTTTTTTTACTATCTATCTTCTACACTGATTTTTGGATTGCATAAAATGGTCACTGTCTGGCTGTTTGTTAAAAATATTTCTTGGAGGAAATGAAACGGAAAACAAAATAAATTGACTAAATACAAAAACATTTCACAATAACACTACCAGGGGATCAGGGGGTTGCCATGGACATCAGCTTTGACAATATTATCGGGGATTTTTTTATTGAGGTCGCTTAGAATGTCTGCGAGAGGACGAGTTATAGAGGATGAGGTCGATACGCCTCCATTCTTCACATCGCTGCTATCGCCGCCACTATTGCTTCGTTCCAGAGCACTTACGATGGACATTGAGCCTGGAAGGCCTGTTCTTCGAAGATTTCTACGTGGGGGCGCTCTCACAAGTACTGCACCCACTGTAGGAGCCTCAGTACCGCATGAGAAAGGCGAAGAAGTAGAGGACCTATTTCCTATACCAATGAAGGAAATGAGATGACGACTAATTGAGGAAGCCATCGGCCGACGATCTCAACAACTACCCAGGCCTCAATTATGCCTAACGCCCCAAGCAAGCGATGAAACCCTTGACGACACAAGTCAGCCTATTACGTATATTGAACAATCATCAATCAATCAACATCTAACTATATTTTGAGAACTTGTAATATGGATTTAGTGAAAACGGGTCGGTTAAGATCCAATAATAAATAAATACACAATATTAACGACTAATTTAAAATATTTCCTTATTTACGTAATTTATATTTGTTCATATTTGATTGATTAAACAACCATATTTCAAAATGATTTGATTGTTTCATAAATTTCCTTTATATCCTAATTTCCTCAAAACTTGATCCATGATTTGATTGATCTCTCGATTAACATCCTCTGTGGCAATAAGGAGAATCATCTCCCTCACATATTAGGATTAGGATTTGATACAGACAAAGGCAACAAACCATTAAGTACGAACTATAACTAATAACTAACATATTTTAAGTTCCAAATTCAAATTACAAAAATTATTCAATCTAACTATTGCCTCTGGTCCTTATTATAAGGCACCAACTAAAAAATCTCACAAACCAATAAAAACGGTTAAAGTCAATAAAGCTGCCCTAAAATTTAAATAACTTCCAATATTACGCCTATTAATTGCACTAAATTCTAATATTATATTAATTATTATTTTCACCCACTATCCTCATTAATTATGGGCAGACATGGAAACAAATAATTAATGCCATTGGGACCAAGCAAGTACCTTATAAAAAGGACCAAATAAACTTGTCAGTTTGTGTCTTATAATAAGGACCAGATAGGGGCGGAACCAGGAATTTAAACGACGCAGGGCAAAAATACCCTAACTTTATTTTCCTCAAATCAATCTTACTAGTTGTCTATTTCCCCTTCTAGCTGACAAGCAAATGCTAATAAATCTTAGAGATAAATTAAGAGGCGAAAACAAAACAATAAAATATTTGTAACCCCACCATTCATTGAAAATGAAACATAAGGAAAGCCCAAACTTATGACATTCTATAAGAATAAACCAAAACTCAGGGAAAATAACAATGAGATTGAAAGTAAGATTTATAAAGAAGGCACCGCATGACCCTGTACCACTTTTCTTTTGGCAAATGACAATTGACAGCACTGGGGTTAAACCCAAGACCTACAAACTACTTATTCGTGGCAGACCTATCATCCCTTAGTTTCACCTCTGTCGCCAAAGAAGCGACAACGACATTGGAAGCCCTTGAATTAGCTTCCTTCTGCAGTTTTACGTCGATCCATTTGCCAGAGATTCTCACTTGAGTCTTTAAACGCAATGGGAAGAGAGAGAGATTTCTAGACAAGACAAGGGTTTAGGAAGAAGGAGCAAAACTAAGGAGTGAGGTCTTGTGGATTTGTTGGAAAATATGCTCTTTGGTCCCTTAAGCCCAATTGGGCTTAAGTGAGACTACACCCCAAGAGCCCTATGGCAGACGTTCATCATCTGAACGGTTGCCCACACAACCATCCTATCCCCCTCGAGAGATAGTCTGGAAGATCGATCATAGAGCGGACTTGGACTGTTCGTGACTTGGACTGTTCGAGAAGAGGCTTTTAGATCGCTCATCTTTCCGAGTAATCAAAACGATGAAGGTTCATATTTTTCCTACATCGTCTCGGTTCGATACGCTTCCGCGCTTCTGGTGAGAATCCTACAATTGGCATCAGAGCCGGTTCGCGATGAGGAAAAGAACCAGTTTTGATTTAGTTTATGCGATCAAATCTCATATTTTTAATTTTTTTTTTGAAATATGGCATCTATTTCTATATTTGTTATTGATTTCATGAGTATTATTCGTTTATAATTCAGATTTAATATTAGTTATAATTTTAATCGGTTAATCGCTTTAATCCATGGTTAGATTTTCTCGTGTATTTCTTGATTTGTAACAAGGAGGCTAATCCCATATGATTAGGTTTCCTCCTTGCTTGTTCTTATGTTTTTTCAAAATTTCTATGTATTTTTCCAAATTTCTGTAAAAGTTCGAGATCAAGAAACTTCAAGAATATGAACATTCGACGCATTTGTACGACACGTTTCGTGGACTTCTGGACCTTGGATTTGGACAAACCATATATGGTTGGAAAGAGGACGGAAAGACGAACAAAGTGGGAATTGGACCGACGCCATGGGAGCTTGCACGCGCCCCCACGCGCCGCCACAAGCCCTGCGAGTGGGCTTCACACGCCGGCAAAGAAGCAGCACATGAGGGCGCGTGGGGCCACCTTTCGGGGTGATTCCGGC
The DNA here is from genome assembly GCA_019022615.1 of Acacia melanoxylon. Classification (NCBI taxonomy): domain Eukaryota; kingdom Viridiplantae; phylum Streptophyta; class Magnoliopsida; order Fabales; family Fabaceae; genus Acacia; species Acacia melanoxylon. The sequence continues at coordinate 213,760 of JAFJYJ010000090.1, forward strand.
GGCCTTGTGATCGACTCCCCATGGCGGTCCTTCCCCTGGAGTTTCGTGCTGAGATGACTTCGGCTGACGGCGCGACAGTACTGACGGCTAGAGTTTCTCTTTTGCATCCTAGGGTTTCTAGCCAAAAAGTGGGTCTTTGGGCTTTTGGGCCCATGTACACCCTAAAGGGGCTTGAGACAGATACTATGGAAATTTGGACAAAAGAGAAATTTCAAAGTTGTAATTTTATATTTTATTTTAAATAGGAAAGCCATGGATTAAAGTTATTTGTTTAATTTAATGCTTTTATTGAATTGTATGAATTATATGTGCGATTAACATGATTTTAGAAATAACATGCCATATAGAATAGGAAGATGCCATATTGTTGCATAATCACATGTCATAAATGCATAGTAGCTATTATGTCTTGAATCGACTAGTATGATAGTTATTATGTGAGATTATTTAGGTGATCCACTAAACTAATTATAAATTATTATGATTTTATATTAAAATCTAGAATAATAATTGGATTAATTAATTGTGGAATTAAAAATCTAGACAAATAATCCAGGATATTTCCTAAGAGAATTGTATATTTAAGAGTGATTTAAAAATACTCTAAATTGAACAATTTTTGGAAATTAAAAATTCTAAATTTAAAAATTATTGAATGAGTGCAGGTTTTAAATTAAGCAATTAATTTTAAAACCTACGGGCCCCAATTGTGGGTTTATTAGTGAAATGGTTATCATTTGAAGCCCCATCGGATAAGGATAATCGGATTTCACTAGATTAAACCCTAATATTTTCAAAATTTTAGTAAAATTTTGTACGGCCCATCATCGGCAACACTTAGACACTAAAGATAATTTTGAAAGTAAACAATGGTTAAATACATTCAACTTTGGTAAAATTGTTAACCCTCCCATCGAGGCTCGGCAATGGGCCCGAAGGCTCAAAAATAACAATATTAGTTTTACAAGTATCTTGCCCATCGTAAGCCTTGTAGAGATAACTAATGGATTGTTAAACAATAAACGAATAGTAGTTACTAGAATCTACTAGCGCAATATCTGTTTGTTGTTAATTATAGTTTGTAATTAGTGTGTTTTTTCTTTTTCTTTTTTCTTATTTTCAGAAAAAATTCTTTCAATCCTTTAGCTACAATCCTGAGCCAAAAACCTATGGATTGTACAAACTACAAACAATGGAAAACAAATTTGGATATTGTTCTTCAATATGAAAAGCTCAACTTTGTTCTAACTACCCCTATGCCGGCGTAGCTTTCTTGAAGATGTGTCGTGGCAATCCGGACAAAATTTCAGCAAGAGAAGGAAAAATGGGAGAAGGCGAATGTGGCAGTTCGCTGCTATATTTTAGCCAGTCTCTCCAGTCACCTTCAGGAGCAAGTGAGCATGATTGAGAGTGGAGCAACAATGCTCCAGACTCTTGATGGCATGTTTGCTAAGTCTAGCGGCTCGCTAGGGAAATGCGCTGAATTCGATCACCAAGACAATGATGTCGAAGGAAGTGTGTGAGATCATTGTCTAACAATGATAGCAAACTTGAAGAAGGCTGAAGATCATGGTGTCAAATTTGAACAAGAAGTAAAAGTTGACCTTCTATTGCAATCACTGCCTGAATACTTCAATCAATTCAAGATGAATTATAATATGAATAAGATGAATCTTGATCTCACTCAACTGATGAACGAGCTTGAGAGTGCTGAACAGTCTCTAGTCAAGCAAGGCAGTGCATTATTTGTTGGTGAAAGTTCTGTGAAACCTAAGGGGAAACCCAAAGGAAAGAACAAGAACAAGAAAAAGAAGAAATCAGGTATTCCAGTTGCCAAAACAGTTGCAATGAAGCAGCCAAAAGGCAAGTGCTTCAAGTGCGGACAAAGGGGCATTGGAAGAAAAATTGCCCACGTATGAATCAACCATGTATGGGTAATTTACATGTGATTGAGGCTTGTTTAGTGGAGAATTACGATGAAAAATGGATCGTTGATTCAGGAGCCACTAACCATGTTTGTTACTCTATGCAGTGGTTCAAACATAGCTTGCTTTTAAGTGAAGGACAAAGAATTTTGAAGCTTGGAACTGGGGAGCTTGTGTCCGCACTAGCGATGGGACAAGTTATTTTATCTTTTGATAATTGCAGAACTTTGGTTTTAGAAGATTGTTTATTTATTCCAGAATTTAAGAGGAATTTAATTTCGTTAGTTGTTTGGAAAAACATGGTTTGACAATTCGGTTTAATTCCTCGTTTCAATAAGAAGCAAATCTTTTTTTATTTGTTCTCGGTGTAATGATTAATAGTCTTTATTTCCTTAATCCTGTTCCTCGTGAAATTAATCATGTTGAATTAAGAGATGTTGAGCATAATAATTCATCAAAGAAAATAAAAGTTTCCAATGAAACTTATCTTTGGCATTTGAGATTAGGTCATATTAACTCTAACGGGATACAAGTTTTGGTCAAAAGTGGGATTTTAAAATCCCGAACTTTGAACCGATACAAGTATGTGAATCTTGTTTAGAAGGTAAAATGACAAAGAGATCCTTCAAGGCTAAGGGAAAATGTGCCACACTTCACTGGAATTGGTACATACCGATGTATGTGGACCAATAAATGTCCAAGCCGTAGGAGGGTATCGTATTTCATCACATTTACCGATGATTACTCTAGATTTGGACATGTGTACTTGATGCGTCACAAGTCCGAAGCTTTTGGAAAATTCCAAGAGTTCAAGGCCGAGGCGTAAAAGCATCTTGGTGTTCAAATTAAGACCCTTCGATCGATCGAGGGGAGAATACCTATCCGGAGAGTTCAGGTCTTACCCGATCAAAGAGGGGATAGTTTCACAATTATCCTCTCCAAGGACACCCCACAGAGAATGGAGTTCTTTGAAAGGAGAAATATAACCCTTTTAGAAATGACAAGATCTATGCTCGTTATTCATCTCTTTCGATTCATTCGGGGATATGCCTTAGAAACCGCTATGTATCTATTTAACTTAGCACCATCCAAGTCGGTTTCAAAGACACCAATAGAATTGTGGAAAGGGTGTAAGCCCACCATGAAACATATTCGGATTTGGGGTGCTCCGCACATGTCTTGCAATGAAACCAGATAAGATGGACTCACGTCTTGAAGTATGCATGTTTATAGGCTATCCTAAAGGAACCGAGAGGTTGGTTGTTTTATAGTCCAAAAGATAAGAAGGTCATAGTGAGCACACACGCGACTTTCTTAGAGGAGGACTATATGGCAAATCATAAGCCAAGAAGTACGGTTATTCTTGATGAGCTAGTCTCAGATCAAGTTTCACTGCCACCTCCTCCGGCGGTTCCAACATTTATTCATGTGGTTGTTCAAAGAGGGGAAAATATGGAAAACATACCTGAACAAACACATGAACCAAAAATAGAACCAGAAGTTCAGCATAATGATGAACGTATGGAAGAACAAAATCACGAATTGGTTAATCCACCTAATGAGGGTCCTCATCAAGAAATTGTTAACCCACAAAATATGGACCCCCTGTAGATGCACAACATCAAGTACGACAAAGTCGTAGTGGGAGATTGATTCGTAAACCTACAAGATTTCTCTTGTTGGGTGAGTCATATCAGGATGTCATCATTGATGAAGATGATAATCCCACGAGTTATGACATGGCACTAGGAGATGTTGATGCTCAGGAATGGCTTGAGGCTATGAATCGTGAAATGGATTCTATGTATTCCAACTCGTTTGGTCTCTTGTAGATGCACCTAAAGGGGTAAAACCCATTGGGTGTAAGTGGATTTACAAGAGAAAGAGAGGATCGGACGGGAAGGTTGAAACCTTCAAAGCTAGATTGGTGGCGAAAGGGTACTCCCAAATAGAACATGTGGATTATGAAGAAACTTTTTCGCCGGTTGTCATGCTTAAGTCCATCCGGATTCTCTTAGCATTGTTGCAAAGCAAATCTTGATTATGAGATTTGGCAAATGGATGTCGAAACTGCTTTTCTAAATAGAAATTTGGAAGAGGAAATCTATATGCAGCAACCAAAAGGGTTTATAGCCAAAGGGCAAGAAGAACTGGTATGCAAGTTGCAAAGGTCCATTTATGGACTTAAGCAAGCGTCCAGATCATGGAACATCAGATTTGATCAAGCCATTAAGTCTTATGGTTTTGAGAAATATCCTGATGAGCCGTGTGTGTATAAAAGGATCCAAGGTAATGCGCAAGTATCTTTTCTCGGTACTTTATGTGGATGATATACTCCTTATCGGAAATGATATCTGGAGGTATTGTTAGGCATAAAGACCGACCGAGCAAAAAATTTGATATGAAGGACGGGGGAAGCCAATTATATTCTTGGTATTAAACTCTTAAGAGACCAGGAAGAATAGGGTTTTGGCATTATCCCAGGCTAAATACATCGACAAAATTCTTGCCAGGTTTAGCATGGAGAATTCCAAGAGGGGAATGATACCCTTCAGGCATGGGATTCATCTCTCTAAGGAGCAATCTCCTAAAACTCCTGAGCAGAGAGAACGCATGAGTAGGATACCTTATGCATCAGCTGTAGGTAGTCTCATGTATGCTATGCTTTGTACTAGACCAGATATCTGTTATGCAGTGGGAGTAGTAAGCCGGTACCAATCTAATCCTGGAGAGGAACACTGGGTAGCGGTTAAACATATACTCAAGTACCTACGGAGAACGAGAGATTATATGTTGGTCTATTCTAGTGGGAGTCTTGAAATCATTGGTTATACGAACTAAGATTTCCAAGGAGATATTGACTCAAGTAAATCCACCTCGGGATATGTGTACACCCTTAATGGCGGTGCCATTTGTTGGAGAAGTGTAAAACAATCATGTGTGGCTGACTCTGCCACAGAGGCTGAGTATGTAGCTGCTTCTGAGGCTGCAAAGGAAGCTGCATGGTTAAAGAAGTTCCTAACGGACCTTCAGGTGATTCCAGGTGTTAATTGTCCTATCACATTTACTGTGACAACAGTGGGGCAGTAGCACAGTCCAAGGAACCAAGGTTTCACAAGAGACAAAAACACATACAAAGGAAGTACCACTTGATCCGAGAAATAGTTGAAAGAGGAGATACATTGGTAGCAAAGATAGCATCAGAAGAGAACCTTGCTGACCCTTTTACTAAGAGTTTGCCTTAACGTGTGTTCGAGAGGCATGTTACATCTATGGGTCTTAGGAAGATTCCAAATTTGCTATAGCTTTAGGTAGTTGAAATTTCATTTTGTTATTTTGTGCTTTTTGAGCAAGACATTATGACATTGCATTTTTCTGAATAGTATAAATGATGTGTTTTTCATTTATTTCCGCACACTATTTACAGACTCTAAGGTCCGAATCAATTGTGGAGTATATGATCATATGGATACGTTCATAGAAGACATGGTCATAGGTTCTCACAATTGATGAATAGGTTCACAGCTATTAAATTAAGTTGGACACTTTATTTAGGCTGCAATATTTTATGAAATGGTTTTGTCCGAATCATTATAAAATATTGGTGTGAGTAAATACTTACATTGAATGGATCAAGGAGAGATTTGATTAAGGCTGCTCTTTCGTCATAAGGAATCAAATCTCCAGATAACTATAGTCATGTAGTTGCTCTTAATCCGAGTTTATTTTAAATAGGTAGTCGAATAGTTTTCATTCTTTGATTTACCAACAAAGGTGAGGTTTGATCTATATGACGGCCAATAACTTGGTATTTTGGGATTGAGACTTTTTGGTTATCGGTGTTTATGAGATAAACAACATGGAATTTATAGGAAATGTCCACTTGATATGTTTCGGTACTTGGATATTGAAGACACCGGCCGTGCATGTAATCCATTAGAGAAACTATCACGGTCAAGGAATAAATAATTGATTGAGTTACGTAAAACTGGTCGATCAAATTATAGACATTCTATAAAGGGGTAATGCATATTCGTGTTATAACTGTCATTAATCTTGGAGTTCACATTCGGGCTTTTAGTGGAGTAGCACCGAACTAGATAATCTTCAGCAGATTATCATGAGCCTTGATCAATGACAAATGATAGATCCCCAGGCTAGCTCGAAACAAGGGATGGGGTAAATTATCAGATGATGATGGCTTATGGGCTACATGGTCTTGGGTTTACGAACTCAAGTTTTGTATCTCAAAGAGCAAGTGGGAGATTGTTGGAAAATATGCTTTTTGGTCACTTAAGCCCAATTGGGCTTAAGTGAGACTACGCCCAAGAGCCCTATGGCCCTTAGGGTTTAGGGTTAGGTCTTGGTGTAGTAGTATATAAACCTACTTTCACCCATTGAGAAACCTAATTCAAAAGGAGGCTCTCATCAGAAATAAATCCCTAGAGGCAGACATTCATCATCTGAACGGTTGCCCACACAACCATCCTATCCCCCTCGAGAGATAGTCTGGAAGATCGATCATAGAGCGGACTTGGATTGTTCGTGACTTGGACTGTTCGAGAAGAGGCTTTTAGATCGCTCATCTTTCCAGGTAATCAAAACGATGAAGATTCATCTTTTTCCTACATCGTCTTGGTTCGATACGCTTCCGCGCTTCTAGTGAGATTCCTACAGGATTTACAAAGGAAGTGAGAGGAGTGAGCACGAGAGATGAATGCCTGGATTTACGGAATCAGTGAGGGACACTTGCACCACGTATTCATCCTCAGAATTCCTTCTTTTTGATTCTTTGCTTAGATTTTAGGGGGGCGGGGGCCACCCTAGTCGCCCTAATTCCGCCATTGGATATAACAATTTTTTTTGATTTTTGCTTGATACTTTGGTATGCATATTTTCTTTTATACACTTCATTTCCTATGCACATTTTGAACTAAAAATAGGTAAAAAGAGAAAGAAAATGTGATGGAATATTGTCAATTTCTAAGAATTAACAACTAATCCACTAGATGTATAGAGTTAGCTATGTCATTTGAAGCCAAAGAAAAAATTTAAGTGAATAACGTCCCATTAATAGAATTTATTGAAACACTAAGGGAAATAACTTAAACATAATTCACTTTGAAAAAATTAAACCATGATACTAAATATCAACTTCTAAATTATACAATTATAGCTATATATGTAGCAGTTAAAATATTATCAATAGAATAAAATCATCTGATGATAAAACAATTTCTTTTAGAAAAAAATGTTAAAAACATCACATCCCAAATCTCATTTATTCGCAGGAATTCTACAGAATAGATAACAAGCGTCAAACATAGTCCATGAGGGTAACTAACTCAAGGCTAGGAACACTAGCATGGACACACAGTCCATGAGGGTAAATAGCCAAATAAGTGCGGTACAAGGCCACAAAACAAGCGTAAGTACAAGACCCACGAATAACAAGCATGAAAACGAATCCAACGAATATCAAGCGTGAGTACAGTGCCCACAAAAGTCAAGTGAGCTTGAGTTAACCATGGTGCGCCAATGACTAATAGTACAGCTATTAGTACCAGCGTTCTATAATTAGTTCTCTAAAAAATGTTTCCAAACATACTTGGGGCTAATTTATTAAACTAGTGAAAAGTTCTTCTTTCAATACTATGGTAGCTCATATCAAATACAACATAATAGAACACCCCAGCATGAAAGTTCACACTAATATCTTGGTCTCCTTCCAAGGAGTTAACTTGGTCTCCTTCCAAGATGAAGTTAACTTGCTCTTCCTCCATATCTTAATAGTTTTAGGAGTTTGGCTATTGTATGAGCATGTTGCTCAAATGATATTAATACATAATTCTTCATCTTCTCCCTCTTACTTCTATAATTACATTTGTTAACATGGTATCATGAGTAGCCTATTCCTAGGCTAACCTTTTTTTAGGCCCAGTGTTATTTTTGTTGCCCAAAATCCCTTCTTGGTTAAACGCTGTGTCTTGTTATTTTTCTTGGAAAGAAGCTAGCCCTAGCTTCTTGTGTTTTGCCGCCGTCGAGATTCCTTTCCAGATTGCCCCTTCGCCATTTTTGCCACCAGCGACGGAGCAAAATCCTCACTGTCATAATTGCTCGATCCCTGACCTCTGTTCAAGAAACCACCGAGGAACTTGGAGATTTTAAGATGCAAGAACCAGATAAACTATCATTATCAGAAACTACCAAGGAACTTGGAGATTTTCTTGTCGTCGCTGCGTTTATTTGATGCAAGAAACAGTTTCTTGCTTGTTTGGCCAAGTTCATACCGGTTTTTCTCTATTGTCCATGTCGCACGAATCGGCCTTTGTTACATCCCAAATTTTGGAATTTGAGAATTAAAATAAGATATGGGATTAATTATAAAAAATTAGCCTTGACTATGTTAAAATTAATTAATTGGAATGTAAAGGCATGATTTCCTGAGAAATTAAGGACAAATAGTTGGGAATAAATTTAGGCCTAAATATTTTTGGAGACAATATTTTATGGCCTAAAGAAATCGATTGAAGAAGAAAAATCCTTAAATAGAATTAAGGATTAATTTCTATCACCTAACTAGTGATTGCAAATAAATTAGAAAATGACTAAATTGCAAACAAAAGCCTTGTTGGAGGTCAAAACGAATTAAATTGGTAATTTAGTAAGTAGACCCCACAACACTCCTCCCTCTTTTCTTGCATGTGAGATATGTGTATACTCCCTCCTCCTTCCAGCGCCACCTCACCCTCCCTCTCTCAATATAAACATGACAACACAACACCTATACACCCCTCCCTCATTTATCATTTTCTATCCTGCCACTTATACACACGTACACACACCATCCATTTCTCATTTCTCATTCACTTCAGCCAGCACCTGAAAACAGAGGGAGAGTCCGAGATAGAGAGACCACCGTGGAGTTGGAGAAGATAAGAAGATGAAGAAGTAAGAAATCTCACATGCAAATCAATATCTAGACCAAGGTGAGTGTCTTGAACCTCCTCCCATCCTTATTTTCCTCTGCTGCTGCATCTTCTGGGAAATATTAGGATGATGGAAAATCAGATTTTGAGTGAGGAAATAAATAACATATGGGTTAAGATATAGAAGTCATGCCTAAAGCTTTGTACAGAGTTTGTGGTAGCTAAATCTTCACATGCATGTTGAGTTTTCAAAATTTGGGGTATGATTTTTGAACCTGGAAGTTGCTGAATGATGGGTCTGCCATTTGAAATATTTGTGCAGAATATATGAGGATATATGTGGCTAGAGTGTCTATATGCCATATTAAATATAGATATAGATGTTTTAAGGTTGTATGACGATGGGTGCTTATTGGAGCTGAAATTTGTAAGTGAAATCTGACTGTAATCCATTACTTGATGCTTAAATGAGTACCTTAAATCATTAAAGCATGGGTAAAGAGCTCCAATATGATGGTTATGACAGTACCTTTGAAGCTTGAAAAAACTTTTGTACAAAAAAGAAGTGCTGACATTTTATTGAAATTGGGATTTTTGTAATTTGAACACCAATCTTTACTACAGATAAAAACAGAGCATTCATTATGGGTCTGTGGTGGCGTGTTTTCTGCAATAAAAGCCATGATTTCATGGTTACATATATGAATATGAGTATGCATGTTAAATGGGAAATGCTGAAATGCTGTTTTTGATTTTTCAGAAAAACAGAACATTCTGTGTAAGATATTTCGGGAGTTAGAGTTTTATTTTTCCTCTGAACTTTTTACAGGAGATAGTAGTCTCCTTAAGGTTTAATATGAGCTTTGGATCACCTAAAACGGAAGTGTATAACTCCAGTTATGATTTTTGGAAGTTGAGCTATAAATCAGAAAAATGTCTGGTATGTTTCTGGAGTCGGGGGATGACGTGGAATTTCGGACTGACTAAAAAAAATCATTAAAATGTGAAATTTTCCAGTTCAATAGTATACACACAGAGGTTTAATTTGATAGGTAACTCGTCGAATTCCGATAAGTATTGAAGGAGTTATGATGTCTCAAAGATTGGTCAGAAAATCTGAAGATTTCTGGACACTGTTTGTGTTCTTGAATTTTGGGAATTTGTTTTCAGCCATAAATCAACTTGGTGACTTTAATTTATGAAAATAGACTTATCAAGGTTTAAGTAGAAATTGGAATCACTACATTCGGAGTTGTATCGATTAAATTATGAATTTCTCAAATTCTCATAAAAGTTAAAGGCTGAATTATTGATAAGTCTTAGAATAGTCACATAAGTTGTTAATTGTGTTTAACCTTTAAAGTAAAGGTTTCTTTGGATAAAATGAAAGGTTAAATGGATAAGATGATAAGTATCCTATAGTGAATAGTATTTAAATAAATAAGTCTCAATTAGCATACATCCCTAGTCATAAGGATATGAAAGGATAAGTATTTTGGGGTGGGTCTAAAGGAGCTAAATCTTAATTATGCTATTAAGATTGCATTGTTTAGTGACCCATCTATATATGTAAATGTTAATTATAGGACCTGAGAATCGCATGTGCCTGAAGGATATGCGTAGTGATCGATAAGAAGCTGGTGGAAGGGGTTTTGTCGGTAAGACCAACAGGTAGTAACTATTGAAGGTGGAATATCACCTAGAGGGGGGTGAATAGGTGATTATGAAATTCTTTCGCTAATTGCTCAAGAACGCTTAAAACAGAGATAGAGAGAAGAGCAATGAACACAAGAGATTATACTGGTTCGGTCCAACTCTTGACCTACGTCCAGTTCTCAGAAACACTCTGGAATTTCACTATCTCCAAACTTGATTACGGACTATCAGAACTCTCGAGTAATCCTCTCACTAGGACTTACTCCTCTTTACAAGTTGTAACCAAATAACCGTGGACACAATTACACACTCTGTAAACGAAAGATGATCCTTTCACTCTCGGACTCACTCCCCCTTACAAGTTGTAATTAATACACCCACACTCAAGATACCTCTATCTTGAGATTTGAACGAATTGTAATACAAATGATAAGACTCTCTCACAGAGTAGATAAATGATAAGCACTGAAGCTCATTAGTATCCTAAGATATATATAGAGTAGAAATTGAACACTTTGAATGCTTTGTCTGTGTATGCGTCTATTTTCACTCGAGAAATTCAAACCTTCGGATATTTATACTATTTGAAGAGTGAGGACCGTTGAAGGATTTTGAATCTGTCCGTTTGAATAAGTCTGTTTGAATATGTCCGTTGAAGGTGTTTAAACTTATGTGCCTTCAGTTCTGACATTCACCTCAATCCTTTTGATTCTTCCCGTTGTGAGATAGCATTAAGTGCGCAGTTGGAATGTTAGAGAAGCTTTACTTCGATCAGAACAATTTAGCTCTGGTTTAGGTAACTTCATTTAATGCTTCTGTCAGACGAAGTTGCTTTATCCAAATCTGCTAGTAATTTGTGATTATATAATCTGAAACTTATCAACACACTGGTTAAAAGCATTTGGTAATCTCAATTAGTGATAATCAGAAGTAATAAGATAAAACCAATGATTTCGTGATTTATGCATAAACGAATTTCAAAACAGAGATATCTTTGCTCGAGCAATATTCCAAGCTTGCTCGGGCAAGCATCTTAAGATTCAGTTATAAAGGACTCATGCTCGTTGATGCTCGGGCATGATAAATTTCCTTGCTCAGGCACGGTGCTCGAGCAAGATAATTTTCATGCTTGGGCAAGCTTTTTAATGAGCCGGAGAAATGGTTCCTAATCGCTGTTGCTCGAGCAAGCTTATTTCCTTGCTCGAGCAAGCTATGGGCAGGGGCGAAACAAGAAGGAATACACGCACTGCTCAGGCAAGCTTTTTCCCTTGCTCGGGCATGATAATTTTCATGCTCAGGCAAGCTTTTCTTTATGTAGAAACAAAGTGCTTCTACTCGTTGTTGCTCGAGCAAACCAACATTCTTGCTCGGGCAAGACACAGATAGAAGCGAGAACTTGAGATTGATAGGTGTTGCTCCGGAAACGTTTTGCCTTTGCTCGAGCATGGTGCTCGAGTAAGCCTTCTTTGCTGCTCGGGCAAGACTTTCTGATTTGCTGAGTTTTGCTTCTGTCTCGATGATGCTCGGGCATGCCAAAATTCTCTGCTCGGGCATGGTACATTGATTGACTGGCTTTCTTTTGCTTCTGCCTCGATGTTGCTCGGGTAAGAAATATTTCTTGCTCGAGCATGATTGTTCAATCATGCTGCGTTCGACTCTGGCTCGATGTTGCTCGGGCAAGCTATATAAGGGTTGCTCGAGCATGACTGTCCAAATTGCAAATCTTCACTCTGAACTCGTTGATGCTTGGGCATCCCAATCACTTTGCTTGAGTAGGCTATCCTTAAGTGTTAGGTTGCTGCCTACCATGATCTTGTGCAAAAATCAGATTTTCAAGAAGTAAACTCATTGACAGTTCAAGAAGCAATTTCAGCGAGCATATAACGTCTCTGGTATAAATCCAAATTTAGCAAATCATCTCATTTCAGAAAGCTCTTCAAATATTTTTTCCATTTCAATAAGAATCAACTCCAAGCTAGTTGTAGTTCATCCATTAACATCAAATGAATGGAGGTTGTTCTTGATCAGTGTTTTCTGCAACATCCTGAACTGACCATCAACTTTTGAAGGTCATATCTCCCTGTTCTGAACTCAGTTGTGTTTGGTTCAAGTCTTCATAGACATCCTTGTGAGTCTACTTTCATATGCCACTAATTTCAGCTCAATCAGATTTTTCGTTTGTGAGATATGCTCAAAACACTGAAGCTTGGTCTGGACTGTGAGGGTGATGTTTGTGCCAACTTGTAAAAATCATAGCTCTCTCATCTGGACTCCTTTGGGGATGAATTTTATATCAAAATGACGCATTGGTAGTATAGTTTCATATTCCACTGATTTCATGTCAATCCAATTCCTGGTTTGTTAGATATCTTTGATTTACTGAAGGTCGCCAGAAACAGAGTTGAACAGAGTATGTTGAACCACGACCTTGCTCGAGCAAGCTTTCTTTTCATGCTCAGGTTTTGGGCGATTTTGGGCTGGAAATGCACCTTGCTCGAGCATAACATTGTTGTTGCTCGAGCATGACTTCAGAAATTCAATTTTCTCGAGCAAGACACTGTTCAAGTGAGAAAAAGTGCTGAAATTACATTAATGCCCTCGAACAAACTAGTATTCATCCGGAAGCTTGAACTTGCTTGTTTTAACTCTGAATTGAGCCGTTCCAACTTCTATTTAATCGTGGAGACTTGTAGAATCAATCTAGGAACTTGTATAATGATTTTCTCATTCCATTAAACAAGTTCTTCCTTTCTTTCTTCTCTTTTCTTGATCATTCTCCATCATTAAACTTCACATCTACATTAAATATAAGAATTAGTCAAAGTAGAAGATAAATGTAGTTTGCAAGCTTTTTGCTCTTGAGAATGACAGGTATATAAGACATCATCAAAACTAATCATAACCAACAACTATAATCTCACATTCTTTGCATTGCTATATATGTCTTTGTATACCATATTGTATGTCCCGCCTGTATGAGGCCAGCACCACTCGTGGCTCGATTGAGCGGAAAGGCCGACCATGGGGCTAACTTCCCGGTGGCTAGGCAGGGCCTAGTGCATTCAGTATTTTGGTATTGAATTACCTGAAATGAATTTCCTTGCGCTAAGGTATTTGAAATCATTTTATGATTTACTTGTATTACAAGCTGCATTTGGTATGTAATACTTGTCGTTGAATTTGAACTGAATTTGAATGCTTTATATGCTGTGTGGACTACTCTATTTGGTTTATTTACATATATACTTCATATGCTAGAATTTGAGATTAACCTGTTACTCTGGGATTCATTCATTTGAATCTCAGAGCCTTCCATAAATCCAGGATATGGGCAGACTAATAGGCAAGGAGGAAGAGGCAGGGTGTAGATATTGCTTGATCTTGAGAAGAAGGTGGTGTTGATGATGTAGATGAAACATATAGTTTCACTTTTGTATAATGATAATTTTATTTCCTTATGACTTAGATAATATTTTGAGATAGTCGAATGTGACTATTGGGATGTATATTTGTGTAGATACTATGATCAGATAGTAGTAGAACATGTATGTATTGTTTTGTTGCAGGAAGGGTGTGTATATCACGAGCCCATAATGAAATGGATGACCAAGTGAATGGTAGAGTACTAGGTTAATCGGAGAAATAAGGAAACACTCTGATAAAACCTAACAAGGTTACATATATGATGCATTATCACTGATAAGTTCGAACCACTGATAAAAGGTTTTCAAATGTTTTTAAATGTTTTAGAAAAGCCCGCTCGAATTATGATATTATTTTGAACTCTTTATAATAAAGGGCTCTCATTTCCAGGTTTAAACCTGGCCCAATGGTTTAAATTTTTATTAAATAGTACATCAGATATATGATAGGTGAAGATGCCACTCTGTTCTAGGCTCATATCAGTAGGGTGTTACAGCCTTACTACCGCCATTCCTTTCCTTCCAGTTTGTCTTCACTGGTGCTCACGATTTTTGATTCTGACGGCCACTGAGAATAAAGCTCCAATCATGGTTTCCGGGTTTCTTTGTCTATTGTTTGCTTCTACCCATTTGACTCAATTTCCACCTCCGTCTGAAACTTGAGGGTTTTGTTCTAAGGACTCTATTTTTGGCATTCTTGGTTTATTGTTGCCGAAGTTTGTCATTGCCTCTGCACTCTATCAGTGAAGAAATGGAGATTCTTGTGCCAACGACAGGTCTCTAGTAAAGAAAGGCCAAGATTTTTGGGAATCATACCATCAAATTCATGATTCGTGGCATTCTCTTGAGTTGAATCTCATATTTTGGCATCCGTAGCATCAACTGATCCCTGATGCTCTGAATTTGAATCTGGAGAAAGTTTTAGCATCGCTATGGTCTTCTTTACGTTGATTCGCCGTCTTCCTCTTCGTAATCAAAGTCAGAAACATCGAGGCCCTCACGGCTGAGAGGTTCCCATGGATAGTGAATTTGGAAGAGATTGAAATGACGATGGGATGTTGACAAAGATCAGGAGCCAAAGTTTTTGTGGTTCTCGTCGCGACAACCCAGACATTTCGTTGCTTTTGTGATTCTAGCCATCATCGTGCTCAACAACTTTGTGATTCTCACATTCAACAATGGCAGCCATGGTGGCCAAGGTCTTGGACGTGCTTTTTCTCTTTGTGCGTCATTCAGCACCACTGTTGCTTCAAGGTATACTCATCTCATTTACAAGGTTTTATGTTCAAATTATTTCATGGGTTTCTTAATCTGCCACTGCAATTCAGTTGCAAAGAAACTATTGGTTCACATTGTTTTGGAAGATTTGAGTGACATTGATGAGGTCTTTGTTGTCATCCTTCCATCCAAATCTTTCCAACAATGGCTTCTTTTATTAGAATGCAAATATTTGTTGAAGAGACTCCTAGAATACAAACAATATTATGTATGTTTTAAGGAATCTGAGAAGAGATAGGTAGGAGAGAAGGTATTCGAAAGAATTACAGGGTCCTCCTATTATTGCATCAGTGGTTGTGGTTGAAGGCTCTATTAGAGTATATCAGTGTATCAGGTTCAATATCAGTATATCAGGTTTATTGTATTAGCTGTCAAGCACAAGTTGCCGAACTGATTAGTCTAGAAGTGGTTAGAAGTTTGTTGTAGATACTGACACGTGTACACACACAAACACCATCTGTATTCGTTCTCTTTCTCCACTGTGTATATATTGACCAGAATAGTAAATGGAAAGACACGATTCTTGATCCAATTCTCTCGACTTGCTCTCTGCCTTATTTCTCTACTCCCTTTTCTGTTATGGTATCAAAGCCAGCGACGACCACCGTCGAAGCTCGATTCATGTGATAGAGAGCAGCAACGGAAAATCTTGGTGATCTTCAATTTTTGGATTGATTACTAAGTGAAAAAATGTCGTCTATGTCTGGATCCACCGACACCGTCGCGATGACTGCTCCGACGACTCAGGCAAGCCGTAATTTCTCCAACAAGAAGATTACAATCAAGCTTGACGACTCTAACTTCCTATTGTGGAAACAACATGTCTATTTTATGGTGAAACAACACAGAGTCTACTCCTTCCTTAATGGTACAGCAACTCCTCCGCCAGCGAAGATCAGAGGCGATGATGGTCGTGATATTGACAATCCAGTTTTTGATGAGTTCGAATCATTGGATTCAGCACTTGCTTCTTGGCTTTTGGCTTCAGTCGCTTCACATATTCTACCGGACCTAGTTGGACTCACCACCGCTGTTCAGTTCTGGACCAAATTAAATCAACTCTACTCAAACAAATCCGATGCAAAGATTCTTTCATATCGCAATCAGCTGGCAAATCAACGAAAAGGTGATCTATCTATGCGTGATTATCTTGCTAATCTGAAATCAATCTGTGATCATCTGGAAATGCTTGGAGAAAAGGTTGATGAAGGTGTACATGTATCGCATATTCTAAATGGACTTACTGCGGAGTATGAACCTATGATAGCAGTTATAAATGCATCTAGGCCTCGTTTCGGTCTTGAAACAGTGTCCACTATGCTCCTAGATTCTGAATCTAGGCACAAAGTATTTCTCAACAGCAACCAAACTCATCCTGTAAACCTTGTGACTCATCCGCCCTCTGTCAAAAATACTTCCCTTACTGATATGTATTCAGACGAATACAGTGACGAGGACTCTTTCAATGTCATATGTCATACTCAAGGTCCTAGCTCAGGTAATGGCAACAGAGGATATCGTCCTCCAGCGTTTCCTAGAGGAGGTGGACGTGGACCTAACCGTGGTCGCGTCGTTTCAATAATTGGCGGATGATATGTCAAATATGTCACAAGTCAGGGCATCTTGCTGACCGGTGCTATTACCGATATGAGTATCCAACATCTCATGATCCATCTGCTCAGGTTCAAGCTCACTATGCTGCATGCTATGGTATACCGGAATTCTATTCCCCATTCGAGTACTATTCTCTTTCTGGTGACTCTTCTGCTTCAGATGCTTCGTCTAAGCCATCTGTCTCTGCCATGGCTGTCTCTAATCAAGCAGTTGTTAACACTGCAACTCGTCCTTCTTCAGCATCTAATACTCCTACCACTGACAATACCTCTGCTAATCTCACCTCTACTAATCTCCCAACAGCTCAAGCTTTCTTAGTCACACCTACTACAGTCATGGATGAATCTTGGTATCCTGACTCTGGAGCTACAGAACACATTACTCACGATGAGGCCTGTCTTGCCTCAACCTCAGTTCGACCTGGCACAGGCACGGTACAGGTTGGTACAGGTGAGTTGTCATCTATTCACTCTGTTGGAACCACTTTTATTTCCAATAATGCATCTGACTTTACTCTAAGCAATGTTCTCTATGTTCCAAAAATGAAAAAGAACTTGCTCTCCATTGCTAAGTTTACTCATGAAAATAACGTCTCGGTTGAATTTTTTCCCAAACACTGTGTCATAAAGGATATGAGGAATGGCCGAGTCTTGATGTCTGGAGTTGAGAGACATGGCATGTATCCTTTGATGGAAAAAGTTCAATCAGTGAAGTCCTATCTTGATGTTGTTCTGTCCAGTGACAACTCTCGAACACCAGCACAGTTGAATCAGTCTCCCAAGTCTTACAAAGGTCCTCAAATTTACAACGCCTCTACTGATTCTTTGACCCTCTGGCATCAACGATTAGGGCACCCATCATTTGTCACTGTGAAGGATATTTTGTCTTGTAATTCAATCTCTTTTACTGCTTTAGAAAATAAGACCCTGTGTTCTGCTTGTCAACATGGGAAAATTCATAAGCTCCCGTTTTCTCCGTCTGTTACAATGTATCAAAAACCTTTACAACTAATAGCAATGGATATTTGGGGACCTGCCCCAATTCAGTCTTATGGTGCGGTGTACTATCTTGCTTTAGTAGATGCATACAGCCGTTTTACATGGCTCTATTGTTTGCATAAAAAGTCAGATGCTTTATCCAAATTCAAGGAGTTTAAGTTGCTTGTCGAAAATAAATACCAAACAAAAATTCAGCAGGTCCAATCTGATAATGGTGGTGAATTTTTAGCCTTCAAATCATATCTTGCTGAGTGTGGTATTGATCATAGATTTACTTGTCCTCGTACTTCAGAACAGAATGGTTTGGTTGAACGACGACATCGGTCAATTGTAGAAACAGGTCTCACATTATTAGCACATGCCTCACTATCAATGTTCTATTGGAAAGATGCCTTTGCTGCAGCTGTGTTCCTTTTAAACAGACTCCCATCCAAAGCTTTTCCAAAAGACATGACACCATATGAGAAGCTTCATGGGGTAAGGCCTAATTACTCCATTCTGCGTGTATTTGGCTGCTTGTGTTATCCTTATACAAGACCATATAATGCTCATAAACTATAATTCAGAACTGTTGCATGTGTATTTTTGGGTTATAGTTCTCAACATCAAGGTTATAAATGCAAAGACATGACCACAGGAAGGTTGTACATATCTCGACATGTAAATTTTGATGAATCAAAATTTCATACCAGCGGGTCTCAGTATTCATTCAAAACAGCCGTTACTGGTTGTTCTCCATCCACTGCGACCCTCTCATCTTTTACCAGCCAGCCTACTGTATCAAAACCAAGTTCCTCACCTATTCATCCATCATTATCCTCTGCTGATACAATACCATCAGCCCCTATGACATCCCACTCCACAACTAACTCGTCCACCACTCATCTCTCTTCCTCATCACCTTCAAATACTCCTAATTCACCACTACATAACTTGCCCACAAACACTCACTCCATGGTCACTCGCAGTAAAGCTGGTATACATAAACCAATTTTTTTTCGTCACCTCTGATGTTATTCTTCCCACTACCATTACTGAGGCATTACAAGATCCCGCTTGGAAGCAGGCTACTATGGATGAATACACTGCTCTAATCAAGTTTAATACTTGGGATGCTGTTCCTTTACCTCCTCATCGCCAATCTATTGGTTGCAAATGGATATGGAAGGCTAAAACAAATGCTGATGGTTCTTTAGCTAAACGAAAGGCACGGTTGGTAGCTAAGGGGTTCTCTCAAGCACCGGGTATAGACTACAGTGACACATTCAGCCCTGTGGTAAAGGCTGCTACTATCAGAATCTTACTCACTATTGCTACAACCTTTAACTGGAAATTAAGGCAATTAGACTTCAACAATGCCTTTCTCAATGGAGATCTTTCGGAAGAAGTGTACATGGATGCTTCACCAGGTTTCAATCTGGGCTGCTCACTCACAGATGGTAGGCCACTTGTGTGCAGGTTAACAAAATCCATCTATGGCCTCAAACAGGCCCCTAGAGCATGGTTTCACAAACTACATTCTGCTCTCTCTAACTTAGGATTTGTTGCATCTAAATCTGATCCCTATCTTTTTATACGGAAAACACCACAACATGTTGTTTACTTGCTTCTCTATGTTGACGATATTGTTATAAATGGATCTAACAATGATGAAGTGCAGCATCTCATCTCAGAAATGAGTAATCTTTTTTCCCTAAAAGACCTTGGTCAGCTGTCTTATTTTCTAGGAATTGAGTTCTATTCCACTCACCTTGGCCTTGTTCTATCTCAACGCAAGTATATCTTGTCACTACTCAAGGAAGTGAAGTTTCTTAATGCCAAGCCATATATCACTCCAATGGTAACCAATTTACAACTATCCTCTTTGGAGGGTAATTTCTTTCATGACCCCAAGCTTTACAGAAGTATTCTAGTAAAACTGCAATATCTATGCTACACCAGACCTGAAATTTCATTTGCAGTAAATCGCCTCAGTCGGTTCCTTCAAAGTCCACGTGAACCTCACTTGATTGGCATTAAAGACTACTTAGATATCTGGTGGGTACCATTGATTATGGCTTACTGATTCGTGCTCTCCCTCGTCTTCATGTTAAGGCTTTTTCTGATTCAGACTGGGCCACAAACCGAGAAGATAGACGTTCTGTGAGTGGTTATTGCACCTATGTAGGCACTAATCCAGTTATCTGGGTTTCAAAATGCCAACCGGTTGTTTCTAGATCTGCTACAGAGGCTGAATATCGCAGCCTTGCTGATGCCTCCTCAGATGTTGTGTGGGTCATGAAATTGCTCCAAGAAATGCATGTTCCCATTTCAGAAACACCCATAGTCTGGTGTGATAACTCTGGAGCCATTGCCTTAGCTTCAAATCCAGTGCTTCATTCAAAAACCAAGCATGTAGAAATTGATATTGATTTTCTTAGAGAGAAGGTTGCTGCAGGACAGATTAAAATTGGATATGTCCCATCCCATGATCAAGTTGCTGATGTACTCACTAAACCATTGGGCAAGGGCCTGTTTCTTCCCTTTCGTGATAGATTAAATGTTGTTTCTGTTGATCCCTCAAACAAAAAACAATTCGCATAAGGAATATTAGAGTATATCAGTGTATCAGGTTCAATATTAGTATATCAGGTTTATTGTATTAGCTGTCAAGCACAAGTTGCCGAACTGATTAGTCTAGAAGTGGTTAGAAGTTTGTTGTAGATACTGACACGTGTACACACACAAACACCATCTGTATTCGTTCTCTTTCTCCACTGTGTATATATTGACCAGAATAGTAAATGGAAAGACACGCTTCTTGATCCAATTCTCTCGACTTGCTCTCTGCCTTATTTCTCTACTCTCTTTTCTGTTAGGCTCAACTATTGTTGCTGTTGATTTTTTCAGTATAGCTAAGGTTTTCTAGTACTTGGCAAATGTCTCGAAAAAACTTCTATGAGATATGCACAACTGACGCAGTGAGGGTCAGTTATCATGATTTTGTGATGATGTGGAGGTTGGAGATATATTACTATGCTATACAATAAAAGGAGCTACATCTGACTTTCTTTATGGTGCTTGTGAGTCAATCTTTAAGCCTAACATGGTGGTGAAGCTCCATGAACTAAGTGCTGTAAACGTTGCTAAAGTTAATGGATTAATAAAAATGATGACGTGAAAGGATGAGAGATTGATTACTGATTGAGAGTACTTTTCAAGATTCGGGGCACATTTTTTGTTGAAGGCAACACAACCATCTCATTGGGCTAAGAGCTATCTCAGTGAACAGATTAGGTGACTAGGAGCTTATAGATTGAAGCCTTTCATGAATGAATCAGCAAATGTGGATATGGAGAAGAATTTTGTAATTTGAAGAAATCTTTGTATTATTTTTTTGTTCATTGGAAAACTATTCAAATTAATTCAACATTACCCTTATTTTTTGTGTTGCTCAAGTTGAGCACATTTGAGATAAATAGTGTTCAATTTGATGGGGCATGTTAGAAGTATAAAGTGATTAGTTGATTAAGGCCCTATTATATATAAAGGGTCTAGTTATTGTGGTTTAGTATATGGGATGTGGAGTCCTCATTAAAAGAGAATGAACTAACTTGATCTCCTTCTAAAGAGTTAATATGGTCTCTTTCCAAAAGGAAGTTAATTTGATTTTCCTCCAAGATCCTAATAGTTTTAGGAGTTTGGCTATTGTATGAGCATCAGGGGGACCCGGGGGAAGGGGTCCCCCCAATTTTTTTTTAAAAAATAAAGAATATATATATATATAATATAACTCACACTTACTAATTTCTTCCGAGGTGGTCAGGGTCCCTTCGTTTCCTTTCTTATGTATTTGAAAAAATAAAATAAAGAGATGGGGCCCACACCTTTAATATATCCCAACCCAACTTTTTCCACTTTTCTGAAATCCCTTCGTCTTCTTTTAAGCGACTCGTCCGCCACTTTTTTCAGCAGCTTTTGATAAACTTTGAGGATCAAATGATGTACTCAAAATCACATTTTTTTCCATTAAATTTCCTTCATGAAATTTATTATACTTGATTTTATCTTTCAATGATACTACTTTTATACTGATTAGAGAATATTTTAGGTTACGAATTTGGACAAGTTTTTAGTTTTGTTAAAAGATCTTTCCCTGCTATGAAGATAATCAAGAACAGGCTTCGAAATAGAATAGAAGATCAATTTCTTGATGATTCTTTGATTACATACATTGAAAAAGGAATAGTTTTGAGTTTTAGCACCGATTCAATTATAGATGAGTTTTACAATATGAAAACACGTAAAGTAAAAGTTAAGTGAAGTGATGTTAGTTTTTGTAATAGATTTCTTTTAATTTTTTGTATATTAGGTTTGTATCGTATTTCAAGTACTTTTATTTATGATGTAGCATTTTTTATTTTCGCCCCCCTCAGTAAAATTCCTGGGTCCGTCCCTAATGAGCTTGTTTCTCTAATGAAAATAATACATTATTCTTCATCTTCTCCATCTTACTTCTTTAATTACATTTGTTAACAATGTGAACATTTATGAAAGATATCTCTAGAGTTTCTTTATTGTTTTCATACATAATCATTAATTATACTATGAACTGATAGAAAAAGAATAAATAATAACAAATAAAAATATCATTTACAAACTGATCATCCATATGCTTTTTTAAATTAAGAGTCTCTCTTGCATACAACCTATTTGAAAAAATTCCTCATTGAAGTATGTAAAATTATAAAGTAAACTAAGGAAGCTATGCAGAAGAATAAAGGAAGCAATAATTTTCTCATCAGTTTAGCTTTTATATAATTCAATATGTCATGTATAATAAATGTATACTAGGTGTGAGATTTTCTCTTGCCATTTGAAAGGAGAGAGAAAAAAGGGTATAAGTAGGGTCTTCTAGGATGCAGATACTCTCAACAGCATCTCTCTCCTCATCCCTCATTATCTTCACATCCTAACCGTCTAATTTTGATTCAAGCGTCAAGAGGGAGACACATAATCTATTTCAAATTACAGCATGCGGTACTTTTTATCGCATTCAGTAGTTTTGAAATAGATGATGTGTTTTTCTCTGGACGCTTTGATCACAATTGGACAGTCAGAAAGTGAAGATAATGAGGGATGAACAAAAAGACGTTGGTGAGAGAAACCAGACACGGGTCTAGTACCTGATAGATTCTTTAAGGTTTATTTATATAGAAAGCACACTACAAAAAAACAGATCATTAGTAGCGGTTAAAATGACATTTTTGTAGCGGTTTTAGCTGCTACTAATGACATTTGTAGCGGTTAACCAAACCGCAACAAAATTCATTGTGGCAAACAGATTTGTAGCAGTTAAAAAAAACCGCTACTACATATATCATGACCGCTACTATATCTGTAGCGGTTCCAAATGACCGCCGCTATATGAGGTCAGGCTGACTCCTTGTTTGAACATTAGTCGCGGTTGTAAAACCGCTATAAATTGAGAACGATCACGGTTGTAGCAGTTACATAACTGTAACTAATTATATAAAAAAAGGTAGCGCCAAAGGTTTCAAAATATTTTGTAGCGGTTACATGACCGCTACAAATATTCCCGCCAATTTTTTGGAAAAAAAACTTTGCTGCCAATATTTGTAGCGATTGGTGACCGCTACAAATAAATCCCGCCATTTTTTTGGCGGCAATTTTTAGTATTTTATATTTGAAGCGGTTTAGAACCACTACAAAATATTCCCGTCATTTTTTGTTGTTTTGGCCCGTTGTCATATTTTTGTTCATATTTGTAGCAGTTCATTAACCGCTACAAACAAATGAAATTGAAAAAAAAAACTTTTTTTATTAAATAAAGTAATTAATTAAATATTGGATTAATTATAATTTATATTTTTGTAGAAAATAAATTATATTAAAATATGATATTTGATTATATAAAATTAATATATAGTAGAAAACAATGAGAATATGTAAGTATAATAACAACTAATTATGAGTTAATTAAAATATAATTACTTCTACAAAAAAAAAATGTATGTGAAGGTGGATCGAATAATATATACGAGAAAGTAGAAAAAAAAAATGTAAAAAAAAAACGAAATGCACCTGTAAAATAAAAAAAGTTAGTATCAGCTGTAACATCCCATTTTCAAAAGCAGTATAATTTGTTTTTTCATCAGAGTAGAGCATCGGAGCGATTTAAAATGCCGTAAGTCTGGCTATTTACAGAAGCGGTACAATTACCGAGTGTTTTCAAAAGTAAATAACAACGGAGGAATCAAAATTGTCTCAGTGACGTCACGCGCCGTGACAACAAAAGATGATCTTCAGTCGAGTCCTTAAACGTGATGCTTCCCTCTCTCCTTGATTCTCGGTCCTCCTAAACCTGACGCTATATGCAAAGCTGAGGTTCAATACCCATTGAACCTCAGGTAACGGTTAACCTCATATTTATATATACATTATATCAGCACAACAAACAAGCATATCACAACAAAGATATAAGCCCCTGGCAGATATGTCGCACTTAGCATACGGTCTACACCTAGCAATCAATTCGCACCAAGCATCTCGCACCTAGCATTTCACACCTAGCAAACGTATCCCAACACCCAAAGAAGCATAATAACAAGACAAGGAACATACCACGAGCTATCAATGACCTCACATAAGCATACCATACACATAACACATATACGCATACAATAAATATCAGAGTTAGTGTTACAGTACGCGAACGTACCTTCGTTGACGGCGGCACAACAGCGGTCCGATTATCTCAGATCTCCTATAAGGATAACATTTATCAACTTCTAGCAGTATAACAGACATTTTAGGTACAAATTGCCATTTTGCCCCGAACCCCTAATCGACGGAATTTCGCGTAGCCAACTGTTTTTGCTCTATCTCTCCGTAATTTTGACAGATCTTTTTCCTCATCATATTTTCGAAATATATATCATATTTACCCCTAAATATGATATCTAGACTATCTTGAAAAATTAAAGATAAATCTAGCATTCCTATTATATCTACCGAAAGAACTACCGAAATAAAAGACCGTAGACCGAAGAACTTACCTGTGGTCCTAGAACTTCTCCGGCTCCTCCTTCTCTCTAAAACCTCTCTATTTCAGTTTTGGGGTGTGAGAAATGAAGAGGGGAAGGCTTCTATTTATAGAAGAAAAAGTGACACTATTCATTACTTTATCGATCGGATTTCGCCGTCGGATCGCACTTCGCCACGTGGCTCCATCTTGGCCCTCCATGTGTCTCGCTGACATCATCCTTCTAGAAGAAGATGATGTCACCCATGTTCTAGAAGAGCCGGTACTGATAAAGTTTTCGGTTCGGTGTCCGAAATGCGTAATCTTGACAAAACTCAAAAATCTGAGAGCAAGGCGCTGAAGTTTTATTCTTTCTCTTTAAAACCACTTGGGTTAACTAAATTTTTGACCCTGTTACGGGTATTCCGTAGTCTGCTGAAGATTTTCGGATAAACGTTGTCGGTTACGGAAATGACTTCTGATAGAACCAACTTCTGGACAAAAATTCGCTGGTTCGTAATATGTTCTGACCTAAGAAACCTTATCCCTGGTTTGTTACGACTAATTTGTTTTCTATGGATTCCCATTTTCACTATCGACCTATTTCGATTTATCCTGTATCTTAAAGACTCATCCGGTTTCGTAAATTACTTCGGAGATAGTCCACTCCGAGGTAGAATTTCACTGGTTTATAAAAAGTCCAGATGTCTTAGACTAAATCCCTATGTTTTGGTGTAGGATTTAATTT
Organism: Acacia melanoxylon; assembly: GCA_019022615.1. NCBI lineage: Eukaryota > Viridiplantae > Streptophyta > Magnoliopsida > Fabales > Fabaceae > Acacia > Acacia melanoxylon. Next base: position 239,354 of record JAFJYJ010000090.1, read on the forward strand.
CTACCCATTCTCAAATGTCATGTTGGCTCTTTACCGAATATATTATTATTTTATTCAAAATATCTAGATATTTTATTTATTTATTTTTTATTTATTTTTCTAAGCATAAAATATTTTATTATCATTTTATTATTTATTTATTTAATAATTTCGAATTTCTCCCCTTAAATTAATTATTTACTAATTAATTTACTTATATCTTAATCTAAACAATTAGCCACTAATTACTTAATTAGCCACTTACCGCGACAAAACTCTACAGAATTATAGCGACAAAGTTCGTGCCATTACTAGTCTGCTGTTGTGCCGCCTGTGGAGGTGCACATATGGCTGGTCGAGGAGGTGGTGCTTGCAAAGGAGGAGCAGATCTCGCGTTGGAAATTCCGTGGTTTGTCTTGTCTCGTTGGTAATTCCCAATTCCCGCGATATTGGTTACTGCGGTTCGATTCCGGTTCCAACGAAAATTGGGGTGATTTCTCCATCCCGGATTGTAAGTATTAGAATAAGCATTATTCTCGCGGTATTGTGGCTTTCCGGAAAAACACCTACGCAGCTACTACCGACCGGTCTTGATAAGCGGGATCATGCAAAGTAGGGCAAGAATCGTAGAATGACAAGGGTCGAACAGAACCACATGAGTACCCAATCCGAGGAGGGAAGATTGTACGTCGGGTCACGCCAACCGCCTCACAAGGGAAGTCGATCATCAAGTCTATTCTCCAATCTCTAAGAATCGTCTTTGGACCGGAGGTGTTTGAATCGGGTAAACAGGAGTACCATTGGCCCCGATGCCAAATTGCCGAGAATTAGCGACCATAGTAGATATCAACTCTCGGCCTCTTCGGGTGTCTTGCCATCTAAGGCCCCACCACCGGATGCATCCACAAAACTTTTATCCATCGGTAACAAACCGGAATAGAAATATGTAATTAGGAGTTGGTCGAAATCGGTGGTGTGGACCTTGCACACAATCGCTTGAACCTCTCCCAATACTCATACATGGTCTCCCCATTGATTTGTTTAACACTAGTGATCTCCCTTCCGAATAGCAATGGCTTTTGAGGAAGGAAAGAACCTCACTAGGAATAACTTCGCATATCATCCCAACTCCCAAAGATGTTGGTTGCAAATTGTATAGCCAATCCTTAGCCGCACCATCTAGGGAAAATGGGAAAGCTCTCAGCTTAATGTGGTCCTCATCAATTGCTTGAGGTTTCATTGTGCTGCATACCACATGGAACTCCTTTAGATGCATGTGAGGACATTCACCGCAAGACCATGAAACTTGGGCAACAAATGGATAAGACCAGATTTTAATTCAAAGTTAGCAAAGAAGTTCGGGATATCGAATACACAAATTTTGATTGCCCACATCAGGGGTAGCTAATTCTTTCAAAGTGGGATGAGCTGCTTGCTCTTCTTCCATAATTTCTGAGTTAGCAAAATTGCTACTAGAATCAGTGAAAACAACAAGACTATCAGAAGTACTATCAGAGTCAAGATCAACAGAATGGACACAATCAGACTCAAGTTCAATGTCAAATTCAATATCAAACCCACGACTTAGCCTAACAATTCTTCTAGCAGTAAGAATTGTTCTTTCTATTTCAGGATCAAGTGGCAACAAGTCTTCTGGATTTATAGTAGTCCTAGTACTCATGCAACAAGGCAGAATTTGCAGAAAATCAGAATTACGAAAATGCCACTAAAAGTGGTAAAAAGTAGGAAACACTAAGATGACACACAAACAAAAACAAAAACAAAAGCTAAAACCTATGCTGGAATTTGACCAAAACAAGTCCAAAATAGTATCAAATGATTTTTAAAATGTATGGGACTTGGACAGGGCAACTCCTAGACCATTGGGGAACCCAAAAATGGAATAAAAAAACTTCAAAAATTTAAAAAGTGGTCTAAACGATGGAATTTGGCAAAACTAAGCATACCACATGGAAAGATTTTCGATGTGCCCAGTGAGATAGGCCATTTTCTATCACCATGCAAAATTTCAGACCATTCGGAGATACTCCAAAAAAATTGACCTAGTAGAAATCACAAAATAGAAACTTAAAAAAAACGAAAAAGTGGTCTAAACGTTGGAATTTGGGGAAAATAGGGCGGACCTCACTCCCAAGCGAGTGACTCTTGTTTAAAATGCCCAATTCCTTGTGAATAAGACCTGGTTTGAGTGATCTAGATCAGAAAAATTTTCTGTCCAGTCACCCGAACCACCGAAAACTACTACTGTTGAATGAAACCGATGCGAATTCCCCGGCAGCGGCGCCATATTTTGACAGAGATTTGCCGTGATCTCCCAAAATACCATATTAGAAAAAGATTTGCAGTATAATGTAACCTGGGTCGTTTCTCTCAAGGAATTCGCAGTGGGTTTAAATTAGCAACAGTGAAACAGAACAATAACAATTTGGGGTTTTTTTATTTAAACAGATTAAAAACGAAATTAAACTAAAACAGAACGAAATATGAAGATGCAAAAACAGATTAAAACGATCAACCAGATTAAAAATGGTTAACCCATAATTGGGATTCCATAACCTTCATCGGACAAAAAGATAATAACCAAACTCGTGATTGGTTCTAGACGAACCGAGATCTCTACGTTCGTCCAGATATTCCCTCAACTAGACGATCGTCTAGCATTTAATCGAACACGTGGCGAGCTCGCTGTACGATCGCATAACGCTCTCTCAAAACCCGGTCCGACCTATGTCCTTGGGATATCAATCCAGGTATTAAATCTAATACCTAATCCGCAATTATAATCGGATCCGATTAAAATAAACATAAACGAATTACGTTACCGACTGAAGCGCATATCCTTTGGATTCGTGGAACCCTCAATCCATGGGTTAACCACAGAAACTTAGCCAAGCATGGCTAAGCAAAACACAAAAGAAAAGATGAAGAACGTGAAGAACATGAAGAACGCTTGGGAGAATTTGAAAACTCCTATTTTGATCCACCAAAATCTAAAAACGTGAATGAGAATATGTTTGTGGCTGCTGCCACACTTAACCTAAAATGGAAAAACAAAAATGGGGCTACAATCCAATTCAGGCCCAAAACAGAAAATTAAAAAAAAATGGCTTTAATTACAAATTAAAGCCCAATTAAAATTCCAACTTCGGCTCCAAAATCGACCGCCCTCTTGTCCGAATTTGCCCTTCATGTCTTCATAAGAATTGTAGCTCTCGAATCATCTGAAATATGAAACAAAAATGAGGTAAATCGATGTCCGGTTCAAGAGTTATGGTAGGAATAGTGAAGCAATATAAAACTGGAATTTTATTATTCAAAATGGCTAAAATATAATCAAAGGCCCAAAGCCCAAATAAGTATAAAAGCCATTATTTATTAACTAAAGAGTCCTATATTATTAATCAAGAGATAAAAAGAAGTGTATGAAATATTCAATTATCCCTCCTTCGTCCCTCCCTCTCCACTGTAACTCCTCCGTCCTTCATAAAATACCTCTTCTGCATCATGGAAGTGATAAACGTTAGGATCAAACTGATGAGTTGGTTTTAATTTCAGCAATGCACGGTTGAGTAGGCTGAGTTTGCCAAGATCGAAGGGAATTTTACCAGTGAGCTGGTTGTTGTTGAGATCGAGGTGCATAAGTGAGGCAAGGTAGACAATAGAGGGTGGGATCCTACCTGAGATAGCAATGTCAACGAGGTTCAACATAGTGAGCTGCTGTAAGTTCTTGACTCCGGCAGGAATCTCACTGGAGATGGGATTGTCGATTAGGTCAAGGACACGGAGAGAAGAGAGGGAGACAATCCAATCAGGAACCATTCTAGAGATGGCCTTCCAGGCAGTGATGACAAGGTTGGTAAGGCAATCATAATTGCAAATCTCTAACAAAATGGTGCTAGTCATATAGCCAGAGCAACCTGCTTTTTCAAAAATCGAGTCCTCTGACTCATCACGGAGGTTGATGTTGGAGACACGCGCTCTGGTGGGATCGCAACTAATGCCATACTAGTTGAGATAGCAGTTATTATTGGTCCATAAGTTGTAGATGCCTAAGTGGGGTTTGGTGAGTGCATCTTTGAAAGCTAACACATCCACTCGGTCAAACAGTGAGCAAGAGTGAATGGAGAAAGCAACAACAAGAATTAGAGTTATTACCAAAAACAGAAAGGAAACCATTAGTGTCTCTCTCTGTAAAAGAAAGCGAAGAGAGAGAAAGAGTATCTGTATGGTTTGCTCAGACTTACATCATCCCTGTTTTAGCGGACGTTATTCCTAGGTTTTACTACTTCGCTCACATAGGTATCCCCATGTAAAAGGACATAGAAACGGCCTAAAAACAAACTTTAAATTTTTTTTTGTAGTTAAGATGATACTTCAACTTTGTAATAAAAATAAATAAATAAAGATTATACTTCACCTGATGTCAGGATCTTTTATTGTATAGCGCCCTCCATGCATATGGGTTTTTTATTGAATGCACCAATGTTATAACTCCATAGAAAGGATCTATCCCAAATGACGAGTCGTTGGTTGGAAAACTCATATTAAATTTATATACTCCACTTTATAGTCCAACGTGGGCTCATCACATGATATTTCCTTACTATTTCCTATAAGGAAGCGGAGTGAACTAAAATTTGGAAAAACATCTTTTTGCTGAAGAAATGAACTTGTCCAGACATCTACTCACGTAAGACAATTTTGCAAGAAAACTGCTATGAGATACTCCTCCGGTCCTTAATACAAGAGATATTTGGTTAGTTGATCTAGGTCCTAAATATAAGATATAATTTTAATATTTGCTAATCTTTTTCTAATTTACCACTATTGATGCTCCCTCAACAATAATTAAGGAAGAAAAGGGAATGAGGGAATTAAATAAGACCAATAGGGTGTTTCAAAAAATACATGTCATATTAACAACTTAACTAATAACTTCCTTAATTTAATCAAATTAGGTAAATATGTCTTTTATTAAATACCGAAGGAGTATTAAAAATCTCGACCTTGGATAATCTTCTTCCACCTACACTACCTCCATCGTCCCATCAACCACTTCGGCCATCGTCACCTCCGTGCACCGCCGACCACCACCGACCTCAGTCCTCGGAAAACAGAACCAGCGCCGTGGTTGAGAAGAAGAGGATGATAGCTGAGATGCGAGACTGATAGAGAGCTTTGGACCTGGAATCCCGATCCTCCTCGCCATTATCCTTGATTTCCTTGAACCAGATCCGCCATTGCTCGTGTTCTTCTTCTCCCTTGGTTCCGCCGTTGTTTAGGTATGCATATTCTAAGTTAGCTAATGTTATGTACTGAAGATTTCTTAATTAAGTGAAGGGGGAGTAACAGCAGAATCAGGGGTGTTGATAGGAGTAAAACAAAGCACAAATTGGGATATGGTGTTGTGCAGTGGGGGAGCCACACTGGGGCAGATGAACGCAGGTGCAAACACTAATTTCCAGGTTTTTTTTTCAATAAATGAATGATGGCGGAGAGGACGATGAGAGACGTCTATCTCGGTGCACTGGAGTGGCTTAAGCGTGGCAGCAGGACTGCTTGGTGCTTGCGTTCAGGGTACTGGGGCAAGAATCATAGCTTTAGTTGGGGGTCCGTGCACCGAAGTACCAGGCTCGGTAAGCCCCCTTCCCCCCGAATCAATTGGTTGATTCCTGCAATTATTTCTTGTCATGACCGTTTTTTGTTAATCTATACAAGTAGGGTTTAAGATTATTAATTAAGCTCTGGTTATAGGAATAAGCGGCGATAAGAAAGGATAATTTCTTAGCAAATGGTTGGGCATTTGGGGGTTCATGATAAGTTCTTTAGTCTCAGTTTTCACAATTTTAGACTTTGTGGGGACAGACTCAAATCAGGGCAGATTTCATGGTAATCTCATTGGGTTCTTACTGAAAATTAATTGTTCATGGAGTGTATGAAGAGGCGCATTGTGAAAGACCTGGCTATCACCCAAGAGGGGGGAATTGGGTGTTTGATTAAAAACTTTTGTAAGTTTGAAAATATTTTCGCAATTTACATAAAGCAATAATCAGTCATTCAAACTTATATGCTGAAAATGTAAGACTTAAGGAAAGAGAATATGCAAACTGTGATTTATACTGGTTCGGCCCAATTCTTGACCTACATCCAGTCCCCAAGCAGCACTTGAGATTTTCCACTATCTCGTTGTTTAACCAGGCACAAGAGAAAGGCCTTTACAACCTCACAAGTTTATCCGGGCACTTTTGCAGCCGAATCTCTAACTGAGATACTCCTTCCAATCAGTTACACACTTTGTACTCGAAGTTATCCTCTCACTAGGATACACTCCCCCTTACAAGTTGTAAACAGATAACCCAATCTCCAAGTCCCACGACTTGAGATTCTTACAATGATTTAATAATCAGAAATGTTCTCTCTGAAAGAGAAGATGAATAAACACTGAAGAACATTACAAATCATTTCACTCTCTATGATAAGCTATGTAAACATTGAAAAACACAGGGTAAATGATGAAGATCGGAGTATGAGCATTTTGAGGTTGTATGCGTGTGTCTTGCCTCTTCTGTCTTGAATCTATCTTCTTTTATAGGTGGAGATCAATATATGATCGTTGGATGAAGAAATATAGCCGTTACACTCAGATAGAAACTAGCCGTTAGAATTTCATTTTCTGAACCAGCGACGAATACTCGAGTATTCATTTGGAAACTCGAGTATTGAGTTTGTTGGGTAACTTTAGGTTCCTCTCTGTTTGATCAATACTCGAGTATTGAGATGGAAACTCGAGTATTGGAAGATGCTCTAACGTTTGCTGCTCTCTGTCTGATGGAAACTCGAGTATTGAACTTACATACTCGAGTATTGAACTTACATACTCGAGTATTGACCTTTATTGAACTAACTGTCAACTTTCAAGGGTCATATCTCCCTGGTCTGAACTCCATTTTGGTTCGTTCAACTCTTGATGGAAATATTTCTGAGTCTACTTTCATATGCCAGCAATTTCAACTCAATCAGATTTGTAGTTTGTGAGTTATACTCAAACTATTGAAGCTTGGTTTGCTGTGTGGTGTGGATTTATCTATCAACTTCCACAATTCATAAATATCTCATATGAACTCCTTTGGGCTTGAATTATATATCAAAATGACGCATTGGGAGTCTAGTTTCATATTCCACTTATTTCACCTCAATCCGATCTCTGGTTTAGGAGATATCATCGAATTACCAGACGTTGCCCGTGCGGAACGTGAAACAGAGCTGATCACGCTGCATACTCGAGTATTGACTTGGATACTCGAGTATTGCAAGTCCAGAGAGGCCAGAGATGCTGAAGACACTTCAATACTCGAGTATTGATGAACATAATCGAGTTTTGACTCCTAAACTCGAGTATTGAGTTCTTTACTCGAGTTTTCTCATCCTGAAGCTATTTTTTGCTGACTTTAGCTCCTAATTGTGCGATTCCAACTTCCATATGATCTTGGAGGCTTCTAGCATCAATATAAGAACTTGAATAATGATATCTTCATTCCATTCAACAATTTCTTCCTTTTTCCATCTCCCAACTTGATCATTCTTTATCATTTAACTTCACATCTTCTTGATTCAATTTCTTTTTCTGATTCAGTACTTCTTCTTGTTAAACGTTCTCCGTCATTCAACTTGTAATACCCTAAAAACCCTAATTAACATAAATGTTATATTTTGATAAATATTACATTATAGTAAAAGGAGAGTATATTGTCTCAAATTTTGGGATATTGTTTATTATAAATTTATGAGTAATTTCTCCTTGAGATTTAAAAGGAACAAGTGTGAATCTTGAGATTTCATTTAGGGATCATAATATACCCTAATATAAATATTGAATTTTAGCAATTAAATACTAAAAATACAAAGGTGAATTTATTAATTATATTTTCATCCAAAATTCACTTTGGAATTAATTAACCAATGGTTAATTATGAGTCTACATATTAGGATCTATAAAATGTAATATTAAATCACATAAAATAATAACTATTATAGATGATCATAAAGCAATTAGAGAATATCTAATTAAGGAAATGATTTTTGAAAAATCAAGAGGCAATTATAATAAATTTATCATGATTAAGCACAATCTTAAATAAATCATGAGAGGCAATTAAATGACATAGAAATTGTAATACCCAAATAATTATTTATATTTGGATAAATAATACCTATTTAAAATAGGTGAATATGTGGTCTCAAATTTTTCTATTATGTTTATTTTCTAGGCAATTTCTTCCTAGAATCAAGGTGATTGAAGATTTAATTTTCTAAATCTTATTAGGGATCATAAAATATCCTAAGATTATCATAATCAAGTATAATCTTAACAATATCATAAATGCAATTAAATATCATCAAAATGCCTAAATCAATTAAAGAAAATTAGCAACAATTATTGGGCAATTAAATTTGCAATAATTGAGATATTTTTGTAATTTTCGAAATTAAATAATAATTAATTTTAAAAGGGCATAATTAAGAATATATCAACTTAATTAATATCCAAATGATATCTAAAGGCCAAAATTAGTACAAAAGGGGTTTTTAATCATAAAGATTAATATAAAAACCTATCAAATATTGACAATTAGGCCTAATAACCCCTAAAACACTATATTAAAAATATTAACCGAGATTAATTAATCCTCCCTTAAATTATTTAAAGGTGGCGAAATTTGTTAATTAAAGAGGCAAAGTAATTTCATTAATTCTTAATCTTAAATCATTAACAAATATCATCAATAGTGTTTAGATTTTTCCAACCTAAATCAAAGGTTTGGATTAAATTTAATAAAGCTTAATCTAAAGGCTTTAAAAATTTGATTTTATAAAGCATAATCCATGTGAAATTATAATCAACCAATAAGGGGCTTTCTTCTAGATATTGTGGAATAATTAAAAAACCAAATTGAAGAGCAACTTGAAGGGGGTACACGGCTTTGCTAAAAAAAATCTGAATTAAAAGTGTTTATTAATTACCCAAATCACATGCTAAACAAATCATAATCAAAGCATTAAAAGTTGAAGACTTTAAAGGCTTTAGGATAGGGAATCTTGGAGACTTTTGGGGCATGTTAATAAAGTGAATTTAGAAAAAGATGAAGAGGGAGGAGTACACGGTTTATTGGAGTAAAAGATGAAGCAAATAATAAATCTAGATATTAACCATAAGTGTCTTAATCAAGCTTTAAATCAAAGAAGACTTTAAGGAAAGTTGGAAGAGGATAATGAAGACTTTGAAGGTAAATGGAAGAGGATAGGATTAGTTGAAAAAGATGAGGGGGGGGCGGTTGAATTGATGTGTGTGTGTGTGTGTAAGTGATGTAAGCAAGTGAGATAAAAATGGTTAAATTAATTAATGGTGAGATAAAAATGGTTAAATTAATTAATGGTGAGATAAAAACCATTAGGATAAATTCAAGACACAAATAAATGAGAATCTATAGAAAATAAATTATATCTTGAGAATCATTGATCATAGATCAAATATAAGTAGATATTGTGAACAAGCATATTTTAAGTTTGGATTTGGTTATCTTAAAAATCATTTTTCTCAAATTTTTTTATTAATATTTAAGTGATTAAAGTATTAAATAAGACTTCTAATTAAGCCATAAATTTGATGAAAGTGGAGCTTAATCACCAAGAGGGGGTGAATTGGGGATTTTTAAAAATTCTTTCAAAAGAGCTCTGTTTTTCTAATGCTAAAACAGAGTAGAATAAATAGAGAAGAGAAGAATAGCAAGACACAAGAATTTATACTGGTTCGGTCCAATCTCTTGACCTACGTCCAGTCCCCAGACTCTCTGGGATTTTCACTATCACTATTGATTACACACTCTGCACTCAAGAGTAATTCTCTCACTAGAACTTACTCCCCCTTACAAGTTGTAATCAATGAACCCAATCACCAAGTCCCATGACTTGTGATTCTTTACAATAAATTATTTGTAAGCAATAAACTCTCTCTAAGAGTGGATAATAATAAATAATGAAGCTCTAATGTATCAACAGATACTTTACACAGAGAAAACTTAAGAGTAGTTGGAAACTTGAATGATTTTTGTTTTCTGCAGTCTTGGTTGTTGAGAGGAATTGAATGCTACTCTATTTATACTAAGAGAGCATTAAAGATCCGTTGCAAACTCCATTTTGACCGTTGGTGAGTTAATCTAGCTGTTGGAGACATTTTGGAGTCTTCTCTCTCTACTCTTTAGTTAATCCAGTTGTACAGAAGTTAAGTGTTGACTTCTTGAGAATTAATCCGTTTGAATAGCAGCTACTGGATGTGGAAGGTAGACATTAATTCTTTGTAGGCGTGTGCAGAAGAATTACCCAAAAGTATGCAACTTTATAGGTTCAGCATTTAATGTTCTGACATGCTTTTTGCTTTTGCTTTAAACCTTCAATTAGTATTCTCTAATCCATCTAAAACTCACTAACAAAGTGGTTAAACATAGTTGGGAATATCAGAGAATAATAATGGCAAGCATTGAAATCAATCAAAGAAGTTTTCACAAATTCGTTCAACTTGATTTTCAAAACTTGCGACCAATACTCGAGTATGTTCTTCAATACTCGAGTATGCCACTATGCACTAATGTGAATACTTGAGTATTCTTATCAATACTCGAGTATTCCTCTTCCAGAGAAGAACTTCAAGTTTTGAGCTTTGGACTTATGTTTTTGAATAATGTCAATACTCGAGTATTCAAACCAATACTCGAGTTTTGAACTTTTTATGTGAAAATAAGTTCAAGTCCAAAACCTCAATACTTGAGTATTCAAATCAATACTTGAGTTTTCAAAACATTTGAAAAAGTGTCAAGCTCTCTGTATGCCCAATACTCGAGTATTCAACTCAATACTCGAGTAATCACTTTGTTTGAAAACCTTTGTGAAATCTTTTCCAAGTCAATACTTGAGTATTCTCTTTAATACTCGAGTATTCAAATAACTTGGAAATAGCAACCTTTCTGTATGGCCAATACTCGAGTATTGAAATGTTTTCAAAAACTTGTGAAGTCTCTGCCAATTTAATACTTGAGTTTTCATTTCAATACTTGAGTATTCATAAACATGTGTAAAGTTTGAAAACTTTCTGATAGCCCAATACTCGAGTAATCAAACCAATACTCGAGTATTCACATGTGGAATACTTTGATGACTCTCTGTATAACCAATACTTGAGTTTCCAAATGGATACTTGAGTATTGGCAATTTTGCCTTTTAGTGAAAGAGTCTCTGTATGGTCAATACTCGAGTATTCAAACCAATACTCGAGTATGGCTCATTGTGAAAAACTTGGAATGCTCTTTGTAAGCTCAATACTTGAGTATTCAGGGGAATACTCGAGTATTGCTCATCTTTGTGAAAGTGAGTCATTCTCTGTCAACTCAATACTTGAGTATTGAAACCAATACTCAAGTATTCACTTGACAGTAAGTTTTTCAACTTACCAAAACACATTTTAATTTGCGTTTACAATTGTCAGTTATCATCAAAACACATAGGGAACTAACATTTGAGATTAGAGAAGTGAAAAAAAAGACTTAAATAAAATTACCAATTTGCTACTAACTATATAAGCATTTGGTGTAATTAAAAAATGAAACAAATAAACTAGAAGAGAAGGGAGTAGAACTCGGTCATATAGCTTGGATAAGGAGAGAATAATTAATCACCAATCAAGCATTAATCATAAAGTAAGATGACATTATTAGGGGGGACAAATTGGAATGTACAATTTGACTTAAGAGGTAAAAAAGATGATGATGAGAAAGGGAGAGGGAGGAAGTCGGTTGGAGTGTGAGTGAAGAGAGAAAAAGATGTCTTATGCAATAAGAAAAAGGCCATGACATTTTGCTATAAATAGGGACATTAGGTTCTTCAATTCTTCACACCAAAAATCAACCCAAGAGGTGATTTTCTAAAGAGAGTAGAGAGAAGTGAGAGCTAGTGGGAAGCAAGAGGGAGGAAGTTCTTCAAGAGGTAAGCAAGCTTTGAGTTTCTAATCTTTAGCTTTTGGTAGTTCTTGAAGTTCTAATTCAAGTTCATAGCTTAAATGTTGTTTTGACCTTTAATCTTCCAATTATAGTTTTGTTTTCATGTTTTTATGGTTAAAATTGGCTTTATTTCGAGAAAAAAATGATGAAGAAGAAGTTATAACAAAATTTTTGGAAGATTATATTCAAAATAGTGAAGCTCTGGCGAAAATTTGTCGGTTAGCGATTTCTGAAAGCAATTATAAAAACGCTGGTATCTTATGTTGAAGATGATATTCTAAAATTATGGGAAACTTCATTGTAAAAGTATACATATAGAGCTTTCCAAATATACCTATAGCATGTCGTTTTGAGTTTTGTGCTAGGAGATAAAAATTCTACAAAATGGGCTACGAAATTCTGGAAAATTCTGGGCAGAGGTTGAAAACCTTAAACCTGGGATTTGTTCAGAAAATCTGGGCAATAAAAAATATTTTTTATTAAAATTAGACATCTTAAGGATTCCGTATAATTTTACGGATCCTCGTTTCGAGTTCTATGGAATTAATTATGATTTTTCAAAGTTAGGCGAAAAATCAGACACTTGTTGTACAATAGCGTTTTTTAAGAAAATAAGAAGAAATTAAATTGTAAATAATTAATCCAGGGGAAATATGGTCATATATAGTCAAAATATATCTTGAAATAATATTTATGAATTAATAGAGGCAATATTACCATTATAGGATTACTGTGCACGAATACCGTCAAAAACAAGCGTACCGTTAATATCGACTCAGGTACGGACGCGTATTGTAACATTAACTCTTATGCTTATTTTATGCCTATATATGATAGTTGTGTTCATATACTAGGACTCTGTCTTAAATTGTTCTTGATACATTCAAATATATACGGATTATGGTTATTGTAACATCCCATTTGAAAACGGCGGGAATTTTTTTAAAACGTTTCCAAATATTTCAAGCAGAGTAACCAGAGTAGAGCATTGGAGCGAGTAAGTAATTTACATTACATTCAAAATATGGACCATAGTGTAAATGTATCGGATTACGTCATCCGTAATTCTCAAAAGTTAAAGAAACTAAAGAAAACAATAGATAATGTAGACACGTCTTGGCCTACTCCACCGCTAGCCTCGATCGCCAAACATCGGTCCTCCAGACCCTGATGCTACAGCTGAGATCCATTCCACATATGGATCTCAGGTAACGGTTAACCTTATGCTCAAATAAACAGTATACGTACAACAAATATTCATTTCAATACAGCATATCATCACAAAAGCAAATAGCAGATGTATGATCAATAACATGGACAGAACATAAGCACAAAGCAGTATGTAAAGTCTATCTCTCGACTAGTTCTGCACATATCCAGTGCCACACCACAACGTGTCCTCAGCGCTAGGAATAACTCAAACGGCATTACCAATACTATAATCCGTGGGTAAAGTCGTAAGTATCTCCGACGATTCTCAATAGAACCTCGTCTATGAACGTATCTATAACGCAAAAGTATATAAGCAGCATAGAGTTAGGGTTACAAAGACGCGTCCATACCTTATTTGCAGATATCCGGCTCTTCCGGCTAAAAACGGTACTTTTGACGCCGTACGTAAAACAAATAAACAATGGCTCAACAGCGGCAAACAGCGGAACGATGGAATTTCGACAGCGATTCGACGTCAGAAGTATTCTAATCAGAATAATAACACACTTATGAATATTTGGCAGCATAACAGGCATTTTAGGTGAAAAAGACCATTTTGCCCCTACTACCCCTATTTGGCGGAATTTCGCGTAACTTCGTTACTTTGACCTTATTCCATTTCAAAATTATCCCCACTATGTTTTTACCTCGTCAGGCATCTTTCAATGCAATGAGGCTTAAAAACAAGTATAGGAATATATTCGAAACTTCCTAGATCAAAACAACAAGTTCTACTATAACTACCGAAAGAACTACGGAAACTAAAAGCTAAGGACAGAAGAACTTACTCGGAGCTAGGCAGAATTTTTGCAGAGCTTCTCTCTCTAAGTTTCGGCCAAGGAAGAGAGAAGAATGGTGTGAAGAATGAAGAAGAGGGGAGGGCTATTTATAGAAGAAGGGAGGGACAAGGTGGGCATTAACACAAAAGTCTTCAGATCGGATTCCGGCCGTTGGATCGAATTTTTGAGGACAAAGCAATCTTGGCCATCCACGGTCAAGGCCGACCTCTTGGGGTCCCAAAAGTCAAAGGATGAGTTGTCATCCAAGATGACTCTTGCTTTATGTCATCCGATCCGATAAAGCTACCCGATCGGTGTCCGTTTCGCGCGATTTCGCAGAAACTCAAAAATCCGGGCATGTAACTTTGAAGATCTTTTCATCCTCTTTCATATTATCTATTTTGATCCTCTTTTTGATCATATCCAGGTATTCTCCGGTGCGTCAGAAGATATTCGAACAAACGCGTCCGGTTACGGAAATCGCTTCCGATAGAACCAACTTCTGGATAATAATTCGCTGAATCGTAAAATGTTCAGTTGTTGCCTAACTTAATCTCGTGTTTGAAACAACGCAATTGTTTCTATAGGTTCTCACTTTGCCTATCTGGCTCTACTCTATCGATCGCCTTTCCGTCTTATTAGGAATTAGGGTTTTTGGTTAAGGAAATCAACGTCTGGTAAATTCTTTCTTCATGTAAAAAATTTACTTGTTCTTAATTTGATCAGTCTGAAAAGACTTTTACCTCTCGGGTTTACCTGTAGAATTTATTTTCGACTTTTCCCTGGCCTCGCCCGTAAGCCGACTCACCGCATTATATTATTATTTTATTCTAATTATCATTTTAATTATTTAAACAATTATTTTTAATTAAAAATACCAATAATTTCGGCCCCTTCATTTTAAAATTCAGTTTTAATTATTTTTTCATAATTTTTTCCATTTTTTAAAAATATAATATTTTTTTACCAAAAATTCTTGTTTTACCCCTGCCTTCGTTAAGGCTTAATCAGGCCTAAATTCTTCGTTTAGTGATCTTTTTAGGATTAGATTTCTTCATAAATTTATCCTTACTAATTTTTCTTAATCATTTTATCATAATCAGTAAGTATATTTTATGCTAATTACCAGCCTTAATCTCTTAATTAAGGATTTTACCATAAACTTAACTTTATATATTTCTCTTGTTTTTTGAATCAATTAGATAGTAATTATCTAATCATTCTCTTACCAATGGTTGATAATTTTATAATTTACAGTATATTATTATCTTACAAACTTTATACTGACATTGTCATTTTATATCCTATGTAAAATATTTAAAAATGTTTACACCATAAGGTTACTTTATGGTTCCGTAATGCTTTTTAAACATTTCTTCATGTTATTTCCTCGAAATAATTTATTAAATTCTTATAATTAAAGATAATACTCCCATAATTTTCTCATAATTTTTCATGATCTTTCGTATTTATCATAATATGTTTAGACTGTTTTTATCACCATTATTGCATTTTTAGTCATTCTGTTCATCTGATTTTTCTGTAACTTTTACGACAATTATAACAATTTTCTATAATAGTTTTAAACTCATGAATTTGCTTCATCAAAATTTTCATTAATTTCTCTTATCTCAAGAATTCCAGATTTGCTAAAATCCGGTATTACATTTCTCTCCCCTTAAACAAAATTTCGCCTCGAAGTTTAATCTATACTAACTAGACTACGGGCCATAAACTCGGGTACTTCTCCTTCATGTCACTCTCGGTTTCCCAAGTTGCCTCGTTTGGTGACAAACCCTTCCACCACCTTCACTATCGGTATAGTTTTAGTCCTAAGCCGTTTCTCCCGGTGTTCGAGAATTTGCTCCGGCTCGACTACAAAGGTGTTATCATGTCGTACTTCAACATCATCATACTTTATGACATGATCTCGATCTGGTAGGTATTTCTTCAGTTGTGACACGTGAAAAACATCGTGGAGATTACTCAGGTTCGGGGGTAACGCTAGTTGATATGCAACTGGTCCTCGCTCGGCTAACACTTCAATTGGTCCAACGTAACATGGACTAAGCTTCTTTCTCTTCAGTGTTCTGCCGACACCTAAGTTCATCGGAGATAATTTCGAAACACATGGTCTCCGACTTCAAACTTCAACGGTCTTCTCCTCTTATCTCGCATAGCTCTTCGTCTACCGTGTGCAAAGCAAGGAATCTCTTCTTGATCGAGCGATCGCTCGGAGGGCTCTTTTAGCATATCTCGGTCCAAGAAACCGCGTGACGCATCCGTCCGAAGATAAAGGCGATTGGCACTTTCGCCCATACAACGCCTCGAACGGGGCCATTTGTATGCTTGAATGATAACTATTGTTATACGCAAATTCTGCTAGTGAGAGGTGTTCGTCACAATTTCCTTTGAAATCCAGGGCACATGCTCGCAAAGATATCCTCCGCTCCGTATCGTCCTCTCTCGATTGACCGTCGGTTTGAGGGTGATAAGCCGAACGAACTTCAGCTTGGTACCCATTCCTTCATGTAGTGCTTGCCAAAAGCGGGATTGGAATCAAGTATCCCGATCGGAGATAATACTCTTAGGGACTGCGTGCGGTCTCACGATCTCTTTGATGTAGAGTGCGCCCAATCGTTCGGAGAGTAGTGGATGCTAATGGGTATGAAATGTGCCGACTTGGTTAATCGGTCGACGATCACCCAAATGGTATCGTGATGCCCGATCTTAGGTAGACCTACCACAAGATCCATGGTCACATTCTCCCATTTCCACTCCGGCATAGCTTCTAGTCCTTGCGAGAAGACTGGGGGTCGCCGGTGCTCAATCTTTACTTTCTGGCAAGTTAGACACCCAGCTACGTACTGAGTTACGTCTCTTTTCATCCTAGGCCACCAAACTTCGGCCTTCAAGTTCTAGTACATCTTGACCATTCATGGATGTAGAGTGTACTTACTCTTATGAGCCTCATCCATTATCTTCCGCTTCAGTTCATCAACTGGCGGTATGTAAATGCGCCCCTTGTGTCTGACCAATCCACTCGATGAAAGGTCGTGGTCTTGGGTTTCACCTTGAGAGATCTTCTCCCGCATGGAGATTGCCCAATCATCTTGTCTCTGAGCTTTATCAACTTCATCTCTTAGGTCGTACTCCCCTTGACTCACAAAAAGATTTGCAAGGTAGGCGCCACTTGGTGCGTTGAAATCCATGCAGATTTGGTTTGAAAGATTCAGGTCTCTGAAATCTTCAAGTAATTTCTGCTCTTGTATCATCATGTATGATACTTGCACCTTCTTCCCCGCTTAGAGCATCCGCAACGACGTTTGCTTTCCCCGGGTGATACTTGATCTCCGGTTGTAGTCTTTCAAAGCAAATCCATCCAACGACGTTGCCTCATATTCAGTTCCTTTGATCAAAGAGATACTTCAGTGCTCTTGTGGTCGCAGATAATTCTACGTTTGTACCGTACATGATAATGCCTCCATATCTTCAAAGCGAACACGATGGCAAAGCAAGCTCCAAATCGTGTGTAGGATAGTTCGACTCGTGCGGCTTCGGTGACGAGAGGCATAAGCCACCACTCGCCCAATTGCATTAGGACACAACCCAATCCTTGCCCACCGGCATCACTATAGACCACGTAAGTCTCATCAGGATCTGGGATGATCAATACTGGTGCTGAAGTCAACCTCTCCCTCAGTCTCTGAAAGCTCTCCTCACAGTCATCTCCCCATACAAAGGGTTGATTCTTCCTTGTAAGCTTTGTCAATGGTAGGGCAAGATGCGAGAAATCCCGTATAAATCTGCGGTAATATCCCACCAGACCTAGAAAACTACGTATCTCCGTCACTGTCTCTGGCCTCTTCCAGTCCAGAACTGCTTCCACCTTGCTCGGGTCAACAAAGAACTCCGCCGCTAGATATCACATGGCCCAGAAATCTCACTTCTGGCAGCCAAAATTCGCATTTGCTCAACTTTGCGTAGAGCTGCTTCTATCTTAGTATGCTCAATACTAGGCGCAGATGTTCTTCATGATCTTTTCTACTTTTGGAATAGACGAGTATATCGTCAATGAACACCACCACAAATTGGTCCAGGTGTTGTCGGAAGATACGGTTCATGTAATCCATGAATACCGCAGGTGCATTGGTCAATCCGAAAGGCATCACAAGGAATTCATAATGCCCATATCCGGTTCTCGAAAGTCGTCTTGGAAATATCATCGTCTTTGACTCGCAATCGATGATATCCCGAACGTAAATCGATCTTTGAGAATACGGTGGAACCAGATAATTGATCCAAAAGATCATCAATCTGGGGAAGTGGATATTTGTTCTTGACGGTTACTTTGTTGAGTTCACGGTAGTCGATACAGAGTCGGAAACTTCCATCTTTCTTCTTGACAAATAGCACTGGGGCTCCCCACGGTGATACACTGGGTCGGATGAACCCCTTCTGTAATAGCTCTTCAAGTTGTTTCTTCAACTCCTGCATCTCATTTGGAGCCATACGATACGGCGCCTTTGAAATTGATCCTGTACTAGGCATCAACTCAATGGTGAACTCGACTTCTCTTGTAGGAGGTAGCTCGGTGAGATCCTCCGGGAACACGTCAGGAAACTCGTTTACAACGGAAATGTTCTCAAGTGAAAGCTCGTCAGCCTTTAACCGAGAAAAAGATCATATATGCTTGGCATCCCTCCTTCATGCATCCGTCGCCCTCCATACGAGAGAGAAAATTTAGGCTCACATCAACTTTGTCTCGCTAGGTGAATCGAAGAACGTTATCTTCTTGCGCTAGTTAATCATCGCACCGCTCGTTGCTAGCCAATTCAACCCGAGTATGACGTCTATGCCATGAAGTGGCAGTCGGATAAGGTCCACTTTTGAAACTCGTCCATCAATGCTCACGGTACAATCAATACATGCATAAGAAGCTAAGGATTTCAAGCCAAGTGGTGTAGATACTATCAGATCATAAGACAATCTAGAGGCATGCATTCCTAGACGATTTGCACAATCATAGGAAATAAACGAACGACTAGCACCCGTATCAAACAATGCTTGCGTAGATTTCCGTTGATAATAACAAGTACCTTGCACCATCTCTCGGAGACTCTCCGGCCTCCGTATCGTCGTCGCCGCAAAAACCCGGCCTTGGCTCCTGCGGTGTTGCCACCGCCGCAATCTCCGGACAGTTCCGGCCGATATGCCCTGTGTTTTTGGCACTTGTAGCATATCGGCTTCCCATCACGCCTGGATCCGGATGGTCCTTTCGCACTTTGGGCAAGTTTGGGTCCCCGCTTGACCGGGATAACCTTGTTGCCCTTGTTGGAACGGCTTCTTGCCTCCGCCTCGGAGTTGTTCCATGTGAAAGACACGGCTATCACCCAAGAGGGGGGGTGAATTGGGTGTTTGATAAAAGTTTAGGAACTTTGAAATTCTTTTCGCAACTTATTGAAAGCAGTTTGAATAATAATAATTGATAAAGCAACAGTCAATCATTCAAACATGTATGCACATTCAGATATATATATGCTGAAATATAAGAGATAAGGGAAGAGAATGTGCAAACCGATTTATACCGGGTTCGGCCCAATCCTTGACCTACGTCCGGTCCCAAGCTCCACTTGAGATTTTCAATCCACTATCTTCTTTCAACTTGATTACACGATCTGTACTTGAAGTAATCCTCTCACTAGGATTCACTCCCTTACAAACCGTAATCAATACACTTGCTTGATCACACACTCGTACTCGAAGTAATCCTCTCCCTAGGATTCACTCCCCTTACAAGCCGTAATCAACACAATGTGTTTCCCACTCAAGATCACCCAATCTTGAGTATCTCACGATAGAATGATAAGATGTGTACAATAACTCTTCTCTCTCGAAGTAGATGGATAAGCACTGAAGCACAATTACAAGTCATCTCACTCTCTATGATAAGCTATGTAAACATTAAGAACAGAGAGTAAATGATATGAGAATCAGAGTATTAACATCTTGAAGATGTCAGCTTGTGTCTCTGCGTTTTTCTGCTCTGTGTACTCTGTATTTCGTGTATTCTGTGTGGAGTCTTCAAATCTTCAGGTATTTATGATATTTGAAGCTTATGACCGTTATAGATCCGTTCTGACTTGAACCCATTCGAAAATATAGTTGTTGTGTGCATTTCTGTAGAATATAGCTGTTGAGAAATGGTTTTTGAGATATAGCTGTTGGGAACATTTGCAGACTTGAATATTTGAATATTGGCTCTTCAAGAATGTCTCCCATGATGTTCAGCTTTTGTTGGTGGGAGCCTTGTCATCGCTTGGTGAATGGTAGTCTTCTTTCCAGTCGTCTTCCATTTGCTTTGTTTGAGAAGATATAATAAAATAATATAAGTGGCTCATGGAGTTGCTTTATTTGACTTTAAAGCAAATTCAAATCTTCTCAAGTCTGAAGTTAAAGCATATCAAAGACATTGGACATTCGAATCCATTAGAGAACATTATCGCGAGTATTCAATTTCGTTTCCTCATTGAATTCGTCTTCTTTGCCGATTCGAAATTCCCGCAAAGAAAGTTCATCTTCAAGCTTATGACAGATTTTGGTTTTGTCAAGTTTGATGTAATCTCAAACTTTAATCACCTGAAACTTATACACAAATGATATAAATGATGTTAAGAAGTAGTATTAATCATTTGGGTAATCATCTGGATGTTTATCAGAAGAATCAGGATTTCGAAACTCTGATTTTCTGAAGCTGAGATGAAAACTCGAGGTTTCATTTGCAAAACTCGAGTTTTGAGGTTGCAATACTCAGATTGCTTTCTCGTCGACCAAAACTCGAGGTTTTGGTTCCAAACCTCGAGGTTTGAAGATACTCGAAGTTCGTTGCTCTCGTCGATGAAAACTCGAGGTTTCCATTGAACACTTGAGGTTTTGACTTTGTTCGGCTTTCTTGAAATAACTGTCAACTTTCGGGGACCATATCTCCCTGGTATGAACTCTGTTTTGGTCCATTTAACTCTTGATGGAAAGCTCTGTGAGTCTAATTTCATATGCCACCAATTTCAGCTCAATGTAATTTGTAGTTTGTGAGATACACTCAAAACATTGAAGCTTGGTTTGCTGTGTGGCGTGGATGTTTCTGTCAACTTCCACAATTTATAACTCCTTGATATGAACTCCTTTGGGCTTGGATTTTATATTAAAATGATGCATTGGGAGTCTAGTTTCATATGCCACTGGTTTCACCTCAATCCGATCTCTGGTTTAGGAGATATCATCAAATTACCGACGTCGCCCATGCCGAACGTGAAACAAAGTGTGGAGTGAAGAGCCGATAGTATTTGGAAACTCGAGGTTTTGACCGAAACCTCGAGGTTTGCTAGTCCAGAGACGCCGAGATGCTGAAGGCACTTGAAAACTCGAGTTTTGATGGAAACCTCGAGGTTTCTCGTCAGCTTCATCTAAACTTGAGTTTTGAGTTCCAAACCTTGAGGTTTGTGTTCTAAACTCGAGGTTTATCATCCCGAACCTCACATTTGCTTGATTTAACACTGAATTGAGCCATTCCAACTTCCATATGATCTTGGAGACTTCTAGCATCAATATAAGAACTTGAATAATGATATCTTCATTCCATTCAGCAAGTTCTTCCTTCTTCCATCTCCCAACTTGATCATTCTTCTTAGGCTCATCATTCTCTCAGCTTCTTCTACCTTCTTCAATATCCAGTGATGAAGCTTCATTCCAACTTCTCGCTATCATAGAGACTTTCAGTATCACAAGAACTTGAATGTTGATATTCCTATTATATTGTGCAAGTTCTTTTGATAACGTCTTTCTCTAGTCTCTTCTCTTCTTCTTGTTTATTCCCAAAGTTATTTGATAACTTCTTGCTTCCTTGACATTCTGATATTCCATTTATATTGCAAGAGCTTCTTTCTTTCGTCTCCTTTCTTGGTCAATCTCTATAGTTCAACTTGGAATAATCTTCTTCAATATCTCCTTCTTGATTAATCTCTATAATTCAACTTGGATTAATCTACATTAAATACAAATGCTTAGTCAATGTAGGAGATAACTATATTACTCAATCTTTTTGCTTTTAATAATGACATCTATATAAGACATCATCAAAACTAATCATAACCAACATTCTCCCCCTTTTTGATGATGGCAAATATTTTAAGAAAAAATATGTATGGATATGAAAATATATCAAATGCAACAATGCAACATATTTTTCTTGCCATTCTCTCCCCCTTATTTGTCATTAGCAAAAAGTTGAATTTAAGAAGAAATGCTTAGAGAGACAAATATGAAACCAGATTAAAAGGAGTCAAAGAACTGATTTTCTCTCCTTGATTTGAAATTGTTTTCATTCTAAATATGATGCAATTTGGAATGTTTTTATGAAAACAAATTTGAAAGAATTTAGAGAGGTTTTCAAGAAATTTTTCATACTTAAAGCATATAGATACCAAACATGTGCAACATATCTATCGAATATAAAAGAATAGAGATTAGAAATGCTCATGTAGGTTCTGCAAATGATGAATGATCGATGAAGTCCATTTGCTTGCTTTGTTGTATGAAATCATCTAAAGTGTGCTCAATAGAAGGATCATGAATATCCTTTGAGATGTGAAGATGAAAGTACTTGTCTTCTTGAGGGTTGTCTCATATGAAAGAATATGCTCGAGTTCAACTTCCATCCTTTTCTTCATAGATTATCTATGTAGAGCATATCTCAACTTCAATGATTGATCGTCAAAGCATCTTTCCTTAATTGACTTGTTTCTCATTGTAGTTCATTAAGGAAAGTTGTAACACATAACAAAAGTTTCGCACCAAATTGAAAACTTTCTTTGCGTAAGAGATTTGTTAGTGCAACCAAATATCAAAGTATTCCTTTCTAAGTGATATTTTCAAATAAAAATAATGAAAGGAAAATATGATATTAACTCATCATCAAAACTAATAAAAGATAGTGAATGCAGATGAGTATGCTTAAAAAGGTTTTCTTCAAATAAAGGAGATGAGCTTTTAAAATATAAAAACACATATGAATGTGAAGCTCCCCTTAATGAATGCATGACCGAAAAGTGAAGCTCCTTTAATGATACCAAATAATGATGTGACACCAAGTGTTATGAGGTCTCGAATTCATCTAACTCCAATGGACATAACATGGTATCTCAGAATTAAGAACTTTCAAGTACACATGGGTGGACTTGAAATTGGTATGAAGGAAAACACTTATACTTTTTATGATGATAAAAATGTTTAAAGCATAAGGATCTTTTTAGAAATAAGTGTGCTCAGTCGTGATGAATAAAATGAAATCAATGAAATCAAGTTAGCCTAGCATGTTTATGATATATGCATATTATTTCAAAATACAATACCTCACTCAAGTAATATAGTAATTACTTGAGTCATAATCATTTGTAATCCATAGATGCCTCATTTTGGCTAGCCAATTTTCGATGATGTGATCAATATTGAGGCTCTCCCGATATTGATGAGCTTTGGGCGGATGAGTCTTTACACCCACCAATTGCTTTGAATTCATCTTAGAATTAGAAATCCCAAATGAGCTTTGAATAAGAACTCAAAATTAGTTTCTCGCTCATAGCTTCTCATCAAGCTAATATGCTCCTTATCATCTTGGCCTAAGCCTATTGCTTGTGATGGAATGTCAATCAAGTGATGTCACGTAACTTGCGACATAGCCACCTGAAATGGTCTATTTTGTTTGCCTATGTTCTTTGTATTCAACAAAGAACATTTTGATCAACTCCCGCAACAATATATGTTCTTTGGTACCCAATGATTCTTGAGTCCATACAAGATTAGACATAACAACTCTTAAGCTCTTATATAATTTAACAATTGGAGCAAAGAGTATAACAATCAAAGAACAAAAACATAGTTTTACCCAATCAAGTAAGTTCAAGTCAATGAATCAAAAAGGGTAATAACTAAATGATACAAAAAATGTTATTTCTCAATGACAGTTTGTAAATATACTTTATGCAGAAAAGATGTCATTGATAAAATGCATGTAAGTTTGATCAAAGAGCATAGAAAACCTTATCCATAAAGATAAGCATTTATCAATTCACGGTTTATGAATCAGCTCAGATTTTTCAAGAATGATAATGAAATATGCAAAGTGTTTCAAATCTTGAATGTTCTTTCAAAATATGATAATGCATTATGAAATCAAAATTTTGATTAATGAAAGATTCATTTTTGAAACATGTTTGAAAACAATGTTCATTTTAAACATGGTGGAAGTCAACATGTTAAAGAATAGATCAGAATGCTTCAAGATTAAGAGAACATGTGAAACATTGAAGTTTACATGTAGAGGAATTTTCCCAAGAGCAAAAGTCATAATGGTAAAGCATTTTCGAAACATGCTTTGCACAACAGAAATATATGAGCACAATGACTTTGCTATTGTCTAAGAGATGATCTTGCCTTTTAGAATAGAGTCTTGAAGTATATGAATATTCAAGGCAAGAATATAAATATAGTTACTCATAAATGGATGAAGATAAATGTATATTTGAGTAACTTGACCAATAAGAGCTTATCCAATAAGCATAAGACTTTCACAAATTGAATTCTTTTTTCGGGAGATAAGCTTGAAACTCATATAGATAATCAACTTGTTAGATATAAGATCTAACTTGATTGAGAATGAAGAATGAGGAGTTCAAGCATCATATTGAATACCAAAGGTCAATATGTGAATGATAGGAAAAACTCAACTTGAAAAACTTGAAGCATATCCAACATTCAATATACAATATTAACTTCCAATTTGAAACATTATTTGAATGCAATCAAAGTATGGATATGTTTTCAAAGCATTTGTATGCATTTTCTCAAAACAATGTGAGTTGAAATCCAAAAGAATATAAGATCAACAAAGTTAAGCACAAGATCACTTGTTTGATTATCAAAAATTCACTAACAAATTGATTAAACATAGTTAGGAATATTAGTGAATGATGATAGGAAGTATTAAGATCAAACAAGAAGGTTTTAGGAATTCGCAGAATTTGAAATTCCGAGTATGTCTCGAAAACCTTGAGGTTTTATCGAAACCTTGAGGTTTTATCATAAACCTGGAGGTTTTATCGAAACCTTGAGGTTTTATCAAAAACCTGGAGGTTTTATCAGAAACCTTGAGGTTTCACTCAAATGTGGAAATTCTGAGTTTTTGCGCCAAAACAGAAACCTGGAGGTTTGAGAGTAAAACTGGAGGTTTTGAAGTGTTCAAAACTTATGAGACTTTCGTAAGTTCAAACTCGAGGTTTTAACAGAAACCTCGAGTTTTCTATTTTTTCAGAAAATGTTGAGAAGTCTCCGTATGATTTAAACCGGAGGTTTCTCTCGAAACTGGAGGTTTCGCTTTGACAAGATAAAGTCTTGATTGAAGTTGAATAATTTCAAAACCTTTTAACTTAACCAAAGGCAAAACAAAAATAAATTTCATATAATCATAGTATGAGGTAAGAATTAGATATCACCGTAATTCCTCTTGTCCTCATAGAAGCTTGCTTGGTTGAAATGGATTGATGTAGATAACTCTTTTTCCAACAATCACCATCAACATTAAGCATAGCTTGTCTAGCTTTCTCAAGAGTTGGATCATTTCTCTATGTTGCATTCTTGAGAAGCTTTCTTTAACCCTACAAAACCATATAAATCTTTTTCTTTCTTGGTATCCAACCTTACTTGGATCCAATCATTGTTAGCTTGTAGGAACCACAATTCACATGCTCTTATGAATATAATTAATTCGAACAACCGAGCATAATGAATTAAGCATGACTTTATGCATAAAAGAAATACTTTCTTTTCAAATCATCATGCATGCATAAAGACTTCAACCTATTGAACATTACAATCTATTTAAAAATATATATATCAGGTTGTGAAAACCCAATTTAAAACAAATAGTTTGCAATGCTCATTCCTAAGACTACAATATATAAAACCTCAATGATTATTTCAGATGATAGCATATGAGGTTTTACCATTGCATACCTTAGCCTTAGGTACTTGAAGGATTGCATTCGCTCACCCAATTTGTCATTCGTTGATACTTTGTCTTTTTGAATTTAGTATTGGGATGAAGCAACTCTTTCTCATATGATGTAGACTGCAAGAATCTTTTCCTTGTGCACAAGAGATCCTTCTTTTCTTATTCTCCTCAAGATGGTTGAATGGTACTCTGTGTGGTAATTCATTCTTGAGGTAGATGATACTCTTCTTGCTTGTATCCATTGCTTCCTTTGATGTTTAAACCTTGTAGTTCCAGCAATGGCTTTTCCACAAGTTCTCCTAATCGATGTGAGTTTCCTTTTAGGTTCATGAGAAACTCTTGGATTTTTCTTCATCTTCTCGCACTTTATGTCCATTGATTTTTAAATTGTCCGCACACTTAAATCACTAGATGGACATTTTGGTACCCACTTATACTTGGGTCCTTGACTGTTAGTATTGAACCTTGATTGTCCTTTAGGAACCCAAACAAATTTATTTCTCACAAAGAGAATTTCTCCTAATATAACATGTGTAAGAAATATGACCAGATTGACCACAATAATTGCAAGTAATAGAGTAATGCTTATTATGAACATTTTTGCAAGTATTGTGTTTGTGATGAGAGTAAGACTTCAAATAATCTTTATTTGAACATTCATTCTTCCCACATGATTTTCCAAAGATCATTTTCGAAAATGTGTTTGTTTTTCAAAACAGATCGTAATTGGTTGAAAAACAATTTTATGCAATTGTTCAAAATCATATTTCTTATCAACACAAGAAGAATTGGAATTCTTTACCTTATGTGCATCTTGAGCTTTAGATAGTGATTGATCACAATTGTCAATGAGCTCATCTTGGGAATCATTTTTCTCTTGTTCTTTTGTGTTGACAGGATCATGAAAGCATTCTCTGATTTCGCCTTCTTCCATTTGTTCATCATCCATAAATGTGCGTTTGTAATTTCGATGAACCTTCAACACTTTCAACTTCAACACAAATGTTAGAAGCATAAATAGAATCAAGAGTATCCCAAATACTTTTAGCACTAGTGCAAAGTTTGATTTTCTCAAAATCATTTTCTCGTCAATGCACCGTAAAGAAATTTCATTGCTCTAATGTTTAATGAAAACATCTTCATTTCTTTTTCTCGTCCAATCCTTTCTTGGTTGGAAATCAAAAGCATTTGTAAAAACATTCCACATATAAAAATCAGTTGCTTTGATAAAACTAGTCATTCTAGCTTTCCAAAACCAAAAATCAATATCTTTGAAAAGCGGTGGAATGGTAAAATCAAATCCTTCGAAAACGTAGAGCACCCAAAATTAGCCATTGAAACTCTTGAGACGGTTAAGTCCTTTAAACAAGAGCCTAGCTCGATACCAAATGAAAGACTCGGCTATCACCCAAGAGGGGTGAATTGGGTGTTTGATAAAAGTTTAGGAACTTTGAAATTCTTTTCGCAACTTATTGAAAGAAGTTTGAATAATAATAATTGATAAAGCAACAAGTAATCATTCAAACATGTATGCACATTCGATATATATATGCCGGAAATATAAGAGATAAGGGAAGAGAATGTGCAACCGATTTATACCGGTTCGGCCCAATCCTTGACCTACGTCCATTCCCAAGCTCCACTTGAGATTTTCAATCCACTATCTTCTTTCAACTTGATTACACGATCTGTACTTGAAGTAATCCTCTCACTAGGATTCACTCCCCCTTACAAACAGTAATCAATACACTTGCTTGATCACACACTCTGTACTCGAAGTAATCCTCTCCCTAGGATTCACTCCCCTTACAAGCTGTAATCAACACAATGTGTTTCCCACTCAAGATCACCCAATCTTGAGTATCTCACAGATAGAATGATAAGATGTGTACAATAACTCTTCTCTCTCTCAGAAGTAGATGGATAAGCACTGAAGCACAATTACAAGTCATCTCACTCTCTATGATAAGCTATGTAAACATTAAGAAAGCAGAGAGTAAATGATATGAGAATCGAGTATTAACATCTTGAAGATGTCGCCTTGTGTCTCGTTTTTCTCGCTTCGTGTACTCAGTATTTCGTGTATTTCGTGTGGAGTCTTCAAATCTTCGGTATTTATGATATTTGAAGCTTATGACCGTTATAGATCCGTTCTGACTTGAACCCATTCGAAAATATAGTTGTTGTGTGCATTTCTGTAGAATATAGCTGTTGAGAAATGGTTTTTGAGATATAGCTGTTGGGAACATTTGCAGACTTGAATATTTGAATATTGGCTCTTCAAGAATGTCTCCCATGATGTTCAGCTTTTGTTGGTGGGAGCCTTGCTGTCTGCCTTGGTGAATGGTAGTCTTCTTTCCAGGCTGTCTTCCATTTGCTTTGTTTGAGAAGATATAATAAAATAATATAAGTGGCTCATGGAGTTGCTTTATTTGACTTTAAAGCAAATTCAAATCTTCTCAAGTCTCGAAGTTAAAGCATATCAAAGATATTGGACATTCGAATCCATTAGAGAACATTATCACGAGTATTCAATTTCGTTTCCTCATTGAATTTCGTCTTCTTTGCCGATTCTCAAATTTCGCAAAGAAAGTTCATCTTCAAGCTTATGACATGATTTTGGTTTTCGTCAAGTTTGATGTAATCTCAAACTTTAATCACCTGAAACTTATACACAAATGATATAAATGATGTTAAGAAGTAGTATTAATCATTTGGGTAATCATCTGGATGTTTATCGAAGAATCGTGGATTTCGAAACTCGATTTTCTGAAGTTCGAGATGAAAACTCGAGGTTTCATTTGCAAAACTCGAGTTTTGAGGTTGCAATACTCCAGCATTGCTTTCTGTCGACCAAAACTCGAGGTTTTGGTTCCAAACCTCGAGGTTTGAAGATACTCGAAGTTCGTTGCTCTCTCGTCTCGATGAAAACTCGAGGTTTCCATTGAACACTTGAGGTTTTGACTTTGTTCACTTTCTTGAAATAATCATCAACTTTCGGGGACCATATCTCCCTGGTATGAACTCTGTTTTGGTCCATTTAACTCTTGATGGAAAGCTCTGTGAGTCTAATTTCATATGCCACCAATTTCAGCTCAATGTGATTTGTAGTTTGTGAGATACACTCAAAACATTGAAGCTTGGTTTGCTGTGTGGCGTGGATGTTTCTGTCAACTTCCACAATTTATAACTCCTTGATATGAACTCCTTTGGGCTTGGATTTTATATTAAAATGATGCATTGGGAGTCTAGTTTCATATGCCACTGGTTTCACCTCAATCCGATCTCTGGTTTAGGAGATATCATCAAATTACCCGACGTCGCCCATGCTGAACGTGAAACAGTGTGGAGTGAAGAGGCGATAGCCGGAAACTCGAGGTTTTGATCGAAACCTCGAGGTTTGCTAGTCCAGAGACGCCGAGAGATGCTGAAGGCACTTGAAAACTCGAGTTTTGATGGAAACCTCGAGGTTTCTCGATCCAGCTTCATCTAAACTTGAGTTTTGAGTTCCAAACCTTGAGGTTTGTGTTCTAAACTCGAGGTTTATCATCCCGAACCTCACATTTGCTTGATTTAACACTGAATTGAGCCATTCCAACTTCCATATGATCTTGGAGACTTCTAGCATCAATATAAGAACTTGAATAATGATATCTTCATTCCATTCAGCAAGTTCTTCCTTCTTCCATCTCCCAACTTGATCATTCTTCTTAGGCTCATCATTCTCTCAAGCAGCCTTCTACCTTCTTCAATATCCGAAAGTGATGAAGCTTCATTCCAACTTTCGCTATCATAGAGACTTTCGGTATCACAAGAACTTGAATGTTGATATTCCTATTATATTGTGCAAGTTCTTTTGATAACGTCTTTCTCTAGTCTCTTCTCTTCTTCTTGTTTATTCCCAAAGTTATTTGATAACTTCTTGCTTCCTTGACATTTCGATATTCCATTTATATTGCAAGAGCTTCTTTCTTTCGTCTCCTTTCTTGGTCAATCTCTATAGTTCAACTTGGAATAATCTTCTTCAATATCTCCTTCTTGATTAATCTCTATAATTCAACTTGGATTAATCTACATTAAATACAACAGTTAGTCAATGTAGGAGATAACTATATTACTCAATCTTTTTGCTTTTAATAATGACATCTATATGAGGCATCATCAAAACTAATTATAACCAACACCATGGTGCAGTCCTCTTCTACGAGGAACCTCCGCGACTTGACCCGCCACGGTTTGCGTTGTTGTTGTTGTTGAGATGTCTGATCCTCCTGAGCTCCTTCAGATTACGCTCGACCAGACGACATGATTCAACCGCTTGAATCAGATCCGGAAATTGCTGTGACACCAGCTTTTCCCGAATCTCAAACCTCAGACCATCTACCAATCGACTCGCCTTCCATTTCTCGTTGTCGTTGGTCTTCAGATATGATGAGTATCGAGATAGGTTGGTGAATCTGGCGAAGTAATCCTCGAATGACTCATCATGGTTTTGTCGAATATGTAAGAATTCCGACTCTTTTATTACTTGTAACGAGGGAGGGAAATAATGTTCATTAAACTTTTCCAAGAACTTCTCCCAAGTCACAGGGCAAACGCGTGCCCGCAATGTCATCGCCACGGTCTTCCACCAACGGTCGGCATCTTCTTCCGGTTGTAGATTGCCGTTGGGCCTTGCGGTCTTCGGGACAGTCTAAGACCACAAAGATCTTATCTAACCTCATCAGCCAGTCCTCAGCTGAATCAGTCTTTCCGCGGAAAATCGGGGGTTTCAATTTACAGAATTGAGTTACCCAATGTTGTGTGGCTTCCACCTCTCTATTTCGTTGAGGTAGAACTACCAAAGCTCTTTCAGGCGAAGGTGATCGAGATCCCTCTGCCTCATCAGCTTCTTCATTTTTTTGATTTCTGGCTTGTCTTTCTTCCAGGAGTACGTTAATAATAGCTCTTTGCTCTTGCAGCATTTGCTTTACTTCTTGTAACTCGCCCCGCTCAGTTGGTTATTCTCGGGCTCGGGTGTTGGACTTCTTTGAGGTCGTCCGCCTCGACCACGTCCCTCTACCTCTAGTTTGGCCTCGTCCACGGCCCCTATTTCTTAGGTTCGCCATTCCTTAGGTTTATACCTTTTTATTTATAACAAGAGATAGGAATAAGGGAATTAGTACAGAAATAAGCACACAAAAACAACATATATTATTAATGCATCTTATTTGTACAAGTTGACCTTGACGTTGGCCATATCCTAAACTATACAAAATTCTACAATCCCTTTTATTCTAACAGAATATCTCACAATCTCTCAGGGAATTTAGAGAGTTTTAAAACAATAATATACTATATAGCCTCTATCTATGGTTCCACAGCTTTCTTTCACCGTCTCGCTCTTTCTACATGTGCCGGTGCACTATGTTTTTCAGATAATGAAGATAGATACGAGCGTCTACAATAGGGCCTTCGTCCAGCAGTTCGTTAGTGATTCTAGCCCAAAAACGGGTCACGGGGAAACAAGAGAGTGGATCGACCCAGTCTCCAGGCGAATGTGGGTTCCTCCGGTTTTGAGAATTTTGAACCAAGTGAAGGAAGGTCAGGTACCTTTCTTTCGAAGTGTTTGTAGACTGTTTTGCAAACAAGTAAAATGATTCTGATTGTTGGGTTAAGGTCAGACATCGCCCAACACGAAGTGAAATTCGTCAAGGGTGACTTCTTCGGTATCGAGGTTTTGGATGTCCGGGAAATCGAAGTTGTCTCCTACAGAAGAGTGAGTTGAACTATCAGGGGTTGCAACAGGTGCATCTTCAACATACATGAGTTCCGGGTCTTCCTCCGGATCTTCCTCCGGGTCTTCCTCTGATTCTACCGGTTCGGGATCGTAAATATGATCCGGGTATTCCGGTCCGGGGTGATACTGGTGTTCGGAGTTATCGGGGTCCGTAAAAGCATAGTCAACGTCATAAGCTGGTACATAATCGTATGCTGGGGCAGGTACAGGTTGTACAAGCTCTGGTTCTGGTGGAGGGTAGATTGGATCAGGGTTCAGTCTTCTTCCAAACATCTCGGTTCCCACCGACTTCCTAGCGGTCCGATTCCATCTCCC
The DNA here is from genome assembly GCA_019022615.1 of Acacia melanoxylon. NCBI lineage: Eukaryota > Viridiplantae > Streptophyta > Magnoliopsida > Fabales > Fabaceae > Acacia > Acacia melanoxylon. The sequence continues at coordinate 271,550 of JAFJYJ010000090.1, forward strand.
ATACCGCCAAACAAACGGATTATCGTCTCTGTTCATCTCTACACATTGCACTAGGTCATATCAATACTCATTTCCAAAAAGTGCTCAATTTTTTTGAAAAAGGCTAATTTGAACATAACTCCGTTAACCGAACAGAATGGCCAGATAAGTGTCTATCATGGGAACCTCGCCAACTCTATGGCGACTGATTGGCCACACCCACATAGACTAGCCTTAACTGTCCTACCATATTGTCCGTAATAACATAGTCATATCAATGCCAGGACTACTTCTCTGATAACAAAAAATGTAACATCCCATTTGAAAACGGCGGGAATTTTTTTAAAACGTTTCCAAATATTTCAAGCAGAGTAACCAGAGTAGAGCATTGGAGCGAGTAAGTAATTTACATTACATTCAAAATATGGACCATAGTGTAAATGTATCAGATTACATTCATCCAGAATTCTCAAAAGTTAAGGAAACTAAAGAAAACGATAGATAATGTAGACACGTCTTGGCCTACTCTAGCTGCTTGCCTCGATCGCCAAACATCGGTCCTCCGACCACGATGCTACTGGTGAGATCCATTCCACATATGGATCTCAGGTAACGGTTAACCTTATGCTCAAATAAACAGTATACGTACAACATATATTCATTTCAATACAGCATATCATCACAAAAGCAAATAGCAGATGTATGATCAATAACATGGACAGAACATAAGCACAAAGCAGTATGTAAAGTCTCTCTCTCTAGACTAGTTCTGCACATATCCAGTGCCACGCCACAACGTGTCCTCAGCGCTAGGAATAACTCAAACGGCATTACCAATACTATAATCCGTGGGTAAAGCTGTAAGTATCTCTGACGATTCTCACGAACCTCGTCTATGAACGTATCTATAACGCAAAAGTATATAAGCAGCATAGAGTTAGGGTTACAAAGACGCGTCCGTACCTTAGTTGCGAGAATAATAACACACTTATGAATATTTGGCAGCATAACGGGCATTTTAGGTGAAAAAGACCATTTTGCCCCTACTACCCCTATTTGGCGGAATTTTAACTTCGTTACTTTGACCTTATTCCATTTCAAAATTATCCCCACTATGTTTTTACCTCGTCAGGAATCTTTCAATGCAATGAGGCTTAAGAAAAGTATAGGAATATATTCTGAAACTTCCTAGATCAAAACAACAGTTCTACTATAACTACCGAAAGAACTACGGAAACTAAAAGCTAAGGCGCGAAGAACTTACTCGGAGCTAGGCGGTAATTTTTGCGAGCTTCTCTCTAAGTTTCGGCCAAGGAAGAGAGAAGAATGGTGTGAAGAATGAAGAAGAGGGGAGGGCTATTTATAGAAGAAGGGAGGGACAAGGTGGGCATTAACACAAAAGTCTTCAGATCGGATTCCGGCCGTTGGATCGCATTTTTGAGGATAAAGCAATCTTGGCCATCCATGGTCAAGGCCGACCTCTTGGGGTCCCAAAAGTCAAAGGATGAGTTGTCATCCAAGATGACTCTTGCTTTATGTCATCCGGTCCGATAAAGCTACCCGATCGGTGTCCGTTTCGCGCGATTTCGCAGAAACTCAAAAATCCGGGCATGTAACTTTGAAGATCTTTTCATCCTCTTTCATATTATCTATTTTGATCCTCTTTTTGATCATATCTAGGTATTCTCCGGTGCGTCGGAAGATATTCGGACAAACGCGTCCGATTCGGAAATCGCTCCGATAGAACCAACTTCTCGGATAATAATTCGCCGAATCGTAAAATGTTCAGTTGTTGCCTAACTTAATCCGTGCTTGAAACAACGCAATTGTTTCTATAGGTTCTCACTTTGCCTATCCGGCTCTACTCTATCGATCGCTTTCCGTCTTATTAGGAATTAGGGTTTTCGGTTGCGGAAATCAACGTCTGGTAAATTCTTTCTTCGTGTAAAAATTTACTTGTTCTTAATTTGATCAGTCTGAAAATACTTTTACCTCGGGTTTACCCGTAGAATTTATTTCGACTTTTCCCCTCCGTCCGCTTTGTGGCGACTCACCGCATTATATTATTATTTTATTCTAATTATCATTTTAATTATTTAAACAATTCTTTTTAATTAAAAATACCAATAATTTCGGCCCCTTCATTTTAAAATTCAGTTTTAATTATTTTTTTCATAATTTTTTCCATTTTTTAAAAATATAATATTTTTTTGGGTTAAGGTGCAAAAATAGACATGTGATTTTCTCCGAGGAGCGCCCAGTAGCAAATGCTTTTTTTAGGTGCAAAAGTGACTATGTGGTTACAAATTAGGTGCAAAAATAGCGTTTGACCGTTAAGTTTGACTTTTTTTGCTGATTGGACGATGACGTGGCATTTCAAAGGTGCAAAAATAATTTTATGATCTTAAAAAAATATTTCTGGTATTGACTGGTACTAAAAAGGATGCTTGAAAAAATATTTCGTGGTCGACCGGTACTAAAAAGTATTTTCGTGGATCTTGATTGGTACAAAAAAAATATTTCATAATTTTGAAAAATTATTTTAGGATCTTGAAAAAATATTTCAGTGTATTGACGGTACTAAAAGGATACGAAAAAAATATTTGAAATGCCACGTCATCGTCGATCAAATAAAAAAAAGTCAAACTTAACGGTCAAACGCTATTTTTGCACCTAATTTGTAACCACATAGTCACTTTTGCACCTAAAAAAAACATTTGCTACTGGGCGCTCCTCGGAGATAAGCACATATCTATTTTTGCACCTTAACCCTATTTTTTTACCAAAAATTCTTGTTTTACCCCTGCCTTCGTTAAGGCTTAATCAGGCCTAAATTCTTCGTTTAGTGATCTTTTTAGGATTAGATTTCTTCATAAATTTATCCTTACTAATTTTTCTTAATCATTTTATCATAATCGGTAAGTATATTTTATGCTAATTACCGGCCTTAATCTCTTAATTAAGGATTTTACCATAAACTTAACTTTATATATTTCTCTTGTTTTTTTGAATCAATTAGATAGTAATTATCTAATCATTCTCTTACCAATGGTTGATAATTTTATAATTTACAGTATATTATTATCTTACAAACTTTATCTTGACATTGTCATTTTATATCCTATGTAAAATATTTAAAAATGTTTACACCATAAGGTTACTTTATGGTTACGTAATGCTTTTTAAACATTTCTTCATGTTATTTCCTCCGAAATAATTTATTAAATTCTTATAATTAAAGATAATACTCCCATAATTTTCTCATAATTTTTCATGATCTTTCGTATTTATCATAATATGTTTAGACTGTTTTTATCACCATTATTGCATTTTTAGTCATTCTCGTTCATCCGATTTTTTACGTAACTTTTACGACAATTATAACAATTTTCTATAATAGTTTTAAACTCATGAATTTGCTTCATCAAAATTTTCATTAATTTCTCTTATCTCAAGAATTCCATTTGCTAAAATCGGGTATTACAGTTATAATAATACCATTGAGTTTTCTTAGCGTTGAGGACACGATAGGCCATCGTGGCACCGTGAAAAGTGCGGATCGAGATAACATGCAAAGCTATAGGCTGTGTTTTGTTATTGCTCGACATACCGATATGAAAATGTGATTTTATACCGCTAAATGTTATGGATATCTGTCATACATATACTCTTTACATAAGCATGAGGTTAATCGTTACCTGAGGTCCAATGGGCATTGGACCTCAGTCTTAAAACTAATAGTTCAGGAAAGGATCAAGGATCAGAGAAGGCACCGGTAGAGGAAGCCGTAAAAAGACACTGATGGACGGAGCCGTGAGGAGGCACTGATCAAAACAAACGCAGGGAAAAGGTTAACAGAACCTACCTTCTGGCATGAATCTAATAGGGTTACTACAAACCATTTGGTGCTTAAACTAGAAAGGGTCGTCTGTGTGGTTCAGTCAATTAGTCACCATGAATTCGGGGAGACTCCCACTAGACCTTACCCAGCCTGGCCAAATGGGTTGATCTAACTTTGTTAGGTTCTATGCCCCAAGTCAAGAAATGGCTTTGTCTGAAAATGTATAGTTACAATGTAAATTATGTAATTATATAAGTCTTGTATCACATGAATATTCCTTCAGGAAATTTTGAATATACCAGTATACGTCGGGCATCAGCATATGCCTGAGTAATTTATATCAGTTACTCTTTGTTCAAAAATTTTAGTACATGCTCTCCGTTTCCGCAACCGCTGAGTTGTAGCACCTCAAACTCTGACGATTTTTATTAAACCACGTGTCACCGGCACGTTTTGTGATACGAAACTTGGGGTGTTACACAACTTGAACTCCTCATTCTTTGCAAGTTCTACCTTCTTCAATATCTCATCTTCTTCTTGATTATTCCCAAAATACTTTGATAGCTTCTTGCTTTCTTGACATTCTGATATTCATATTATATTGTGTGCAAGAACTTCTTTCTTCAATCTACTTTCTTGATCATTCTTCAATATCCAGAAAGTCGAGCCTATTCTGAACTTCTTCCAGAATTGCATGTGTCGTCTGCTTTATTCATGTATACTCCACAGTAGCCCAAATATGATGAAGCTTTATTCCAACTTCTATTGATCATAGAGACTTCCAGTATATAAGAACATACAGTGCAAGTTCTTATTTCTTTAGTCTTCTTTCTTGGTAAATCTCTATGGTTCAACTTGGAATAATCTACATTAAATATAGCAGTTAGTCAGTGTAGGAGATAACTATATTACTCAATCTTTTTGCTTTTAATAATGGCATCTATATAAGACATCATCAAAACTAATCAAAACCAACATTCTCCCCCTTTTTGATGATGGCAAATACTATAAGAAAAATATGTATTAATATGAAAATATATTAAATGCAACAATGCAACATATTTTTCTTGCCATTCTCTCCCCCTTATTTGTCATTAGCAAAAAGTTGAAGTAAAGAAGACATGCTTATAGTAAAGAAATTGATTTTCTACTGAATATAAAAAGATAGAGATTAGAAATGCTCATGTTGGTTTTTTGCAAATTGATGATCGATCTGTGAAGTCCATTTGCTAGCTGAGAGATCTGTGTTGTGCTTTGAATAGCCTTATAGCCTTTGAGATGTGAAATGAAACTAAAGTACTAGCTTCTTGAGTTGCATCTCATCTGAATGAATATGATCAGTAGTTCAGCTTTCATCCCTTTCTTAGCTTCAATGATTGATCACCAAGGCATCTTTCCTTAATTGAATAGTTTCTCCTTGTAGTATATTAAGGAAAGTTGTAACACTTAACAAAATTTTCTGCTATAAATTGAAAAACTTTCTTTTCAAAAGAGATTTGTTAGTGCAACCAAATATCAAAGTATTCCTTTCTAAATGATATTTAAAAATAATGAAAGGAAAATATAAGATATTTTCAAATATGAAATTAAACCATCATCAAAACTAATAGAAGATAGTGAATACAGATGAGTATGCTTAGAAGGGTTTTCTTCAAATAAAGGAGATGAGCTTTTAAAGTATAAAACAAATGAATGTGAAGCTCCCCCTTAATGAATGCATGATTAAAACATGTGTAGCTCCCTTTAATGATACCAAATAATGATGTGATACCAAATGTTATGAGGTCTAGAGTTCCTCCAACTCCAGTGGACATAACATGATATCTTCAAAATTAAGAACTTTCAAGAAATTGATATATAAAGAAATCACTTATGATTTTTATGATGATAAAAGGGTTTAAAGCATAAGGATCATTTTAAAAATGAGTGTTCTCAGGCTAAAACTTCATGAGATAAAATTTGAATGAAATCAAGTTAGCCTAGCATGATTATGATATATGCATGTTACAATACCTCACTCAAGTAATATCGTAATTACTTGAGTCATAATCATTTGTAATCCATAGATACATCATTGGCTAGTCATTATCTGATGATGTAATCAATACCGAGGCTCTCCCAGATTTGAATGAGCTTCAAGAGGATGAGATTAGAACCACCAATTGCTCTTAATGCATCTTATAAGCAGAAATCCCAAATGAGCTTTGAATAGGATCTCGAAATTAGTTTCTGCTCATAGCTTCTCATCAAGCGAGTATACTCCTTATCATCTTGGTCTAAGCCTCTTGCTAGTGATGGGATGTCACTCAGGTATTGTCACAGTATTTGCAAACATCGCCACTGAAATGGTCTATTTTGTTTGCCTATGTTTTTTTGTATCCGATAACAGAACATAAACTCCTGCAACAATATATGTTCTTTGGTACCCAATGATTCTTGATTCCATACAAGATTAGACATGACAACTCTTAAGCTCTTATATAATTTAACAATATGATATTGGAGCAAAGAGTATAACAATCAAATATATAAAAAAAAAACATAGTTTTGCCCAATCAAATAAATTCAAGCCAATGAATCAAATAGGGTAACAACTGAATGATATCAAGAATGTTATTTCTCAATGACAATTTGTAAATACACTTTATGCAGAAAAGATGTCATTGATAAAATACATGTAAGTTTGAGCATAGAAAATCTTATCCATAAAGATAAGCATTTATAAATTCATAGTTCATGAATGAGATCATATTTTTCAAGAGTGATGATGAAATATGCAAAATGTTTCAAATCTCAAATGTTCTTTCAAACCGTGATAATGCATTATGAAATCAAAATTTTGATGGATGAAATATTCATTTTTGAAACATGTTTGAAAACAATGCTCACATTAAACATGGTGGAAGTCAAGAGGTTTAATGAATATATCAGTATGCTTCAGTTTTGGAGAACATGTTGAACATTGCAGTTAACATGTTGAAGAATTTTCTCAAAAGCAAAAGTCATGAAGTTGAGAATTATCGAAACATGCTTTGCACAATAGAAATATATGAGCACAATGACTTTGCTACTGATCAAGAGATAATCTTGCCTTTTAGAATAGAGACTTGAAAATATATGAACATTCAAGGAAAATTTGATAGCAAGACTATGAACATATAGAGATAGTTACTCAGGATATAGATGAACACAAATGCTGATGTATTTGAGTAACAAAATGAGTAGTAGGATTCATGGATAATGAAACACATACTCATTAGTCCAAATGACTAGAGTTCTAGAATGTTATCCTAATAAGTTATTCCACTAATGGTTAATGTATTACGATTCAATGCATTAATGAACATTCATAAAGCTTGGAATATCTTGATCAAAAAGAATTTATGCATTAGGCATAAGATTTTCACAAATTGAATTCTTTTCTGGAGATAAGCTTGAAACTCATATATGATCAACTTGTTAGACATGAGGTCCAACTAGTAAGAGAGTGAAACAAAAGAGTTCAAGCAACACATTGAATTCAAAGATCAATATGTGAAAGATAGGAAAAACTTAATTGTGCAAATTTGAAGCATATCCAACATTTAGTAATATTAACTTCAAATTTTGAAATTTAATTTGAATGCAATCAAAGTATGGATATTTTTCAAAACTTTTGTATGAATTTTCACAAAACAAAGTGAATTGAAATCCAAACAAATTTTAGACTTGTGCATTTCAAAAACATAAGCTTAGAAAGTTATGCACAAATTCACATGTTTGATCATCAGAAATTCACTAACAAATTGATTAAACATGGTTAGAATAGTAGTGAATGTAGAGGAGAAGTATTGAGATCAAACAGAAAGGTTTCACAAATTCGTCAGATTTGATATTCAAACTCTGCGACCAATACTCGAGTTTGTCACTGTGCACTAATATGAATACTTGAGTATACATGTCAATACTCGAGTATTCTTCTTCCAAAGAGGTACTTCATGTTTTGAGCTTTGAACCATTTCTTTGAATATGAGCAATACTCGAGTATTCAAATCCAATACTCGAGTTTTGAACTTTTTATATGAAAATGAGTTTAAGTCCAAAACCTCAATACTTGAGTATCCATAGCATACTAGAGTTTTGAAACCATTTGAAAAATAGTGACGCTTTCTGCTTGGGCAATACTCGAGTATTCATAGCTATACTCAATTTTTCATTCAAGATGAAAACCTTTGAAACTCTATGTTTAAAGTGAATACTTGAGTTTCCATTTCAATACTTGAGTTTTGCAAATTATTTGAAAAGAGTAAAGCTCTCTGTATGCCCAATACTCGAGTATTCAGAGAATTTGAAAACTTTGTGAAATCTTATCCCAAGTCAATACTTGAGTATTCAAGCAATACTTGAGTATTCAAATTTTGTGTAAACATTTGAAAACTTTTTGACAATCCATTACTCGAGTTTTCATACCCATACTCGAGTATTCACAGGTTGAAAGTTTTTGGTGACTCTCTGTAACACCAATACTTGAGTATTGTAATGGATACTTGAGTATTGAAAAATATGTGAAAAACTTTTATGCTTTCGCTAATCCGATACTCAAGTATTCATACCAATACTTGAGTTTTCACATGTTGAAAACTTTGGTGACTCTCTGTATGACCAATACTTGAGTATTCAAATAGAATACTTGAGTATTGAAAAACTTTAGAAAAATTGAAAGAGTCTTTGTATGGTCAATACTTGAGTATTGAAAAACTTTAGAAAATATTGAAAGTCTCTGTATGGTCAATACTCGAGTATTCAAACCAATACTCGAGTTTTCACAAGTTAAATAATTTGGAGTGCTCTCTATAAGTTCAATACTTGAGTATTCAAATGAATACTTGAGTATTGCTTGTTTTAAAGAAATTGAGCTACTCACTGTCAAGTCAATACTTGAGTATTGAAACCAATACTTGAGTATTCGCAAAATTTTTGAAAAACGTAGAAAACTCTTGACAAACTGAAAATTGGAGTTTGGTTTTGACAATAAAGTTCTTGATTGAAATTGAATAAGTTTCAAAACCTTTTAACTTAACTAAAGACAAACCAAACATGAATTTCATATAATTATAGTATGAGGTAAGAATTAGATATCACCGTAATTCCTCTTGTCCTCATAGAAGCTTGCTTGGTTGAGATGGATTGATGTAGATAACTCATTTTCTAACGTTCACCATCAACATCAAGCATAGCTTGTTTAGCTTTCTCAAGATTTGGATCATTTCTTTATGTTGCATTCTTGAGAAGCTTTCTTTGACTCTACAAAACCATATAAATCTTTTTCTTTCTTGGTATCCAACCTTACTTGGATCCAATCATCGTTAGCTTGTAGGAACCAAAATTCACATGCTCTTATGACTATAGTTAATTCGGGAAAACATGACTTTATGCATAAAGAGATGCTTTCTTTTCAAATCATCATGTATGCATAAAGAATTAAGCCTATTGAACATTGCAGTCTCTTTCAAAAATAAATCAGGATGTGAAAAATCAATTTAAGACAAATAGTTTGCAATGTTCATTTCTAAGGCTACAATATATAAAACCTCAATGTATAATTCAAATAATAGCATAGGAGGTTTTACCATTGTATACATTTGCCTTAGGTACTTGGAGGATTTACTTTGCTTACCCATTGGTTCTTCATATGTTCTCCCATGGGTGTTGGCAAAGCTCTCTCAAGGGATAAAGACTTTAAGAGTCTTCTGTTTGATCTTTGAGAGATTCTCCTCTTCATGTTCTCCTCAAGATAGTTGAATGGTACTCTATGGTAGTTTGTTCTTGAGGTGGATGATACTCTTCTTGCTTGTATACATTGCTTCTTATGATTTGACCGTGTAGTTCCAGCAATGGGTGCCCTGAGAGTTCTCTTGTTTGATATAGATGTTATGATCTTCTTCAATGGTGCATGAGAAACTCTTGGCTTCTTCTTCCTCTTTTCTGTACCTTGATGTCCATTGATATTCAAATCATTCTGCACACATAAAGCACTACATGGACATTTTGGTACCCACTTATAGTTGGGTCCTTGTATGATTGTATTGGACCTTACTTGTCCTTTCGGAACCCAAACAAATTTATTCCTCACAATAGAATTTCTCCTAATATAGCATGTGTAAGAAATATGGCCAGATTTACCACAATAATTGCAAGTAATAGAATGATGCTTATTATGAACATTTTTGCAAGTATTGTGCTGGTCATGAGAGTAAGACTTCAAATAATCTTCATTTAAACATTCATTCTTCTTAACTACACAAGAAGAATTGGAATTGTTTGAAAAACAGAATCAGTAATTGGTTGAAAAACAATTTTATGCAAATGTTCAAAATCATTTTTCTTAACTACACAAGAAGAATTGGAATTATTTACCACATATGTATCTTGAGCTCCAAATAATGATTGATCACAATCGTCCATGAGCTCTTCCGGGAATCATCTTCCTCTTGTTCTTTTGTGTTGATTTGGATTATGGGAGTATTCAACGATTTCTCCTTCTTCAATCTCCAGTTGTTCATCAATCATAGATGTGAAGTTTATAATTTCTGATGAACTATCAACACTATCAAGTTAGAAGCATATATAGAATCAAGAGTATCCCAGATTTCTTTAGCACTAGAGCAAAACTTGATTTTCTCAAAATCATTTTTCGGTTAAAGCACAGTGAAGAATTTTCATTGCTCTAATGTTCAATGAAAACATTTTCTTTTCTATTTTCGACCAATCCTTTCTTGGTTTGAAATCAAAAACATTTATAAAAACATTCCACATATAAAAATCAATTGTTTTGATAAAACTAGTCATTCTAGCTTTCCAGAACCAAAAATCAATATCTTTGAGGAACGGTGGAATGGTATAATCAAAACCTTCTGAATACGAGGAACACCCAAAATCAGCCATTGATAACTCTTGAGACGGTTAAATCCTTTAAACAAGAGCCTAGCTCTGATACCAAATGAAAGACCTGGCTATCACCCAAGAGAGGGGTGAATTGGGTGTTTGATTAAAAACTTTTGTAAGTTTGAAAATCTTTTCACAATTTACAGAAAGCAATAATCAGTCATTCAAACTTATATCGGAAATGTAAGAGTTAAGGGAAGAGAATATGCAACTGTGATTTATACTGGTTCGGCCCAATTCTTGACCTACATCCAGTCCCCAAGTAGCACTTGAGATTTTCCACTATCTCCTTGTTTAACTAGGCGCAAGAGAAAGGCCTTTACAACCTCACAAGTTTATCCGGGCACTTTTGCAGCCGAATCTCTAACCGAGATACTCCTTCCAATCGTTACACACTTTGTACTCGAAGTTATCCTCTCACTAGGATACACTCCCCCTTACAAGTTGTAAACTGATAACTCAATCTCCAAGTCCCACGACTTGAGATTCTTACAATGATTTAATAATCAGAAATGTTCTCTCTAAAAGAGAAGATGAATAAACACTGAAGAACATTACAAATCATTTCACTCTCTATGATAAGCTATGTAAACATTGAAAAACACAGGGTAAATGATGAAGATCAGAGTATGAGCATTTTGAGGTTGTATGCGTGTGTCTTGCCTCTTCCGTCTTGAATCTATCTTCTTTTATAGGTAGAGATCAATATATGATCGTTGGATGAAGAAATATAGTCATTACACTCAGATAGAAACTAGCCGTTAGAAATTCATTTTCTGAACCAGCGACGAATAATCGAGTATTCATTTGGAAACTCGAGTATTGAGGTTGTTGGGTAACTTCGTGTTCCTCTCGTTTGATCAATACTCGAGTATTGAGATGGAAACTCGAGTATTGGAAGATGCTCTAACGTTTCTTGCTCTCATTCGATGGAAACTCGAGTATTGAACTTACATACTCGAGTATTGACCTTTATTGAACTAACTGTCAACTTTCAAGGGTCATATCTCCCTGGTCTGAACTCCATTTTGGTTTGTTCAACTCTTGATGGAAATATTTGTGAGTCTACTTTCATATGCCAGCAATTTCAACTCAATCAGATTTGTAGTTTGTGAGTTACACTCAAAATATTGAAGCTTGGTTTGCTGTGTGGCGTGGATTTATCTATCAACTTCCACAATTCATAAATATCTCATATGAACTCCTTTGGGATTGAATTATATATCAAAATGACGCATTGGGAGTCTAGTTTCATATTCCACTTATTTCACCTCAATCCGATCTCTGGTTTACGAGATATCATCGAATTACCAGACGTCGCTCGTGCTGAACGTGAAACAGAGCTGATCAAGCTGCATGTTAGATATGATTAGTTTTGATGATGTCTTATATAGAAGCCATTCTTAAGAGCAAAAAGGTTGCATACTACATTTACATTATGCTTTGACTAATTCTTATATTAAATGTAGATGCAAAGTTTAATAATGGAGATTGATCAAGAAAGTAGATTGAAGAAAGAAGTTCTTGCACACAATATAATGGGAATATCAGAATGTCAAGGAAGCAAGAAGCTATCAAAGGATTTTGGGAATAATCAGAAGAAGAGGAAATATTGAAGAAGGTAGAACTTGCAAAGAATGATCAAGAGAAGAGAAGAAAAAAAGAGTTGAATGATGAAGAATGATCAAGTTGGGAGATGGAAAAAGGAAGAACTTGTTGAATGGAATGAAGATATCATTATTCAAGTTCTTATATTGATGCTAGAAGCCTTCAAGATCATATGGAAGTTGGAATGACTCAATTCGAATTAAAGACAAGCAAAAATCAGCTACGGGATGAGAAAACTCGAGTTAAAAACTCAAAACTCGAGTTTAGGACTCAAAACTCGAGTTTGGAACTCAAAACTCGAGTTATCAAGTGTCTTCAGCATCTTTGGCGTTTCTGGACTAGCAACACTCGAGTTTTCAGTCAAAACTCGAGTTTCCAGTAGTCATCAGCTCTTCAACTCCACTCTGTTTCACGTTCAGCACGCGCGACGTCTGGTAATTCAATGATATCTCTTAAACCAGAAATCGGATTGAGGTGAAATTAGTGGTATATGCAATGAGACTCCAAATGCGTCATTTTGATATAAAATCCAAGCCAAAAGGAGTTCAGATCAAGGAGTTATGAATTGTTGAAGATGACAGATAAATCCACGCCACACAGCAAACCAAGCTTCAATGTTTTGAGTGTAACTCACAAACCACACATCGGATTGAGCTGAAATTGGTGGCATATGAAAGAAGACTCAAAGGGATTTCCATCAACACTTGAAACAACCAAAACGGAGTTCAGACCAAGGAGATATGGCCTTCGAAAGTTGACAGTCAGTTCAAGACGTTTCAAGAACGCTGGTCAAGAATAGTCTTCATTCATCGGATCATAACGGACATAATACAATGAGTTTGGAGTTGATTCTTCTTGCATTGGATTCTTACCTCAAGATTGGACATGTAAACTTGAGTTTGAGATTAGCCAAGAATTTTGATCTTAATGAGAAAAATCTTGAACAAAGCAAAACCGCCGGTTTTCAGAGAAAACTCAAGTTTTCACCATACAGAGACTTCTCAATATTTTAGGAAAAGACCAAACTCCAGTTTTCATTGAAAACTCGAGTTTTGGACTTACAGAGAGTCTCCTAAGTTTTTGAACTTTGAAAACCTTCAGTTTTGCCTAAAACCTCCAGTTTTCAATTTAACTTGAAATTTTCCAAGTTTTCACAAAGTTTGTGAAAACTCGAGTTTTGAAGCAAAACCCCAGTTTTGAATTGGCATAGAGGTTTTAGTTTTTAGCCTGTTTTCAAAACCTCCAGTTTTCCATGAAAACTCCAGTTTTGGTTTTTGACAATGTTTTCACAGTAAAGTGAAAACTCGAGTTTTGATTTCAAAACTCGAGTTTTGATCAGGCATAAAGTCCTTGGATTTTCTCAAATTACAAAACCTCCAGTTTTCCATGAAAACTCCAGGTTTTAGTTTTTAACAATGTTTTCACAGTAAAGAGAAAACTCGAGTTTTGATTTGGCAGAAAGTTTTTGAATTTTTCGAGTCTTGAAAACGCGTTTCTTCCAAAACCTCCAGTTTTTTGTCTTGGCGCGAATTTACCCAAGTTTTCATGTTTAAATGAAAACTCGAGTTTTGAGATCAAAACTCGAGTTTTGGCCAGACAGAAAGTTTGATGGATTTCAACGTTTTGAAAACCTCCAGTGTTGGAAGAAAACCTCCAGTTTTGATGTTTTGGACTCAAATCGATTTTTCACACCAAAGTCCAAAACTCGAGTTTTGATATCAAAACTCAAGTTTTCATCGCAGAGTTTGAAATTCGAATCTGACGATTTTGTGAAACCTTCTTGTTTGATCTTAATACTTCCTATCATTATTCTCTAATGTTCCTAGATATGTTTAACCACTTTTTTTAGTGAGTTTCGGATGAATTAGAGAGTGTTTATTGAAGGTTTAAAGCAAAAGCATAAAGCATGTCGAACATTAAATGCAAAACCCAGAAAGTTGCATACTTTTGGGTAATCCGTCTGCACACACTTACAAAGAATTAAAGAATGATTTCCACATCCAGCACCTGCTACTCCAACGGATAAATTTGCAGAGAGTCAACTCTGAACTTCTACACAATTTGGATTAAGTGAAGATTAGAGAGAGAAGAAGACCAACACAAAACCAGAACCTTGTCTAATGAAGGCAACGGTTATAATCAAGATTCCAACGGTCATATATTGATCTCTACCTATAAAAGAAGACAGATTCAAGACAGAAATGAGAGATAACAGCCTACAACTTCAACATGCTAATACTCTGACCTTCACATCATTTACTCTCTTTTTTCATGTTTAGATAAGCTTATCATAGAGAGTGAATTGATTTGTATTGTTCTTCGGTGTTTATTCATTCACTTCTAAGAGAGAAGATTTATTGTAATCATTCCTTCCATACTATCGAGAGTTACTCAAGATTGGGTGATCTTGAGTGGGAAACCCATTGTATTGATTATTGACTTGTAAGGGGAGTAAGTTCTAGTGAGAGAATTACTTGAGTACAGAGTGTGTAATCAAGTGGGTGCATTGATTACGGTTGTAAGGGGAGTGAATCCTAGTGAGAGGATTACTCCAAGTACGAACGTGTAATCAAGTTGAAAGAAGATAGTGGATTCAAAATCTCAAGTGGAGCTTGAGGACTAGACGTAGGTCAAGGATTGGACCGAACAGGATAAATCTCGGTTTGCATATTCTCTTCCTTATCTCTTATGTTTCTAACATATATATTTGAATGACTCGATTATCACTTTATAAATTATTTTTCGTCACTCAAACAACTTTCGATAAGTTGCGAAAAGAATTTCAAAGTAACCAAAGTTTAATCAAACACCCAATTCACCCCCCCCCCTCTTGGGTAATAGCCAGGTCTTTCACTGCATACTTGAGTATTGACTTGGATACTCGAGTATTGCAAGTCCAGAGAGGCCAGAGATGCTGAAGACACTTCAATACTCGAGTATTGATGAACATACTCGAGTTTTGACTCCTAAACTCGAGTATTGAGTTCTTTACTCGAGTTTTCTCATCCTGAAGCTATTTTTTGATGACTTTAGCTCCTAATTGAGCGATTCCAACTTCCATATGATCTTGGAGGCTTCTAGCATCAATATAAGAACTTGAATAATGATATCTTCATTCCATTCAACAAGTTCTTCCTTTTTCCATCTCCCAACTTGATCATTCTTTATCATTTAACTTCACATCTTCTTGATTCAATTTCTTTCTCTCATTCAGTACTTCCTCTTGTTAAACGTTGTCTGTCATTCAACTTGAGCTCATCATTCTTTTAAAGTTCTACCTTCTTCAATATCTTCTCTTCTTCTTGATTATTCCCAAAATACTTTGATAGCTTCTTGCTTTCTTGACATTCTGATATTCCTATTATATTGTGTGCAAGAACTTCTTTCTTCAATCCAGGAAGTCGAGCCTATTCTGAACTTCTTCCATAATTGCATGTGTCTTCTGCACTATTCATGTATACTCCACAGTTGCCCAAATATGATGAAGCTTTATTCCAACTTCTATTGATCATAGAGACTTCCAGTATATAAGAACATATAGTGCAAGTTCTTATTTCTTTAGTCTTCTTTCTTGGTCAATCTCTATGGTTCAACTTGGAATAATCTACATTAAATACAGCAGTTAGTCAGTGTAGGAGATAACTATATTACTCAATCTTTTTGCTTTTAATAATGGCATCTATATAAGACATCATCAAAACTAATCAAAACCAACACATTGTTCATGGCATTTGAATGTGGCTCACTGTAGGTTTTATATTGATTGATAGTGATTGTTGAATATTAGATCCACAAATTTTCTATGTTGAGAATGATGATGTTGATTTTTTAAGTTGTTTTCAGATCGTGTCAAAAGATCTATCTGATCCAGTGCGTTCTCATACAGATATTGATAAAGACGTAGCATCCTACTTCAAAAAAGCTATCAAATTCTATGAGGGTCTTGCATAACAGCTGGTTACCCAGGGTCATGTTTTTGATCTTTTTGCATCAGCCCTTGATCAGGTACGTATAAGCTTTTCATGCTTCAAATTTTGTGTGTTGATTGATTTAAGGGAATAAACGTATAAGCTTGGTTTGATTTCTCCATTTCGGTTTTTGTTCTCCATTTTTTTTTCTTATTTCTGATTAACTTGAGGGGGATTTTACATGGCAATTGAAAATTGAAGATGATCCGTTGGGGTATTTATGGAGAGACGATGATGGGAACCTCTAGGAGATCAGCTATGCCCCTTCAAGCTTTTAAGTTTATCTGATTTGAATCTCATCTATCCGTCGATTCTTTCTAAGGTACTGCCAATGCATAGATCTGTTGAATCAACCAAGTTTTTGCACAAATTCTCAACATTAAAATACATAAATTCGTAAATGGCCAAGTTTCGCATAAATTCTACGAATTAAAATTTCTGCACATGTTGGGTAGATCAATTTCTAATATTAGCGAAGGATATTCCTAATGTCTCACTAGAAGAAAAAAAAGCTTGAACTTGCGCTCCATAATGCTATTGTCTAATTATTATCATTTTAATTATTTGTGTTTTGACACAATGACCTCTATGCAAATCTTAATTTTCTCGAAGCAAGAAGGACTATGTGTAATGATATATTCGATAAGTAGGGCTCTAATTTAATGTCATCAATTGTTGAGCAGACTTTTTTATTATCTCTTTGAGATTTTTCTAATGTGTGTTTTTATTTCTCTTATCTTATGTAGGCTATAATTTGTGTGCTTTATACTTGACATATTCGCATTTTCACAAAAGTTATTTATGTCCTTCTATTACGTCTTCTTGTTGGATTCCTTTCCTTGAAAAATGCATTCTCCCCAAATTATAATAAGTATGGCGATTTTAATATAAGAGCATGACAACGCACCTTAGAGAGCATCTGAAATCAATGCGTTGGTTCCCTTATCCATTTGCTAGTAATAGAAATCTATTCTAAGGAAGATTTAATTTCTTTAAAGAATTTAATTCTTTGTTCTGCTAGGTCTAGATGGAGTTCATTGATTTAGATTTTGAATAGCCATGTTAAGTTTTGATAGGTTGATTATTTGAGTGAATACCCTTTTGGGTCCCCAACAAAAAACACGAACTCCATTTTAGTCCCTGGGGACTAAAATGAGACTTTTTTATGGACTAAAAAGGGCTTTTTGGAAATTTGTGAGGGACCAAAATGTTCATCAATCGACCCTTATTCGTCTTTTTTAGGGACTAAAAGGGTATTTCTTTGTGTGAGGGACCAAAATGGGGTCCGTGTTTTTTTCCAATGACCCAAAAGGGTATTTACTCTGATTATTTTGTGTAGCTCAAAAGGTTGAAGTTGTCAAATATTACACTATAGAAAATATATTACTGGATTAGTTTTAGGTGAATACTATGATAGGAAATTTTACCTTGAGTAAAACAATGCATCTGTATGTCAAGCTAGATAAATGAGGTTAATTTTCTACTATGGAATGTGAAACAAATTGTTGAGCAATTTCTCCTTAATATTAATGTAGGAACTAGGAATGGCAGAATTGTTGAGCAAAAGAAGCGACACGGTTTGAAAGTGGAACAAATTTTAGAAACGAGAAAAAGAGTTTGCTTAGAGAAGGGGAAAAACAGAAATCATTGGGCTTTCTTCTCATTTTGGGGTGGATATGCAATTTTTTAGTAATTCCTTAGTTTAGATAAACATCTAACTATCATAGTTTATGTAAGCCACTGCTTAATTTTTATTTCACATGCTTGTAAGATACTTTTTGCATTAATAGTTACTTGGAACCAATGTTCTAGGACTCGCATGATTATGTTGTCATTGTACCTCTAAATCGAGACTTTCTTGTGCTTTCGAGACCGCAAACTTGTTTAGTGGCTCTTTTATCATGGTACTATTCTTTTATCCTTGTCTCCTTCGTAGATTCTTTTGTATGCTTTCATCATCAAAGTTATACCCATTTTTGAAGGATTGGTATTGAATGAGATGAAAATTTGATTATTAATTTATGGAATTTTCTCTTGCTCTGCAAGTGTTGCTGTTCTTTTCTGTTGTTATGGGCCAATATATTGGCCCAGGCAGGTTCCCGGCCCAATAAGGGAACCCACAGTGAAACCCCCCTTTTTACCCAGGTAAATAGGGAACCAGATAAATGGTTCCCCACTACTCCATCGTGTCTGATATGTGCAGGACCGTACACGTAGTGGAGCAGAGACCGGCAGAATGTGGGAAGTGCATAATGGCTGAGGGATGGAAGCATTTGCATGGGAGTGAAACCCTAGGTAATCCCTATAAATAGGAGGTTACCCACCAGGTGCACTCTGGGCTCTCTCTATTTTCCATTGCTTATCGTTCGATCCACACATACACACATCACCCCTGGGCTAAACGCCTTACCTGTGTTGCATTGTGATCTGAGCTCTCTCGACGGTATCTTCCTCATAGATATCATCGAGCTGGTGTCTTTCGTTGATATTCGACCAGTGGAAGACTCATTGATCCAACATAAACCATTCCCAGCTCATTAGAGCTGGACATCTGTGTTCTACTACAGAACATCTGTTATTTATCTTGTTCTCTTAATAGCTAAAAATTTCACGATGCTACTCTGGATGCTACTCTGGATAAGTCCCGCTACTGTGAATTTCACGATCAGCACGGTCACACGACGGACAGCTGCTGGGACTTACGCGACGCCATAGAAAAATTTATCCGCGAAGGCAAGCTCCGCCGGTTTGTAATCCAATCGCAGGGACGGCTGAGCAAAAAGCGCCAAGGCGGACGGAGCAAAAGTCCGCCCCTGGAGAAGAGGAGGCGAGATCCACAAAGAAAGGACCCAGACAGTGACGATGAGTTTCCCGACTCCAAATATAACTGCAACGGGATTAGTGGAGGCTTCGGAGGTGGAGGAGACTCAGTAAGCAAGCGGAAGAAGTATCTGAGGGAGATCCTCTCGATCCGAGACCGCCCAAGTTTTAAACGGGACAATGCCAAACCCGAGCCTCCGGTCCTATGCTTTACACAAGAGGACTTAGAAGATGACCCCAGGTCACCACGACGGGTTGGTCATCACGGGGACAGTGCTTAATTGCTCCGTGAAGAAGATTTTTCGTGTACAATGGAAGTGTGGTGGATATCATTCTATGGGATGCATTCAAGAGAATGCGGCTCGACCCCGAAGATTTGAAACCGTGTAGGACGACCTTAACCGGGTTCAATGGCCGCGATACTAGCCCCAAAGGTTATATCGATCTGAAGCTCACGTTAGGGACGCGAGAAGCCTTCAAATCCGAGCGAGTCAGATTCATTGTAGCTGATTTTCCTTCCCAATACAACATAATCCTAGGATGCCCTACAATCCACGATTGGGACATGTTGGTGTCATCAAAGCACCAAAAGTTAAAGCAGGTTAACAAGAGGAACCAAATCATCATGGTTAGGGGTGACCAAAAGGATTCCCGACAATGCTACTTCGACACGGTCAAGGAAAGTAAGGCCGACCTATCACCCCGGAAGGGAAGAGGTAAGGCGTCCAAAAGGGAGGAAGCGGGGAAGACGGTTAACCTCGTAGAGCTAGATTTGTGGAAGGAGGAAAGGATGCAAAGGGCAGAGCCGAACGGGGAATTAAGGGATTTCGTCTTGGGACCAAGCCCAAGGTAAGTCACCAAGATTGGTAGGGGATTATACCCGGAGATCCGTACGAGGCTTGAAGCCTACTTACGGGACAATAGGGACATCTTCGCCTGGCAGCCATCTGAGATCCTGGGAGTATATCCCAGTGTATGCTGCCACCGACTGGCAATCAGTCCGGAGTCAAACCCGGTTGCCCAGAAAAAGCGTAATATCGGGGCAGATAGGAAGAAGGCCCTGGAATCGCATGTCAACAAATTGCTGGAAGCCGGTTTCATACGAGAGGTACAGTACACTACCTGGCTGTCCAATGTAGTAATGGTAAAAAAGCCCGGTGGCAAATGGCGGGTTTGCGTTGACTATAAAGACCTCAACAAGGTTTGTCCGAAGATTCTTTTCCCATGCCAAGCATAGACCAGCTGGTTGATGGCTCATCTCGGGTTCAAGATGCTCTCCTTCATGGATGCATACTCGGGATATAACCAAATTCCCATGCATGAGGATGATCAAGAGAAGACAGCGTTCATCACTGAAAAGGCCAACTACTGTTATAATGTCATGCCTTTTGGACTGAAGAATGCATGGGCCACTTATCAGAGAATGATGAACCGGGTATTCAAAGATCAGTTGGGCAAAAATGTTGAGTTCTATATCGACGATATGATTGTCAAATCCTCCTAGGTGGGAGACCACGTCCAAGATCTACAACAAACGTTCGACAAGCTGAGAGAACATCGATTGCGGCTCAACCTGGCGAAATGTGCCTTTGGGGTGCCGGCGGGAAAATTCTTAGGTTTCCTGCTTACGCATAAGGGAATTGAGGCCAACCCAGATAAATGTCAGGCCGTATTAGACATGGAACCGCCAAGAAACAAGAAGGAGGTGCAGCAGTTGACAGGGAGGTTGGCGACTCTAACAAGGTTTTTACCAAAGTCAGCCAAAAAGCTCTCTCCCGTTCTTCAAATTGTTAAAGAAGGAAACGTCAGGTGAATGGAACACCGAATGCTAAGAAGCTTTTGCAAAGATAAAAAATGTCTATCTACCCCACCAGTTCTGTCTCGTCCGAAGCCAGGGGCGAACTTGATTTTGTATTTAGCCGTGGGGGAAGAGGCCGTCAGTGCTGCATTGGTTAATGAATCATAAACGAGACAAAATCCGATATACTTTGTGAGCCGAGCTCTGCAAGGATCCGAGGTGAGATATCAAAAACTGGAAAAGATGCCTTTCGTCCTGTTGATGGCGGCAAGACGGTTACGCCCGTACTTCTAGAGTCATACCGTGGTAGTACGCACGAATCAACCAATTCGGCAAATACTCCACAAGCCCGACTTGGCAAGCCGAATGGCTAGCTGGGCGATCGAACTGTCCGAATTCAATATAATCTATGAAGCCCGGCATGCCATAAAATCCCAAGCCTTAGCTGACTTCGTGATGGAATTAACCCCCGGGAAAAATCCGAATAAGGACGGCAACCATGAAAGCAACGCAACTTGGAAGTTGTTTGTGGACGGATCGTCAAATAAAAAGGGAAGTGGGGCAGGAATCATTATCAAAAATCCAGAGGGAATCTCCTGGGAACATTCCCTCGGCTTTGATTTCGCGACCTCAAATAACCAGGCGGAATACGAGGCGCTCATTGCTGGATTGCTGCAGGCCAGGGAAAGTGGAGCCAAGGAGATCCATGTATCCACCGATTCCCAGCTGGTTGCGTCTCAAATAGAAGGTAGTTACCAGGCTAAAGGCCCTTTAATGGTAAAATACCTGGGGAAGGTCAAACAACTGATGGCAGACTTTCATAACGTGACAGTGGTACATATCCCGAGAGGAGAAAACATCAGGGCAGACGTGCTATCAAAGCTGGCAAGTACCAAGAACCCCGGGAATCACCATACTGTGGTTCAACAGAACCTTCCGCGACTGAGCTGTGTCATGATAATCTCAGACGCTGGTGACTGGCGAAAGCCGATCGTCGACTACCTGGAGAGGGGAATCCTTCCAGAAGATGTTGCAAATGCCAGGAAAATAATAAGAATGTCGGCTTCATTTACCATGATAGATGACGAGTTGTACCGTAAGGGCATTCACTCCCCGTTGATGAAATGTCTCGATTCGGCTAAGGCCGAATACGTGCTGTCCGAGATACATGAGGGAATAAATGGACACCACATTGGAGCCAGAGCATTAGCACGGAAGGCGGTCAGGGCCGGGTACTTTTGGTCCACTATGGCCGAGGATTCCAAGGAACACGTGCGCCGATGCAATAGTTGCCAGAAGCATGCAAACATCATTCATACCCCCCATCTAAGTTAACGGGTATGTCGGCTCCATGGCCGTTCTATAAATGGGGTATGGATCTGTTGGGCCCGTTTAAGAGAGCCCCCGGACAATTGTGCTGGCTCATTATGGCGGTGGATTATTTCACCAAGTGGATAGAAGCCGAGCCATTGGCAACAATTACTTCGGCGCGGGTACAAAATTTTCTCAATCGAAACATCATATCACGGTTTGGAATACCCGCCGAAATCGTAACAGACAACGGAACCCAGTTCATCAATAAGGGTTTCCTCGAAATGATGGCCGACCTCCATATTCAACACCATTTTGCCTCAGTAGAACATCCGTAGTCTAACGGGCAAGCCGAATCGGCTAACAAGGTCATCTTAGATAGGTTCAAGAAGGGAATGGAGGATGCCAAATCAAATTGGGTGGAGCAGCTGTATCCAGTCCTCTGGGGGCACCGCACCACCATTCAATCAGCAACCCACGAGACCCCGTTCAGGTTAACATATGGATGCGAGGCAATGATCCCGGTTGAGATCGGTGAACCATCTTGGCGAAGAATCAGGGCTTTACACGACAAAGGGGAAAATAACCAATGTATCGCGGTAGAACTGGATCTGCTGGACGAGGTCAGAATAAAGGTGCATTGTCAAGAATTGGCTACTAAACAACTCATCGCCAACCGATATAAAAAAAATGTTATACCCCAAACTTTTGCCAAAGGAGATCTCGTCCTTCGCCGTGCTGACATAGGCAACAAGAACACCGGCCAGGGTAAACTCACCACGAATTGGGAAGGCCCATACCGAGTAATGGAAGATTTGGGTAAAGGAGCCTACAAGCTGGAAACGCTGAGGGGGAAACCCATAAAGCGGACATGGAATGCTGATAAACTCAAGACCTATTACAGTTAGCATGTTTCCTGTTTTATTTCATCTTATGTCCTCTTACGGAAATAGTGTACTGGCAGCTTTTAAAGCAAGCTTTTTAATGAATTTCGGGTCGGGATACCCATTTTCAATAATGTTAATTGTACTATGACAAAGCCGAGCACGCACTAAAACATGTAGGAATCAGAGGCACTCTAGCCCGATTCCAAAAATCATGTTCCAATTACAACATGAGGCACTCTAAGCCCGGTTCCAAAGACAGTGTTCCAGTTGGAATGTGCAAGAGCTGAGGGTATTGAAACCCGATTACAATAAAATATAATTGGAAACAAGGTGCAAGGGTATTCTGCTCAAGGAAAATTCATATAAATAAAACTCATATGGTCACATTTACAAAGACAGCCGGGTCATGACCTCGGCAGCAAAGCAAAAAGCAAACTACATGACTAAGACCCCGTTAAAGCTCAAGAAGGCGGGGGTGGGGCTTGCTCTCCTTCCCCGTCATCTTTATTGGCATCTGGAGGAATCAGCTGTCCCTTCTCGTCGACATAAGACAAGAGATCCAACCCGGACATGTTGAGAGCAATGCCGGGATTGAGAGCGTGAATCTGCGCCACAGCATTATTAAAGCAACCCACGGCCGCATCCGCACTCTCTGTAAGTTCTGACTTGGCCTCAGCAAGTTCACCCTCTTTTGCCTCAAGAAGAGCCTTATAGTGGTCAACATCGGCATGCGCCTTATCCATAACTATAACGTCGTTGGCTCGGAGCTCTTCAAGACGGTTGATATCTAGCTGGGCCAAAACCAATTTCGACTTGACCTTGGCTAAGTCGGCCTGGGAGGCCGCCAGCTCTGCGTCCGCAGCTTCTACCTTGGCTTTGAGGGATAGTATTTCCTCCGCCTAATCATCCGATTTAGCTCGTAAGGATTGAAAATCCTATTGTAATTGGGCGTGCACCGCAGACAAGGCGTCCAGCTCAGCAGAAACTTGAGTCCTATCCTCGGTAATTCTTCTTACCTCGGCATCTTGCTTCAAGGCCGTAACTTCTTTCTTCAAAGAAACTATCTGAGCATACGCCAGCCCAAATTGTACCTTGAGGATAGCGTAGGGTCGCAGCAAAGAGATGGCTCATAACCCTCCAATTCCATCACGGTCAACCTTTGCTTGGCAGCCTCGGTTAGCCCTGCAGTATCATGCATGAAAGCAGGAGCGCGGGTTATGTTGAACACTTCTTTCGTTAACCCTTTCTCCCACAGGATGCCCTCAGGGAGGTCGGTTACCATAAGTTGCTGCAGAGATCCGGCTAGACCCGAGGGGGTTCGCATGGGAGAAGACCCGGAAGGAATGGGCAAGTCTTCTATGGCCGGCATGTGGCAGAGTTCTGTGCTCGGGGCAGCTTGCTCCACCACGGTTTGCTTGCCTTTGGCCTTTTTTCGGGCAGCATCTTCGTGGACGTCTGGGGTGCGGAGCGTTTTTGAGATCCGGCCCCTGCTAAAGTAGTCCCGGTAACCGGGTTGGCGGAAGCTTCCTCGATATTCCCAGAGCGATTCTTTAGCACCTTCATGAATGTCGGCTTTCCAATAACTTGACCTACAAAAGAGCAAGCAATATCAGTACAACATCAACTACAAGGAAGAAATTACAAACACACGCGCAATGTTATAATACTTGACGGGCGCCGCCAAACTAGGGGCGTGCTTATCAACTCGGCCGGATCCATGGGATCCCCTAGAGTCCCGGCAATCTCTAAGAGTTTCACCAGGGTTTCTTCTTCCTCAGCTGAAAAACTTTTGGCTTGCGGGATATAATCCTCGGTTTTGAGGGTATGATGGTGTGTGGACCAGTATAGAGGAAACCTCTCTTCGGTCTCCCCATTGTCGATCCTTCGCACAAACCATGGTTCCTGACCGGGAAGGGCTTCAACCTTTATAAAAGCTGGCTTAAAGTTCTTCCACGATTCACGAAAGGGTCTGAAGAGTTTCCAATCACGAATACTGCGAAGCGTCGTCCAGCCAAACCATTTCGTTGAAGCCGTGGTGGAAACGTTTGTTTCCAATGGGGCAAAGAAAGACATGAAGGTTGGAACGCTACAGACGAGATCCGAATCACTGCAGAAGATCTCAAAGGCAACTGCAAACGCCCAACCATTGGGATGAAGTTGTGAGGAGCGAGGTGCAAGTGACTCAACAAGTGGATTTGAAAATCGGTAAAGGGAAATTTCACTCCTAGGAGGGTGATCACATCCCGGTAAAGGAAAAAGAAGTGTGGATCCTTTTCCTGAGCCCGGCGGGAATCTATTGATTCACGTTTTAACGGCAAACGGATGGTATATCATGCCCCGTCCCCAACCCCTAGTTGTAAAAGATCGTCGACGGTTAAGGAGCTCTTCACTTCTCTAACCACGTGACTCACAGCAGGAGTCAAATCAGGTAAAACTTGAGACGAGGCAGAAGCACTGGATTCATCGGTCAGGGATTGACCGGGTTGGCGTGGTGAAGCCATGAATACCTAAGAATAAAAGAAAAGGTAATGATCAGAGAACGGCATATACCTGCAATAGCATAACTGTCCTGATGGACGGACAAAGAAGTTTGGTCGGGGTATTGGCCGCAGGGGTTAGCCGGGGTATCTAAAGACACTAGGTTGTGTCGGCATTTGTCTAACAATAAATCGGTGTCTCGATCCCGTCCCACTCGAGCTAGTTCAATACTCTGGCGGCAACACTCATCGTAGGGTGTGGGATCCGGAGTTTGTTGTCCGGGGTTAGGAAGGCTCTCTTTGGAACAGAGGCTCGGGGTTACAGCGGAAAGCGAAGGAGGAACGGTGGGGAACTCTGGGGTCGAAATTACTTTTCCTCTGTCAGAAGACAATTCCTAGAAGGAAACCTTCTGGGGTTCGAAAACTCTTGGCAAGTAAGGGTCACTATCGTTGCCTAAGGGAATATCCGAGGATTTAATCCCTGCTTGTCTGGGTGAATCTTTGGTTTTGGAAACATACGGAAAGGCTCGGGCCATTCTAGATACCTAGAAAAGGGGAGCAAAAACTAAGAACCCACCCAACAGAACCCAGAAATATGGTAAAACCCAAAAGCGCAATAGAAACCCATAAGAGCAACAACCCGAAAAAGCATTCAGAGAAAACCGCATGCATGGTATGAGCCCCAAAATGGAATCAAAAAGCAAGCAAGTATAGGGCAAATGATAATACCTGGTGGAAGGGAAAGATGCAGCAAGATTGACGGTGAAAGGCGCTAGCTTGGACGCAAAGCAAACTCCTGAAGCCGAAGAATAGTCAAAAATGTCAAGTGAGACTGGCAGTTTTTGAAAAAGAAATATATATAGACGTTTGGAATTTGAAAATCCAAGGGTCGCGACATCGTTAATTTCTTCTAACGCGGTTAAAAACCCTAGGGCAAGTGGCGGTCCAAGGGAACGTTTCGAGGGAAACGGCGTGAGCATTAAATGCGCACGAGAATCAAAGGCTGCAATAGCAGCCAATCCGCAAAAATGACGATTGAGTACTAGAGGAATGTCAGAAAATGTGGCTCGTTGATCTGGCCCTATTGAAATCTTGAGGGCGGTTAATTTTAACTTAGCCCGGATTGGAGGGCGTTTTGCTCTAAAAATCAATCTGTTCTGGAGGGCGGTTAATTTTAACTTAGCCCGGATTGGAGGGCGTTTCGCTCAAAAATCAATCTGTTCTTGAGGGCGGTTAATTCTAACTTAGCCCGGATTTGAGGGCGTTTCGCTCAAAAATCAATCCGTTCTTGAGGGCGGTTAATTCTAACTTAGCCCGGATTGGAGGGCGTTCCGCTCAAAAATCAATCTGTTCTGGAGGGCGGTTAATTTTAACTTAGCCCGGATTGGAGGGCGTTCCGCTAAAAAATCAATCCGTTCTTGAGGGCGGTTAATTCTAACTTAGCTCGGATTTGAGGGCGTTTCGCTCAAAAATCAATCCATTCTTGAGGGCGTTAATTCTAACTTAGCTCGGATTGGAAGGCGTTCCACTCAAAAATCAATCCGTTCTTGAGGGCAGTTAATTCTAACTTAGCCCGGATTGGAGGACGTTTCGCTCAAAAATCAATCCGTTCTTGAGGGCGGTTAATTTTAACTTAGCCCGGATTGGAGGGCGTTTCGCTCTAAAAATCAATCCCTTCTGGAGGGCGGTTAATTCTAACTTAGCCTGGATTGGAGGACGTTTCGCTCAAAAATCAATCCGTTCTTGAGGGCGGTTAATTCTAACTTAGCCCGGATTAGAGGGCGTTTTGCTCTAAAAATCAATCCATTCTAGAGGGCGGTTAATTTTAACTTAGCCCGGATTGGAGGGCGTTTCGCTCAACAATCAATCCGTTCTTGAGGGCGGTTAACTTTAATTTAGCCCATATCATATGGCGTTGTGAGAATGGAAGGTGGGTAATCCTATTCCAGCACTATCACAGTCATGCACCCAAGTTTCAAAAACAAAGCGCGGGCGAGGTGCAAAAGACAAAAAGGGAGATCCAACAATGCAAAGAAAATATTTTCCATTGATAATTGAGTGGTTTACATCACATTCATACAGGGAAATAAACTAAACCCTAGCCGCAAATGTACGCAACACAAAATCTTGAAACAAGAGGCTCGTAGCCATACAGAGAAATGGAGGATGAAGAACTCTCTACACCAATGAGAACTTCCAAAAACGCATGGGCGGAGACCCTTGTGGGATGTTTGGATACGGGGAACCTATTGGTCCATCGCTGGCACATCAAACCCTAACCATGGCATATCCTTGCCTTGACGGCTCCAAGCACAGGCCGATCCCCACAAAAATCTCCGCGTGTATTCAACGGAGCATGTCTGAGATCCCAGTGGAAATATTTCGCCAGGCATGTGAAGATTGGAAAATACTCCCGGAATTCCAGACGCCTGTTGGAGGTTATGGATGAAGATTGGCAAATACTCCCGAAATTTGCTGTTGATACAAACCGCAACTGGTATAAGGATTGATGTCCGCTTCTTCTTCCTTACTTTTTCGTCCACTTATCAAAAGAAGCATTTGAGGAAAGGACAAAGGACTAGAGCCTGACCCCCCCCCCCGGGCATCAGTGATTCCGCTTGTCCAGAATGGAACTTCATCACGAATGGGGCAAAAAGGATGAATACGCATAGGCTTATATAGACAGGCCCGTCCAAACGGCATAACCATTTAATGCCTTATTCATCCTAATCTCCATGAAAAATGCAACCATCAAAGGAAATCAATACCCTCTTTATTGAAAAGCGCAAGCGCCGGCAATAATAAATGTTGCAAAACGCAAAAGTGCAATGATATCCACATCGGGAAACGGCGTGAGCATTAAATGCGCACGAAAACCAAAGGGGATCGTTACCAAAAGACAGTGAATCCATATCCCTATGAGGATCATATTGCGCCTGAGCAACGCGGTATGATATCGGAAAATCCTTTATGACAACCAATATTGGGGGCAGGCATGGGAGGAACTCACGAACCAGATAAGACGAAGGCATGAGAGCAACGAAGTCAATCTCAGTTATCATAAAACCGCGTGAATTTCGCGGAAAGCCCAACCCACCGCGAGAAGGCAACCTGCAACTCGGCGAGCAAAAGGTGGGATGGCGAACGAAGGTGCGCCCCGATGGCCAAGAACAAGTTTGGTCATAACCGAGGTCATGAGAGTGGTTTCAACCAAAGACCGTTCAACGACACGGAGTCCGGTCGCGGTAACATCGGACTAATGGAAGGTAGCCCATCATCTATGACAGAGAGCGGCACAACTGAACCAGTAGGACGAGAACCCCGGAGAGCTCTCTCCCCAACTGAGCTCGAATAAGAAAAGACCGGTTTAATCTCGGCACGCCGGAAGCCCGCCATACCGAGCTTGGGGGCAACTGCTATGGGCCAATATATTGGCCCAGGCAGGTTCCTAGCCCAATAAGGGAACCCACAGTGAAACCCCCCTTTTTACCCAGGTAAATAGGGAACCAGATAAATGGTTCCCCACTACTCCATCGTGTCTGATATGTGCAGGACCGTACACGTAGTGGAGCAGAGACCGGCAGAACGTGGGAAGTGCATAATGGCTGAGGGATGGAAGCATTTGCATGGGAGTGAAACCCTAGGTAATCCCTATAAATAGGAGGTTACCCACCAGGTGCACTCTGGACTCTCTCCATTTTCCATTGCTTATCGTTCAGTCACACTGCACACACATCACCCCTTGGGCTAAACGCCTTACCTGTGTTGCATTGTGATCTGAGCTCTCTCGACGGTATCTTCCTCATAGATATCATCGAGCTGGTGTCTTTCGTTGATATTCGACCAGTGGAAGACTCATTGATCCAACATAAACCATTCCCAGCTCATTAGAGCTGGACATCTGTGTTCTACTAGAGAACATCTGTTATTTATCTTGTTCTCTTAATAGCTAAAACCATTGACAACGGTAAAAGTGAGTGGCGATTTTATTTGTTAAGGTTCATCGATGTTTTCAATAATTTATTTTTGTCCTCAAATGCATAATTAACCAATTTGGTAATTATGGATAGTGCTAGCAAATTAGAGAAAGAATGACATGATCTAGATTTCAATTCATTTCTACATGCTTATTTAATTAAATAATTTTTTTGTCAACTATTTATTGAAATATATAGCTTAAGGAAGTTATCAGTTATTTGATAATGGTTCTAAAGAATGGATTAGCCAGATATGCAATCACATGGTTTTTGGTGGACATTGGGCAAACATACACTTTTTTCTGCATTATAAGCATCATGTGTGATCCTCCTGTGGTGGACATTGTAAGAATATTTTTGTCACTTTTACGTTTTGGATAATTTTCTTTTAATACATAACTTTTTAACCTTACTCTTCTGGCATGTTCGATCCTTGGGGTGGTTACAGTGTCATTGGTTTTGGGGACATAATCTTACCTGGCCTGCATTTTCTCTAAGGTGTAATTGGAAGTCATATATAGATTGCATACGATTTATATCTCGTTTTTCATTTTACATATTTTTGGTACTGAGGTTGCCTACTTGGAGGAAGAAATCGATTTGGTTCAAATCTGTTGGCTGGACATCTTCTTCAACACATAGATGAATGAAGTTAGTCCTTATATTACTTGATTAGTAGCAGGTAGCTAGACAACTTTTTGACACTTTGTGGTGATTGCTATATATAGAAGTAGTTGTAGTTACCACTTGAATTAGTTAGAGCTATATTATAATTTGTAATATTTTGTTTTTCTATGTAAACTCTTATGATTGTTACAATTTTTATGATATACAAGTTTTTTTATTCTAATTTTTAATATTTTCTATGTAATCATTTTATTTTTTCTGATTTTTTAGATTTTTTTTTAAAATAAATTGGAATTTGCGAAGGAAACTCTTTTCCCTCGCATGATTTGCGAGGGAAAAAGTTTCCCTCACAAATTTCAGAATTTGCGAGGGAACACACTTCCCTCGCAAAATTTGCGATGGAAAGGATTTTCCTCGAAAATTCTAGGATTTGTGAGGGAAGAATTTTCCCTCGCAAATCCTGGAATTTGCGAGAGAAAAAAGCATTTTTGCGACGGAAAATGGGTTTGCGATGGCGATTTTTGCGACGGAACTTTTTCCGCTCAAATCGGTTTTTGCGACAGAATATTGTTTTTTTGCGAGGGAATTTTTCCGCCGCAAAAAAAAAAAAAAAAAAAAAAAAAAAGTTTTTTTTTGTAGTGTATCATGGTTAGCAATAAAGGACCTGTTTGGATTAGCGGTAGGAGCGGTGGCTCATTTTCTCTCTGACTTTTGTAGAAACCTGAAAGCAAAAAAGTCAGGTTGTAAATATGATTTGTGTTTGGATTGATGGTATTAAAAGTGGCGGAGCCCACGTCAAAAAGCTAAGAGATTTTTCCTAAAAGCTGCCCCATGGAGCTTTTTTGAAAAAAGTCCAGTGGGATAAAAGCCAACTCAAATACCTCCCACTAAGTTTTTTTTTCTACTAGAGCTTTTTTCTTACTTAAAACTCAATCACACTCAACCAAACACACCCAAAGTCTTCAGGTGCATGCAATACAAAATTATGAAATTTCTATCATATTGCGATTTGAACAGGTAGAGCTTGATGTTGGAGGATCAGACTTTAAATTTTATCTTGAAAGAAAAAGGAGGGAAGGTTTGAGAGCGGAAGGGAGGATGTTTTTTAAACAAGAGATAACAGTGTCAGAGGTTTATTAAGTTTAGGGTGAGATTGGTCCATTTATAATAGTCTAGGGGCAAAATTGCACCATTAAATATTTTAGTGGGCCGGATAAGCCTCAAAATGTTTTTTAGACTGTTTAGTACACCATAGTAAATACAGTGTACCCGCCTGTACTGTTATAATGGCAATTATCATATTTTAATATTAAGTGATACTTCATTTTTTTTTTGATAATAAAAGGAGAAGGCCGAGGCCTAAATTACAGAATGAGAAATTACACAAAGGGGAAATTAATCCCAAACACTCTTGGTCAATACAAGACCGCAAATAAGACGGGCATTCTCTTAGGATGGATGTCCTAGAGATTCCAATTTTAGCTAAAGCATCTGCCATACAATTAGCATCACGATGAATTACTCTAAAGCGGACCTGCCAATTCCTATTTAATAAATCTCTTATTCTTAAAATAATCAAACTAACAGAAGAGTTATTAAAATCTGCAATTAAGTTCAAAACTCCCTGGGCATCCGATTCTAACAGAACAAACAGCAAGCCAAGATCCCAAGCAAGCTGAAGACCTTCCAAAATTGCCCATTCTTCAGCCACATTCGATTGACAGTTCCCAATGGACTTGGAGAAACCAACATACCACTTACCAGCACCATCACGAACTAGCCCCCCACAACCCGCCTTAGCCGACGCAAGCACCATAGCCCCATCAACATTTATCTTCCACCAACCAAGCGGTGGCCTCTCCCACCTAACACTATGAGACAATAGAGATCTCTCCATAGAGCCCCCATTACACGGTTCTAAAACAAAAACCGCTCCAAATCCTTAGAATCAAGAAATAGGATTTACTGGTTTCACAAAAGAAACATTAAAAATGCAACAATTTCTCCATTCCCAAAGTTTCCAGACAAAGCAACCCCAAACACAAGGGCCAAGAATCCCTAACACTAGTACCCAGTGATTTCTTAAGGTTCATAAACAGCCAGTCACGACAGCTAGCAGCAAAAAAATCATTGACATACCCGTTATCAAGGAGAGCAAGCCACATATTTTTAGCATATAAACAAGTCTCTAAAAATATGAAGAATATCCTCCACCCCTGCATTACAAAATCCACAAAGCTCAGAACTAGAAGACCAAGAACTTCTCCACAAGTTTGTTGGAAGTTTATTCAAGGCAGCTCTCCACATGAAAACTCTAATCCTTTCAACTCCTCTCCACTGCCATATAGCTTTGAAAAGACTATCCCTTAGGTAAGCGGGGTTAGGCTCAATCAAGAAATAGGCACTCCTGAGAGTAAAATTCCCATCAGTAGTCTCACCCCAACTCATAACATCATTGCCGGAGTTAGATCTTGGAGGTAAGACTGCACTGACACGTCTCAAACCAGCTGCATTGACAATTCCAGCGAGGGTTTCCATATTCCACATACCATCCGACACCCAATCTCCAACAAATGAATTATCCTCCTCCTCCAACAAGGGTCTTAGACTAAAATCTTTTAGTCTAATACCCTCTCCCACCCAAGAATCATTAAAGAAGCTAGCCACTGTGCCACTCCTAATCGTCCACTTAATCCCTTGTTCTACAACCTCCCTCTGAGAACAAATAAACTTCCAAATGCAAGAATCTCCAGCCTTACAACTCAGTAAGTTACCATCCTCCCTTCTCATATATCTCTGGAAAAGAATCTCCGCCCACAAGCCTTTGGAACCAATCAGAAGCTTCCAAGCTAATTTCACGCTACAAGCTTGGTTAACAGAACACAGTTTCGAATCCTAAACCTCCAAACTCCTTTGGTCTCGTAATTCGATCCCAAGCAATAGGATGATAGTTCCTAGAACTATCATTATGGCCCCATATGAAGTTTCTTTGTATCTTTTCAATTTCAAGACAAATGCTAGAAGGTAACCTTACCACTTGCATTGGATACAAAGGGATGGTACTAATCACCGATTTTGCCAAAGTAATCCTCCCAGCCATAGATAGGCAACTGGCCTTCCACACACTAAGTTTGGATCTCACCCGATCAATAACATACTGAAAGTCCTCCCTTTTCCTCCTATTCCTGGTGAGGGGACTCCAAGGTATCTCCGATCTCATTAGAAATTTGCATCTGGGATAAAGCCTTAATCCGAGACCTAATGTGTCCAGAGACTTTCGGAGAGAGAAAAATTGAGGATTTACTCTTATTAACACGACCGCCCGAGGCAAGCATGAAATCCTGCAAACATTCCAACATACACTCTATTTGGGACTCCGTAGCAACACCAAACAAAAGTAAATCATCGCAAACATAAGGTGTGACACTGCGGCCCCGGTAGAGAGAAATAGGCTTCCATCTACCATCGCAACCGCATCACGGATCACGTGGGAGAGCTTATCCATACACAACACAAACAAAAGAGGAGAAATGGGATCCCCCCTGTCTAAGCCCTCTACAAGGAGAAAAGAACTCGTTTGAGATCCATTCCACAAAACATTATATGATATCGAAGAGACGCAATTGATAATCGATCCACAAAAGGAATATCAAGCCCAATTTCCAAAAGCACCGCTTTAAGAAACTCCAGCTAATTCTATCATAAGCTTTCTCAAGATCAATCTTCATAGCCATTAAACCCGCCTACTTCTATTCTTGCTCATAATATGAAGAAGCTCCCGCCCCACAATAATATTGTCTTGGATATGCCTACCTTTAATAAAGCTAGCTTGAAACGGGGATATCAACTTATCCATAATGCCTCGAGTCTAAATGCAATTACCTTGGAAACACACTTATAATGAACCGTACATAAAGAGATAGGTCTAAAGTGACTTACCATTTCAATTGTGTCCCTCTTAGGAATTAAGGAGATAAGGGTTTCGTTAGCCTCCACGAGAGAGATTTGGCCTTGAAACACTTGTCTCACAAAACCACACAACGTCGCACCCACCGTCCCCAATGAGATTTGTAGAACACCGGAGGAAACCCATCCACTCCTGGAGCCTTGAAGCAACCCATAGAAAAAAGAGCATTCTTAACCTCATCATCGCTCGACAGATTAACTAAAGCAGATAACTCATTCTGATCAATACATGGAAACCTGGAAGTCGTAACCCTCATCGAAAGGCCCGATCGGGGAGCAATAAATATTCTTAAAATGATCAACAACTAAACGTTTGAGTTCATCTTCATCCCGCACCCAAACACCATTATCATTCTTAAGCATAGAAATCTCATTTCTCCGCCGACGCATTTTGGTTTTCAAGTGATAATATCTTGTGTTCATCACCCATGGTAATCCAATCGACCTTGACTCGGAACCACTTGATCTCTTCAATATCAAGAAGTCTATCCAATTCATCATGTAAATCGGCCTCCGAGAGAGCATAAAAATTGGGAATGGGGATAATCCAGGAGAACTTTGAATCCCACGAGTCTTCTCGAATAGAATCCTTTTGGCGTTCAACCAAGCCAAAAACTTTTTCATTCCATGGACCCAACAAATTCCTCACATTACTCAACGTCCTAATAAGATCACCATCTCGAATCCCGGGCCCCCTCCGAAAATCCCGATAGTGAGCATGCTTAAGCCGAAGGCTTCAAAGCGGAAAGGACGCTCCCTACCCCGACCCACCTCGACATGAATTTAAGGCAAATAGGATTATGGTCCGAGAAAGGAGTTCTAGGCATTACCTTGAGGATGCAATTCACAAAAGACGAGAGAAAACCTTCGTTCGCCACAGCTCGATCGAGTCTCTCGAAAATCCGTCGGCCCCCCAACAAACATGGACCCTTCCAAGTGAATCTTGGACCGCAGAATCCAAGATCCGACAGGCGGCATCTCATAAGACGATCCGTAAATAGGCGAATCCGAACATCAGAGTTCCCCCTACCACCACTTTTTTCCGACGCCGAGGAGATATCGTTGAAGTCACCAAGAATAACCCAAGGGATGGATATTGATGACGAGAACTCCTCTAAGGCTAACCAAAGAAGCCGCTACACGTGACCCATCGGGATCGAGTAAATAGCGATTACGAAGAAAGGATTACCACCCTTAAAATAACACCGAAAGTGAAGAAGCGACGATCCTTCCTACGAGCACGGCGTCAATAAGGTCGGATTTCCGGAAAGGCGGCAATCCGGAGCGTCCCACGCTGGTACAAAGGCGAAGCGTCGAAACCCAACGATTTCAAGCTTCTAAAACGAGCATCATCCACACACTTGGTCTCCGAAATCACAATCATAGAAGGAGAGTCGTGCTTACTGAGACTAGTCTTAGGTCCGTACTAATTTTCTTCCGCAGCCACGAACATTCCAATAAATAATATTTGACATTAAAAAGCGAGAATTAAAATTCCACTTCACACAAAGTTATTTTGGGCTTGCGGCCCACTAAAACACCCATGCGGAACCATAGGCGTTTCCTTCACAATCTCATCGCAGGATCTAAATAATCATCTTCTTGGGCCCAAAATTTCCCAAAGAAGCCCAATTTACTACGGCCCAAGCGGATCAAGTTCCGGGACACATCATATTTTATCACTTTGTGACGTTTATTGAGATCCTCATTCCATTATTTTCTTTATGGGCTTCTTAGATATTTGTCCTTGGCACATAAAAAAATACTGATAACATTTTAAAAAAAATTTATTTACTTAGATTAAATTATATGTTGCATTCTAAAATATTTATTGCACATAGTATCTCAAATTAATTAATTTTCAGTCCTACATTCAGAAACATTTTCCTGTAACATTAGCATCCTGAAAATTAATTAATATAAAATACTGGGTAGAAAAAAATATTTCAGGATGCAACATATAATTTAATTTAAATAAATAAACTATAAAAAAAATCATTAATATTTCTTTACCTGCTTCTTAGGAAGACAAGTAACTAAAAAGCACATAAAGAAAAATATGAAA
The DNA here is from genome assembly GCA_019022615.1 of Acacia melanoxylon. Lineage (NCBI taxonomy): Eukaryota > Viridiplantae > Streptophyta > Magnoliopsida > Fabales > Fabaceae > Acacia > Acacia melanoxylon. The sequence goes on from JAFJYJ010000090.1 coordinate 307,798, forward strand.
TGAAGATTCTGTTGATTGATGGCAGTGGCACAACACAGCTGGAAGAAAAAAGAAAAAGAAAGACAGAAAATGGCAGCGTGAAATATTTGAGGGGTTTTTTTTTTCAAGTAAGGATTTGGCAATAGATGGCGTGGAGACCTTGTATGGTTGGATAGTTGGAAGGAAGTTTGACTCTTCATATATGAGTATTCATGAAATATATTGAAAATTTTATAAGTCCTAATAATATTGTGTTTGACTTGTAGTCAGGAAAAGTAGGTACTTATATATTGAGTTTGCAGCAACTGTGGATTATAAATAAGGGCCGTAATCAAGGACAGATGTGGTGTGGCTGAAGCGGAAATCAATATGGCGGTCAGAAGCGACCTGCAAATCATGGAAGATACCAAATGACACTACAGGCACAAGATTAATTCTTTCGCGTCCAACTAACAACAAATTGCAGTTAAAAGATGCCATTAAAAATATAGAGGGCATATTTCTTGAGAAGAGAGTAGTCGGTAATTGGTTCAACAAAATGTCTTTTTGAACTCTTGACTTGTTAGGGGCAACCAATATACTATTAGTCAAACTCAGTTAGTGACCAAGTTCATTAATGGCGTAATATGAAAAACAAGACAGAGTAAAATCATGGAGGGATAGCCATGAGCAAATAAACAATTTAAAATGATTTCAGGTTCTAAACTTGTAAATTGCTTTTTTTAGGAGGGGAAAAAAAAAAAAAAACAGGATAATGGGTACTCGAGCTCAACGTTGGCATGGGGGAAAGTTGGAAGAGGGCCGTTCAATAAAAACTTAGTTCTGGAAAACCAGGCCCAATATTGCCCAAGCACATGTAGCGCCTAAACAAAAAATACATATTGGGCCAGACCTGATTGGCATTAGGGGGTTCCGAGCAGTCCCAAAGGGCCATTTAGTCATATTTTTATGCCATGTAGAAAATGAAAAGAAAGTGAAAACAGACAAAAACCATAATGCTTTGTACGCTCAAATCCTTTTGCAAATATACTATCTTATATTTTATAAAGTTCTTGAAATATACTCTCTTATATTTTTATGGTAAAAGTGGAAATTTAACAATGAATAATTTCGTAATGAGCACCTATAAGAATTGTCTATTTTATGTTGTAAAAGTATACTAAAATAATTTAGGGTAAAGGTGCAAAAATACACATATGCTTTACTCTTGGGAGCGCCCAGCACCATATGCTTTTTTTAGGAGCAAAAATACACAGGAACTTTTCCAAATGGAGCAAAAATACCATCTCCGTTAACCCTATAAACGTTCGTTACTTTTTTTCTTTGTGGACCCCACCATTTCCACGTGTTATCTTTTTCTTCACAAGCGCCTGACTGCTTTTCGTCATTCTCCTTCCTCACTTCTTCTAATTTCAAACTTTTTCTCTCTCTTCCTCTCTCTTTCTAAAACCTTTTTCGTTTCCACCACTTCTTCTTCCGGTGAGTTTCATTCTTTGGTTTTTCAAGTCAATGAATTATATAGGCCTTTTAATTTGTTGATTAGGATTTCATTGTAATGTTTCTTTAGATGCTCTTTTTTCAAGTCAATATATTTTAATATTTACCATCTTCATGATCTCTGCCCCATTCAAAAAGGCATTCATCCTCATCACAGGACATATCGGAAGAACCAACACACTTATTTCAATAGAACCGAATCATCGAATCTACAACAAAATCCACATAGATTGGAGATGCAAGAACATGGACGATAAGAGATGACAGATCAAGATCCTTGTATGCGAGTAGCCATTAAGATACACATCAAAGTACAGCAAGTTCAATGCGAGCTAACAATATCATAGAAATGCAACCGAACCAAGTGCCGAACACCACCACCGCCACCCCCACCTACCGGAGCCACCGAAATTTCCAAGGTTATGTTGAACCTAGAAGCCAGGCTTGAGTTTTCTCGATTCATCTCTGGGCAATCATATAAACATTATCGGGAGCGATCTCGGGGATTGCACCTCCCTTCTGATAATTTGGTGTATGATTGCTAGCCACACGCTTACCTGCTTCCTTAAACACCAAATAATCATCATCAGGAATCCAAGTCCTCCAAAGGGAGTCATTGAAAGGAGTTATTCTCGAGCCATCATGTTAGTTATGATTATTTTTTATGATGTCTTATATAGATGTCATTCTTAAGAGCAAAAAGCTTGCATACTACATTTATATGTTACTTTGACTAATTCTTATATTTAATGTAGATGTGAAGTTTACTAATGAAGAACAATCAATAAAGGAGACTGAAGAAGGAAGAACTTGTTGAATATAATGGGAATATCAACATTCAAGTTCTTGTGATACTGGAAGTCTCTTTGATGAAGTGGAAGTTGGAATAGCTTAATCCGGAGTTAAATTAAGCTATTTGAAACATCAGCATGAATAGCATCGTATACGTGAATAGTACACCGTATACATGAATAGTGCCATATAGTATGAACGGTGCCATACAAATCGATATCGTTTGTTACGGTGATTTTGCTCTTGGAATGAGTTGCCTCGAGGTACTCCACTAATTGCCTCAAGTCATTCCCGTTCATTTCTCCAAATTCACTCGAGAATGGAAAAATCGTAATTATGTTGAAGTCCGGTTTTAATGGCAAAATCGTAATTTCGATGAACTTCTTATTCTCGCCTCCGGTCTCCACGCATGACTCGACATTACTCGCATATGAAAATAGCATTACTCGAGTAAGCCATGCGAGTAAGCTACTGTTCATCATACTATGTTTGCCTCTGTTCTACGTTTTTCATGGACGACGTTCAATGTTTTGATGATATCTTCCAAACCAGAGATCGGATTGAGGTGAAACCAATGGCATGAAGTTAGACTCTCAATGCGTCATTTGGACATAATATTAAAGTCTAAAGGAGTTCATATGAAGGAGCTATGAATTTTTGAAGATGACAGTGAAATCAACGTCACACAGCAGACCAAGCTTTGGTAATTTGAGTGTATCTCACAAACGACAAATCCAAATGAGCTGAAACTAGTGCCATTTGAAACTAGACTCAAATACCTTTTCAAAAACATCAATATCATGAAAAAAAATATCAAATGAAGGAGATATGATGTTTTGAAGTTGATAGTCTGTTCAGGATGTTGCAAAAACGCTGATTAAGAAGAACCTCCATTCATTTGATGATAACGGACAAAATACAATGAGTTTGGAGCTGATTCTTCTTGCATTGGAAAGAAGACTTAAAGAGCTTTCTAAGGATGGGTAATTTGGAATTAATCATTCTCTTTCAAGAAACCATCTGAAAATTACTTTCATCCTTTACTCAAGTAAGACTTCTTATCTTCGCAAGTAATGTCATTTTACTTGTTTTCAAAGAACCGTTTCAATATTACTTTCGAAGCTTACTCAAGTAACAAATATATGCTTCGCAAGTAATTTCGTTTTACACCATCGAGACTTCTACTTCTTGGTTATTTTCGATATTACTCAAGTAATAAATGTTGTCTATCAAGTAATATCTTTCCAGTGGGATTTTATTTGAAGCTATTCAATATTACTTTCGGACCTTACTCAAGTAATATTTTCTAGCTCCGCAAGTAATTCTGGGAAAAGCCTCTGGAGGTTTCTATTTCTTAAAGAAATAAGATATTACTCAACCGAAAAGCAAGATTTGTGTCAGAAGCATTTATTGCGTGAAAAAGCAGAACACGCAAACGGAATTAAAGCGTGTAGCAGTTGAAGACATTCCAGCTATTATTCGACTCATCTTCTACACAAGTAGGTGAACACATTTAATGAAGGCACGTATGTTTAAATGATCTCAACGGATATATACGAAGATTCAACGAAGGCGAGTAGGAAGTGAAATCAAGCGAAGCACTTGACGAAACAAGCAAAACGACAAAACATTTAAATTCGCCAACGACTATCTCTCTTTATACGGATGAACACCACAAACGAGCATTTAATGAAGTTAAATGGCGGACAAAAGAGAGAGGAAGCACGAGACGCCCAAAGATCTATTCTCAACGGACCGAAATTCAAAATTGTTACTATTCACAACAGTAAAACGCAACGGACGAATGCTTCCAACAATTGTCTATAAATAGAGAAAGAGCGAAGGAAGAAGTGCAGAACACGAGACACGAGCTTACATCTTCAAAATGCCAATACTACGATATTCACTTACTCTCTGTTCTCAATGCTTATATAGTTTACCGTAGAGTGAGTTGATCGATTATGTACTTCAGTATTTATTTATTCACTTCTGAGAGAGAGAAGATTTTTCTATAAACATTCTATCTGAGAGTTACTCAAAATTGGGTGATCTTGAATGGGAAACACACTGTGTTGATTACAGCTTGTAAGGGGAGTGAATCTTGGTAAGAAGATTACTTCGAGTACAGAGTGTGTAATCAAGCGGGTGTATTGATTACGGTTTGTAGGGGGAGTGAATCCTAGTGAGAGGATTATTTCGAGTACAGAACGTGTAATCAAGTTGAAAGCAGATAGTGGATTGAAATCTCAGGAGGAGCCTGGGGACTGGACGTAGGTCATCGTGGATTGGGCCTAACCAGGATAAATCACAGTTTGCATATTCTCTTCCCTAAACTCTTATATTTCCAGTATATGCTTATTTGAATATCTAACTGTTGATTTAGAAGTTGCAAAAAGATTTATCAAAGTTTCTAAAGTTTTATCAGACACCCAATTCACCCCCCTCTTGGGTGATAGCCAGGTCTAACACCATCAACATTAATTCTATAAACTGTCTCTAAAACCTGAGATGAAAGATTCCTGTACTCTTGAAATCCATAAGAATCCACTAACCTAGCTCCATAATCAAGAATGAAATCCACAAGGACTGTAAATACCTCCAAAGCATTGACAAACCCAAAACTCGAATCACTCATGTGTTCTAACTCTATTTCGAGCATATTTGATTCTATCTTCAATATATACTCTTTAATCAACGTCCCATTACGCAACCGAAACTCTTTCGAAGAGTATTTCCACCAACCGAACGCCAAACTTGGCGGATTTTAAATCAAAACCTTGAGTGAAAAGGCGAGAAATGAAAACGTACTAAATGAGTACCGTTACTCTTCATATGAAACCTCACTACAAAAAAACGGTTTTTGCGGTGGAAAAATTCCCTCGCAAAATAGACATTTTCCCTCGCAAAACGATTTGCGGTGGAATTTGCGACGAAAAATCTTCCGTCGCAAAAAAAAAAAAAAAAAAAACCCTCGCAAAACGATTTTCCATCGCAAAAATGCATTTTTCCCTCACAAATTTAAGGAAGAATTTTCCCTCGTAGTTTGAGATTTTGAGAAAATTTTGCGCAAAAGGGAAAATCCTTTCCCTCGCAAAATCGAAATTTGCGAGGGAAAATTATTACCTCACAAAATCTGAAATTTGCGAGGGAAAAATATTCCCTCGCAAATTCCAATTAATTTTAAAAGAATATAAAAATTAGATAAAATAAAATAGTTACATAAAAAAATATTAAAAATTAGCAAATAAAAAGACTAGTATATCATAAAAATAAATTGTAACAATCATAAAAGTTTACAAAGCAAAAACAAAATTTAAAAATTATAATGTTTCGACTAAAATGAACTAAGAAAAAAAGTCTAAAGCTCGCAAAGATGCCGGGTCATGATCACCACCAGTATCGTCATCACCACCAGGACCCTTACCCTTGTCCTTCAATAAGGAGTGGAGAAGTGCTCGCATCTCAGTAATCATCTCTCCTTGCTCCCTCACCTTCTCTTCTTGCTCCCTCACCTTCGCTTCTAATACCTTTACCCTCTTATCTTCTGCAAAACCAACATTACAAAGTCAGTTTATTTTTTTTACTTCATTTAAATGGACGAGGGAATAATGGTTTGCGATTGGTAGCAAAAGTATAATGTCTACCTGCAGGAACACCTCCACCAAAGTCTTTGGATGAGCGCTTCATAGACAACTTCAGTTCGCTAGCAGAGGCACCCATCCCGAAGACTCTCCCCCTCTTGTCAATTCCGCTTGCAGCCTGAATTAAGAGACTCTCGTTATCCGAATAAGAGGACGCCGGTCGTTCTCAATCTGCGAAACTCTCTCCTGCGTCAGCTGCTGAAAGGTCTCCTACAAGCACACAAAAATACATCACAAATACGACATGTAAAATGAAATAAATGTTACTGTTTGAAAGAAATAATAAATCTAATTAATATCTCACCGCGCATTGCTGGGACTTGGCGTTAATCCAGCGCCTCCCACCACCTTCAATCTCCCGGGAATGGGTCCGCTCAAAGGTAACCCAAGGAATCAAATCTGCAGGAACTTCCCCAGACTCTGTCTGCAAACACAAATTGATAACCGTCAATTAATTACTTCAAAGAATAAAATATTGAAAGCTAAAATAAAAAATAACGTATACTTACAACTTTTCGTCAATGCTCACTAAATGGAATGGAGCCGCCAGCATATGACGGTCCATCCATACGGGCCCTATTTGACTTATTTCGTTCACTTTGCTTTATATATTTCTCGTCGGTTTCTCATCTTTGAAATAATTGTTCTGCGACCTCATCTTGAATCCAATTTTTCTTTCCCGTATAATGTCTCAATTTTTAAAATTTATCAGACATCCACTTGATGGCCTTGAAGTTATAAGCTTTTTTTAAATTTTTCGAATCGACCAGCAACTAGCTAAACTCTCCCTGAAAATCAATAATAAACAATTAGTGCTCCAAAGTACAAAAGTAGTTAATCAGTTTGCATTTTGAAGAGAAGAAATTAATAACCATAAATCACATAACTTACCAAGAACTCCTTGAACCAAGTGTCCCGGTCATCCTGAGGAATCTCTGTCCAACTGGCCCAAGGCTGATTGAAATTATGGAACATTTGATCCTTTAAGAATTTCTTCACTAACTTATTAGGCTGAAACCTGAAAACAAAGAAAATGTTACAAATATTAGCATACAAACTAAAGGTAAAAAAGCATAACATTACTAGTAACTTTACATGACTTACTCGGTGTCGCCGACAGGACGAATCCACAACTTCCCTGTCGTAGGATCAACTGTTCCCCAAACTGGTGTGTCGGAACTAGCTTCCCCAACCTAGCTCTGAGGTGACAAAGTGTGCTACAGGAAGAAGTATTGGAAATGTTAGAACATAGATGCTTAAAGAAAACAAAATATATGTAAATCAGTCAAAAATCGTAAACTCAACTCGCTCCGCCCTCGTTTGTGGATCAATCGGAGAGACAGGCACACCTCTACCGCCCAAAACAGAGTCGGTAGTAGATGGTGAAGATGAAAAAGTAAATGACGGCATCTCTGAGGAAGAGCCAAGACCTTTGCCTATAGAGGGGGTAGATGATGTCGCCCTACCCCCTCTGATAGGACGGGGCCGGGAGCTACCACTACTACGTCCAGTACCTGAACGCCCTCCTCGATGCTCCATCTCTGAACACGTATAAACATTATATCAATATATATATAAGAAATTTACTGAATATGACACTAGCGAAGTAACAGAGGATCTAGTATATACACACACACAAAACACTAACTCAAATCAACCAGACGATTCCTGTTCTTCGACCTCTGCCTGCACACCTTCCTCCAGCATCTCATAGTCATCGAATTCAGATTCACTATTTGAGTATATCTCTTGTGCCTCATCATCTGATTCCTCATCGTCAATATGGATAGGAATCAACTCTAATTCCGTAGCGGAATCAAAGAGATTGCTTGGTAGATTGTCCTCGGTAATACTTACGGCAAGTACATGTTCCACATCAGCTTGGAACGGTTCAATCATATCGTCATTTGTTTCTGACTTTTTCGATTTAGGTATAATGTTTTGTGCTTTGGTTTTGTTAACTCTCATCCACCCTTGGCGGGATGTAGGGTATGATGTATAATAAACGTGTTTCACCTGTTGAGCAAGAATGAATGGGTCATAACTAACTGTATATCTCCTTGACTAGTCAATCTCAACATTTCCATATTTGTCCACTTTTGTCCCATGCGAAGTGTTATCAAACCACTCACATTTAAATAGAGTCACCGACTTGTCTCACTTGTAATCCAGCTGAATTATGTCAATTAACTTCCCGTAGTAGTCGCCCTCGACCCGTCAACTTGGCCACCTCAATAACATACACCGTAATTGCAACATTCTGTATTCTCGTTTGCTTCAACAGTTGCAAACTGATACCCATTGATTACATATTTTTTGATCTCGGTAACAGCTGTTGCAGATCCGTAAGATAAACTCCACACAACATCCTGGGGAGCTGATGGGTTGTGCACGAAGAAGGATCGTAACCAATTAGGAAACTCAGCGTTCATGAATTGATCAACATCGAAATCCGACATCAAAGGACTTGTCGATCGGACCGAATTAGAGAAGTGACTGTAACAAAAAAAAATGAAATTAATACTTTAATACTTACCGTACCATTAACAAAAAAGGAAATCTTACTTTAAGTATTGGGCGGCCTCGTCACAGTTGTTTAGAATGTACCACTCCGCTATTTTTTTATCGCGTCCTTCCGAGTTGACCTAGAATGTTTTCGCACGACTCGTCCAGGATAATTAAATATTGATATCTGACCACTCGATTCACCGCCGTCATCGTTGCGAGGTATGTCTCTCCATCTTGATATAACTTCAGGGCGATAATAGTATGAGGCAAATTTAGTGGCCTCTTCGACTAGAAACGCTTCAGTGATGGATCCTTCAACGTACCTTGGATTTTTGATCTTCTTCTTAAGTGTAATACCCGGATAATTATTTATCTGGAATATTATATTTTGATAAATAATACCTATTGAAAATAGGTGAATATGTGGTTTCAAATAATGAGTAATAATTATCTTATTTTCTAAGGTAATTACTATGGAAATTAGGAGAGATAAAGAGCTAAAGTGTATTTTTAGGGCATTAAATGACCTAAAAATATTATGATAAATCCCAAGAGGTAGTAAAATATTTATAAAAAATTAGAAATTATGTTGTCTCTAATTTTAGGAATTTTTGGGATAATTTCCCTTGAAAAATAATGAGGCAAAATTAGGTATTATTTTGGGATCATAAGTGACCCCATGATTTTTAATATTTTACATGGGATATAAAATACCAATGTAAGTAATATAGTTGTGAGATAATGATTTATCCTAATTAAGAAAATTATCAAAAATTAGTAAGTGGCTAATCTGGTAATTAATGGGATAATTAAGGTATAAAGTAAATGAATTAAAAATAATTTAAATAATTATTTTTAATTGGAGAAATTCGAAATTATTAAATAAATAAATAAAAAATATTAATAAAATATTTTATGCTTAGAAAAATAAATAAAAGAAAAAAAAATAAATAAATATCTAGATATTTTGATTAAAATAATATTATATATGGTAAAGAGCCAACAGGAAAAGTGAGAACAACTAGAAATAAAATCCTACCCCTAAAGATGGAGACTAAGTCAGTATCAACAGCACTTTTTATAAACCAGTGAAAATTCTTCTCGAAGTGACCTCTCTCCGAAGTCAGTTCCGGAACCAACAGGGTATTTAAGACACCGGGTAGGAGAGAGAAAATGTAGATAAAGGATTTAGAGTCAATACTGAAACAAGTAGTTGCCGTGAATTAGGAATCTAGTGACTTAGGTCAGATCATATTACAAACCAGTGGATTTTTGCCTAGACGCTGACGCTTCCGGAATTCAATTCCGTAATCAAGACATCGTCCTAAAATCTTGCGAGATAACGGAATACCCTTAATGGGATCATAAATTTCATTAAACTAGATATTCCTAATGAGAAAGAAAGAAACTTCGAAACTCCGTCGCATTTCGCGATTCGTCAAGATTACGCGTTTCGGACACCGGACGAAACTTTATCGGTAAGACAGCTCGAGATGTCACCATCAAGATGACATCATTTTGTTGACTATTGGGGAGGGGGAGGTCGGCACAAGCAAATGGAGGGCCAAGAGTGTTTTGTCCTCAAAAATGCGATCTACGGTCCATATTCGTCAGACTGAAGTTCGAATTATTTACCGTTCTGCCATCCGTCTCTTCTATAAAGACCAAGCTCCTCTTCTTCATTTTTCACACCAAGAATCTGCCCCTTAGAGAGAATTTAGAGAGAAGGAAGAGCTCTTGAAGTTCTAAGCCAAAGCCGGGGTAAGTTCTTCGGTCCTTAGTCTTTAGTTTCGGTAGATATAGTAGGAATGCTAGATTTATCTTTAAATTTTCAAGATAGTCTAGATATCATATTTAGGGGTAAATATGATATATTTTTCGAAAAATATGATGAGGGAAAAGATCTGTCAAAATTCTCGGAGAGATAGAGCAAAAGCAATAAACTCGGCGAAATTCCGTAGATTAGGGGTTCGGGGGCAAAATGGTAATTTGTACCTAAAATGCCTGTTATACTACTAGAAGTTGATAAATGTTATCCTTATAGGATATCTGAGATAATCAGATCGTTGTTGTACCGCTGTTTCACCCGCTGTCAAAAATTACCGTTTTCCATAAAACGTACCGTAGTCGACAACGAAGGTACGTTCGCGTACTGTAACACTAACGCTGATGTTTATTGTATGCGTCTATGTGCTATGTGTATGGTTTGTCTATGTGAAGTAGTCGATAGCTCTGTTGTATGCTTATTGTACTGTTATTATGCTTGCTGGGTGTTGGGATACGTTGGCTAAGTGTGAATACCATTGCTAAGTGCGAATACCATTGCTAAGTGCGAATACCATTGTGAAGTGCGAACCGTATGCTAAGTGCGACATATCTGCCAGGGGGCTTATATGATGTTGGGGTATGCTTGTTAGTGTGCTCATATACTGTCTATGTGGTGTATATAAACATGAGGTTAACCGTTACCTGAGGTTCAATGGGCATTGAACCTCAGCTCTTAATATAGCGACAGTTTCGGAGGAACGAGGACCGAGGAGAAAGGCAAGCAGCACGCATAGGGACTTGGCTGAAGACTTTCCTCTACTGCTATTTACTTTTGAAAACTCTCGGTCATTGTACCGCTTTTGTAATCAGCCAAACTTACGGCATTTTGAATATAAGTATCAGTTACTCTTATGCTCCGATGCTCTACTCTGATGAAAAAAAAAATTATACTGCTTTTGAAAACGGGATGTTTCATTAAGTGTGCGTAAAAACCTACAATGTTATATCAGAGGGTATTTATAACCTATAACTCAATGTGTTTCAATTAATCACAGACAAAAAAAAAAATATTTTACCTTTCAAACGGATACATCCACCTATATTGTTGCGGACCTTCTACCCTTGCTTCGTACGCCAAGTGAACATGCAAATATTCCATTGAGTCAAAGAAGCTAGGAGGAAATACTATCTCTAACTTGCATAGCATTATTGGCACACTCTCTTCCAGCTGCCGTAACTTATCAACATTAAGCTCAGAAGCACAGATTGTTTTAAAGAACGAGGAAATTTTTGTTAGAATACTCCATATATGCTTTGACAGTGCTTTGAAGGCCCACGACAACAATCTCTGAAAGAAAACATGACAATCATGACTCTTCATCTTGGATAAATTCACCTCGTTCATGCCGGCACATCTCGATAAGTTTGATGCATAACTGTCTGGTAGTTTCACTCCTTTAACCCATTGCAACATATAATTTAATCTAAATAAATAAACTATAAAAAAAATCATTAATATTTCTTTACCTGCTTCTTAGGAAGACAAGTAACAAAAAAACACATAAAGAAAAATATGAAATGAAGATTCTGTTTATTGATGGCAGTGGCACAACACCAGTGGCGGAACGTTGTTATGGCCAGCTGGGGCCGACCTCGACTGATCTTATAAAATTTGTTAAAATATATATGTATTTATTATATGATATTTTATTTGGCCACAAATTTGGCCCCAGCTAATATTTTATCTTCTCGGTAAAGATAATGTTTTTTCCATTACTCATTAGGCTGTGAGAGGAAAGTAAAATTCTTGTTTGAGATACCGAAAAGATTAGTATCATCTTATATATTGTTTTGATTTATAATTATATATTATTGTTTGTTTGTATTTTCCAGGTTATTTGATACAATTTAGTAAATACTCCATCTGGTTCTTATTTAAGGAACCAACTAACAATTCTCATAAGTCAATAAAAACAGTTAAAGTCATTAAATTTGCCCTAAAATTTAAGTAATTTTCAATATTATCCCTATTAATTACACTAAACTCTAATATCATATTAATTATTACTCTCTTTTTTCTTCAAAAAAAAAGTAATAATTAATTTTTATTAATTATCACTCTCACTCACTACCTTTTTAATTATGGGTATACATGGAAAAAATATTTAATGCTATTTGGAAACAAGTAAGTGTTTTATAAAATGAACCAAATATACTTGTTAGTTGGTGCCTTATAATAAGAATTAAAGAGAGTAGTTCAATATGTTTATTTTTTGGCCCAGGCTAAAAAAAATTTTCTGGTTCCGCCACTGCACAACACAGCTGAAAGAAAAAAGAAAAAGAAAGACAGAAAATGGCAGCGTGAAATATTTGAGGGGTAGGAACTATGTAATACCCCTTGTAAGTACGACACTTATCAGAGTATTGCAGCGAATGATAGTGAGCAACACAGGGATAGAATAGTAAATTGATAAATAAAACATACTTGGTTGTGGGTAGGAATAACCTACTGAGTTCTTAATACAGTGATCCGTGAATGTATCGGTACCAAAATATTAAAATTACAAAAAGGGAATTAAACAAAACATGTCTGTAAATTCCCAAGCCTATTAAAACTAAACGAAGCCATCGAGCCGTACTTGCCGCCTTCCCTTTGAAACTTCGTCTGCCGCCATGACCATGTCCGAATCCTGAGCTCTTAGGGACATCTGGGATTCAATTTGAATCCCAGAGTAACAATTAATCTCACAAACAGAGTATAAACGGTATATGACAGTCAATCATAACAAGTAGTCCACAACAGCATAACATTCAGTAAACATACTGTAGATCTCATGCAGTTAAACACAGATCACAAAACCATAGCGCTAGGTATACCATGTGGCATGTACCGAGAGTCCCCCTGTACACCGGAGTTCTCAATCAGAACACCCAACAAGGATTAGTAGACTAGGACCTACCGAGAGTCCCCTGGAACCGCCAGAGTTCTCAATCGGAAGCATCCGAGTCATCTGAATGCAACTAGGTTAGCCACCTAAGGACTTTCGTCCAATAGGCCCTACCCTAATTCTATCCACCGGGAAGGTACTCCATGGTCAATCCTTCCGCTCAATCGAGCCGCGAGTGGTGCTGGCCCACATGGGACGGGACAATCATGTGTACAATTTAAAACAGACATACACAGCTATACAGAGTGTGTGAGGATTAAGTTACTACCTGACTGCTTCCAAAATCTTCAACTGGTTCCACGTCCGTTTAATTGTCTCGGCAACTATCGTGTCCTATAAATATAATTTACAGACGGCGGGTTATAATTTGTTCAAACTCTTCTTTATCCCCAATATCATGGGACTAGGCTTAATGTAAGGCTATTGGACCTATAATAACTCTCAAAGGTCTATTTTAAATTTTTGAAGGCCAAAATAAATATTTTGGACCTTATTTTCATTTTTACTGTTAGGCCCAATTTTTGACAATTTGCTATTAATTATTATTATTATCATCTCTCTACAAAACTATGACTTATGTATTAGTACATAACTAATATTACTAATTAATGTGTTTCTCGAAGTAATTAATTTTTTTAATTACACATACTCTACGGGCAATATATATACACGCACAGAGCTCATATATGTGCAGCATTTTTATTTATTTATTTATTTATTTTTATTATATTTTTTAGGAAGTTGGTTATTACTTAAACTATTGTTGATATATATTATATACACACCCATCTGATCATGCGGCAAATATATATATATATATCTACGTAAAGTAGTGATACTCACACACACACAAAATATAATCATTAGACTTTAGCAATGCTCTGTTTTAGTATCCATTAGCAGAGCATATCCATATATATGTGTTCATTTAGAGCACCAACGTTTTTCCTTTCTTTCTTTCCAAGCGCAGTGATATGTATACAGTATATACATATATATTTCCATGACAACAAGCTTTGGTTCTTAATACACACACATATATAAGATAGCAAACAAATATCACACACACATATATATATATGACAGTAACAAATATCAGCAAGTTTCCTCTCTCTCATTCCATGTGTAGCAATGCACATTTATATATATAATTAGTAAGTTTTTCCTAGTCTTTCTCCATATGCAACGATGCAACACAAGAAGCAAATTTTTGGGTTTATAATTATTATTTGCCACGCATATTTATATATATATATATATATATATATATATATATATATATATATGCAGCACATATTTCCAGTGTGAGCTACATAACGTCAAGTTCCTCTTTTGTGCTCTAATGGATTGTGTGACTTAAGGACATATCTTGGATTATTTTTTTATATGTAAGGAACTTGCTGAAACTTCTCTGTTTATGCTTCCAAAAGCAGAGTGTCATTATGCATAACCAAAGCCATATCACGTAAACTTTGAGCAGAAAAAACCAACGTGTAGAGTCGCATAAGCTAGGAGGGAAAAGTCTCAACGACTCACCTAGGTCGAAACTCCAGCTTGCTTGCGACGTGAGTACTATTTCTATCTTTGTTTTCCTTCTCCAGTGCTCCCTCTCGTCCTCGGTTCCCTACCCCTATTTTCTGTGCGTTTCGCAAAGCAAGGAAAATGGCTAACCTCCCTCACTTGCTCTCCTTCCTCGGTTCCTCCCACTAACACTTATGTGTTCTCTCTGCCTCTTGTTTATCTCTGACCGAAGGGTTATAAAGAGAGAGTATGGAGTGGTGATCTCTCCGAGGATGATTAAGTAGGTATGATTTCTCGCTACCTACTCCTTCCCTCTGCTTTTTCGTGTAAGCCGAAGAGAAATAATGAGTCCAGGAAATTTTGCTGATCTCTTTCTGACTCTTCTTTTTCTATATTTTCGTGTTGACTGAAGAACGTGAGAGTGAGAAATAGAAATGGACCTTACTTGTGATCTCTTGCCCTCTGATGGCGTGTATGAACTGATTCATTAATTAAAGAATGATTAAAGTGTGTATAGGCTAAATGATAATAGCTATTGGAGGAGTATGGCTAAATCTGATTTGCTATTATTTTTCTTTCCTTTGGCAGCGCTGCTTCGTCGTGCGTGCAGTGAGGAAGAAAAAGAAACTGATTTGCATAGGAGGTAATGGGTTTTATAGATAATAGGTTGATTTAAGCTATATGAGGAGTTGGGCATAGAGTTGTGGTTGGGCCGAGAGATGAGAATGAGAATGAGACATGGGCTAGCTCCTGTTATTGGCTGGGGTTAATGATTAACAAGGAATATAGAAAGAATTTATGGGTTCAGCATAAAGAAAGCACATGTCTTGCACATGTAACGAGAAATAGGATTGATATATCACATGGCTTAATTTCACGTTTTATCTTTTACCAATATTCCATAATTTTATAATTACTTATTATAAGTAAATAAACTCCTAATTAATTTAATCATTCAGTCAAATCCCACCGTTTAATTCTCATACATTAATTCTCAAATTTTTAGGCATAAATTTATTCCTTGATTGAATTATTCTTTTCCAAAAATAAATTAGGAAAAATAAGCCTAAGTCTCAAATAATTATTCTGATAATTATTTTGAGCCAAATTTCATAATTAATTTCCCACATAATATTCAAATTTAAAATCCCAAATTTTGGGATGTTACAAACTAAGCAACTAAAAGTGTGTGTGTTTTTTTTTTCAAGTAAGGATTTGGCAATAGATGGCGTGGAGACCTTGTATGGTTGGATAGTTGGAAGGAAGTTTGACTCTTCATATATGAGTATTCATGAAATATATTGAAAATTTTATAAGTCCTAATAATATTGTGTTTGACTTGTAGTCAGGAAACGTAGGTACTTATATATTGAGTTTGCAGCAACTGTGGGTTATAAATAAGGGCCGTAATCAAGGACAGATGTGGTGTGGCTGAAGCGGAAATCAATATGGCGGTCAGAAGCGACCTGCAAATCATGGAAGATACCAAATGACACTACAGGCACAAGCTTAATTCTTTCGCGTCCAACTAACAACAAATTGCAGTTATAAGATGCCATTAAAAATATAGAGGGCATATTTCTTGAGAAGAGAGTAGTCGGTAATTGGTTCAACAAAATGTCTTTTTGAACTCTTGACTTGTTAGGGGCAACCAATATACTATTAGTCAAACTCAATTAGTGACCAAGTTCATTAATGGCGTAATATGAAAAACAAGACAGAGTACAATCATGGAGGGATAGCCATCAGCAAATAAACAATTTAAAATGATTTCAGGTTCTAAACTTGTAAATTGCTTTTTTTAGGAGGAAACTTGTAAGCTGTCAAATTCTATGAGGGTCTTGCATAACAGCTGGTTACCCAGGGTCATGTTTTTGATCTTTTTGCATCAGCCCTTGATCAGGTACGTATAAGCTTTTCATGCTTCAAATTTTGTGTGCTGATTGATTCAAGGGAATGAACATATAAGCTTGGTTTGATTTCTCCATTTCGGTTTCAGTTCTCCATTTTTTTCCTATTTCTGATTCACTTGAGGGGGATTTTATATGGCAATTGAAAATTGAAGATAATCCGTTGGGGTATTTATGGAGAGACGATGATGGGAACCTCTAGGAGATCAGCTATGCCCCTTCAAGCTTTTAAGTTTATCTGATTTGAATCTCATCTATCCGTCGATTCTTTCTGAGGTACTGCCAGTGCATAGATCTGTTGAATCAACCAAGTTTTTGCACAAATTCTCAACATTAAAATACATAAATTCTGTAAATGGCCAAGTTTCTGCATAAATTCTCTGAATTAAAATTTCTGCACATGTTGGGTAGATCAATTTCTAATATTGGCGAAGGATATTCCTAATGTCTCACTAGAAGAAAAAAAAGCTTGAACTTGCGCTCCATAATGCTATTGTCTAATTATTATCATTTTAATTATTTGTGTTTTGACACAATGACCTCTATGCAAATCTTAATTTTCTCATTTAGTTTAATCACCACCTATTACTTCTTTCTCCCTTTTTATTATTTGCTTGATTTAAAAAATGATCCATTACGTTGTTATATAATTTTATCTTAATATTTGATAGTTGACAATTATTTTAAGTTACGTATTAAACTCATTTAGTTTTTAAAAAATTTATTAATTATTAATGTCCTTATTTATCATTTGACTGATGGATATAGGAAACTTAAATTTCAAAATCTTGTACCCTATTATTTTTAAATTTGATTTGGAAATTAATTTATTGATAGTCAACGTATTTTTCTAATGTCATACTCCTATTTGTTGAATTCTTCTTGTTGTTTTATTTTTATTCACAAATTACTTTTTTATTCAAAAATTAGTGTTTGAAAGTGTGATTCGAAAATGAATATTTATTTTTATTAAATTTAGTAAACCTGAACATATATGTAATAATTTCATTTTAAGTTTTTGTTCTTACTATTATCATATATTTGATAGATTTAAAAAATGATATTTTATAAAGTTCTTGAAATATACTATCTTATATTTTTATGGTAAAAGTGGAAATTTAACAATGAATAATTTCGTAATGAGCACCTATAAGAATTGTCTATTTTATGGTGTAAAAGTATACTAAAATAATTTAGGGTAAAGGTGTAAAAATACACATATGCTTTACCCTTGTGAGCGCCCAGCACCATATGCTTTTTTTGGGAGCAAAAATACCATCTCCGTTAACCCTATAAACGTCTTTTACTTTTTTCCTTTGTGGACCCCACAATTTCCACGTGTTATCTTTTTCTTCACAAGCGCCTAACTGCTTTTCGTCATTCTCCTTCCTAGGGGTGAGCATTCGGTGTTCGGTTCGGTTTTTCGGTGAAAACTGAAAAACCTATATTTGTACCACCGAAACCGAAACCGAACTAGCTAAAAAACCGAACCGAATTAACCGAAATATTTCGGTTCGATTTTACAAATAATTCGGTTTTTGGGCTTTCATTGGGCCTTTTTTTGGGCCTTCTTATTTGAGCTAATTCTGTAAATGGCCAATCCTTTTTTAAAAAAAAAATCGGTTCAAGGCTTTGGAACCTCATTAAGTCATTATTTAAAATAGAATTCATATATATATATATATATATATAAGAATAAGTTTTTTTTTTTGATAATAAAAGATGGCTAAAGCCAAAGAATTACAACCAGAAATTAAAGACGGGAAACAATTCCCATACTTTCCTGCGCTATTAAAGAGCACAGCAAACCTGGGCACATCTTCAAATTATATCAGAATTATTAATGCCCTGCTTAAGGCATCAAATTCTAAAATCAATTTTTAAAAACCTAGATCCCAAGCAGTAGATAAACCTAGAACTATTCCATTTCTAGCACAGATCAACGCCCAATGCAAAACTCCTCCAACCATGAAGAACTCTCCGCTGGTTTAACAGGTGCTGAATTCCTCCAACCCCACATCATCCAGATAGCAACTCCGAAAACAATTCCCAGAGAGCATAATAAATCAACACCAGTCACAACAGAATAAGTTGTGAGAATATAATATTTTGCAAGTTCAACAGGATCCTTTGTCCTATTACACCCATGATAAAAAAAAAACAATAAAAACACAAGATATAAAAATGCCGACATGATCATCAGCCACAATCCCCCCCCCAAGCAATGCAAACTTCTGGTTTCCTTCTGAACCATCCAAGCCAATGCAATTTTCTGCAACATGCAACAATTAAAGCTCTAAAACATGTGAACAGCCTGACAAACATATTTGCACCAGAAGAATGGTTTGTAGCTTGAATAACTTTCTCCTTCCCTTTCTCCTTCACAGTCTCCCTAAAAGATCTTGAAGACTCTGAAATAATTGATTGGTCAAAGTGAAACAACATATTTGCAATAGAAGAATGGTTTGTAGCTAAGTAAGCCAGAATCTCAAGAATTCGACGGAGCACCAAGGGAGGAAGACCTGTTATGAGTACAAAATATGAGCACTAGCAAAAAGTAAAATGGAATCTCTAGAAGAGGACATGCAAATTAAATAGAACTGTGCGCAAATTTTACCATCCAATAATTGAGATTGACCATAAACTGTATTTGAGTGACAACCATAAAGCCTCTGAGAACTTAATGTTTCTGATCCACTAGCAGTACCTTCAGCTTCGGGCTTGATCATATCAAGCAAAAGACAAACAAGAGCCTCTGAAGAAGACCTTTTCCAAGAGGCTGACAAAACAAGGGGAAACCATATTATCATGAGACATATACTTACATCCATCCATATTATATCAAAACATATGTTAATGTACAAGCGCACAAGCAATGCTGAATCATACAAGACAAAATTCCATACAACATATGAAAATCATAAAACCTTGAACAGAGGGGCAAGAAACTGGAATTAAAAGAAAACTATTTTGCAACTAGCAGAAGAGGCTGTTGAGTATGAACACAACCATAAAGAAAACAATTACCTGTGCCAATCGTAGAAGACGGATCAAAGATTTTAATGCATTTGCATCCAGTAGCGGCTCACCTTCAATCTCCTTCACCCTCAAGCTATCTGAAAGAATATACCTCCTACCTATTGTAACTCCAACACCTCGATCCATTACTGGCCGCCGATCAAATCCCAGTCCATTTCTTGCCACAGAAAATTGGGATCGAAAAACCACAGAAAGTTATATGAGAAGATAGTTTCTCAACCATAAAAAAGAGATAGAAGAAATAGTGATCTTCCACTTTCTTCAGAAGAAGTTACTGCAAATCGTGCCTAAGCGCAACTCGTAACTGAGAATCCCAAAAAAAAAACATTGAAATTTGAGAAACAACTCACCCAAGTGACTAAAGTGAGAGACGACGCTGTGAGAATTTGAGAGACCGAGTGTGAGACGACGCTGGTGAAGATCGGGATTGCCGAGTTTGAGAGCCCGAGTGTGACTGTGTGAGAGGCGAGAGAGAGTGTCGGGAACCTTAGGGCCCGTTTGGTTGACAGAATTGGGAGGAGGGAAAGGGAACTTAATTAAGTTCCCACGCAAAACACCCGTTTGGTTCGCTTGGCTCCCTGGAACCCAGATTCCCGCCAGTTTTGAAGCTCCCACAAGGCTAGGAATTTGAGATCCCTTATTTCTGATGGGATCGTGAAAAAGAGCCGGGAGAGTGATTTATTGTGATCGAAAAGCCTGCGTAGCGACCGTGAGATTCGCTCTGCAAGAAGGAGTAGACCGAAGAAGCGTAACTGACAGCAACGTTGAATCGAAAGCGTAGGCAACGAAGATTGATTGGAGGTAAGACAATGGCTTTTGTTGGTTTGTGCGCTGTGCGGTGAAAACAAATTGCTTTTCCTCTTTGGTTGTGCCATCTTGGGACGGAAGGAAAAATTAAAGTGTTGGGAACAAATTTTGAGTACTTTTTCTTGGCATTCATGCGTACTAGGTAGGGTGTGGGTTACGTATTCTTGAGGAAGGGAAGTGACGAAGCCATGTGTGCACAGTGGCTAAAAATTCTTCTTGTTCTTCTTCTATGTAGGAGGTGTAGCTGTGTAAATCGACATGAATATTTGCTGTAAATGCTGTGTAGCTGTGTAAATTTAGATATTCGTTTGAAACATGTATTGTGGAATAGTGTTTGCGTTTATGTGTTTTTCCATTGTTTCCCTTGTATGTAGACTGTGCTGTGTTGATGTGAACAATGTGTGATGACAAGTTTTGTGTTATGACAAGTTTTGTGTTATTTGTGTATAGCTACATTTAAACCAGGTAAGGGAACCACTGGAGTATGGATAAAAATTTGAAAATGTTATTAGTCTTGAGTCAGGAGAAAAAGAACATATGTGTCAATGTAAGAAGTAGACATAATAGTATGTAAAGAGGAGTAGTAGATGATATTGAAAACCAAATCGATGTGGGAAAAAATTTTGTAGGTATGGATCCAGAGGCGGAGGAAATGGTTGCAATGTTGGCTGGGTGCTTAGCTTTGCTTCTAGCGGTGAGGACATTGATTGTCACTATGATAGTTGCAGTGGGACCAAGTAGACCGAGGCACTTACCAGATAGGTCGTATAGATTAGACTTTCATGCCAAGAGAGTGAATTTGAGGGCAATGGTATACATTAGTGATTCCACCTGCTTCAACACAATTAGGATGTATCGGGGAACGTTTGATAAGTTGTGTCACATGTTAGACACGATTGGTGGATTGAAACCAACTAACCATATGCTAGTTGATGAGCAAGTGGCAATGTTCCTTCACATCCTAGGCCATCATGTCAAGAACAGAGTAATCCAATTTGAGTTTGGAAGGTCGGACGAAACAATTAGTAGATACTTTAAACTTGTGTTGAATGCAACCATCAGACTGCAATCATTGCTTCTGAAGAAACCGGAGCCTATTCCGGAGGAGTCCAATGATAATCGATGGAAGTGGTTCAAGGTATGTACCATGTGTATTTTGTGGGACATGTTTAGATTCATAATGATGCAACAAATTATGGCCTTACTACAGGCATGAATACTTGCTCATGGTTGCAGGGTTGCCTTGGTGCATTAGATGGCACGCACATACGCGTACAAGTCCCTGCAGAGAAAAAGGGGAGGTACATAAATAGGAAGGGAGAGGTAACTACCAATGTTCTGGGTGTATGCTCACCGGATGGTCAATTCATATACGTCTTTCCTGGATGGGAAGGGTCAGCTGCAGATGGGAGGGTGTTGCGAGATGCAATTAGAAGACAACATGGCCTACGAGTACCACAAGGTATACACGTTATAGTTGGTGCAAGAAATATGCATGTATATTCCTCTGTTAAGATGATGAAGAAACTGAATCATGTGGTGTTGTTTGTTCGATAGGGAACTACTACTTGGTTGATGCAGGGTACACAAATTGCCAGGGTTTTTTTTGGCTCCGTATAGAGGACAAAGATACCACCTCAATGAGTGGAGACAAGGAAGGCAACCGCAAACTCCGCATGAGTGCTTCAATATGCGACATTTAATTTGCTCGTAATGTGATTGAGAGGTGCTTTGGCATACTTAAGTTACGTTGGGCAATCCCCGGAGCGCATCCTATTACCCCGTCAAGATCCAAAAAGATACATCCTCGCATGTTGTCTTATCCATAATCTGATTCGTCGTGAATCAATCCAAGATCCTCTTGATGAGCAGCTTGAGTCATTTGACGTTGGCCAACCCACTATGGATAACACCCCTATGATTCTGATGGAAACAAGTGAAGCGTGGAATAATTTTAGGGATAATGTTGTGAATGAAATGTTTGCTGCATTTGTGGCACGTACTGATAATTGATGATTCTGTACAATATTGTTAAGCATTAGACTATGTGCATCTTCCTTTGGTTGTCTTATGTTAGTATGAACAACAATTTCGGGTGTGACTTGAATGAAACAATTTGTGTTACAGTAGTGCAATATGTGCAAATTATGATATGTTTATGTCGCACCTAATGCAAATTAATTCTATATCTGTTTCTCTTTCACATGTGAGTTTTTTAGATGGAGCAGGGTGACCAAGCAGCAAAGGGGAAACAAAAAATGTGGTCGTCTGAGGAGGACAAGGATTTGGTTGACTGTCTTGTGCGTATGAAGGTTGATCAACACTTCATCGCTGATAACGGTTTCAAGTCGGGATTTGCAAATGCCCTGCAGTTGATGATGGAAGAGAAGCTTCCTGGATGTGGGATCAAGGCATGTCCGCATATAACATCCAATTAAGACATCGAAGAAGTTGTGGCAAACCGCTTACAACATGGTATACGGGACCAACACTTCAGGTTTTGGCTGGGACCCTGACACAAAATGTGTCACAGCTGACAAAGAGGTGTGGGATGAGTATATAAAGGTATGTTGTTGCATTCCTCCATCCTTTATAAGCCAATTTATTAGTTAAATGTCATTGCACTTGGCCACCTTCATCTCCCATATATGTTTACTTCATAGGCTCATTCAAGGGCGGCACAATTTCGCACAAAGTCCTTCCCATTCTTTGAGTCTCTCACCATGGTTTGGGGTAAGGACAAAGCTGTCGGTGAGGAGGTTAACTCCCCTGTCGGAATGGAGGATCAGGTTAATCAAGAGGACGACGATCTTCCCGAAACACCTGCGATTGTTACTACTGAATCTGAATTCCCACATGAAATCAATGAAACCCCACAAACTGCATTGAATGGAGCTGATCCATGTACCAGTCGAAGGAAGAAGAGACGTTTGAACCACTCTGAAATCATGGCTGATGCATTGAGGGACACTGTTAGCTCTCTAGACAAAGGCAAGCTGATCTTGATGCAAAGGGTGATAATCTTTTCATGGAGTTGCTGGATGTAGAAGATTTGACATGGAATGAGAGAACAGCTGCTCACATTAAGATCATGGGGTGTGAGAAGCTCTTGAAAGCCTTTGCAATTTGTCTCTCTTTGCGTTTAAGCCTACGTGGATTCGTAGCGTACCGCTTGAGAGACTGATCGAACCATATTTTTATATGATTTTTCATAATTAAATTGGGATTTTTAATGTATTTTCTTGGACATTATTGCATGATTAAGCACTAATTTGAGTTAGGGACATTTGTTTTGAATTAAGTGAAATTAGGGGCAAAATGGTCATAATTTATTAATTATTCATGCAAATGATTTCTTAGACTTTTGATGCTATATTGTGTTTAATCTTGCATTGTAGGTGTTTTGGAAGAAAATTGAAGAATTTGAAAATGTCATTGGGGTCAAAATTAATGTTTTGAGGAATGGGGAAAATTACAAGAAAGGCCCCAACAATTTCTGAATATTGAAAATTAATGAAAAAAAGAGCCAGATACAGAATTATAGAAAAGGACCCAAATTTATTTGAAAATCACAGTTGAGCCCCAAATACATTTTAAAAGTTCACACTTTAGTCCCTCCTGAAATACTTTTGAAATTTTCAATTAGGTCCCTTTGTGAAGTGCTGCGTTTTGAGCAATTAGGATTTAGGTTTAATCTTGAATTGGGGAATTGAACAGAGGGACCCAAGACATTTTGCATTCAGCGCCGCGAGAACGAGATCTTGGATTCACGCATAAAGAAATTCAGCATCGTCTTCACCACTCACACCTTCATCGATCAACGTCGACCCTTCACCCTCAACCACCATCTTCGTCGCCAGCGGTAAACCTCCTCTTCACCACCGCCGGCGACCTCCTCACCCTCAACCACCATCTTCATCGCCGGCAAGAACCAAAGGAGCAGAGCACAGCGCCGTGAACCATCTTGCTTCTTCAATTGGACCTCCAAGTCGATCTTCATCACCTCATCATCTTCAACATTCCAGACCACCATTAACTTCATTTTCCATCATCTCTATTTCGCAAGTTTTTTTTACACTACCACAGACCCTATTCTCCCAAATTCCATATCTAATATGCTGTTTGTGTGGGGTTGTCTAGTGAATATGACCAGCTGATTTCTTGCTTCTTGGAGATGGACAGTGGCTGGAATTTTAGAGCATAAAATAGGGAGTATTTTGTTCAATTTATTTTCTTTTATTACATTTTAATTTCCTAGTTTTAGGAATATTATTTTGTAATGTTGAGACTTAGTTTATCCGTTTGGAAAAATTTGTGGATTGGACCTATGTGATTGGATTGAATTTTGTGGTTTGTGAATTTATAAATTTGTATTTCCCTATTGATTCGGTGAAATTATGTTTTCTACGTGGTATTGTTAGATAACATGATTTAATTGGATTAATTGAGTGGCGTGGTATCGCATTCATATCAAGAGGAACCAAGTTGCATTAATTTAATCCTAATCACACACTAAGTGGTTTTAAACAATATCTCAAGAGGTAGTAGTTAGCTACGGTAGTAGGAGCTACTATTAATTGGGAATATTGGACTCAAGTGGTATCTTGGGGTTTTTCATCTAGACTTAGTGAAAATTTACTCCTATATTTAATTGAACTGCGATTGTCGCTATTCCATTTCCAAGAGCATCCATACTCATTTTCATACTCCATTCCATTTTATTTAAAATACCAAAAACAATAGTTTAGCATTTAATTAAATTGCCTTCCTATTTCAGTTTATTAATTTGAAAAGCCAAAAACCTATTTTCCCCTTGTTTTAATTGCATTTGCATGACATTTAGATTACTTATGATTCAATAAAAGGCTCCTCGAGAGAGAGAAGAGAGAGAGAGAGAGAACGATCCTAGGGTTGACTTTACGCAATCCTTGGTTTAATTTTTATTGTGGACCCCAAGGCTAAAGATAGAAAAATCCATCCATCAAGACCTTGGGTTAATGTTAGCTGTATTATTTTTTGGGATGGGAGGGTCATATTTTGTTGTGTGACCATATTGAGTTTGCAAGTTTGCCTTTTGTTTCGGTCAGCACGTATGTGAAGCAGATTGGCACAGCAAGTATGCCTTTTGTATAGGACAACACTTATGTGAAGCAGAATAGCACAGCAAGTATGCCTTTTGTATAAGATAGCAACTTACCCTTTTGTATATGACAGCAAGTATGCCTTTTGTATAGGACATCAAACTTTGGACCATGTTCATATGAAAACATGGTACATTGAACATGGGAGAAAGTTTGCAAGTCCCCCTGTATATGTAAATGTAATACACTAGCTGCTCTGATGAATTCGTCCCTCCCATCTGTATTATGGCCTTGTGATAAAAGGTCCAGTGAGGGTGTATGTATTTTTATTTGTGCAATGTCATGTATGCAAACTTTGTTCTTGTGATATTTCACCATCTGTGCAATGTACCTAAATGGTGTTTTGCTGGCATTGGCTCATTGTGTATCAATTTATTCCATTTCATGCCTTGTTATGATGTTCATGATGTTTTGTTGCTGTCACATTAGGTGAATGTGTCTTATTAAGTGTTGCTGTCATGTAATCCGTTCGAACTGCAATGGAATGTCAAAATTTTACGTTCGAACGTAAACCCACATTTTTACGCCTAGTTGTGTTGGAATATCAAGACTCAAAGTTCGAACGGGCCGATCTGGTTCGAACGTAACCTCTCATGTGGTTAGTCCACTACAAAACGCAGTGTTTGGTTTTTTGACGCAATTTTTTTTTCTTGTAAATTAAACAGTGGAGGCGAACCGTTCCCTCCAAAAATGTTTTTTACTCCTTTTTTTCCCATATTCATTATACAGAGGATGCGAACCCTTCCCTCCAAAAATGTTTTTTAATACTCATTTTTTTCTCATATTCATTATACAGGGGAGGCGAACCGTTCCCCCCAAAATTATGTTTTGTTTTAAAATAAAAAAAAAGCAGTTACAAGCATGGTCGCATTTGGGTGTTGAGTTCGAACTTGGCCAATCATCAATACTGACGCGCAGCCCAATCTCTCTGTTTATCATTCGTCTCAACCTAGGAAGGTCACAACCACCTAATACACCTCATTCACCCAGATTTCTTCGTCGGAGTCTCAAACCCCTAACCCTTGTCTTCAATCCCCAACCAAAACCATTCCCCTATCGAACATCGGCACAATTTTCAGACGTGTTCATGTAACCTCCGTGAATGGCCAGAGTTAAAATGACGGACGATCGATTGAAGCAGATGGGGATAACAATGGAGGACGTTCAAAACTACAGGCAGCAAAGGGCTAAGCTAAGAAGGTGTGAAGAAGCAGCCAAGTGGAAGCGTGCCATTGAAGCAAGGGAGGCCAAGAAGCAACAAAGGGTTTTGAAGAAGACGGGTGACACCAATATGAGTCAGAAGAGAAAGGGCCAGTCGTCGTCGACACAATCAGCTAGTAAACAGAAGAGGCAGAAGGCAGAGGAAATTAAACGTGGGAAAGAAAAGATTGTCGCAAGCGCAAGTTCAAGCGATGACGACAAGGGCTGGAAGCCGACAGACTCACGCAATGGATCGTCGGATACAAACATTGACGATGATGAAAATGTGGGAGTTGATGAGACCAGGGCTAAATTGTACAAGAAACTGAAACAGAAGGAAAATGTGGCGCCTGAAGCAGAGCCTGAGTTCAACCAGAGTAAACTTGAAGATTATGATATCAGGTTAGTGGGCCGTCGTCTCTGTAAGATGAGTAGAATTAACTTGGATACGTTTGAGGATGATTTTCCCTTTGGCATACATCAAATTCTAAGACCTTTTAGAGGGTTGCTTGAACTGTCTCTCCCATATTCAGATTCAGTTGTTAAGGTTTTCTACTCGAATCTCAAAATGTCCAGAGGTGGTGTGGTAACCACGCGTGTCAGGGGTCAAATTGTGGAGGTTAGTGAGAAGAAGTTGCTTGAATGGTTGGGAGTCAAGGGTACACAGTCAAGGGACACAAGCTTCACTGGAGATGAAACGGACAACATCCTCCTTGAAGGTGGTACAACTGAGGATGATGGTCCTCTGTACAGACCCAAACAACTGCCTCCTAAGTATAGGGTCCTCCACTACTTGTATAGTCGGAACTTTGTCAACAAGGGCAAGCACTACACCACCCTGAGCATTGACGACAAACAAATCCTCACCTGCTTGATACAGAAGAAGCCATTTAATATGGGCAAGAGAATAGTGGATACGATGCTCAAAGCAGCTGCCCTATCAAGAAAGAACACTGAACTCCCTTATCCCTCACTTGTATCTCTCATTTTAGAGAAGAACAAGATATGGTATCTCAATGAGGGTGAGGATCCAATTTGGACTCCACAATTTGATGATGAGGCGTTGCATCGTATGCGAATTCCACTATCAGCGAAAGATCCATCCAGTAAGTCAGAGTCTGAGGCAGAAGAGCAGGTGAGGACCAAGAGTGAGGCACGTGCACACTCTTCTGGCCCACGTGGACATTCACATGATACTGAAGATATAGGGAGGGATCTGGCTGCTCTGTTTGCGGAAGTTCTGGATGACAAACTTGGTTTAATGAAATATGAGCTGCACACACTGATTGAAGCGCAGGTTGGAAGATTGGACTCACGGTTGTCACAGATGGCGCTTGAGTTCAAGGGACTTCAAGAGTTTATCCACCTATATGGCACACAGTTCAGGGAATTTGCATCATTCAAGGCAAGTCAAGCTGATGGGGCTGGTGGTTCAACCGGAGGACGACGGGAATACATCCATGTGGATGGTGACAGTGAGAGGGAGAGTGACAATACAAGGGTGGAGGAAGAGGGTGAAGGTGGTGAGGGTGAGGGTGATCACAGTAAGGGTGAGGGTGAGGGTGAGGATGATGGTGAGGGTGAGGGTGAGGATGATGGTGAGGATGGTGAGGGTGAGGATGACAGTGAGGATGGTGAGGGTGATGACAGTGAGGGTGAGCGTGATGGTGATGGTGATACTGATGAGGGTGAGGGTGAGCGTGATGGTGAGGGTGCTGGTGATGGTGAGGATGGTGAGGGTGATGACAGTGAGGGTGAGCGTGATGGTGATGGTGGTGAGGGGGATGAGACTGATGAAGGGGAGTCACAGGACACAAGGGTGGAGGAAGAGGCTGATAGTGGTGACACCGATGAGGGTAAAGGGGATAAGGAGGAAAAAATGGTTGAGGAAGAGTGTGAGGTTGATGAAGACAGTGATGATAGTAATGACAGTCAAGGGGAGAGAGGTGACAAAAGGGTTGACGAAGAGGGTGATCACAGTGGTGAGGGTGATCACAGTGAAGGGGACAGAATTTGCAAAAGGGTGGAGGAAGAGGGTGATGCTGAGAATGTCACCGAAAGTCCAACACAGCAAAAGGGAAGTGATAAAGGGCATGCTGGTGGTTATAATGTCAACCAAGGTCAAGAACATACTGGTGGTGAGAAGGTTGAAGGTCCCATGGATGAAGAACAAATGGAGGATCCATCTCTGGCACGCTCGTTCATCGTAAAGGGCCCATTCCGACGAAGCCATAGAGGGGAGGATGCTGGTGGTGACAATTGCAGTGAAAACACAACAGCTGAAAAGCAGAAAGGTCCTGCAATGTCTCATGCACAGTCTGTTGAGGAATTGGACCCAATAACCCAACTCTCCATTGTGCCTCTCCCTGAACCTGTCAACACACCTCCTGCCCCATCGACGACAATATTAGAGGATGTTCCGTTGAGGTTCATACCTGCTTCTAATTTCAGAAGGGGCTTGGCGGCTCACATCACACCGCCACACATCTTCTCGGCTCAACCACCTACTCCTCCTCCATCTGCAAGGCCTGCAACCCCCATTTTCATCCCCGTGAACCTCCCTGGTTCAGGAACTTCATCGCCAAGTCGGGCCAGTACTAGGAAGTCCCCAACGAAGAGAAAGAAGAAGAATTAGGCATATTTATGTTTATTTACTATGTTTCAATTTTTTTGTACTGAATCAGGAGACTTGGTAGCCCACCTCTATAACTCATTACTCATGCTGACTTGTTTTGTGTAGTGGTTGACAATAGGTGTAGAGTTCGAACTTCCCTGTTAAGTTCGAACTTCCATGTTAAGTTCGAAGATGCACATCTGTTTAATCTTCCTGTTGCATTTTATCACTGTGGTTCAGTGATTAGTAAAGGGATTTTTTGGCAGATTAGTGGGGGGATTTTTTAGCAGCTCTTACGTCTGTATTATGTCATGTATATTTCTGGTGCACTTGAACTGCATTTTGTACGAGTTGTACATGCATATAGTTGGTCTACGCTACATATTGGTTTAGTGAATGGTAGCTGCATTTTATCACTTTGTCATTGTTTTTTGTCCTTCCATTCAATTTTGTCTTCATTATTCTACATCATTTGAGAAGGCCAAATTGCAAATTTCTATAAACTTTGAAAATTTTGCTGACCTTTTCTAAAACCATCATACTGATATGCAAATTTCTTACCTCACTGGTTATTAGCTTCGACAGTGTTTACTAACTTCCTAATATAAGCTATAATCATACATTTGTCGGGTTCTCTACAAATATGACATCCCTGTGCCTACTACTTCGTAGATGCAACTTGCAAATTTTTAAATTAGTGAACAGTTTAAAACGCTGCACTCCAGTTAATGTCATGTTTAGCCATAATTGTTCTGCATGCAGGACCTTGGTTATGTTGGTGCTCAAGCTTTGCCTATTCTGGTATGTTTTACCCCACATTTTTTGGTTGTTCTTCATTAAACATTTTCAGACTCGACCTTGTGTGCCAAAGGTTTCAATTGATATGGATTTGCTCTGTCATTCATGCCTTGTTTTGAATTGCTGCATTTATTTAGCTTTGTCTCCGAAACACCACTTCATTTTGCATAACAACAACTTGTCAATTGTTTGGTGAAATTGTCAACCTCTCTTGTTCTCAAGTTTATCAGCTTTTTTTTCCCCCTCAGCAAGTGGCAATGTTTGTCTTCAATGTTATACAGCATTTGAAAAGGCCAAGTTTAACAATTTAAAATTGCTTTCACTATATTGTGCATCATATTGCTTCACTTGCAATGACGTTTTTTAACATACAGTAAAAGCAATTCACAGTTGTTCATCAATTTCAGTTGACAACTCTGTTTTTTCTTACACAGATACTTGATTATAATCGACTGCATACTACCTACGGTTTGCCAGTGCTTCTTATCCCCATTTATATTGGTTTGCTTCTCAATTCCGCGTCTGGGTTATATTCCACGATTTACTTCCCCCAAACATCTTGTAATCTTCAATTCCCGAACATATTTGATACTCGGGTGCTTTCCAATTTGTTCCTTGCTTGTCGTCTTCCAACATCACTTCGTCGTTATGCTCATCGCCGTTTATTTACCGTCAACGTCGCATAGCAATTTCCATCTCAACGCCGATTAGGGTTCGTTTTCGTCCGATGAGAAATTTCAAATGTTCATTCCAGTTTTTTTTCCTTCGTTTTTTTTTTATTTTTAGGGGCAACTGGGAATTTTGCCTCAATTTCCCACTTAACCAACCACAAATTCCTCAAACCAAACAAATTATTTTCCCTCAACTTCGGTTCCATTCCTATGTCTACCAAAAACAGTTTTTCTTTTTAAGTTCCCTTCCAATTTTCCCTTCCATTCCTTTCCCTCCTATGAGTTCCTTTCCCTCTTTAAAAGTTCTGTCAACTAAACGGGCCCTTAGGATTTTGTGTGTGAAAGTAAGGAGCAGATGGGTTTTGTATTTTTGTTGGGTTGGGCTCCATATATTCTTGCCTATCATATGGGTCAACACATAACAAAAAAAAAAGTCTATATTTCGGTTATTCGGTTAAAACCGAATATATTTTAAAAAATCCGAACCGAAAACCGAAATACACATATTTTTCAAACCGAGAAAAAACCGAACACCGAATAAACCGAAAACCGAAAAACCGAATAGCCTTCGATTCGGTCTGGTTTTGGTTTTCCGATTTTTTTCTCACCCCTACTCCTTCCTGACTTCTTCTAATTTCAAACTTTTTCTCTCTTCCTCTCTCTTTCTAAAACCTTTTATCGTTTCCACCACTTCTTCTTCCGGTGAGTTTCATTCTTTCATTCTTTGGTTTTTCAAGTCAACGAATTATATAGGCCTTTTAATTTGTTGATTAGGATTTCATTGTAATGTTTCTTTAGATGCTCTGTTTT
The DNA here is from genome assembly GCA_019022615.1 of Acacia melanoxylon. Classification (NCBI taxonomy): domain Eukaryota; kingdom Viridiplantae; phylum Streptophyta; class Magnoliopsida; order Fabales; family Fabaceae; genus Acacia; species Acacia melanoxylon. The sequence continues at coordinate 339,441 of JAFJYJ010000090.1, forward strand.
CAAGTCAATATATTTTAATATTTACCATCTTCATGATCTCTGCCCCATTCAAAAAGGCATTCATCCTCATCACACCGGACAGATCAGAAGAACCAACACTTATTTCAATAGAACCTGAATCATCAGAATCTACAACAAAATCCACATAGATTGGAGATGCAAGAAGATGGACAGTAAGAGATGACAGATCAAGATCCTTGTATGCAGAGTAGCCATTAAGATACACATCAAAGTACAGCAAGTTCAATGCAGAGCTAACAATATCATAGAAATGCAACCGAACCAAGTGCCGAACACCACCACTGCCACCCCCACCGGCTGCCGGAGCCACCTGAAATTTCCAAGGTTATGTTGAACCTAGAAGCCAGGCTTGAGTTTTCTCGATTCATCTCCTGGGCAATCATATAAACATTATCAGGAGCGATCTCGGGGATTGCACCTCCCTTCTGATAATTTGGTGTATGAGTGCTAGCCACACGCTTACCTGCTTCCTTAAACACCAAATAATCATCATCAGGAATCCAAGTCCTCCAAAGGGAGTCATTGAAAGGAGTTATTCTCGAGCCATCAACATTAATTCTATAAACTGTCTCTAAAACCTGAGATGAAAGATTCCTGTACTCTTGAAATCCATAAGAATCCACTAACCTAGCTCCATAATCAAGAATGAAATCCACAAGGGCTGTAAATACCTCCAAAGCATTGACAAACCCAAAACTCGAATCACTCACAGGTTCAAACTCTATTTCGAGCATATTTGATTCTATCTTCAATATATACTCTTTAATCAACGTCCCATTACGCAACTGAAACTCTTTCAGAAGAGTATTTCCACCAACCAGAACACTAAACTTGGCGGATTTTAAATCAAAACCTTGAGTTGAAAAGGGCGAGAAATGAAAACGTACTAAATGAGTACCGTTACTCTTCATATGAAACCTGTAGCTCCCCGTGCTCGTGAAAACTCTGGCCGTCTGATATAGAGTGGGAGAATTCGGAGGCGAATTTTGGTTTGCAAGCGTAATAGATTTACCCGCGGTAAGAAAATCTGAATCGGGTTTCGTGGAATCGCCCGTGAAGATTCGGTTGAAGAGTGATACATTTGCATGTGATCCACAGTTGAGAAGATAATTATCCACCGGAGTGAAAGAAAACGAGGAAGGAATAAGGGAAACGAGAAGAATTAAAGGTAGAACAAGCATTTGAGGAGGCGCCATGGAAGGAAAGTTTTGAAGCATCGAGAACAAGAAAACAAAGAGCTCACATGAAATAGTAAGAAAGAGAGGGGTTAAGTTCAAAAAAGGAGTATAAAGAACCAGAGGAAGAAGACAAAAATGGTGGCAGGAACTTGACTATCGATAAAGATTTGAGCAGAAAGAATCAAAGAGGGAAAGATGGTACTACTGCATTTTTTTGGACGCAGAAGTCAACGAAAAAGGTTTTAGAAAGAGAGAGGAAGAGAGAAAAAGTTTGAAATTAGAAGAAGTGAGGAAGGAGAATGAGGAAAAGCAGTCAGGCGCTTGTGGAGAAAAAGATAACACGTGGAAATTGTGGGGTCCACAAAGGAAAAAAAGTAACGGACGTGTAGAGGGTTAAAGGAGATGATATTTTTGCTCCATTTAGGAAAGTTCGTGTGTATTTTTGCTCCAAAAAAAAGCATATGGTGTTGGGCACTCCCGAAGGTAAAGCTTATGTGTATTTTTGCCATTTTACCCAATAATTTATTAACAACATCATCAAAAAAAAATTAATTTTGTTATTTTTTGTATTGTAGGTTCCATCGGTCTCCTTTCTATTATTTTTATATTTTTAATTGAAAAATATCACTTAGACCCCTTAAAAATCATTTTATTTTATTTAACTCTTAAATGATTACAAAATTTCACCACATCCTCTCTCTGAATCAAAATGAAATTAAATTTATTTATTGAAAAAGCAATAATACCCTTAGTTTACTTTTTTCACACAAAAATAAAAAATAATAAATATTCACATTTTAAAAACAAATAAAAATAGTGGACTCCATCTTTTTCTTTAAAGGGGCCTCCTCCGCCTTGCTCATTCACTCCTAGTCATGTTTCAAGACCGTGTATTAAATCTCTAGATCTTCGTCTTCTCCTTCTCTCGCTCAAGATCTTCGATCCACCCACTGACTGGTTCCTGGTTCCGCCTTCTATCGACCAAGCACTAGTTCTTCGACTTTGTCTTCTCCTTTTCTTGGTAGATCCTCCATTTTCTTCAACTTTGGTGTTCAGATTTGCTTGATTGTTTTTACTATATATTTAAATCCTTCTTCCACCTTTAACTTCATCCTTGATCGCATTTTCGTGAGAAATACAATCTGCTTCTGATTTCAATCACCATTTCCAGTTATCTCATTCTCGTCATCATCGGTTTTTTGGTTCCTTGTATGCACGTGCGTGCACGACACTTCACATCTTGTTTGTTCCATTCACCCCTTGGTTTATTTGTTTGTGTTCTTGCCTTAAGTCATTCAACTTTGTTTTGGTAAAGACATCATATCATCTTTAGCTTTTACTTTGATTATGATTATAGTTGAAAAGGTAAAAGCATTTAAGTTAACTGAAATCTTCTTTTTTTAAAATGATTGACGTCCCACCTATACATACATTGTATGTATGAATTATCAAGTAGTCATGTGCAAGAGTTGAATGCAGTCCAGAAATAAAAGCTAAAATATAATGACATGTATATAGATACCCACATTTTGAAAAGTCAAAGTCGTGTTTTAAATTAATGTTTCAAATTAAACTACACCCCGGGATCCATAATAATATACTCCCTCTGGTCCTTATTATAAGGCACCAACTACCCATTTTTCGCGGACCAAAGAATGGAAGTTAAGTTATTAATTAGTTCCAAAAGTAATAAATGTTTCCAACGTAACTTTACCCCTACTTTAATGATTTAGGTTTAAATGAGTTAGTTAAAAATGAGGGCATAATGGAAAAATAGTAATAAATGAGTTAGTTAAAGTAAGTTGGTGTCTTATAATAAGGACAAAAAAATGTTAGTGGTTGGTACCTTATAATAAAGACAGGAGGGAGTAAGTTCTAAATAAGGGCTATATGCGAGGCTCAAAAGAGCAAAAAGAGCAGAAGCTGCCGGCTGGCCAGTTTGGAGAAGAGGAAATCAAGAAGGTGAAGCGATAGACATTGAGTTTATTGAGGTGTGTGATTGCATCCATCAATTTTCATTGTCTATATATATATTGGTTTAACTACTAATAATTAACTTCATAATGTTGTTTGTAAGGCCTAAATGTCAGGGTCAAGGGAAGTTGATGCGTGGATCATAGAAATTGCAGCAACGCTGGAAAATATAAACTTAGGACCCGTTTGGTACAAAGAATTGGTGGGGAGGGAAAGGAACTTAGAGGAAGGAAAGGAAGGAAAGGAAGATTTGAAAGATGAGGGAAGATAGCTTGAGTTGTTTGGTAGGAAGAAAATGAAGAGGTGGTAGTTGGTAAAGAATTAGGAAATATCTATTTTACCCTCAAAAGAAATTAATTCAAAATAAAAAAGATTTTTTTTTTTTTGCTAAAATATATTCTTGTTAAATTCGAACTCGTGGAAAAAAAAAAATCGCTAAATTTGAACTTTCCCGCCAAGTTTGAACTTCCCGTCAAGTTTGAATTTCGAGGGTAAATCTGTCAAATTTGAACTCCTGGGAAGATTGCAGCTTTCCTTCTATTTTTGGATGGAAAACATCTTCTCTCAAATAAGAGAAGATGAAAGACTACGGTAGAAGATCGTTGACTTTTCTACCAAACACCTAAAATCCATGGGAAGATTGGGATCTTCCCTTTCCTTCTCTAATCTTCTTTCTACCAAACGGGTCTTTAGGGGGAGTAAAAACAGGCAGTATTTGCCGGGTTCCGGAAAAATTTCCAGAAGTCAACAAAGAGAAAAGCGAAGAGTGGTACAGGCCTAAGTTTGTGGCCATGGGACCCATTCACTGGGGAGCCACAATCGACCTCCAAACCATGGAATTGACCAAATGGCGCTACGCTGACAAGCTTCTTAGCCGTGTAACCAATGGGGACATTCTCCATGAAATCTGTAACCTCCTAAAAAGAGTAGACAGTATAACTCGAGCGATTTATGGGGATACAATACAAATGGGAACAGAGGAGTTTGCCAGAAACATGTTCCCTGATGCCTGCTTTCTCTTGGAGCTTCTGGTTAGGCTCTCTGAGAATGACACTATTCCTTCTGATCTGGGCTATATCGATGACGATGATGACAAAAAGATATCGCGTCTTCTCACTGATCTCATGCTACTTGAGAACCAAATCCCTTTCCTCCTCCTCACAATTTTGTCCTCAAATGTCTTCGATCATGGCGACCGACAACAACTTGCCAGTCTAGTTGCACTCTCTCAGGACAACGAACATTCTCCCAAGAAACTTGCAGAAACACTCCTTGGATGCAACGTTGCCAGCGCTGACTTCCCAAACTATGTCTGTCATTTCCTTCATCTCATCCACTTGTGCTCCCCTGATCCCTATCAACACCACGACATGCTCAGCACACATCCACTCCAACTGCGTCGCTGCGCCAGAAAGCTCCAAGCCTTTGGAATCACAATCAAGGCTCGCCCAACTATAGATTATGGAGGTAATAATCTGTTCGTTGCAGTATGTATTAAATCTTATAGTATTTGAGTTACGAGTGAAGTAGTAATTCATCTTTAACAGCCAAATTTGCTGCTTCATCGCAGGCAATAGTAACAGACCGCCAGGAACTGTGGCTTCTGCGCTAAGGGAATTCATGGACAAGTTCGAATTCAAAATAGAATTTAATGAGACGCAGCGAGAACTAATCATCCCGACGCTGCACATAAAAGAAGCAACAGAAGTCAGATGGAGGAATTTCATTGCTTGGGAGCAAATCGGCGGGTTGATCGGAGTCGGCTACAAATTCACCTCATACGCTTATTTTTTCTAAGGTTTGGTGTGTTCTGCTCATGACGTCCAACTTCTTAGAGAGTCAGGAGTTATACAAGTGCATACGAAGGCCAACGATGAGGATTTGCTGATTATGTTCCAAAGCATCGCAACGGGAGCGAAACAGATGGATGGGAGATACAACCGCCTATGCGAGGACTTGAACAAAGCGCATGTGAAGGGTGCGGCGGGATGGTGTGTGCTAATTTTGAGAATGGCGTGGCATTATTGGCGGCGTTTTCTGGAATGGCTTCAACACGGATTAATAAGCATGCTTCGCAGTTTCATAGATACTTATTTGGGCACTCCTTGGAAGTTCATCGGAGTTGTGAGCGGTTTGGCTCTGCTCGTTCTCACTATTATGCAGACCATTTATGCAGCACGTAGCTCGCATTGAGATTTAGAAAAGCACCAAGGAATTTCATTATTGACAAGCTGTGAATCACGTGTGGCCTTTATTATAAGTTTGTGTTAATGCTATTGTCATCAGTACCTAAAGTTTGATCAGTTTTGGTTTTTCTAGTTTCAAATGGCGGAATTTGGTATCTACGGTGCTTGCAATTGGGATCACATTCTCACATCCCATATACACTAATTTATATCATTCACTGCCCATTTGGCAATTTCTAAAAATCCAAACCAAACGATAGCAAGGCAAAATTATTCTCTGCATACTTGCCCTGTACAGCGTTAAAGTATTTAAAATAAATTAATCTAAATAGGAATATCATTTTATACAGATTTGGCATGAGTTTAATCCATGGTATAAGGTATAAGGACCAAAATAAGAACTCTTTAAAATCAAGGACCAGACAAGTTCTGGTTTTGGTCCAATCTTTAACTATGAAACTATAAGAATCAAACATCATGATTTGAAACTATATAAATAAAAACAAAAAATCCGATCTAACTATAAGGACCAATGATTATATTAAACCCTTTAATATTTAGAGTAAAATACTCCAACCACCCTTATCTTTTACCTTTAATTATTACACCGTTCTCCCCTCTATTTTAAAAACATATGTTTAAGTTCAAACCATTAACCCCGACAAGAATATTCTAAAAAATATTTAAATAAATTTTAATTACTAATATGCCCTTCATCATTATTTTCTTTAGTGGATTATTTTTCGATGAATACCCGTCATCATTCCAAATCCCAAAAGTTTAGGTAAAATTATTTTGAAACAATTAATAGTTTTATATTTCATTTTATTTTTTTCATGTTTGCATAGTTTATATTTATTTTTAGGAAAATCCCTTTAAAGTCCCAAAGGATAAAAAAAATGTCAAAAAAGTCCCACGAAAACAATGCTATCAAAAAGATCCCAAAGAGTTGTTAAAAACCACGAGATGAAGTTGTCAATCTCCCTTGAAAAAAGTTGTCAATAGAACTTTTTTTATATCGAGAATTTTATGTGGGACTTTTTTGACCTTTTTTTTGTCCCTTGGGAACTTAAAGGAATTTCCCATTATTTTTTTTACCATATTGGCACAAAATTCAATTAATGTAGATAATGTAGACATGGAAATTTGACTAAACATACTTAACAAAATATATTTATAATCGTTTATGGCATAAATTGTGTTTAAGATTTTTTAAGTTTTTAATATAAATTATTTGTATAATCTTAAAAACTTATATCATTTGTATCATGTGATTTAAAAAAAGTGTTTGAAATATGTTTTTAGCCATTTAAAAGAAATAGTAAATTTGTATCAAAAAAGAAAGAAATAGTAAATAAATTTCAATAAATATAATGAAAATTTTAAATTATAAAATTTATAATATAATAATAAATAATAAATTCTGTAACATATTTAAATGTTTGAAAATATACGTAGTCCCTCTTGTCCTTATTTTAAGGCACAAACTAACAAGTGTATTTGGTCCTTTTTATAATGTACTTGTTTGTTCCCAATAAGCATTAATTTTTTTTTCATGTATGCCCCTAATTAATAAGGGTAGTGGGTGAGAGTAATAATTATATAATATTAAAGTTTGGGTTTAAACTTCTCATGTTACATGAGAAGAAGAAGATTCCTACACACACATAAAATGGTGGGACCAACACACTTCTCCTACAACATGAGAAGTGTTTTTCCCATTAAAGTTTAGTGCAATTAGTAAGGATAATAGATGTTTGCAGAAAATCTATGCATGTAGGATCATTTGAATGATGATATGTACTTTAAGCGTGAATAAGGTATTTTTCACTATTAAGGAAGGTGTTTGGGGTAGAAAGGTCCATATCGTGTTCGGTTTTTGGCCATGAACTCCTAGACTTTCATCCTATTTATAATTTGTTTTGACCAAATCACACAGGTAGTTAGTTTAATGATTATGGAGTGAATTTTTAACTATACCCTCATTTATGATTAAGTATAATTAATATAAACAAAATTGTCACAGTTTGATATATAAATAAGATATAGCCACGTTTTGTGGCAATGACTGCAGTCTAGGAATATAGGGGGACTACTGAGGTGATCAAAATCAAAAAGCTAAAATATGAAAGTCGTACTCTCTCTGATCCACCAACTAAATTTAAGATCCGGCTTCTCTCCTATAATTCTCCCCTCCACTGCCATCCGCTGCCCTTTTTTTTTTTTTTTTTTTTTTTTTTTTTTTTTTCAATTTCTCATCTCTCATCCTCCAATCCCTTCAAGCCACCTTACCCCTTCCCCCACCCCTTTTTTTTTTTTGCACAATTTATGCCACAAAGGACCTGAAACACAGTTTTTTGTTGGATGTTAAAAAAATATTTCAAAGAACTCATCGGTATTAAAAAGATATATTAAAATACTGATTGGTACTATAAAATATCTTATAACCTTAAAAAATTATTTTAAGATTTTGAAAAAAATTGAGGGTACTAATTTGTACTAAAAAATACTTAAAGATATTGACTAGTGCTGAAAAAATACTGCATGATCTTGAAAAATTATTTTAGGATATGAAAAAAAAAATTCCAGGATGCTGTACCTCATGATTGAAAAATTATTTTAGGATCTTAATTTTTTTTTCATGGTATTAATTAGTACTTAAAAGATATTTTAGGATACCTACGTAGGAGAAAATATCTCATGATTTTGAAAAAATATCTTGCAGTATATTTTTAGTACCAGATAGTACCTTGAATTTTTTTCAAGATCATGAGGTATTTTTTTAGTACCAGTCAATATCTTGATGTATCTTTATCTTGCAGTATATTTTTAGTATCAGTAGTTGAATTTTTTTTTCAAGATCCTAAATATAATTTTTCAAGAGGTATTTTTTTAGTACCAGTCAATATCTTAATGTATCTTTATCTTGCAGTATATTTTTAGTACCAGATAGTACCCTGATTTTTTTTTCAAGATCCTAAATATAATTTTTCAAGATCATGAGGTATTTCTTTACTACCAATCAATATCTTGATGTATTTTTTAGTATAAGTCATTACCCTAAAATAATCTTTTAAGATCTTAAAAAGTTGTGTTTCAGGTCCTTTGTGGCAGGTCAGTACAAAGAAAGGGTGAGGGAAGGGGCAATGTGGATTGAAGGTATTGGAGGATGGAGAGATGAGAAATTGAAAAAAAAAAAAATGGCAGTGGAGGGGAAAAGCACAGGAGAGATGCCAAGTCCCTAAATTTTTACAAATCAATAAAAACACTTAAAATCAATAAAGTTATCTTATAATTTAAGTAACTTTTAATATTACCCATATTAATTATACTAAACTCTACTTGTTATATTAATTATTACTCTCACTCACTACTCTTGTTAATTATGAATATACATAAAAAAATAATGAATAAGTTTTAGAAACAAATTAACTTTTTATAGAAGAATCAAATATAATTGTGTGTTATCGCTCGGGTAGCTTGATGGTATGACGCCTGGTCTATCCAACCAGATCGGATTCGATTTAGAACTAATTTGGTCCCCAATAAAAAAAAAAATCCCCAATATAAATATATATATATATATATAATTGTGTGTTGGTACAAGATATAAAGAAATGGAAGAGAAAGGAAGGGAGAACTGTGGGGGTGAAAGTGACAGGACATGGAAGCATGGAAATGGACAATACAGGACAGGCGCAGAGAGAGAGAGAGGGGAAGATAAGAGGTGGGTAGGGGCAAAGCTAGTACGTAGAGGTTGGGATCAGGAGGGGTTCACATTAGGTGCACATCCTTATGTGCACCTTATGTGCTTGTCCTCTATTAGAGGGATAACACATTTTTTTTAATTTTTTTTTTAATTTTTTATATAATATATTTATTTATATTTAAATTATATATGAATTTTCACGGAATTTTTTTACACACAATATCTCAAATTAATTAATTTCAATCCCGCATTCGTAAATGTTTCTCCCGTAATACCAAGATCCAGAAATTAATTAATTTGAGATATTGGGTCAAAAAAACATTCCGTAAATTGAATATAATTTAAATCTAAATAAATATAATATATAAAAAAAATTGAAAAAATTAAAAAAAATGTCTCATCCCTCTAACATGTAAGAAGCACATAAGGTGAGAAGCACCTTACGTGCTCCCGGATCAGGAGATGATTTCCTGAGATGCAAAATGAATGAAGTAATGATAGAGAGATGTTGCATTGGATACAGAGTTTCGTGGCGTGATGGCTTTAGATTTTGTCTGGATATTGTCATCTCTCCTTGTCCCTTCCTCATATACGCCTTTCTCTCATCGATCTCGCTGCTTTTGTTCAAACGGTGAGATCCTAATTTTGTCTGCTTCTTCTCTCATCTTAGCATCTGATTTTCAAGAAATTAAAACAAGCTCTGCCATTTTCTTCTTCAGCCAGCTGGGCAAGTTTCGCGTTTGTCTTTAATTCTCAGACGAAGAAAAAGAAGGTTCCTTTGAAGCCGTTAAAGAAGTTAAAGCTCATCGGGCCGATTCACTTTTCTATTTATTTTTCCGATAGAATATCAATAATTCAACAATTCAAATAGGCTTGAGAAACTATTGGTGAAACCATTAGATCCTGAAAATTTTAGGTCCAAACAGTGTAAATAACTGCGGAAAGAAATTAACTTTTTAATTTATACCCATATCCTGGACAAGAGATCTTTGAGAGATGAGCTTATGAATGAAATTCCCAAGAAAATGGTCTACAGGGGAGATTCCAAGGAGCATTTTTCATCCATTAACACAGGTTGTGTACAACTCGTTGATAAGAATGCAATTTAAGTGCGATTGAAACAACTGGGGTGAAGTTGAGCTCCAGCTTAACTGTAACATCTCATTTGAAAACGGCGGGATTTTTTTTTTAAAAAAACGTTTCTAAATATTTCAAGCAGAGTAATCAGAGTAGAGCGTTGAAGCGAGTAAGTAATTTACATTACATTCAAAATATGGACCATAGTGTAAATGTATCGGACATGATCATCCGGAATTCTCAAAAGTTAAGGAAACTAAAGAAAACGATAGATAATGTAGACACGTCTTGGCCTACTCTACCGCTTGCCTCGATCGCCAAACATCGGTCCTCCAGACCACGATAGCTTAAGTGAGATCCATTCCACATATGGATCTCAGGTAACGGTTAACCTTATGCTCAAATAAAACAGTATACGTACAACAGATATTCATTTCAATACAACATATCATCACAAAAGCAAATAGCAGATGTATGATCAAAACATGGACATAACATAAGCACAAAGCAAGATGTAAAATCTCTCTCGACTAGTTCGACATATCCAAAGGCCACGCCACAACGTGTCCTCAGCGCTAGGAATAACTCAAACGGCATTACCAATACTATAATCCGTGGGTAAAGTTGTAAGTATCTCTAACGATTCTCAACAGAACCTCAGTCTATGAACGTATCTATAACGCAAAAGTATATAAAAAGATAGAGTTAGGGTTACAAAGACGCGTCCGTACCTTAGTTGCAAATATCCGCTCTTAGGCTAAAAACGGTGATTTTTGACGCCGTACGTAAACAAAGTGAAACAAATGGCTCAACGGCAAACAAACGGCGGAACGATGGAATTTCGACAAACGGTTCGACGTCAAAAGTATTCTAATCAGAATAATAACACACTTATGAATATTTGGCAAAGATAATGGCATTTTAGGTGAAAAAGACCATTTTGCCCTACTACCCCTATTTGGCGGAATTTCGCCAGAACTTCGTTACTTTGACCTTATTCCATTTCAAAATTATCCTCACTATGTTTTTACCTCGTCAGGAATCTTTCAATGCAATGATGCTTAAAAACAAGTATAGGAATATATTCTCAAACTTCCTAGATCAAAACAACGGTTCTACTATAACTACCGAAAGAACTACGGAAACTAAAAGCTAAGGGCGTAAGAACTTACTCGGAGCTAGGCGAATTTTTGCAGAGCTTCTCTCTCTAGAATTTCGGCCAAGGAAGAGAGAATAATGGTGTGAGAAATGAAGAAGAGGAGGGCTATTTATAGAGAAAATTCGGGACGTATCGGGAATTTTCTCGCTTTTGTTTTTGAATCGTTAGATCTAGGGTTTTGTAAGATGGAATCTTGACCATTCAAGGTCTTGGTCGACATCTAAGGCCCAAAAAGTCAAAGAATGAGTTGTCATCCAATGATGACTCTTGCTTTATGGCCTCCGCCCGATAAAGCTACCGTCGGTGTCCGTTTCGCGCGATTTCGCAGAAACTCAAAAATCCGGGCGTGTAACTTTGAAGGTCTTTTCATCCTCTTTCATATTATCTATTTTGATCCTCTTTTTGATCATATCCAGGTATTCTCCGGTGCGTCGGAAGATATTCGAACAAACGCGTCCGATTCTGAAAATCGTTTCCGATAGAACCAACTTCTCGGATAATAAATTTGAATCGTAAAATGTTCGGTTGTTGCCTAACTTAATCCCGTGTTTGAAAATACGCAATTTTTTCTATAGGTTCTCACTTTGCCTATCCGGCTCTACTCTATCTCGATCGCCTTTCCGTCTTATTAGGAATTAGGGTTTTCGGTTGCGGAAATCAACGCCTGGTAAATTCTTTCTTCGTGTAAAAATTCACTTGTTCTTAATTTGATCAGTCTCGAAAAGACTTTTACCCTGGTTTACTGTAGAATTTATTTCTAACTTTTCCCCTCGTCGCCTATAAGTTCGACTCACCGCATTATATTATTATTTTATTCTAATTATCATTTTAATTATTTAAACAATTCTTTTTAATTAAAAATACCAATAATTTCGCCCCCTCATTTTAAAATTCAGTTTTAATTATTTTTTCATAATTTTTTCCATTTTTTAAAAATATAATATTTTTTACCAAAAATTCATGTTTTACCCTCGCTTTTCGTTAAGGCTTAATCGTGCCTAAATTCTTCGTTTAGTGATATTTTTAGGATTAGGTTTCTTCATACATTTATCTTTACTAATTTTTCTTAATATTTTTATCATAATCAGTAAGTATATTTTATGCTAATTACCAGCCTTAATCTCTTAATTAAAGATTTTACCATAAACTTAACTCTCTATATTTCTCTTGTTTTATGAATCAATTAGCTAGTAATTATCTAATCATTCTCTTACCAATGGTTGATAATTTTATAATTTACAGTATATTATTATCTTACAAACTTTATACTCGACATTGTCATTTTATATCCTATGTAAAATATTAAAAATGTTTACACCATAAAGTTACTTTATGATTCGGAATGCTTTTTTAAACATTTCTTCATGTTATTTCCTCTGAAATAATTTATTAAATTCTTATAATTAAAGATAATACTCCCATAATTTTCTCATAATCTTTCATGATCTTTCAAAGTATTTATCATAATGTTTTTAGACCTGTTTTTTATCACCATTATTGCATTTTTAGTCATTCGTTCATCTGATTTTTCTCAGTAACTTTTTTGACAATTTACTCGACAATTATAACAATTTTCTATAATAGTTTTAAACTCATGAATTTGCTTCATCAAAATATTCATTAATTTCTCTTATCTCAAGAATTCCAGATTTACTAAAATCTGGGTATTACATTAACCAAATTCAAAATTGATCATTTCTTTTTGAAAATGATGCCCATCACGAATGGGCTGCATGTGTATCTAAATCATGATCTGTAAATATTATATATGTATTATGGTTCATTAAAAAAAAACGTTTACCTCTGTCCATTGATATATGTAATTATTCCCTCCCTATATATACATCAATAAAACTAAATATATTCATGGATGTTTGAAAAAACTTTGGGGTACAACGATTGTTAAATCAAATTAAGGACCAGAGGAGTATTATATCAGGGGAGTCACTCTCTATGAGACTCAATAATGCTTAGTCGGATAGAAAAAAGTGAAACGTTGGTGGATTCACATCAAATTATAAAATCATTTGGAAGGGGTTCTCAAATGTTAATGCCAATAATGGAGAGGTAATGAATGAAAAGTCAATGTGATTTTTTTTTTTAACTAAAATGTTGTCCTTTCATTTTTAGGTTTTTTTATTTTTATTTTTTTATTATTATATATAAATGGTGGCAAGTGTGCAACCACTCCGGGTTCTGTAGTGGCAAGGACGACCCTCCCAACAGTGGTAGCTCCATATAAGGTGGATTACGAGTGATTTTATCGCAGCTCGAACCCGAGAGCTCTTAAGGGAATCCAGCGCCACATCCTGCTGGACCAACCACATGTTAAGGCTTCCTTATGTCTTAAGGCTTCCCACTATGTGTCCAATATTTTGTGGATTTGCCCATGGCTCCAGGGGACTCATCTATTTACATTTTCTGTATTTTTTGAACAGCTTACGTTTTCTGTATTCAATACATAAATAACTCAATAATATTTATAATAAATAAACATGATCTATTCTTGTATATAGGCACATGTATTTTCTTAAGCAGGCAATTATGATGTTGGTATTACTCCTCCGGTCCTTAATAATGCAAGTTTAATTTTTTTTCTTAATTACTATCTAGGCGAATTTGAGCTCCTCCTCTGTTATAACTTCTTCTTTAATGTTGTTTACACTGTTCACATATATTCAGTTCAAATTTATTCTAAATACTAACATTGCTACAATTTGAAAACTTCATGGATATAATTGCTCATAATCGAAAACTTTCTAAAATTACGTGGATGACTGCTAGTTTAATATATTTAGTTAACCAGTGATCAAATTTAATTAAAATAACGGCCACGACAAACTGACTTGAAAAGTTTATGATAATATTGCACCCAAAAATCTTCCGCTTAAACCTATATTATTATTAGGTGCAAGTATTTTAAAAGTTTACATCCATTATAATATGGATCAACTTGTACCCGTGTCGCAAAATTAAAGTAGGTGGATGGTAGAATCGGGATTAAAATTTATAATTGTTGTTTGAGGAAAAGATATTTAACTTTTTCCACAACAAAAAATCAATTACATAATTGTTTGCAAATGGTTAAAATTCAATCTAGGGGAGTATTTTCTCTTTTTCATTCATAATTTTTCTCTTAAATGAGGTAAATATATACCAGCAGAGGTTAACAATCTGAGCACAATAGTAGGTAACAACTTTTCAAATATTCCTCTTTTCTAGATAACTTATTCTAATCTAATAACAATAATTCAAATTCAAATAAACCAAATAATAATTCAAATTCAATTCATATCTTCAACAAGTAACATTATTAGCAACCCAAAACTTAACCATACATATAATTACTCGTGTAAAAGGAATAAGTCAAACTTTAATGTTTGATACTTCGACCACATGGTGAAGGAAAGGAGTGGACATGTTACATGTATTTAACAGAAACAATTAAGGATTATGATTATTTTTTAAAAAAATAAGTTTATTTTTTGAATGAAAGGATTCCATTAATATGGTCAAAAATGTACAGATGGGGACAAAAGGAACTACAGAAGAAGATTAAACTTGGAAACATTTTTGAGTTTGGATAACAATCGCCTTGATCTGAGCTAAGCTAGAACTCTATCGGCGATGAAAACACCATCAGCAAAAATTGATTTGTTGCGGAGCTTTGGATACACACCCAATCTTCCAGGAGTTGTCGAGAGAAGGAGAATGGATGATCAGGGACAACCATTTCTGAATACCTAATCTGAAAAAATCATGGGCTATATCTGATGGAAGAATTTTCCTCCAGATAGTGGAGGCCATTCGGCAGCCTTTGAAAACATGATCCAGGCTTTCTCTGTTAAATTGGCAAATAGAGCAGGAGTGACCATGTAGCGTCTGAAACGCTCCTCATTCGTCAACAATTTCCCTTTGAGGAGGAGCCAAGTGAAAGTTTTCACCCTCTCAGCATAAGTTTATAAACGTTTGGAGGAGCACACCAACACACACAGTCACAGACCCAGGAAACTTTTTCCTTCAAAATGAAGAAGTCTGAATTTGAACAACGCTCGTACTCTTTCACCGAATTGGGCGTGTTGTGTAGGGTTTTCTGAACCCTAGCCTATCCTATTTGGTGTTGCATGTGGTTTGGTTTTTCTGTTAGGTGATGACCGAATCTGATATTGTCTAAGCAGAGACATTTTTGCTAATTCTTCCTTTGAAAATCCCACAGAAATGCTCACATGAGAAAATAGATGAAGTGTAGAGGATTAGAGGGTGTTTAAATGCTAGAATCTTGAGGTTGATACATATGTATGCGTTATTTGGTTCTGCTTGGTTATTGCTGAACCAAAGGCTTGCTGTTTCTGTGTGTGAGGCATCGAATTTCATCATATGGAGAGAGAAAGGCTTAATGATAAAATATACGAAGGGGTTTGTGTCCAAGTTTTCGAACGATTTTTAAGTGCTCAAATGCTAAAGGAATCAAACGGTATACGTGTCTATTAGTGGTATAAGAATGAATACTTGATGGATTTAAATTCCAAATGTTTAAGGGCATAAAATACCACTGTTTTAGAAAGCAAGAATAAGGTGTGGGTGTTCTAAGTTGATAAATTTTACAAATATGATGCTTAAAGGTTGTGAATTGTAGGAATATAGTTAAGTTCATCAATTATTTCATATACCCATGCTTCGGTCAGTCACTATCAGGAGTTAGACCTGATTTTGCTATACTACCAATAAATTTATAAGAGGTTTTTGTGTACGTGTGAGTTTTTCACTAAACCACACTAAACAAATGACCCTTTATATACTTGTGAAATTTGGTGTGCAGATAGTACACCTAACAACATCAATAAATCTTATTGGAAGTGGTATTACATATGAACAATGTACCCTTGTGCAAGTGTAAATGATTCACTCTTGCTGATTTGTTTCCAGAAGGCTAAGTTTTTTGTTTTTTAGATTAAAATTTATCTCCATTTTCGTCATCATCAATATATAAAATGTGAAAAATATAAGTGATCAATTTAGAATTTCATAATGCTCCTAGCTAAAAAAAGAAGAAGAAGAAGTGAATTTCATGCTACACGGAATTGAAAGCTAAGCCATCGCTACTACAAAAATTGGTTATTACTAAGTTTGAAAACCGGACCGGTCGAACCTGGGTGGGAGTATCTTGGGTCAAGGGTCGCGGGTCGATCGGAAAGTCGATCGAATCAGGTATTAATTAAAAATATATTTTAATTAATAATATTTTGTTAAACAATAAAAAAATATTCATATTTTAAACAATATATTTTGTTAATTATTTTTTATTGAGTACTTCTGGACAGCTGTAAACATATGCAATATGATATTGTTTTTTTTTTTTTAAAAAAAGGGGAAAATCCATATATGGGCTCTTTTTGGCCAAGAAAAACCCAAAAAGGGCCCTACCAATATGAAATTCCCAGTAGAGGCCCTAGGGCCCTAATTGGAATTGAAGTTAATAAAATAAAAGACATTAATACCCCTAATTAAAAAAACAAAAAGGAATTCTGGATTAATAAAAAGTGAACAGATGAACAATCAGTTTTGGCGCCTACAGGATGAAGAGAAGAAACGATCGTACAAGTGAACGCGAGGGAGAGAATGATAAAGATTTTGTTGGACCTTCTCAAAATAACCAAGATTCAAATATTTGTAGTATAGGAAACCTGGATCGTTTCTCTCAAGGAATTCACAGCAGGTCTAAAATTAACAGTAAACGCGATAAAACAGTAACCAGAATGAGGGAGTTTGCAATGTAATTAAAACGAAGCTAAGCTAGAACAGAATATAAGAAAACGAGATTAATCAAATAAACAAAAGATCAACCCAGTATTTCGAATTACACCACTTTCCTTCCTCGAACAAAAACATATTTATAACTAAACTCGTGATCGACTCTGGACAAACCGAAATCTCTGCATTTGTCTAGAAATTGCCTCAACTGAACAATCGTTCAGAATTTGTTCAAATCAGTGGCGTATCATTGTACGATCGCACATTAATACTTTAACCTAGTTCGAGGAAATTTTATTTAAACAGGGGGAGAAATGTAATACCCTGAAAACCCTAACTAATATAAGTAAATATTATGATAAATGATCATATGGCAACAAATACTGACAAAAACTTAGGAAGTGTGTTCTCTCTAAATTTAGGAATTTTTGGGATTATTTCCTTGGAAAATAATAGAGCATAAATATAATATTATTAAAAGCACTTTTTGGCCCGTGATTTTTAATATTTTACATGGGATATAAAAGACCAATGTAACTAAAATAGTTGTGAGATAATAATTTATCCTAATTAAGAAAATTATCAAAAATTAGTAAGTGGCTAATCGGTAATTAATGGGATAATATAAGAGGATTAAAATATAAGATAAATGAATTTGAAAAATATTTAATTAAGGGCTGAAATTCGAAATTAAAAAAATAAATAAAAATAAAAATAAAATAAAAAAATATAAATATAAAATGCTTAGAAAAATAAATAAAAATAAATAAATAAAATATCTAGATATTTGTAATATAATAATATTATATATGGTAAAGAGCCAACAGGACATTTGAGAATGGATAGAAATTAAATCCTACACCAAAATATAGGGATTTAGTCTAAAACATCTGGACCTTGTATAAACTAGTGAAATTCTACCTCGGAGTAGACTATCTCCGAAGTCATTTCTGAAACCAACTGAGTCATTAAGATGCAGGATAAATAAGAAATAGGGCAGATAGTACAAATGAGAACCTATAGAAAATGAAATAGTTGTGACAAACCAGGGATTAGGTTTCTTGGGTCTGGACATGTTATGAACCATTGAATTTTTGTCCAGAAGCTGGTGCTATCGGAAGTTATTTTCAGAATCGACGCGTTTATCCGAAAATCTTCAGAGACTACGGAATACCCTTAACGGGATCAAAAATTTAGTTAACCCAAGTGGTTTTAAAGAGAAAGAATAAAACTTCAGTGCCTTGCTCTCGGATTTTTGAGTTTCTTCCGAGATTGCGCGATTTGGACACGAACTGAATACTTTATCAGTACCGGCTGAAGATGACATCATGCATGACATCATTTACTTGACTTTTGTGCCAAGGAGGTCGGCCAAGAAGGGAAGAAGGGCCAAGATGATGCCACCTAATGAAAGTGCGATCCAACGGTTAAATCTGATCTGATAAAGGAATGAATAGTGCGAAATTTCTCTATAAATAGAAGCCTTCCCTCTTCACTTTCTCCCACCCCAAAACCGTGCCTTAGAGAGAAGTTAGAGAGAAGGAGGAGCCTGGAGAAATTCTGGCGGAGCCTTGGGTAAGTTTTTCGGTCCCTAGTCTTAAGTTTCAGTAGTTCTTTCGGTAGATATAGTAGAAGTGTTAGATTTATCTCTAAATTTCCCAGATAGTCTAGATATCATGTTTAGGGGTAGATATGGTATTTATTTCAAAAATATAATGGGAAAAGAGATATGTCAAAATTCTGGAGAGATAGGGTCAAAGTAGCGAAGCTCTGGCGAAATTCTGCCGATTAGGGGGTCAGGGGCAAAATGGTAATTTATACCTAAAATGCCTGTTATAATGCTAAAATACTAATTGATGCGATATAATCCGTATAGGATATCTGTAGTCGAACCCGCTGTCAAAAATTACCATTTTTCGTAAAACGTACCGAAAGTACCATCAACGAAGGTACGTTCGCGACGTACTGTAACACTAACTCTGATGATTATGATATGCTTATATATGATTGCTGTGTTCCTATACTGAGACTTTGTCTCATTTGAAATTGATGAAATCATGAATATACGGGTTATGGTATTGTTAACGCCGTTGAGAGTTTTCCTTAGCTTTGGACACGATCGTACATCGCGGACTTTGGGAGGTCGTGCGGATCGGGATAACAAACATATGCGGGGCTGTGTATTGTTATTGCCTTACATACATATATGTATTTCCTACATCTGTTATGGGCTTTTGTAGTGATTATTGCGAAAATGTCATGAATACCTGTCATACATATACTGTTTACATAAGCATGAGGTTAACCGTTACCTGAGGTCCGATGGGCATTGGACCTCAGTCTGCATAAATAGACAGGAAATGGTCATGAACCAGAAGAGGCACCAGGGGATGGAATCATAGATAGACGCAAGTAGACGGAGCCGTGAGAAGGCACCGGTCAAAGGAAATGCGGGAAGAAAGTCAACAGAACCTATCTTATGGCAAGAATCTAATAAAGTTACTTCATATCGTTTGGTGCTTAAACTAGAAGGGTCGTCTACGTGGTTCAGTCAATCAATCACCCTAGCACGGTGAGACTCCCACTAGACCTACCCAGCCTGGCCAAATGGGATGATTTAACTGAGTTAGGTTCTACGCCCCAAGTCTACTTAAGGCTTGGTTAAAGAGGGTGTAGTTACATGTAAGAATTGTAATTATAAAGTTTTGTATTACTGTATCACATGAACATTCCTTCGGGAAATTTTTAATATATCAGTATATGTCAGACATCATCACATGTCTGAGTATTTTATATCAGTTACTTATTGTTAAATTCATTGTCAAATTCGTTGTTTAAATTTTTAGTACATGCTCTCCGTTTCCGCAAAATGCTAAGCTTTAGCACCTCAAACTCTGATGAATTTTATAAAACCACGTGTCACCGGCACGATTTATGCTACGGAAGTTGGGGTGTTACAGAGACCTATGCGAGGAATTGAACAAAGCGAATGTGAAGGGTGTGGCGGCATGGTGTGTGCTAATTTTATCCTTCACAGATACAAACGACAGAAATGAAAATGTATACTTTCATTGTAGTATATTTGCAATTCTACTATATTGTTAATTCCATCTCAACTCTCATGTATAATTTACCAAGTTAAGAACAGAAAAATAAAAAATGAAGGGAAAAAAAGGAACTTGAAGCTCTAGATTCCACCATTGTTGTTAATTGAAAAGGTACTAGTACCAGTATCCCAAATAAAAATTGTATCTTTCTAAATGGTTGAAATGATAATTTTTATTTTATTCTAAATTTTTTTGGTGAAATTATTTTATTCTGAAATATAAAGCATCTAAATAACGTTGAATCATGCAGCAATTTTAAAAACAAACTGGGACCATAAAATTTGGGAACGCCAACTTATAATTCTAACTACTAATATTTTTTATAACATTTGGGCTAACTGGTGTCTAGCGTGTTTTCTAAATCCTCTTATCAAGTATACGAGCAACCAATTAATCTGGATCGAGGTTTTGTAATCAAGATGCCTTCCTTAGTGATTTTTATTAACAAGAGGTGGGAGTTGAACCTTAATTGTTCCACTGCTAGCGCTAGACCTAGTACCTTGGGTTGATTCTAGATTATTATTTTTTTGCTGGCTCTCTTACGGCTTTTGCAGATGGGAGAGAAATAGCTCCTTGGGTTGATTCTAACTATTATTGTTATGTAAGTACTTTCATAATCTTGTGGCAACTGTGTGTAGATTAGTAGATGCTCCTAGGGAGTGTCTTCTTTTGTTTGCTATGTAGAAGCTATTCTTTTGAACATGGTGTCTAGCTAAGTAATCATCAGTGTTATTTATATAGAAAGAGAAGTTATTGAGACCCAATCAATTCTTAAAAATTCGTTTTGTTTGTCATATAAAGCAAGTTCAAAATGTAGAATGGAGTATAGTAAAATGTGAACGATGTTGAGTAAGAGTTTAATGACTAATTAAAGGAACATTGTCGGTTTGATTTGATGTGAATTAGCTTAGAACATGCTAAGATACGTATGAAGTTAAAATTATGAATTGCAGCTTAATGACACCCTAAAAATGATTTTTTTTTTTCTAGGCACTAATTGCAGGGATATCTCTCAACGAGAATTCTAACTTTAGTTTCTACATTGTGAGAAATTACAAGGACCAAAAAGTTGGTTTACCCGCCCAAAAAATAATATAAAAGCACTAATAGTAGATAATATTTCAGTATTTATCCTTTCTGCCCTTGGTTATCAACCAAAAGAAAAAATTTCATTTCTAGCTGTTAATATTTTAATTAATATTTAATATAATTATATGAAATATTTAATTATAATTATGTTTTTAATAGAGTAAATAGTATTTCACAATCATACATTTGATCAATCTTTCATATAAATATCATAAATTTAATAAACATGAAACACAATAAGCGTACGATACCCTTCTTATGTCCCAGATGAATAGGATTCGTGGTTGATGAGCTCTCCTTAACAAAGTTCTGTTGTTGAGAGCCAAAAGAGAAAATAAGAACCGGGGGGGGGGGGGGAACAGAGCTAGTTTAAAGCCTTTAGAGAAGAAAAACACAAATTTCATATCTTAATTTTTTTTTTTATGGAAATGCTTGATTGAAAAAGCAATTAATAGTAATGTGAAGAACGAGCAACAAGAAGATCGAACTTTAAAGGAAGACGCCAACTTTTTTTTGTGGGATAATTAAGAAGATGATGAACCAAGCTTGATTTGAATACTGTGAAAATAGAGGCAGCACAACAAGTCAAGATTTTTTGGAAAATAAAATGTTTGATTTGGATTTTTCTTGTAAATTTAGTTTATATGCGAGTTAGAAACAGAGGGAGTACTCTTTCCCAAAAAAAAAAAAGGAAACAGGCAGTACAAAACCTTTGAAGGAAGAGAAAAAACAATCTTCAGGAGTAAAGAATGCAGAAAACAATGAAAGAGACCTTTTTGAACGAGGACAGATAATTTATTTTACAAACCTTTTTGAGAATTAAGAAGATAAAAGAGGGTTGATTGAAGCACAGAGAAGAAAGAAGTGAAGAGAAGAAATGAGGAGTGTTTAGGGAATGAAAAAATTGATGTTTGATTGATTTTGGTGCGGAAGTTGAAGGAAAAAGGAAGCTGTGAAGAAGATGAGATGAAAGCAGAGCAACAAACAAAGGCTAAACAATCAGAACTGATCGGTGACACACAAACCTATCTCATAACGCAGAGAAACCTGTATATACATTTTGAGTTTTGAGCACATTTTAACTTTTTTTTTTTAAATAAATAAATAAATTACAATATGAAAATAGGTAGAGTAAAAGTCAAGCAAAGTAATTTTAATTTTTGTAATAGATTTCTTTTAAATTTTTTTATATATTAGGTTTGTATCGTATTTCAAATACTTTTATTTATGATATATCATTTTCAATTTTCGCCCCCTAAATAAAATTCATGGGTCTATCCCTGTTAAAAGGGGAAAAAATCACACTTATGTTAAAAATTTATCAATTTATAGAAGCCCTCTTGGATATTGTTACCATCCTCCTTTATTGCTTGTATATTGGCCCCCCTCATCACATGTTCCACCTACTGCACTATAGCCTATAGGACATAACTAAAATTTGATGATTATGATAATTAATTGGAGCTCCTCCTCAAAGATAAATTAAAGCGCGCCAACTTGAAAATTTATAAATACACGGCCAAAAAATTTATTATTGATACAATAAAAATATTGTAAAATATTTATGAATTATAATATACTCTCCATTATTAACACTCTTGTTAACATGTGACTTGATGCCATTGAGAAGTGGAAATGGAAGTAGAAAAGTGGAGTTCAGTTTTTGGACGTTTATATAGAAAGGGTTTCGTGGGTTATCGAATCGTCATCTATTTTATTATTAAAAATCATTATATTTCATAAATGGTGATGGTTAGTTCTTAATAACCATTATGCATTTGACAATTTATTTTTAATTTATTGGTGTCTATTGTTAATTGCATAATCAACGATGTACAATATTAACTTAGAACTATTAAATATGCTAGCAAAAATACTTTACAATTCTTAATTAATACTAATGAACTATTAATTTTAAAATTCATCTCTCTCCTCCGATGATGAGAATGAGGTTGGGGATGAGGAAGAAGAGGATAAACATGACGCACGACAATGAGGACGGCATTGGTGGTGACTGCCATCCTCATCGTCCTGTTTATCCTCCTCTTCCCCATCCTCATCCCCATCCTCATTCTCATCATCGGAGGAGGGAGATGAAGGCCGGGTCAGAGTATTATCATTAACTTGGGGAAGGGGAAATGTTTTGAACAATCATAGCATTTGTTGTTTCATGACGGTTTTTGCTTAGCAACCGTCATTCTTGTGAGACAAAATGTGAAAGTTACTAATTATCACCATTATTATTTCTTTGGACTTCTATAAAGTGATGGGTTTTACTTATCAACCTTTATGTATCTCATCAAGTGCTGAGGATCCTAACCATATTGCCCCCTTCACCGTAGCAGGTGCATCCGCCCCCTTCGCCAATCCATCTATATATTGTGTCAAATGACAAGATGGCACAAGAGAAACTAGGGAAATGTCTTGTTTTCATGAAGGAGGTCAAAAGCAAATTATGAGAAAGAGGAGGAAACTTACCGTATGGTGGAACAAGAAATGACAAATTGTGAACTTGTCATATTTCAAAATTTGACCTTATTCAATCTACAATAAATTTCCTTACCTCTCTCTTAATTTGCTCTCTAGACCTCGTTCACGACAACAAGACTACCCTTCCCCAGTGCTATTTTTTCTCTTGTGGCATTTCATCATTCGGTGCAATAGATGGATTGGTAGAAGGAACGACGTGGTTAGGGTCCTCAGTATTTGAGCCATTTGTTGCCACTAATAAACCTTGAGGAGGAGGAGGGGGTGGCGGCGGTAGAGGAGTTCCCTAGGATCTTAACATGATGAAGGAGAGAAAGAGGAGGCTAATAAAGAAAAGTAGTAAGAATCACAAGAAATAGTTGAGTTTAAACAAAGGTTTAATGGATTGGGAAGGGTTATGAGTAATGACTTATGAAGACCTAATGAGATTACGAAGAGTTATGATGAGTTATGATATTGAAGGTCTGAATTTTACAAAGGGTTATAAAAGAGTTAAATGACGGTTGTTTCTGAAAACCATTATGTTTTGTCTTTGCTTATACAAGTGTTTGGAAGAAGGATCGTTTGTAAGTGTTATAAGATGGTTGTTTCTTAAGAGCCACCATTTTTGTTATTAAATAAATGACGATTATTAGCTACAATTGTTACTTTTATGTTTTCACAAATTCTACCTCACAATACATGACTGTGTACGTAATCAACCGTAACGTTTGAGTGTTATATATCCTTGCGCGACATCGGCCTCAACATACATGATGTTTATTAAAATCTCAAATCTGTGATAGTATATGTTTCATTTGTTGTGCTCACCATGAGAAACTGGATTGATATATAGACACACACAATGAACTTGCAAAATCCAAATCACAATTACACAATTATTATCTAAGCCATTATAAATAACAGGGTTTCTGGGTTCTATGATTAACTAAATAGAACCGTCTTATTGGCATAGCAGAAGTGAGAAACTTCTTACACAGTACTAGGATTGAACAAAAGGAAATAAAACTAGTGGAACATAACACTGGTAATTAACTTGGCGAAAGTAGAGATCGATGGCCTAAAGCTTTATAAGCTTCTTTTATATATATATATATATATATATATATATATATATATATATATATATATATATATTACAGAAATTCGTCAAACAGATTTTTTTGGCTGTCAGAGATTTTTTTCAGACCATACTTGCGATCGTGCTCGGCACGAAACAACTGCATTGTGGCCTCCACAGCCTGTTCCACGGCGAGCCCAATCTTATCATTACAAGAGCCTCTGTCGGTCATCACCTTCAAAAGATACGCTGCACCAACGATCTCAATCCCCACGTTCACGGTCGGCTCCTTCATACTGCACAAATCTCTCAACCGCTTCATCACTATACTACTTTCCGGCGCTCCTTTGAGATTGAAAAACCCAAAAAGGTTAGTTAATTAATACTTGCTAATATGATACACACACACATATTGCACGAATTAGGAGACGAGGACTGCAAACTTGGAACTTACCATTTGAGAAAGGTAAGCTTCTTTTTGGACCTAGAGCCTCGGACTTAGAAGAGAATTTGCTATCAACGGTTGGTGGAGATGCTCGGTCAAGAACGTCACTAGTGTTAGATGGTGAAGCTTTTGTATCTGTCTTCCACCATTTCGGTGGTGGATCACAAGAATCATCATCTTCTCGTGGACGTTTCCCGGTCGTCATCTCTCAACCTCAACCTTCAATGACACACCCTCGATCTCTCTCTCTCTCTCTCAAATTACTGCTGCTTTTATACTCTTAGTTTTCATCTTATACATACTCCACCAGCTCATTCCTTTGAACCACACACACACACACACACATATTTATATATATATATATATATTATATATATATATATATATATATATATATATGGTTCCACCTAAAAACAATTAAATACAAATAAGGTTCTCAAATTTCATTTAATACCCGTTTTGAAAAGTGCCATGTCTTGTCAAGCTTCTCTAATTTTTTGTTTAAGGAGCCACACTTAGCTTGATTGATCAATTAATTTTGTAATTAAATTGCTTTCGCTCAAGTACTACTACAATTAATTATCATGCTTTTTTATAATAAAAAAACAATAATGATCATGTTCACCTCTATGCCTCCGTGCTATTAGATTATCATTTACGCGTGAAGTCACAAACTTAGAATAGTCAAGAGTAATAAATAATAACAATTGACATTATCGTCAATATGTGTCTCTCTATATACAAGTCATACGTGTTTGGGGTATGCATTCATGGGATTTGGCTCTCATTCTCTTCTCTTCCCATCCACTTCCCATCTATCCTCTTCTTCATCTGAACCGTTGGATTGAAATCTGAAAAGTTCATATTTCATCTTTTATAAAAATATTAAAAAAAAATTTTTTTTTTTTTAAAATAATGGTTTTATAAAAGATGAAATCTAAAACCGCTTAATTCAATCCAACGGTTCAGATGAAGAAGATGATGAGAAGTGGATGGGAAGGGAAGAGGATGGAAGTCAATCCCCATTCACAGACGCCAATTTTCTCCTTAGTGGAGCGCCCTTTCAACGTTGTTAAACTTATAAGTTGGAACAAACTAGTCACAAGAACGTAAGTTTGATCCCGACCTTAAATCATAAATTTATTGCAGTTTATTTTTATTAATAAATATGTATGAAAGCCTATAATTAAATAATTTAAGTATAGAAATGATAACAATTTAATTTAAATATATTTTAAATTCAAACAATAGAAATTAAATCTATCATCATTCATAACTTATTATACCCAATAAAGAAAGCTCTATGAAATTTATATATGAAGCTGTTGAACATTATTAACTATAAAACAATAACACAACTTTAAGAATGAATTGATATAATTCTATAAGATGAAAATGTAAAAATGAGCGGTAAACTTGTCCTATCAACTCATGAGTTCAATTGAATTTACAATTGAAAAGAGTTTAAAAATGAATTGACATAATTTTATTAGCTGAAAAAGTAAAAAAATAAAATAAAATCAAACTTGTGACGAACAATTGTCCTCATCTCCAAACCTTTAATTTATTGCTTTCTTTATGTCAGATTTTAAGGCGATCCGGCCCATAAATAATATTACATCTGATCCTTAATGTCAGATTGAATTTATATTTCAATTTCTTTTTTAAAGTGGATTTTATGTTACGAATGAAATGTAGTACATACTAAATATAAATACCCTTGTTCCTTTTGCTTGAGCCAAGTCAATGATATTATAATATTTTCAAATTTATTACATATTGTATGTATATGGAACTAGTTAAGGTGCCTATCAACATAAAAGGTCCAGATTAATTTTTTTTACTTTTATTTTTAAAAAAATATTTTTATGGGTAGCAAATTTAAAATAAAGATAATCTTTTAATTAAAATTTTTCCTTTAAAAAAAAAATATATTTTTAATTTAAAAGTCATCGTTAAAAATATGAAATTTGGTCCGTCCATATCTCATCTAGATGGTTTAGATTTGACAAACTTAAGGTGTCTGTCCAATATGACAGGCACCATAACTGGTTCCCTATGTATGTGCCTCAAACAACCCATCTTGCATATTCTCAAATGAGGGATACTACCTTCCATTCAATAACCAACAGGTGGAAACTCTCTTCTTAATGTAGAGCTTTTGGATTTATCAGATTATTCCTGTAACATTTGAATATTTGTAATGAACACTACTACAAAAAAGTGAAAAAACGTCTTGAATTAGAGGCAATTAACATCCATTTTCCAAAGGACGTCTAACCAGGGGAAGTGGTATTTAAAAGTCTTTCGGCGTCCTATGGTTAAAACAAGACGCCTTAACAAAGACGTCCTGTTTTTAATATCGGACGCCTTAATAAAGACGTCCTGTTTTCAAAACAGGATGCCTTAAAAAAGGCGTCCTATTTAAAGTAAAGGACGCCTTTTTTAGGCGTCCTAAACAAAAAACAAGACGCCTAATAAAGACGTCCTGTTTTCAAAACATGACGCCTTAAAAAAGGCGTCCTATTTAAAGTAAAGGACGCATTTTTTAGGCGTCCTAAACAAAAAACAAGACGCCTCTTTTGTGTGATTTTTGCACATATAAGGCGTCCTTATCAGTAATGTTGGACGCCTTATATATATAAGGCGTCATGTTTTTTTAATACAGGACGCCTTACATGATTTTTTTTTTTTTAAAAAAAACCCTTTCTTAATGATGAACCTACAATTTTAAAGTGCTATTCGTCCAGCCAATTTTCCAGCATACACATACATTTATATTACTCAACATTCAACAAATTGGTCCCTTGCATGTATAGCGCATTACCTAATTAAATACCTCAAGAATCAATTTGCAACAATATAATTTATCCCTTTACTTCCTTGATCACTAACCGCCAAACAACACATGCACATGTACAATGACAAATCGATGCCATTTAGAGCAAGCAAAGTATTTACTCTACAATTTATTTACTCTGAGAACATATTTTCTACAGATTTGTGTAGCAAAAGTATTTCACAATGCAAGATCAGCAGTGAAAAAGGCACCTTCTACAGGAGGTGTAAAATCAACTACAAAGGATTTGTGCACCTTTCAATGATTAATCACTTAATTACTTTGAAAGTGAAACATGCAAGTAAATTAAAAGGGGTGTATCATCAACTTCTGAAGTTCACCTTCAACACTTTTGTAATAACTTAGATTATAACAACAACAAATTCCCAAACATCATCCATGTCTATCAATTATATGGAAAAGTTAACACATGACGTACGTATCTATAGGTTTTGAAGAAAATGTGCAGCCATTTTGTTTTGAATAGTATCGATGTCTTCGTCCGAGCACGGATCATCACTATCAAAAAGCTATAAATTGGAAAACAAGGTATAAGTTAAACCAATGAAGAAAATGAAGTAATTAACAACTCAAGATTTAACAAAAATATTATCATTTGAGAATCACGGAGCGATTACGTACGTTTTGAAAGCCTGTCGTACGTTCGCCAGTAACGATGGTATGCATATAATAGATCACGTAGTATCCGCACTCAGTGTTCCCTCGTTGTCGAGGGCACTATAAATCAAAAGCAAATTGTTAAAACGAATAAAGGCATATCGAAAGCTACTGTGTCAATGTAATAATAACTTGAATGAATTGAAACAACTTACTCTTGGATAAAACCACTTGGGCCCACCCTGCTCTTGTGATCCAGTAACCGATCTAGCCGACTTGAATGCACTATCATTAAAATGGAAAGTAACAGACATGAAAACAAATCATATATAAATGAAGAATCAATGATTTTAAAGAAAATTTACTTATTTGGCAAACATGGTTTTGATTTCTTCTTTTGGTTTGCCACCTAATGAATCGAACCAATAGCATGAGTTCTTGGACGGACAAATGACACACAGGGTCCAATGACCACTACAACATATACATTTTAAGGGCGAAATTAAGATAAGAAAGGAATTTATTTTGAAACATCTTAAATAGACAAAACTAAGACTACGTACCTTTCAAGTATTGGGGCTAGATAAACAGGAAAGTTGTCCTCGGCAATTGTATAACCAACATAAAGCGTCCTTTTGGTTACCGTATTGCGAGTTGATGTCGTGCATATTGGACTTAAGAATCTATACAAACTCGTTCGGCCGGACTGGACGCATATGTCATTGCAGACACTATGATCGAAATTAAATAAAATCAACTGCGTTGTTGAGTATAGAAAACAAAAAAGATCAATGCAATAATTAAAGGGAAACAAAAACTTACATTATCCCAACTTCAAGAATGACTAAGTCTAAATCCTTCATATGCAGAAATTCGTCCAGATCTTTGTTGTCAACGGTAAAGTCATATGTCTTTTCTCCGCCGACTATGCCCGCACGCATCTTGAAGGAGATATAGGTGATGTCCTTTGACATTTCTCGCAGCGTTGCTAGGTAGGGAAATTTGCCCACCTCATGTTCATTCTATGAAAAAAGAAACAAACATATTAATATGAGTGAGTTACCAATGAAAATCAAGTTCTAGTAATGAATTTCTTACCACTGGAGGTGTCGTCCTCGCCATCTGAATAAGATGACTCGGCCAAAGGATGAACGATCCTATTGCCCGGCCTAAATCGGGAACCTCGTCGTCATCAATCGGGATTTTTGTTTGTCCTTCTCCCTCTCGAACACATTTCACAGTCACCCTACATAGGTCTTGTGGAATTTCAATATTATGGTGGGTGGTGTGATCTGTGTAAATAAGGGCATCAGCAACAATACGCCGATGTGGGTCATCTAACCAAAGCAAGTGCAAGGTTTTCCTCCTGTGGAATGTGAGAAGGATCGCCGAGATCAACATCCGAGAGGGTTAAAACTATCTTTACCGTTTGGGGAAGGCCGGGGTTTCACGGGCTGTATGTTCCGTATAGTCTTTCGAACCTAGCATTGTGTGCACTTCAGCTCGTACTTGTTGCAAGAGTTCGTCCATTAGACTCGCCCGAATTGAGGCTACAAGCGTAGGACTAGGGTTCTTCTCGTCATAGACCCGTGAACGCCGTCCAAAATATTTTACGGCAGTCACTCCCCTAGGCTCCCCTCGAATGTGATCTTGGTAATCTGGCTTCCCAATCGCCGTGGACAAAATGTCCATTCGTACACCCGGCGTAAATGAACCTTGGGAACTCTTCTCCTCAAGTGCATCCTGTATCATAAGATGTTTCGTAAATAACAACTAAACCCTATAATATGAAACAACTGATCGAGGCTACTTAAAACGTCTAAGTTAACTACTTACAATCTTTGAGGCAACCTCAGCAACATCTCGCATTTATGTAGTTGTCGCCTTTCTTCCTCATGACTTTCCATTTTTTATGACGAGGAGGACGTTCGGGGGCTGGACAACGAGAGGAAGGATCGGATTGGGCAGCTTCCCTCATTCTCTCAGAATCGCTCTTCCATCATTCTCCGTTCAAGCTTCCTATACCCACCACGGGACATGCAATGCGGATACTTATTTTCCGCTTGCCTCTCTTTATTGGCTTGATCGGTTTCGTGACACGAAAACAAATAAAAGCGCATCTAAGTTGTCAAGTAGGTTCAAATCAAAGAAAAGATATGAAATAAATTTTACAAGAAATTCTGGATTTTGTCGTGACGCCACAAACTCCCTCCAGTCCTCGGGAGAAATATACGGATATATCTGACATGGATCCTCATTCCTCTTTTCCCCTCGAACCCACTTTCTAGTCAGTTTGTTCTTAAAGTCTTTCCAACATAGATAGACTTCCCCCATCCAATGCTTGCGCATTGCTGTAGTGGGAGGGACGTCGTACGTTTGCTGCAAGGTAAAAGGAAAGGTAATTACATTTCAAGCAATAAGACAAATGAAAATCATGCAGATATATCGAAGGTGATGTACCAAAATTTGTGCCCAAATCAACTGCTTCATTTTCTCATGAACGAACTTCCAAGCAGAGTAGACAATGCGAACTTTGCTTCGAGCCAGATAGCCTAAGTAGCTAATGCAATTGTCTTCCTCTGCACCAGTTGGATTCATATGCTCATCAAATTCCACATGTAGCCTCTCTTTTTGATGCTCACGACGGGCCACTAGCGCACTCATCTGTGTGCTACCTCTACCCTTTCTCACAACGGGCTCGTCAACTCTATCACCTCCTGACTCGTCGGAGCTAGACATGTTCCTGTTCATCAAGGACAAATCAATTTTAGATGGGTTATTAAATAGTAAACAGAGGAATAAAATGAACTAAAACACTAAACCACCACAAAAATAAGATAGTAATATTTCATAACTTAAGATCTTACTTTATATGGCTTCCCATTTTCCTTCACAATGATCGTTTCTTACAGCATATTCTTCATCATCTACTAATTCTACATCACGTGCCGTAGGGGGATTTGTTGTGAAAGGGGGAGTATCGTCAAAGTCGAACGATTCGTCACATACTTTTGTTTTTTACTTTGAAGTACAATGGACATTGTTTTATTTGCAGGGTCTGTAACATAAAACACTTGTTTCTCTTGGCTTGCTAGAATGAATGGCTCATCTCTATGACCAAATCTTTCAAGATCAACTGAGACAAACTCAAATTGTGGATCTATCACAACATCATTATTGCTAACCCACTTACATTTCAATACAACAATTTTGAACTTGGTGTAGCTCATCTCCCATATTTCTTCAATGACTCCATAATAGGTCATTGATGCTAATACCGGGTTTTTATCTTTCGAACTCGAAAAGTGCATGGATTCGACTTCAACCATCACCCCACTATTTTGCAGAACACGTCATCTTGGTCCTTTGTGTAGAAAGTATACCCATTTATATCATAACCGCTCCAAGTGATGACGAAAAGCAGGCCCCCAGGTGAGTCACTCAATTGTATCTGACACTCTGGTCTTGTGCAATACCTTCTCACCGAACCACTTTATGAACGTCTTCTTTTGCTCATTCGCTATCGCATGTCACTCTTCCTTGGATTCATATTCTTCAAATTCTTTCGTGTTCATCAATGTATGGTTGAACTTCTTCCATATTATTCAAGATGTACATGTGAGCTTGCAATACCTCTTCACGAGGCTTATTCTTCGTTTGATTCCTCGAGTTCCTCGGTTATCCCTCGTCATGCGATATTGTATCGTTGTCCTTGATAGATAATCTTTGCAAAAGTCCATAGCCTCTTCAACTACATATCTTTCAACAATTGAGGCTTCAGGTCGATAAGGGTTTTTAGAATACCCTTTTAAGATCTTCATGTATCGCTCGAAAGGGTACATCCACCTTAGGTAAACTGGACCGCAGAGTCTTACCTCCCTTACCAAGTGCACTATCGGGTGCACCATGATATCAAAAAGCGGGAGGGAAATGCATCTCTAATTGTGACAAAATAATATAACCCTCATTTTCCAATTCATCCAACTTTTCAATGTCAATGACTTTGTTACGAGATAGCATTAAAGAAAATACTCAATCGGTTATAGTGGATCGAACTTCATCTTTCATAATGCCTCTAATAGCTATTGGTAGTAGTTGTTGCATCAACACATGATAATCATGGGACTTCATTCCCACTAACTTCAAATCGCCCATTGAAACACACCTTCTCAAATTAGAAGAATATCCTTGTGGAGCCTTAATGTCATATAGACACCCACACAAACTTTTTCTCCGCTTTTGATAGTGTATGAGCTGTTGGCTCTAAGTATGCTCGCTTACCATCTTCTCTTACTTGTGGATGTAACCGTTCTCTTATTCCCATTTCAACCAGGTCTAGTCTCGCACTAATTACATCCTTAGTCTTCCCTGGTATGTGCAAAAGAGTACTGACAAGGCTATCGCAGACGTTTTTCTCCACATGCATCACATCAAGACTGTGTCTCACATCAAGACTACGCCAATATGGAAGATCAAAGAAAATTAATCTCTTCTTCCATATATTCTTCTCACCCGTAATCCTCTGCTGCCTAACCAATATGACATTGATATGTCTCACCCGACTATAAACATCATCTCCGGTTAATGCCTTTGGTGCCGTTCTATGCTCCGGTAAGCCGTTAAAATGCTTTTTTAACTTACGATATGGGTGGAACCGATGAAGAAACCTCCTGTGACCGAGGTAGACCGTTTTTTTTTCGTGCTTTAGTTGATGGAAGCTTGTGTCCGCTTCACATATTGGACATGCTTTATGCCCCTTGACACTTTGTACCACGACAAATTTCCGTATGCGGGAAAGTCATTTATCGTGGTACAAATCATTGCACGCAAATTGAAGGACTCCTTCATATATGCATCAAACACATCTACGCCTTCCTCCCACAACTTCTTCAAATCCTCAACCGAGGCGCCAAGTACACATCAATATTGTTCCGGGTTGTTTTGGTCCGAAATCATCATAGAAAGCATCACATACTTGCGTTTCATACATAGCCAGGGAGGTAAGTTGTATATTACAAGGAGAACCGGCCATGCACTATGGGTGCTACTAAGAGTTTGATACGGATTGAAGTCATCTGTACAAAGCCCCAGCCAAAGGTTTCTTGGCTCACTGCCAAATTGAGGGAACATTTCATCTATTTTCTTCCATTGCGGAGAGTCAGCCGGGTGCCGAAGATATTTTCCATCAGATATTCTCTCATCCGAATGCCATCTCAACTTCTTTGACGTTGCTTCACTAGTAAAGAGACGCTTAAATCGCGGTATTATTGGAAGATACCACAATGCTTTCAAAGGTTGCCTTGTTGTTGTTTGATCTCCAGAACCACCACCTTTCTTCACTTTGTATCGTGAAGTTTTACACTTCGGACAATTACTAAGGCCTTCATACTCATTTCTGTACAATATGCAGTCATTAGGGCAACTGTGTATCTTTTTATACTCTATACCCATCGTAGACAAGATTTTCTTGGCCTCATACATACGTTTTGGAAGTACATTGTCATCGGCAACATATCACACAACAATTTCAGCGGTGATGTGAAACTACTATCGGTCCACCCACAAGTTGCCTTTAAGTTGACCAAATGTAAGGTCCCGATCAACCGTGTATACTTAGTACACCCAGGGAACAAAGGTGTCTCGCATCACTCGCACGCTATCATATTCATGCGGTTGAGCAAAAGATTCAACCTCAACATCATGAATCATTCTCTCCATTGCATCGTCGACATCTACTTCAACTTCATTTTCGTGGGACGACCGGGAGTTACCTCCTCACCATGCCATATCCACGTTTTGTATCGAAGGTTTATTCCATCACAAATTAGGTGATCCCTTATATCAAGCAATATCCCGTCGAACCCCATTTAAACAATTAACACATGGACAATAATACATCCCATTTTTTGTAGCCACATTCCTTCTAGCAAATTCAATAAACTCTTCCACTTCATTCTCATATTCTTCACTAGTTCTCAAGGCATTCATCCAACTATGACCCATTTTATTACCACCTAAGACATTACCAACAATGACCAAGTTCATAACAATTTCAAGAACGACATGCTTTTTTTTTCAATCCCTTAAAAAAAATTTGGCAGCATTTCCCCTCAACAGTAAGACATCCCAAAATTTCAACAACAAACCATTTCAGCTTAATTCAACAAAACGTACTAACTAGGGATATTCAGATCAACATCAGCTATTAATTCCAACAGTTTCATCAATACAAAATATAAAAATATAGCTAAATTGTCTAAGTCATAAACTAAAAATTATGGACTTCTAAGCATCTTTATTCATACAACAAAGTTTACCTAGATCAATGCACATAAAAAAAACAACAATATTTAACTATAATTACCTCAACTTTAAATTCTGATGCTTGAAATTTGTTAACTCTATTCAACCTAAAGACAACAACGATAAAGACAACATTAGAATTATTCAAACTTCAACCGCAGAGCCAAAGAACACAACAAGTTCAGCAATGTCACTTGATAAAGAATTAAAGTGCAGTAGTCAGAAACTTTCAGCAAATTCAAGAGGCAGAAAATTCAGCAAGTTTGAATTAGATTTATGTTACTGAAACTAGACCAAAACATCACTATGACAGCAAATTTTTCACATTTGGAGGCAATTAATATCCAAAACTTCATGGAAGCTTTCACAATTTAATGCGGCAATTAGAAAGCATTAACATTCCCTTCAATTGCCAATAACACTGATATGCAACAGGAGGCAAATATCTATGGCAGCAATGACTTTTACACACAAATCTTAACAGAATTTCAAGGTTTCAGCATACAGAATTTAACAAGTAAGGCTCCCAGCAATGGCACCATTTGATTCAACAAAGAAAGTTAAGCTAAGTGTGGTCAAAGTGGAATCTAGCCTAAGTCGAGTCTCAAAGGAGCCTAATGGATGTCAAACTTCCTAGCAAATCTAATGAACCACAATTTATCAAATTAATCACAGCAGAGCAGAGGGAATTGAAGAACACTTTCTGGTTTCCCTTCTGAATTAAGACTGATCCTAATGTTTATAAGTTTATGACTTGTATAAGTGAGATAAACGAGCCTCCCTTAGAACAATGACTCGCCCTCGCTCATAGCTAAATATGATATAGAGCAAATTCATATTCAAATTACCTCCTCGCCGCGAAGAGGGAAGACAGAGGAGAAGGACGTACTGTCGCCGCGACTAGGGCTTGGGTTCGGCGTGAATCGAGAAACGGGCCAGACTGAGTCGCCGAGAAGAGCAAATTCACATTCAAATTACCTCGCCGTGAAGAGGGAACACGGAGGAGAAGGACTGTCGCCGCGACTAGGGCTTGGGTTCGGCGTGAATCGAGCAACGGGACAGAGTGAGAGTCGACGGAGGATTCGATGAAGGAAAGAACAACTACGAGCGAGCAATGGGGGTAAATCGATGGATAAACTAGGGTTGAAGAAGAGAAGGGGGCGATGGGAAGCATAGAGGGAAAATAGAAAGTCGCGGGTGCAATTAAAAATTTTGGCGTTAAAAAAACATTAAGGCGTCCTGGTACACTAAACAGGACGCCTGAATTGAACTTAAAGCGTCCTTGTACAAAAAACAGAACGCCTTAATTGAAATTAAAGGATTAAGGCGTCCTGACAAAATAAACAGGACGCCTTAATTAAAAACAATTTTGGCGTTAAAAAAACATTAAGGCGTCTTGGTACACTAAACAGGACGCCTTAATTGAACTTAAAGTGTCCTGGTACAAAACACATGACGCCTTAATTGAAATTAAAGGATTAAGGCATCCTGACAAAGTAAACAGGACTCCTTAATTGAAATTAAGGTGGCCTTATAGCTTATCAGGACGCCCAAAAATTTAATTTATTCCAAAACATTCAGCTAGCGCCAAAAAAATTCTCAAAATGGCGCCAAAGAATTAATTTTTGGCGCAAAAAAATTAATTTTAGATGCGCCAAAGTACGATGGGGAATACCTTCTCCCAAATTCATCAAGTTGCGCCAAATATTTCATTTTAGGCGTCCTACATATAGAAAGAGGACGCCTAAAATTCTATTTTGGCGTCCTGTTCTATTTTCAAGTCGCCAAAAAATTTCCTGGAGCCAAAAAATTCTTCAAAATGCGCCAAAAAAATAATTTTAGGCGTCCTTTATATAGTATAGGACGCCTAAATTAATTTTAGACGTCCTACAGTTATATTTAGGATGCCTAAGTCTCAAAATTTAGCTAAATAATTACGAAAATGCCACCATCTATACTTTTTACTTCCTTTTTTAAAATAAGGACGTCTTTTAGGGAAGTAGTATCAACTTTTTGTAGTAGTGGAACCAGCTTCATATATTTTCCACTCCTAACCTCTCCTCCTCTAAAAAAAAAGTTAAAAGGGCAATTGTATCTCAGAAGTATTTAAAAATGAGCAAGTTTACCTAACTGTTCTTTCAGTTAATTTTGATCATTGGTTGACCAAATATGCTAAACTAGTAGTCCACGTGTTGTCTCGTTATTTTTATTAATGTGCAAATTTACCCCATAAGTTATGGTATATAGTAAAATGTATTAAAATTATGATATGACAAAAAATGTTAACTCTCATTGCAATTTTAACAGTTAGGGTGTTTACAATCTGAACAAAAAACATTAGCGTTCTTAATTTTTGACGCAAAGTTCATGGAGTTTTATGTATTTTTAGTCTTTACTTTTAGAACACATAACTAAAAATACATTTTCAAACACCTTTTTTATTTTTTATTTGTTTAAAAAGGGAAAATCAAACATGACCATAATTTTTTTTTTTTTTTTTTTTTTTTTTTTTTTGCATTTAGGTCAAAAAAGGAGAAATTGCATTTAGGTCCCGACAAGAAAAAATAAAATAAAATAGTCCCTTAAAATATCAAAATTTCATTTAAGTCCCATGAGACTTTTTGTAATAAATTCTAATTCTACTGACAAGTCAATGGCCGTCAACTGACAAGTGCAGGGGCATACATTGACAAGTTTATAGACGCTTACAATGAAAAGTCCAGGGAAGCTTACACTGACAAGTCCAATGGCATCCATTTGGCAAGTTCATGAACATTTGACAATTGTAATTTGCGAAAAAGTCTAGGTGACTTAAATGTAATTTTGAGATTTCAATGGACTATTTTATCGTATTTTCTCTTGTCCGGGACCTAAATGCAATTTTAAGACAAAATGTGGCCTTGGTTCGTCATCTTCTCTCATCATAGTATCCCAAATTAAGGGGAGAAGACTTTGGACTTTGAGAGTCAATTTTATAAATTGTCAAGTTGTTTTCGTTTTCTTTCTTAAGTTGACCCAACCAATTATATATCATGGAAATCAAACTTTATTTTTATTTTTATTTTTTTG
Source organism: Acacia melanoxylon (assembly GCA_019022615.1). Lineage (NCBI taxonomy): Eukaryota > Viridiplantae > Streptophyta > Magnoliopsida > Fabales > Fabaceae > Acacia > Acacia melanoxylon. The sequence continues at coordinate 377,513 of JAFJYJ010000090.1, forward strand.
GGGGGGGGGGGGACTGAATGCTTTAATGATAAAAATAAATACCGACATTTTGAATAGTCCAAGTTCTTGGTAGGGGGAGTCTTTTGTCAACTTTCTCTAATTTTATTTTTTAATTAATTTTTTTCATGTTGCTTCTCTTTAATTGCTTTAATTTGGCTTTGGGTGCTACGTACAATTCATTATCATGTTAACTGTTATGCAGTCAAATTCGCCAATTATGAAGCAAACTTACAATAATTGTGAAGGGAAAAAAAAACCTTACAATTATATTTTTGGGTACAATAATATGACTTATTATTAAATAATAATAAAAATCCACAAGTCCATCCAATTCTTTCATCATCTTCCTGCATCATGATTGCCTAATCAGGAAGAAAATGCCGGATTTTGAGGGCCAATTTTATAACCAGTCCTTAATTTTAATGCACAAAATTGACGTAAGGTGCTGAGGTCTTCTTTTTCTAATCATTTCACAATATTCTTATTGTACTATGTTCAAGATCTAGATCTATTTTCTTAATTAAGCTGAACAATTCAAAAGCTTCGATAAAAAAAAAATATTTTGCTATTAAACGGCATCAAGTCACATGTTAATGAGAGTATCAATAATGGAGGCTATTATAAATATTTTATAACATTTACATTGTGTTGATAATCTTTTGGCCTAATTATAAAGTTTCAAGTTACATTTTTTTTTTAAAAAAAAAAAAAATTACCATTGAGGATGAGGAGGTGGCCGAATTAATTATCATAATAATCGTTGTCAAAAACAATTATCAGTCACATTTTAGATCTGTCCTGCAGTGCCGTAGGCAAAACTAGTGAGAGGGGCATCGACACAATTAATTAATTACAATACTTCCTCTAGTGTAAAATATAAGTCACTTTTTAGAAGCATTCATTTTTTTCATAATATAAGTCGTTTTCTATAAGAATTGATATTATTCAAATTAGTTTTACAAATCATGGGTCAAAGATTATACTAATGACTGTTTAAATGCAATTCCTCATATATTTCACTCTCTTTTTTTTTTTTAAAACCTCATTTAATAGGATTAAAGTTTTAAAAAAATCTAATTTAAAACAAATTTAGTGGATTTAATTGTTCTTCATTGATTCTAATTACATGGTTGAAAGTGACTTATATTTTAAACAAAAATAGTCGATGCGTATCCAGAGAGCATTGGCTTAAGAATATTTTACAAAGAAGGTGGCAAGGGGGAGTGTTAACTAAGATTGTCAAACTCGCGAGTTTAAACAAACTCGTGACAGTAAGGTAAACTCGTATCGTGAACCCGAATCGTAAACTTGTAAGAGTTTACTTTTATCATTAAATAGATATTAATAGTGTATAATTAAATAAATAAAAAAATTGATTTAAATATGTTTTAAATCCAAATAATTGGAATTAAATCAATCAACATTCATAATTTATCATATTTAATAAAGATATTTCTATAAAATTTATATTTTAAGTCGCTGAACATACTCAAATTGAACAAATTAACACGATTTTATAAGCTAGAAACAATAAAAACTGTAACTTCGGTATATAAATTTGTGAGTTTGACTGAGTTTGCAATAATCACGAGTTTACCGGTGACTCAACTCGATTTTGTAAACTAGAAACGTAAAAACGCTAAACTCAGAGGGACAACTCGTGAGTTTGACAACAATGGTGTTAACCCATGACCCTTGGCTCACTGAAAAGTTTGTGACCATCATTACATCAAACCCATTTGGTTAAATTGCGCAAACATCTTTATATGTAAGTGTAATAAACGAAGTTTCCTAATTTACATCATAATTCCCTTATATGTTGTTATTAATTTCCTTATCCTTACTTGTTAACTCATTAATTGTAGTTATTTTTATACTTATATTCACTGCCAAAATTTTTGGGAATCTAAAATATATATGGTAGTTATTATTTTGAATATATGTTATTGTTAGTTCCCTTATATGCATTTGTTAAGTTTCTAATTGTAGTTGTTCAGTTGTTCTTATGCCTATTATTCACTGTTGAAATTTAGGAAATCTGGAAAATGGGAATCATCTCTCATTTTTCATATTTCCAAGCTTTTAAAAGTTATACGCATAAGAATAACTATGATTAGCAAATTAACAGGTATAAATAACGGAATCAATTAACAATAACACATAAGGGAATTATAATGTAAATTAGGAAACTCATTGTGTTCTGTAACATCCCATTTTCAAAAGCAGTATAAATTTTTTTCATCATATATCATCAGAGTAGAGCATCGGAGCGATTGAGTAACTGATACATTTAATCAAATTGCCGTAAGTCTGGCTGATTTACAGAAGCGGTACATTGACCGAGAATTTTCAAAATGAATAACAACAGAAGAGAGTCTTCATCGGGACTCGTACGCCGCTCGCCTTTCTCCTCGGTCATCGGTTCTTGAACCCGACGCTATGATAAGAGCCGAGATCCAATTGCAATTTGGATCTCGTGTAACTCCAAGTTAACCTCATGCTTAAATACGACTACATATACACGACAGCAGCAATCAATACAATAGTCCACAACAGATGTATGATTAAAAACACATAACCACGTATACAAGATAATAACCACGTATGTAACATAACCTCGTATGTGACATAACCTCGTATGTAACATACCGTGTATATAGCATAACCTCGTACACTACTACACAAAAATCATAAACAATCATATAATAAACATTAGAGCTAGTGTTACAGTACGCGAACGTACATACCTAACAACACATATACGCATATAATAAGCATCAGAGTTAGTGTTATAGTACGTGAACGTATATACCTAACAACACATATACGCATATAATAAGCATCAGAGTTAGTGTTACAGTACGCGAACGTACATCATACGCATAACAGCTATACACACACAATACACATAGCACATACATGCATAACATAAACATCAGCGTTAGTGTTACAGTACGTGAACGTACCTTCGTTGACGGAAAACGGTACTTTTACGGAAAACGGTAAATTTCCGACAGCGGGAAAAACAGCGGTGTGACGGCGGCACAACAGCGGCTCGACAATGTTCGATTATAACGATATCCTATAAGGATAATATTTAACAACTTTTAGCAAAGATAATGTGCATTTTAGGTACAAATTACCATTTTTCCCCGAACCCCTAATTGGCGGAATTTCGCCGAGCTTTATTTTTCGCTCTATCTCTCCAGAATTTTGACAGATCTTTTCCCTCATCATATTTTTGAAATATGTATCATATTTACCCCTAAATATGATATCTAGACTATCTTGAAAATTTAAAGATAAATCTAGCACTTCTACTATATCTACTGAAAGAACTACCGAAACTAAAGACCGGGGAGAAGAACTTACCCGAACTCGGCTATACTTTCTCCGGGCTCTTCCTTCTCTCTAACCTCTCTTTAAGGCACGAAATTTTGGTGTAGAAATGAGAGGAGAAGTGCCTTCTATTTATAGAAGAAGGGAATGACAATTCGGTAAATAAGTCAAACTTTATCAGATCGATTCTGAGCCGTCGGATCGCACTTCGCCACGTTGCTCCATCTTGGCCCTCCATGTGTTGGATGACATCATCCCTTCTAGAAGATGATGATGGCATGCATGACATCACATGTGCCGACTTACCGATAGCGTTTCCCCGTCGGTGTCCGAATCGCGTAATTTTAGGATCTCAAAAATCCGGGAGCGATTTTCGAAGTACTATCCTTTCTTATTAAAACTACTTGGGTTTACTAAATTTTTGATCCCACTAAGGGTATTCCGTTATCTCATTTGAAGATTTTAGGACCGACGTCCTCGTTACGGAATTGAATTCGGAAGCACCGCGTCTAGACAAAAATCCACCGGTTTGAAATACGTTCGACTCAAGACACTAGATTCCTAATTCGCGGCAACTACTTGTTTTCGTATTGCCTCTTTTTCCCCTATCCGCATTTTCTCTCTCCTACCCCGTGTCTTAAATACCCCGTTGGTTTTAACCGACCTCGAGACAGTCACTCCGGGATAAAATTTCACTTTGGTTTATAAAAAGTCAGATGTCCTAGACTAAATCCCTATGTCTTGGTGTAGGATTTAGTTTCTATCCATTCTCAAATGTCTTGTTGGCTCTTTACCATATATATTATTATTTTATTCAAAATATCTAGATTTTTTTTTTTTTTTTTTTTTTTCTAAGCATAAAAATTTTATTATTTTTTATTATTTATTTAATTATTAATTTCGAATTTCTCCCTTAAATTAATTATTTACTAATTAATTTACTTATGTCTTAATCTAAACAATTAGCCACTAATTACTTAATTAGCCACTTACTAATTGTTGATAATTTTCATAATTAGGATTAATTTTATCTCACAACTTTTGCACTGACATTGGTATTTTATGTCCCATGTAAAATATTAAAAATCATGGGGCCATAAAGTGCTTTTAATATTATTATATTTATGCTTCTCTATTTTTCAAGGAAATAATTCCAAAAATTCTTAAAATTAGAGACAACATACTTCCTAAGTTTTTGTCGATATTTGTTGCCATATGAGATTTATCATAATATTTTCAGGCCATTTTATGCCTCATAAATGCATTTTTCACCTTTTGGCTCTTTATTCACCATAATTTCAATAGAAATTACCTTAGAAAATAAGGTAATTATTACACTAGTTTTGAAACCACATATTCACCTATATCCAATAGGTATTATTTACTGAATTTATGATATTTATCATAAGTCAGATTTTAGGGTATTACATGTTCCATATATAAATTTTTGTACAATATAAATAAATGAGTTTGATGGCTTGATAGTTACAAACCTTTTGGTGTTCAAACCCTCCTTCGTCACCTTCTTAGTGAAATATTCTCTGATGGCTGACGGAAGTTCTCCAAGGCCATCTATCGAAGCTTTGGCAGCCCAACCTCCTTGCTGGCGATGTTTGATTTTATTTATTTATTTTTAAAAAAAAAAACAAGGGAATTTTGGGCATTTTTATCTTCAATGGCAAAAAGAAGTTAAGGTCCAATGTTTTTGCATAGGAGTTGTTGGTATCCAAAAGTCTCGTGGTTCAATTTTATCTCGAAAGTGCAAAAACAAGAGTAACTTCGCCCACTCTAATAATAGCCAAATGGACGTCTGTCATGTTGAACCTTATGTCATGTATAATTCTACATGGGCATGATTTTTTTTTTCTTTGGTCATTTTTGCTCAATAATTTTTTGTAAAAATTATAGTTAAGTCAGTAATTTGTAAAAAAAAAAATGTTTGTTATCTATAGTACCCTTTCCAATTAATTGCATGGGAATCAACTAAAACAAACCGGTATCTTAGCTTTTTACCTTCAAGACGGGAGATGTGTCTTATTTATTATTTCCCTTGGTTTTTTTTCCCCCTTCACAGTAGACTGACTTGAAGGTTATTTGGGTTGGGATCGAGGAGTTAGAGGAACCCTCTAAAAGTGGCAAGCAACAAAAATGGATTGAAATTTAATTGGATCGGAGGCCATGCATGAAGTGTATTCTTAATTAATATCCACAAAAATTCAATTTCACTTTTATCAAAATTCAATGTTATAACCAAGTAAATATTTTAAATTCTTATTACGTATTTTATATTTTCTAAGTATTATAATTATTTTATTTTAAGTGTTTAAAAAATACTTAAAATTATAAGTCAAATGCCAAATGTTTTTTTTTAAAAAAATTATATGGTCTATAATAATAAAAAATTGAAATTTATTATATGAAAAAATGGTTAATTTTAATGGCAATTTTAACAATTGAGGAGTTTACAGTGAGAACATAAAACATTAGGGTCCTCAATTTAAAGTATTAGAGGTTAGGGAGCTGATGTGCATATAACTCAAAGTTCATGGGGTATTATGTATTTTAACCTTTAATTTAGGACAAATAACCAAAATTCTATTTTCAAACATTTTTTTATTTTTATTTTAAAAAAAAATAGAAAATCAAGCATGCCCATAAAATGTTTTCCCGCCAAGGAGTTGGAACTTGGAAATATAACGGAGAGTATTATTATATGATATGATGACTTATTAGAATGTATAATGTCCCCTTCTTTCATCATTGTGGCCCAAATTAAGGGGAGAAGACTTGGTATTTGAAAGTCAATTTTAGAAATTGTCAGGTTGCTTTCGTTTTATTTATTGAGATGACACAATCAATTACAGATAATGAAAATCAAATATTGTATGTAATGCTTCAATGATAAAAATAAATAACCCACAAAAAGTCAATGTTTCTGGTCGGTGTTATCAAAGAAAATTTTCTTGGTAGGTGGAATCTTTAGTCACGTTTCTCTAATTTTGTTTTTTAGGAGTTGCAATTAATTAATTAATTTTGTCAAGTTGCTTGCGTTTACTTTCGTTATTTTGGGTGCTACGTACAATTAATTATCATAGTAATTGTTATACAGTCGAATTCACCAATTAAGAAGCAAATTAACAATAATTGAATGTATTATCATATGACTTATTATAAAAACGCACAAGTCTATCTCCTGTCTTTCATCATCTTCTTGCATCATGTGGCCTAGTGAGGAACAAAATGCCGGATTTTGCGAGTCAATTTTATTACTAAGTCCTTAATTAAATGCCAAAAATTGACGTAACGTGCTGAGGCCTTCTTTTTCTAATTATTTCAGAATATTTTTAGTGTACTATGTTCAAGATCCAGGTCAATTTTCTTAATTAAGCCAAGAAAACGAAAAGCTACAATAAAAAGTATATTTTGCTATTGATTGCGCATCAGGCCACATGTTAATGAGAGTATCAATAATGGAGAGATGGAGACTACCATAAATATTTCACAACATTTATATTGTACTGATAATATTTTGGCCATGTATTTATAAATTTTCAAGTTGCCGAAATTCAACCTTCCAACTGTATTGTTAATTCCCTTATATGTACTTGTTAATTTACAAATTATTGTTGTTTCTATGCGTATATTCACTTATAAAATTTTGAAATTTAAAAAACAGAGAGTTGTTAATTCTCATATTTGCACTTGTTAATTTGCTAATTATAGTTTTTCCTTGTGTATGTATTATCACCATTGAAATTTAGGAAATCTGAAAAATGGGAAACAGCTCTCATTTTTCAAATTTCTAAACTTTTACTTGTTACACGGCTAAAGTATACTTTTAATCCTTTAAATTTTACATAAGACATATTTTTAGTCCCTTAACTTTATAAAGTATATTTTTGTTCGTATAATTCTAACATCGTTAATGTTACTGACGGAAAATGTTGACGTGACGAACTAAAGTGATGACTAATAATATTTAATTATACATATTTTATATATTCTTTGATTTACCCATATTTTAATTTAAACTTGATAACATTTAATTACACAGTCATCACTTAAGTTTACACTGTTATCACTTGAGTTTGCGTTTTCCGTTAACAAAATTAACGGTGTTAGAATTATAAGACTAAAAGTATATTTTATAAATTTCTATCCTTTTTTTAGGTCAATTTATCTGTCGCTCTATATATGTATATATAGCGGGTTTATCGTTTGTCATGTCACTTGACATAAGACTATGTCAAGTCACCCCAAAACTACGTCGTTTCGAGAGTTAGAGAAATTAATAAAGGGTGTTTTGTATTTATTATATGAATTTTACCAAAAGATCCTTCATTAATTCCCCTAACCCCAAAACTACGTTGTTTTGAAAGTACATTAATTCCTCTAACCCCAAAACGATGTAGTTTTGGGGTGATTTAACATAACCTTATGTCAAGTGACTTGACAAACGATAAACTCATATATAGCTAGTGAAGAGCCAATTTAGCTCTCTCTCTCTCTCTCTCTACATATATATTGGGAAGAAATAGTTTAAACTCAACTACACTATACAAGAGACACTGTGATGAATGGGAGCACATTTTGCGCTTATCTATTTTCATCGCCTATCTACACTATTAGATTAATTTTGGACGCTATATATTTAATATAATTTAATTAATTAACTATAATTAAATTTCTTATATGTTTGGCAGTACTTAATGCAGCAAAAAAAGATGCTACTGTAATACCCTAAAATTTTTATTTATCATAAATGCTATATTTTGATAAATAATACATATAAAATGAAGGTGAATATGTGTCTCAAATTTGTGTAATTTGTTAATTATAATTTTTAGGAAAATTTCCTTGAGATTAAATTAACAAAAGGCTAGATGTAAGACCAATATTAGGGATCATGAAATGTGATAAGATTAGCACATAAAATGATAATTATTTATGGCTAAAATAAGTAAGAAAATGTTGTGAAAACACTTAAATTAAATAAAGGAAATTAACAACAATTAATGGGCAATCAAACTTACACTAATTAAATGTTTGTGTAATTCTTCAAAATTAATCAAGGAGCAAATTAAAAAGCATCAATTAAGGATGTCTTAATTTAAAAATCAAGGGCCAAAGATGAAGGATTAAAGCTTGTCCATTAAAGCACTAAGACCATAATCAATTTGTAAACCAACCTTACTATAGCACTTGTGATTAAATAACACATAACCACTTGTTTAGCATATTAATTAAGTTTAATATGATCAGCCCCTTATGTCATAGAGAAGGACGTGTGAGCACATGGGAGGGGGGGGAGGGGGGAGAGAGTGTGTGTTTATTATTTTTAATTCATATGAGCACATGTTTTTTTTTAAGAAATAAAATATCTTCAATAGTAATTAGATTTTTCTAACAAAAATGAAAGGTTAGGATTAATTTTAATAAAGTGGGTTTGATCCAACGGTCCTAATCCATCCTATAATTAACCTTAATCCTTATGAAATTAAATTGGCCAATTAGAAGCTAGAACATAGGATTATAGACACATAAAAAACACAACTCAAGAGCCAAAAAGAAAAGAGGGACGGTGGAATCAAATGGAAGGCAAGGATGAACTTTCATAAAGCTATTTTTAATCCAAAGGTTAGGGTGAAAAAACTCTGGTTACATTTAATTACCATGTGTACCATGTTACATTTAAAGCTTTGTGCAGCCAACGAAAAAGATACTAATATTTTATGTAGAAGATGAAGTCATTAAATTATAAAATTTTGTAGGGATAAATTAGAAATGCATGTCTTTCCAAATATATAAAATATGTATCATTTTGAGTTCTACACAAGGAGAAACATATTTTTGAAGTTAAGCTAGTTTTCTGGACCAAAATCTGGGCAGAATTGAGAAAAAATTAAATTAGGAATGATTCTTGATGTTCTAGGTTCTAGGAATATTTTTCCTTGAAAATATGCATGTCAAGGGTCATGAGGAATTTTATGGAACCTCATTTCGATTTTTGTAGAATTAATTATGCTTTTTCAAAGTTGCTGCAAAATCTGCCCAGAAATGCTGAAGTAGCGTTTTTAATAAAATGTAAGGGTAAAAGTGGAATAATAAATCCACCAAGGGTAGAAATGTCAAAGTAGGTGAAAATATCCTTTTTGATAGGAAATATGATATTAATTATAATATCATGGAAAAAGAAAATAATCCGACGATAACGTATAGGATATCCGGGAAGTCCGGAGTCAGGTTCAAAAGGTCTGACGTTTGGCAATTACACGGTGAAAGGTACGTTCGCGTACTAGTAACTTTAACTTTGATGTGTCTTGTATGCTTATATGTGATAGATGATTTCACATGGTCATGGACAAGACTTGGTCTTGGGTCATGCACCGTGGCTAAGACTCTATCTTAGGTCACTGTTTGTACATTCAGCTTTATACAAGTTATAATCTTGATAATGCCATGAGATTGTTTTCCTAGCGCTGAGGACACGAATAGCTATCGTGGCACTGGTTAGTGCAAACGTGGATAACTTTACATGTGCCGTGTGCTATATACTATTGTGATGTTATAACCTTATATCTGTTGTGTGATATGTATTGGTTAATGCTGTAATGTTATGAATATCTGTCATGCATATACTGTTCATACTTTTCATATGAGGTTAACTGTTACCTGAGGTCCGATGGGTATTGGACCTCAGATTTGACTAAGGTTCAAGAAAGGAACCAGGATCCGAGAAGGCACCGATAGATAGAGCCAAAAAGAGGAACTGGTGGATGAAGCTGGGAAGAGGCACCAGTCAAAGCAAATGCCAGAAGAGCTACATCAGAGCATTCCTTCTGGCAAGAATCTGACGAGGTTATTTCAAACCATTTGGTGCCGAAGGCAGGGCTAGTCTATGTGGTTCAGTCAATAAGTCGCCGTGAAAAACGGGGAGACTTCCACGATAGACACCTATCTGGCCAATAGGTTTGATTGACTGAGTTTGGTTTGATGCCCCAAATCTACCTAAGGCTTGGTTGAAGGTTGTATAGTTACATGTAGAAATTGTAATTATACAAAGCTCTGTAGTATTGTATCACTTGAATATTCCTTCGGGAAGTTTTTAATATATCAGCTTATGTCTGGGCATTTTATATCAACTACTCATTTTCCAAACGTAGTGCATGCGCTCTCCATTTCCGCCTTACTATGAGCTGTAGCACCTCAAACTCTGTCGTTTTTTTAAAAACTATGTGTTAACCGACATGATTTAAAGTATGAAATTTGAGGTGTTACACTACAATGACTACAACTTATATCTATCAGGCAAACATAACAAATATATTTTGGACATTACTAAGTTCGTCTTTGAAACTTCGGCTAAAAAATGAGTTGCTTTTTTTCTGGCAAAAAAAAAGAGAGTTGTTTTTTAGATGCCACAAAATGAATGAATGAATTATAATCATGTTTCAGATCTATGTTGATGGAAAAAAAGTTACACTGACAAATATATTCGGATACATATTTTGAAAATTCAATACCTTTGGTAGTTGCAGTCTTTCTTCTTCTTTTTTTAATGTATCACTCTATATATACCATAGCCGCAAATATTTATCAAACTCCCAAGTTTGTTCCTTTAATTTTGTCTAAGGTTGAGGCAGAAAATTGTCTTTGAGTTTCCACAAATAATTATTAATTAATTAATGATCTTTAGATTTCAGATATTGCTTGATTTTTTTTTATATTTTTGGGAAAAAAATTATTTTATTTTTATTTTACGCTAAATTACATAAAACCTTGTAAACTTTGGGTTAGCTGTACATCACCTCCCTAACCTTTAAAAGTTTAAATTGAGGACTATTATTTTATGTTTTCATTTTCAACTCCATTGTCGTCAAAGTTGAAGGTTTTCTCCATATCATAATTTTAATAATTTTTACTATATTAACTATCGTTTGAAAACAACAATCAGAATTTGACATATAATTTTAAGCATATTATACTTTTTATTTAAAAAAAAAACATTATCAAATAGATATTTTAATTGATTTTTAAAGTATTTTATAGTTTTAATAATTTTTCAAAAAAAAAAAAAGATATGATCAAGTAAATATTTTAAATTCTTATTAAGTATTTTAAATATTTAAAAAATACTTAAAATTATATGTCAATTTCCAAGTGTTTTAAAAATGACATGGTATATTGTAAAAAAAATATTTAAAATTATGATATGACAAAAAAATGTTAACTCTCATGGCAATTTTAACAGTAAGGGTGTTTACAATCTGAACATAAAACATTAGGGTTGTCAATTTAAATTTTTAAAGGTTAGGGAAGTTATGTGTATTTGACACAAAGTTCATGGAGTTTTATGTATTTTAGCCTTTAATTTTAGAACACATAACTAAAAATACATTTTCAAACACTTTGTTATTTGTTAAAAATGAAAAATCAAACATGCCCATAAATTTTTTTTTTCGCCAAGGAGTTGGAAGGAGTATTAGTATTTTAAGATATGATGACGACTTTTATAATTTATAATGTCCCCTTGTTTTATGTCCAAAAAGAGGGAAAATTGCATTTAGGTCCCACGTAAGAGAAAATATGATAAAATAGTCACTTAAAATCTCAAAATTGCATTTAAATCTTGTGGAACTTTTTTACAATAAATTTTAATTCCACTAACAAGTCCATGAGCGTCAAATGACAAGTCTAGAAGCGTTCACTGACAAGTCTATGGGCGCCTATCACCAAGAGGGGGTGAATTGGGTGATCTAAAAATTTTCTTTGAAAAACTCTGAAACTAATTAACAAAACAAAGTATAACATAAAGGGATAGAGAAAGATTAGACACACGAGATTTATACTGGTTCGGTCTAAACCCTTGACCTACGTCAAGTCCCTAAACTCTCCAGGATTTCACTAACTCAAATGATTACACACTCTGTAACTCTCGGAGTAATTTGTTAGTTCTCAATGTGTTTTGATGATTAATAACAATTGTAAACATGAGAGAATGTTTTGTTGTTATAGACTTGGTAAAGCTTGATGATTTCAATTGAAAAACATTACATGTCGGCTCCAAACTCGAGCTTGGGTCTCCAAACTCGAGCTTGCCCTTACGAAAGCAAACCAAGCTATTTTGCATTTTCTAAACTTGAGCTTGGTCCATAAACTTGAGCTTGAAGGTTTTCAAAAGTTTACTCATATTCGAGTAAGCTCGAGCTTGCACTGTAAGCTTGAGCTTACGAAGGTTTGAGGATTTTATCAAGTTACTCAAATTGCAAACTCAAGCTTATTAGTTTTAAGCTCAAGCTTGCCTCTTCCGAGACTATTCTCACTAAGTTTACAAATATGTAAACTCGAGCTTGGAGTTACAAGCTCGAGCTTACCTCTGGCGTAATCCTTTAAACTTGAGCTTATCATTTTACTTGTAGAGTTTGTGAGTTTACAAAAGTTGTAAACTCGAGCTTGGCATACCAAGCTCGAGCTTGCACAAGCGAAAGTTTTCAAGCTTTTCCTTCAAAGAGTAAACTCAAGTCTAAGGTTGTAAACTCAAGCTTGCGTCTGACAAAAATCTTTCAAAGTTTTTAAAACCATTGCCAAACTCGAGCTTGCCCTTGCAAGCTCAAGCTTGGGTCAGACAGAGAGCAATGTCATATTTTGAGCTTAGCAAACTCAAGCTTACTCCTCTAAGCTCAAGCTTGCATTTTGTGAACTAAAATTATTTTTGACATGAATAGTGCAAACTCGAGCTTAGTCACTAATAAGCTCAAGCTTGCGATTTTTCCACTTTGGCTCTCAAAATGAATTCAAACATATTTCCCGACAAATGCTAAACTCGAGCTTACTCATTTACAAGCTCGAGCTTGAGACTTCCAGGCAAAACTCAAGTTTTAAATGAAGACCAAACTCGAGCTTGGTATAGTAAACTCGAGCTTGGAACTTGAACAGATGAACGCATCCGGGTGTATTTTGTTCGATTTGATTTATGCTTTAGCTTGATTCGCGAATGGGTTGTATATGTTTTATATGATTCATATCAATATTTCCTAACCAGATTTAACCAGTTTGCTTATAAGATTACAGAAGATCTAGGTTTGTTTTAAAGAAGACTTTAAGACAAACAACTTGACAACTTGCAATATTATATTCTCCAAAAGCAATGGGTTACAACCTGGATAGCAACACAACCATTCTCCAAGAAAGAAAGCTAGCCTCCAAACAGCTGGACAACATTATACAACCGCTCCACTAAACATAATGACATGGGAACACATTCATGAGGAGCCAAATTTCAAATATTCAAATCTGCAACAACCATATTCAAACAGATTTGTCTACAACACTAGATTCATGGAGACACACTCACAATGACTATATTTTCGAATCAGATCAAGTCACAACGGATCTACAACGTTCACAAGCTTCAAACCTGTATAAATACATGAGGATTTGAAGTCTGAAAGTAGACAAGAAATACACAGAAAACGCATACAAAGATCTCAGTCTTTTACGCTTATATTTCTCATTTGTATCTTTGATACATTGTGCTTCGATGCTTATCTTTATTCACTCTTTGAGAGAGTTCATTTCGTAAATCATTCTTTGTAAGAATCTCAAAGTTGTGGGACTTTGAGGTTGGGTTATCGGATTACAACTTGTAAGGGGGAGTGTATCCTAGAGAGAGGATAACTTTCGAGTACGAGTGTGTATCGATTTGAGTGATAGTAGAAAAACCCAGAGTCCGGGACTGGACGTAGGTCAAGAGTTAAGACCGAACAAAAGTATAAATCTTCTTGTCAAGCTCTTCCTCTTTAACTCCATTTACCTTGGTTAAGCATCATTGTGTGGGTGATCGAAAAGAATTTTTAAAATCCCCAATTCACCCCCTCTTGGTGATTTCCTTCACTTTCATTTGGTATCGAGCAGTTATCTACATTAAGGATTAACATCCTAGATCAAAGATCCAATGGAAGGAATTCTACCCGATGGAGCTTGATCAACGAGACCTCCGGTTTCAATGGAGAACATTACTCTTCCGGAAGGCCAAGTTCGAGTCTATGTAATGGCAACCGAGTATGGCCTATGGAGGGTATTCGAGAGAGGAAATTATGAACCAAAGCAACAATGAGAAGATGGTGTCGAACTCCTAAGCTAGAAGAAGAGTATGATGAGAATGACGAAAGCAAGTCACTCTCAACATGAAAGCAATTCACATGCTTTGCAAAGTGCTCTAAGCCAAAAAGAATATTTTCGAATTTGCACTTTGTCATCTGCTAAAGCTATGTGGGATGCTCTTGAGATAGCCCATGAAGGACAAATTTGGAATCAAGGAAAATCGAGTAAACACTCTCATGACTGAATATGATTTATTTCGTATGAAGTCCGGAGAATCCATTAGTGAATTCCATTTCTCAGTTCACTCATCCGATCAATCAACTTGCTGCATTGGGAAAAGTCTATGACCAACTTTGTCAAGTGAGGAAAATACTAAATATCCTCAAAGGAATGGGAAGCTAAGGTCAACGCAATCGAAGAAGCTCGCGGTGAATCAATGGCTTCAAGAGCAGCCTTTATTTGCGATCTTTCTGAATATGAAGGAAAAATCAAATTCAGAAAAGGACTTGATGAGATTGATGGCAAGAATAAAGGAATTGCTCTCAAGACTGTCAAAGAGGTAAAATCAGATGATGAAGATAAAGATGAAGATGCTGAGCTAGGCATGATGGTCCGAAAGTTCAAGAAATTCTACAAAAAGGACCAAGCCTACAGAAAGTTTCACAAGAGTAGCTCTAGCACAGAAACAAAGAAACCCATCATATGCTATGAATGTGAGAAGCCTGGTCACATCAAGTCCGAATGTCCACAAATTTGAAGAACAAAGATAAGAAATTCAATAAGTTCAAAAGAAGAGCTTATGTTTCAGCTATATGGGGCGATAGCTCATCCGATGAAGATGAAGTGAAGAAGAAGACAGAGCCAATATTTGTCTTGTAGCTCAAGAAGAGGATTCGGATAGTGAAGAGGTAAACAACCCGACTCACCCTATGATGAACTTTCATTTGAATATAATTCTCTTTTCATTGAATTTCGAAAAATTGCAAAAGAGCTTTTGTCTTCAAAGAAGAAAATTAAATTGTTGGAAGAACAAGCTCAAACTGTTTCTTCTTCTGTTTCTCCTTGTGAAAACATTTAAGAAAAGAATTGCGAAAAGATTTCGAAAAAGTTTGTGACAATTCCGTATTTTAGAGAAAAGAAATTTGCATCTTACAAAAACTCTTGAGAAATTCACTAGAGGTAGTGAAATGCTCAATGTTATTTTAAAACAGCAAAGGTTCACAAATGATAAGTCGGAATTGGTTATAGACCTGATTCGATAAACGAAAAGGGAAGAAGAAGGTTGGACAAAGATCTTATCCGAACTATTTTCGAAAAACAGTCCACTCCTCTAATCCTTTTGCTCATTGCAACTATTGCAATCGTAAAGGTCATGCAACTTCTTCTTGTTTTCATAAAAAGGAAAGAAGAAACAAGCCTATAGGTAATTATCAATGGGTGCCTAAGGGATCCTATAAGATTCCTAAGACACAAACTAACCCAAAAGGACCCAAGAAAAAATGGGTACCTAAGACTTGATATTCTATATCATGCGGGTTTGTCTTAGAGCATCAAAATCCAACAAGTGGTTCATTGACGGTGGATGCTCAAGACATATGACGGAGACGAATCTAAATTTGCTACAATTAAACCTAAGGATGGTGGCAAGGTAACATTTGGTGGAAATCAATCCGGAAGGATTCTTTGGAATTGGAGAAGTTGGAAACAACGAAGGACCACAAATCAAGGATGTTTACCTTGTAGAAGGCTTATGTCACAACCTCCTTAGTGTGAGTCAAAGTACGAGATAAAGGTAACTTAGTTATCTTTGATTGAAGAATGTTTAATTGTGAACAAAGATGTTCTCTCTTTAGACAACATTAGAGCTAAAGCTTTATTTAGAGCTCCTAGAGAAGGTAATGTTATACTCTCAATCTCTCTAGTAACTCTATTTCTCGAAAAGCGCTTTGTTGGTAACTTGGATGAAAGTTGGCTTTGGCATAAACGATTAGCTCATGTTAATATGTTTCAACTTGACAAGTTACAGAAAAATGATCTGGTTATTGGTTTACCAAAATTACGGTTTAAAACGACATGATCTGTGATGCATGTCAAAAGGGTAAACAAACCAAGACATCCTTCAAATCTAAAAATGAAATTTCAACTAATAGACCTCTTCAACTACTTCATATGGATTTAGTTGGACCGGCTAGAGTAAAGAGCCTTGGTGGCAATCTTTATACTTTGGTCATAGTTGATGATTTCTCTAGATTTGCATGGACCATATTTTTATCTTCAAAAGATGAAACATTTGATCAATTTCTTTGTATTTGCCAGAAGGTCCAAAACGAAAGGATTCTCTATTGCGGGAATTCGTACGAGATCATGGTGGAGAATTTGAAAATCATGCTTTTGGAGAATTACGTGATAATATGGGCATTGATCACAATTTCTCGGCCCAAGAACTCCTCAACAAAATGGAGTTGTTGAAAGAAAGAATAGAGTCACCGAGATGGCAAGGGCCATGTTAAATGAGAATCGACTTCTCAAGTGTTTGGGCTGATGCTATGAGCACCGCATGCTATATTTCAAATCGAGCATATCTCCTAGGAAGAAGTCGAACAAAACTCCATATGATGTACAAAGGAAGAAAACCCAATATAGCTCATTTGCACATCTTTGGATGCAAATGTTTCATCCACAACAATGGTAAGGACAACTTGGGTAAGTTTGATTCCAAGTCGGATGAAGGTATATTTTTGGGTTATTCAAACGAAGTAAAGCTTATAGAGTCTTTAACACTAGAACACGTATTGTTGAAGAATCTATGCATGTTGTATTCTGTGAAACCAATCTAGACAAATCCTTGGATGATGATGATGATGTTTCTCCTATTTCAAATCAATCTGGTTCTGAAACACTTCGTACTTTAACAAATTCTGAAAAATCTTTGGAAAAGGAACCTGAATTTGAAAATCATTGTGAAAATGTTTGTGAAAACACGATCAACACCAACCTAAATCATGGAGATACAAGTAGGAGTCATCCTCGGATCAAGTGATAGGTGATGTTAATCAAGGAGTAAGAACCAGAAAAAGCACCTTGAATGAAGTCACATTTTCTCGCATTCATTTGAAAATTGAACCCTCTAAGATTGATGAAGCCCTTTCGACAATGATTGGGTTATAGCAATGCAAGAGGAGTTACATCAGTTTGAAAGAAATCAAGTTTGGGATTTGGTGCCTAGGCCTAAAGACCATCCGGTCATTGGCACTAAATGGGTATTCAAGAACAAACGTGATGAATCGCAATAATTGTTCGAAACAAAGCAAGGCTAGTTGCAAAAGGATATAATCAAGAAGAAGGAATTGATTATGAAGAAACTTATGCTCCAAATAGCAAGATTGGAAGCTATAAGAGTTCTTCTAGCTTTTGCTTGTATTAAAGGATTCAAACTTTATCAAATGGATGTAAAATCTGCATTTTTAAATGGTTTTATTCAAGAGGAAGTTTATGTTGAACAACCTCCTGGTTTTCAAAATGATCATCATCCAGATCATGTTTATCGCCTCAAGAAAGCATTATATGGTCTTAAGCAAGCTCCTAGAGCTTGGTATGAGCGATTAAGCAAATTCCTTCTTGATCAAGGATTTGTTAGAGGTAAAGCGAGATACAACTCTCTTCATAAAGAACAATAAACTTAATGAAATTTTAATTGTTCAAATATATGTTGATGATATAATATTTGGTGCTTCTAACAATGCTTTATGTGAAGAGTTTGCTAAGAACACGAGGAGAATTTGAGATGTCCATGATGGGAGAACTCAACTATTTCCTTGGTCGCAAATTAAACAAAGGAAAGATGGAATTTTCATTTCCCAGACCAAGTATCTCAATGATCTCTTAAAGAAGTTTGGGATGAATGAATGCAATGGAGCGATACTCCAATGAGTTCAACCATGCCTTGGATCTTGATGAAGAAAGGCAAGGACTTCAACATCACAAAGTATAGAGGAATGATTGGATCATTACTCTATCTCACAAAGAAAGCGTCCGACATCCAATTTAGTGTGGGGATGTGTGCAAGATTTCAATCGCTCCCCAAGGAGTCACATGCGAGAATGTGAAAAGAATATTCAGATATCTTGGCGACACAAAGACTCTTGGTCTATGGTTTCCCAAAGGTCAACCTGAACAATTGGTGGCATATTCGATTCGAGATCATGCTTGGATATAAGACCGATAGAAAAAGCACAAGTGGCCAATGTGAATTTCTTGGTGGTTCACTTGTTTCATGGTTCGCAAGAAGCAAACAAGTGTTCTTGTATCCTCTCGAAGCTGAATATGTGGCTGCATCTAGTTCTTTGTGCTCAAGTCCTTTGGCTTAAGCAACAAGTTTCGACTTGGGAATCAATTTAAAGGAGATCCCAATTCTATGTGACAACACAAGCACAATAAGCTTGGCCAAGAATCCAGTTCAACATACTCGAACCAAGCATATTGATGTGAGACATCATTTCATAAGGGATCATGTTCAAAAGAAAGATGTTAAAGTAATATTCATCCCAACACATCTCCAACTTGCTGACATCTTCACAAAGCCATTAGCAAAGGAACAATTTGTGTTCATAAGAAGAGAATTGGGAATGGTAAATCCCAATGAGTTGTAAGTAGCTCTACTTAAATGTTAGTTATGTGTTTTATGATTACAATTTACTAACTTAAGCATCGGAGTATTTAGATGTATTTTATGCGGGGCATTTATAATGTTAAACAACTCTCACATGTTCTTTGAAGTTTCTTTGTCAAGAGAGGCAAACTCGAGCTTAGCGAAAGTGTAAGCTCGAGCTCGAGGAGTCGGAGAAAATAAAATTTTGGAGAAACCCAAACTCGAGCTTATAAGTGAGTAAACTCGAGCTTGCGGGAGAGGAGTTTCAAGAGCTTTCACATACACTCTTGAAGTCCAGGTTAGTGCAAGTTTATGCAAACTCGAGCTTAGCTTCCTAAACTCGAGCTTGCCGCGCATTTTATATATGTAAAACTCCGACTGTTCCTCTTCACTTCACTCAACTCTCGAGCTTGCTCCTATTCCCTCTCAAAATTCTCTCATCTTCTTCGTCAAAACCCGGCGAAAATGGCCCCGAACACTCGCTTCCGTCAATGTCTCGATTCTCAATCTACTCAAAACCCCGAACGCCCTAGTAGATCAAAAATGCTGCCTAAAAGATTTAATGTTGGGATAGATACCCACATTCCTCGGAGTAACAAAGAACCCATTCGACTCCTCCATCAAGACCAAAAGGAATCGAAATTAGAGACAAACCAGAGGCTCCCAAGAAACGACCAAATCCGAAGAAGCAACCAAGAAAGGGAAAAGCAAAATTCCAGAAAGAGGCGCAACCTACAAGTCCAAACGAAGCAAGAAGGCAACCTCCGGGACCGGTCAAGCAAGCACACAAGTTCCCTCGAGTCTCGGCAACAAGAGGATCCTACTCCTCGTATCCAAGGAAACTCCGCACTATATGATATTTACAATCACTCTACTATACCCGAAGGATTCTCTAGTGATCCTATTCGTTTGGAAGGAGACAATGCTATTAGCTTTAAAGAAAAATTTGGTTCCAAAGTTTTCGTCCCATCGTCTCTCGTAGACCTTGCGCACTTAGGAGAGAATGCAATTTGGATCTCTTTCCATGGCCGAAACAGTTTGAAAATCTGATTTCTATAAGTGTTTCTTCTGGCCCACTCTTGTCAAGGTATTCTACCATGGCATGTCCTACGATAACTTGCTAGACGGTGATGGAAATTTAGTTGAGGAAAGGGTTACCACAACCATTAGAAACAAACAAATAACCATTACCCCTTCCTATCTAAATTCAATTCGCAAATCTCCAATCCTCCACCGTAGCTTCATTGAACTATACCGATAGGCAAATCTATGAACCGCTAAGACCCAATGAGCCTATTCCGGAGGGGTTAGAGATTCTCAATTTTGAACCTGGATCAATGAACCCCACCGGGGCTATCTCGGGTACATCTACACCAGGAATCTCATACGAAAGGAGGTAGCTTCACCCATTTCGCAAAGAAGGATTATCCTATCTTTGCTTCCATTATTGCCAAGGTACCTCATAATGTTGGGTACTTGGATTTTTCAAGAAATGGTAAAATTTCGTTTTGCTTCCGTAAAGACTTCTCGAATTCCTTTTGCAAGTCTTATCTCTATCATCCTTTTTCATGAGAAAATTTGGTATATCCCTACCAAAGAAAAACTAGAAAAACCACAAGTGTTTGGAAGGCACATTTTGAACCTCATGAGAATCAATATGGATGAAGGTTCGGTCAATCAAGGGCCCCACCTCTATCAAGGCCAACCAGATCAAGAGCCACTCACTCCAAAGTGCAAGAAGCACGGAGTGCTCCTCCTCCTCCTCCTCGCCCTACTATGCCTTCGATTTGGATGCAAGGATCAAAGAGATAGTTGACAAAGCTATTTCTGATTTATCGAAGGAATCGGCGTAAATGGGAAAATTGGTCTCTCGAAGTAAATAAGGGTCATAACAATCGGTGGATACTCGGGAAGGTTTCAATATAGGCCAGGAAGAGTGAAAGAAGGTCGCGTTAACCGAAAAAGGAAGTTAAAGACCTTAGTGGTCAGCTTGGAGATCACTCAGCAAGTATTTCCACTCTTCTGGTAACCATGATGAGTCTGAGTGACAAAATGGACCAAATTCTGAAAAATCAGTCCATAGCTGCTTCAAGTTCTGGTTTGGGTGCATCTACTTCAGCTGAACCCAGTTCTACTTTGCCCAAAACAGCCTCTAAACCTGCCCCAACCACTGAACCAGCCATCTCCATTGAACCTGAAGAAACCATTCTCACCAATCAGCCCGAGCCTCCTCTCAACCGACAATCCTTCTACCCCAGTTGCTCCACCCTTGTTTGCTGATGACAAAGGGGGAGAAAATCAAGAGTGAAAAGTGGAGAAGAGAAAAGTGGAGAAGAGAAACAATCTTTGCATTGTATTTCAATTGTATTTTGAATATTTGCTTTTGAAACTCTTTTATCTTTCGGTATGTTTAAATTCTAATGAATGGTTAATTTCAGCTAGTTTATTGCCTTTTGGATTTCATTTGCTAATTTCTAATTGCAATTAAGATTATCTCTCGAATGTCCAAGATGATTATCTCGTCAAGTGATTTTTAAACTTCGATATTTGTTCAATCTGAAATTTTCAAAAGCTCAATATTCTCTCGATAGTTGATTAACATGAAAGATTAATGTTTACTTTTCTGTTTCTATGCTAAAACGAGTTTATCAAATTGAAATTTCAAAACCTCAAGTTTGAAAATATTTTACCAAAATCTCTTTCTCAATGCTCAAAGATCAAATCTTTTTGAAAAGAAACAAATGTTTACAAGTGTTGTCATCATCAAAAAGGGGAGAATGTTAGTTCTCAATGTGTTTTGATGATTAATAACAATTGTAAACATGAGAGAATGTTTTGTTGTTATAGACTTGGTAAAGCTTGATGATTTCAATTGAAAAACATTGCATCACTCCAAACTCGAGCTTGGGTCTCCAAACTCGAGCTTGCCCTTGCGTAAAGCAAACCAAGCTATTTTGCATTTTCTAAACTTGAGCTTGGTCCATAAACTTGAGCTTGAAGGTTTTCAAAAGTTTACTCATATTCGAGTAAGCTCGAGCTTGCACCGTAAGCTTGAGCTTACGAAGGTTTGAGGATTTTATCAAGTTACTCAAATTGCAAACTCAAGCTTATTAGTTTTAAGCTCAAGCTTGCCTCTTCCGAGACTATTCTCACTAAGTTTACAAATATGTAAACTCGAGCTTGGAGTTACAAGCTCGAGCTTACCTGCGTAATCCTTTAAACTTGAGCTTATCATTTTCCGTAGAGTTTGTGAGTTTACAAAAGTTGTAAACTCGAGCTTGGCATACCAAGCTCGAGCTTGCACGTGCGTAAAGTTTTCAAGCTTTTCCTTCAAAGAGTAAACTCAAGTCTAAGGTTGTAAACTCAAGCTTGCGTCGACAAAAATCTTTCAAAGTTTTTAAAACCATTGCCAAACTCGAGCTTGCCCTTGCAAGCTCAAGCAGTCGACAGAGAGAGCAATGTCATATTTTGAGCTTAGCAAACTCAAGCTTACTCCTCTAAGCTCAAGCTTGCATTTTGTGAACTAAAATTATTTTTGACATGAATAGTGCCAAACTCGAGCTTAGTCACTAATAAGCTCAAGCTTGCGTTTTTCCACTTTGGCTCTCAAAATGAATTCAAACATATTTCCCCGACAAATGCTAAACTCGAGCTTACTCATTTACAAGCTCGAGCTTGAGACTTCCAGAGGCAAAACTCAAGTTTTAAATGAAGACCAAACTCGAGCTTGGTATAGTAAACTCGAGCTTGGAACTTCAGAACAGATGAACGCATCTGGGTGTATTTTGTTCAGTTTGATTTATGCTTTAGCTTGATTCTGCGAATGGGTTGTATATGTTTTATATGATTCATATCAATATTTCCTAACCCATTTAACCGTTTGCTTATAAGATTACGGAAGATCTAGGTTTGTTTTAAAGAAGACTTTAAGACAAACAACTTGACAACTTGCAATATTATATTCTCCAAAAGCAATGGGTTACAACCTGGATAGCAACACAACCATTCTCCAAGAAAGAAAGCTAGCCTCCAAACAGCTGGACAACATTATACAACTGCCTCCACTAAACATAACAAAGCATGGGAACACATTCATGAGGAGCCAAATTTCAAATATTCAAATCTGCAACAACCATATTCAAACGCATTTGTCTACAACAGACTAGATTCATGGAGACACACTCACAAAAGCTATATTTTCGAATCAGATCAAGTCACAACGGATCTACAACGCGTTCACAAGCTTCAAACCCGTATAAATACATGAGGATTTGAAGTCCGAAAGTAGACAAGAAATACACGTAAAACGCATACAAAGATCTCGTCTTTTATCGCTTATATTTCTCATTTGTATCTTTGATACATTGTGCTTCAAGTGCTTATCTTTATTCACTCTTTGAGAGAGTTCATTTCAGGTAAATCATTCTTTGTAAGAATCTCAAAGTTGTGGGACTTTGAGGTTGGGTTATCGATTACAACTTGTAAGGGGAGTGTATCCTAGAGAGAGGATAACTTTCGAGTGCGAGTGTGTATCGATTTGAGTGATAGTAGAAAAACCCAGAGAGTCCGGGAATTTGGACGTAGGTCAAGAGTTAAGACCGAACCAAGTATAAATCTTCTTGTCAAGCTCTTCCTCTTTAACTCCATTTACCTTGGTTAAGCATCGTTGTGTGGGTGATCTGAAAGAATTTTTAAAATCCCCAATTCACCCCCTCTTGGTGATTTCCTTCACTTTCATAATTCTCTCACTAGAACTTACTCCCCTTACAAGTTGTAATCAAATGTCTCGATCCCAAAGTCCCAATACTTTGAGATTCTTACAAAGATTGATAATCAATAATGAACTCTCTAAAAGAGCAGATGTATGAACATTGAAGATTTAAATATCTGAAGATATTATCTAATTGAGTAGAAACAGTAAATGTTTATATCACTAATTGAATGTGCAGAGTTTCTGTAGGTGAAGAATTGAATGCTTTTGGCTTTATAGTTGATGGAATTAATGACCGTTGAAGAGAGATTAATGAGTCGTTGAGTATAATGAATATATCTGTTGAAGTTGAACGTTACTCCATCTCTTCGTATTCTTTTGATGTTAGCCGTTATTCTTCGTTGGCATTCTTCATTACATTTGTCCATTGAGACTCAGTTAGAATGTTAACTGGAAATGGCCGGAATACTTTATGGCTGCTCAAAAGATCAATTTCCACTTTCGTGTTTCGTCTCTGCTAAACATTTAATGCGTTCTAACACAGATTTGCTTTAGAGTAAATTGGTGTTTAAACCATGTTAAAATCATATGAAACTTATTAGCAAACTGATTAAACTTTGTTAGGGATAGTAATAATCAATAATATGATGTACCCAAAGAATAATCAAAGGTTTACAGATTACGAGAACAAGGATTTCAAAAGCTGATATAGCTTACTCGAGTCATCTAATGTTGACTCGAGTTGCTTGACTCGAGTCATATTCATTTGACTCGAGTCACTGATTCAATTCCAAATCAGTAAAGAGTTTTAACAAAACCGTGATTCGAGTCACACTGACTTAACTCGAGTCATCCTTTTCAAAAATTCATTTGGAGCTCTCTGTAACTCACTTGACTCGAGTTATATCTTAACTGATCAGTTTCTCAAAAAGCTGCTATCGGGTTTGGACTTGGAGAAACTTGAAAATATGCCATGACTCGAGTCATCTTTGAACTATATTTTGAAAGAGCTGAGACAACTGACTAGAGTCAAAAGCTTTTCGCAAATTGATTTTCCAAAACTGTAACTCGAGTCATATGACTTCAAAGATCATTTAGCTTTTGACACAGAGAGGTATGACTCAAGTTATAAGACTCTGACTCAAGTCATATCAATACATAGAGTTATATTGTTATTGAACCAAGTTATCTTTCAAATTAAAATACTTTGGCTTGAATCAATAACAATCTTTTGAATTTACAATTGCCAATTATCATCAAAACACATAGAGAACTAACAACATTCACAAGTCTAGGGGCGTTTACATTGACAAGTTTAGGGGTGTCCAAGGACAAGTCCATGGGCATTTAACAATTGTAATTTATTGCAAAAAAAACTCTAAAAGGACTTAAATGCAATTATGATATTTCAAATGATTATTTTATTGTATTTTCTCTTGTCCGGGACTAAAGGCAATTTTCCCAGAAACACAAGTCCCCTTATTTCGTCATCTTCACTCATCATAGTAGCCCAAATTAAGGGTAGAAAACTTGGATTTTGAGAGTCAATTTTATAAATTGTCAAGTTGTTTTCCTTTTCTTTCTTAAGATGACACAATCAATTATATATCATGAAAATCAAACTTTTTAATGGCCAAAAAAAAAAACTGAATGCTTCAATGATAGAAATAAATACCCACGTTTTGAATAGTCCATGTTCTTGGTAGGTGTTATAAAAATAAAAAAAAAAAAAAAAAAAGTTCTGGGTAGGGGGAATCTTTTGTCAAGTTTCTCTAATTATATTTTTTAATTAGGAGCCGCAATTAATTAATTTTGTCAAGTTGCTTGTGTTTAATTTCTTTAATTTGGCTTTGGGTGCTAGTGCCACTTACAATTTTTTTTTTTGGGTACAATAATCTGACTTATTATAAAAAAATCAACAAGTCCATCCCATTCTTTCATCATCTTCCGGCATCATGGTGGCCTAATCAGGAACAAAAATTCGGATTCAAAACTAGTGAGGGGCATTGACACAATGAATTAACAATACTTCCTCTAATCTAGAATATAAGTCACTTTTTAGAAGCATTCAATTTTTCATAATATAAGTCGTTTTCGATAAGAATTTTTATTATCCAAGTTAGTTTTACCAATCATGTGTCAAAGATTATACTAATGACTGTTTAAATGCGTGCAATTCCTCATATATTTCACTCTCTTTCAAAAAAAGCTCATTTAATAGGGTTAAAGTTAAAAAAATCTAATTTAAAACACATTTAGTGAATTAATTGTTCTTCATTGATTCTAATAACATGGTTGAAAGTGAATTATATTTTAAACAAAAATAGCCGACATCCAGAGCACAAGCTTAAGAATATTTTACAAAGAGGGTGGCATGGGGGAGTGTTAACCCGGGATTGGTTCATATCCTCTTCCCTATCTCAACCGTTGGATTGATATCTAAACGGTTGAGATTTAATCTCTAATAAAAATATTATTTTTAAATATATTT
The DNA here is from genome assembly GCA_019022615.1 of Acacia melanoxylon. Taxonomy (NCBI): domain Eukaryota; kingdom Viridiplantae; phylum Streptophyta; class Magnoliopsida; order Fabales; family Fabaceae; genus Acacia; species Acacia melanoxylon. The sequence continues at coordinate 403,805 of JAFJYJ010000090.1, forward strand.
AATAATTTAATATTTTTATAAAAGATTACATCTCAACCATTCAGGTTTCAATCTAACAGCTGAGATGAAAAAGATAATGGGAATGGAAGAGGATAGGAGCCAAATCCATGTTAGCTCATGACCCTTGGCTGACTGAAAAGTTTTTGACCGTCAATACATCAAACCCATTTAGTTAAATTGTGCAAACATCTTTATATGTAAGTGTAATAAACGAAGTTTCCTAATTTACATCATAATTCCCTTATATGTTGTTATTAATTTCCTTATCCTTACTTGTAACTCATTAATTGTAGTTATTTTTATACTTATATTCACTGCCAAAAATTTTGGGAATCTAAAATATGGTAGTTATTAGGGTTTATCATTTGTCATGTCACTTGACATAACATTTTGTCAAGTCACCCCAAAACTACGTCGTTTTGAGAGTTAGAAGAATTAATGAAGGGTGTTTTGGTATTCTTGTTTTTATATTTACATATACCGAAACACCCTTCATTAATCCCCCTAACTCCCAAAACAATGTCGTTTTGGGGTTTCAAGAATTAATGAAGGGTGTTTTGCTATTTTTGTTTTTATATTTACTATATGAATTTTACCAAAAGACTTTTCCTTAATTCCCCTAACCCCAAAACTACATCGTTTTCGGAATTAGGGGAATTAATGAAGGCTGTTTTAGTTTTTTTTTTTTTTTGTATTTATTATATGAATTTTACCAAAAATTCTTTTTTAATTCCTCATAACTCTTAAAACGACGTAGTTTTTGGGTGACTTGACAAAACTTTATGTCAAGTGACTAGACAAATGATAAACCCTAGTTATTAATTTAAATATATGTTATTGTTAGTTCCCTTATATGCGGGGCGGAGCTTTTAAGGGACTAGTGGGGGCCATGGCCCCCCAAAAAAAAAATGTTTAGAATTTTCTTAAGATTTTTTTTTTAATATAATGTAAAATTAAATTTTGGCCCCCAATTTTCCCCCTTTTTTTTTTTTATATCTTTGGGGCTTATAATTCAATTTGTGTTCCATGTGGGGTCTTGTATGATTTATGTTAATCTTATCATTTTTTTCTATATTTTATTCTAATTACCTAAAATGTTTAGCTTATCAGTGAAATGTACTTTTGTGGTGTATTCTTTACTATACTTTTACCCATTTTACACTACATCTGTGGATGAAGTTAATTGCTTTTCATTCTAAACCTTAGCCTCTTGCCTTCCAATGTTATGGTGTTCAATTACATGAAGTTTATGGTTGAACCAAAGATTCACAATTACATAAATTAACAGATTAAACCTCAGCCTCTTACCTTCCAATGTTGTGGTGTATTTTTTTATATTATTTTCTTTTCTTGTTTATATTCTTTTATTTTTTTAATGCATTTAAAACTTTCCTTAAAAAAAAATTCGGGGCGCTGCCCCAGAACCCCCGAATCCCCCACTACTATTTGGCCCCCTCAAATTTTTGTCCCAAGTTCCGCCCCTGCTTATATGTATTTGTTAATTTGCTAATTGTAGTTGTTCTTATGCCTATATTCACTGTTGAAATTTAGGAAATCTGGAAAATGGGAATCATCTTTCATTTTTCATATTTCTAAGCTTTTACCAGTGAATATACGCATAAGAATAACAATGATAAGCAAATTAATAAGTAAAAATAACGGAACCAATTAACAACATCACATAGGGGAATTATAATGTAAATTAGGAAACTCACTGTGTTACATATATAAATTTGTGTGCACTGTAAATAAATGGGTTTGATGGCTTCATAGTTACAAACCTTTTGGAGTGCCAAAGGGCCATGGGGTTCAAACCCTCCTTCTTAGTAAAATATTCTCTCCGAGGCCCTCTACTGGAGCTTTGGCAGTCCACCACCTTGCTGGCGATGTTTGATTTTTTTTTAAATAAAAAATAAAAATAAAGCAAGGAAATTTTGGGCATTTTTATCTTGAGTGGCAAAAAGAAGTTAAGGTTCAATGTTTTTGCATAGGAGTTGTTGGCATCTGAAAGCGTCGTTTTCAATTTTGTCTCGAAAGTGTGAGAACAAAAGTAATGTTTCTGTGGTGTGGTTAAATTATACTATGATGAATGAGCCACCAATTGATACCCATGCACCTATAGTTGGTCACGGGTTGAGTTGGATGAAACCTTCAATTGGATGGTTTAAGTGTAATGTTGATGGTGCTAGCTCGGCTCTGGCGGCCCAGGCTGGATGTGGAGGAGTGGTGAGAGATTGGAATGGTAGATGGATTACAGGTTTCACTAAGAGTATTAGTGACTGTCAGGCCTCGGTGGCGGAAGAATGGGCAATTCTGGAAGGACTTTCTTTGGCTTGGGACTTACAGATCAGAAGAGTGGAATTGGAGTCTGATGCTGATCAAGTGCTTTTGAGAATATTAGAGGGAAGTCAGGATGCTGGGAGCTTGCTGATTTTGAAGATTAGAGAAATACTGAGAAGGGATTGGCAGGTTGTTTTAAAGTCCATCCCTAGAGAGGCAAATAAAATTGCTGATGCTATGGCCAAGTTAGGTATTTCAAAGTCTAATGTACTTATTGCTTGCCCTTCTCAGTTGAGAAAGTGGGTGGAGCTTGAGAGTTTGGGAGCTAATTCCCATTATGTGTAATTGCTTGTCTTTAATTTAGGCTTGATGCCATCCTTCTTATCAAAAAAAAAAAAAAAAAAAAAGTAATGTCGCCCTATTCTAATTATAGCCAAACGGACGTCTGCCATGTCACCTTATGCCACATATGATTCTATATGGGCATTATTGTGCTTTTTTTTCTTTGGTCATTTTTGCTCAATATTTTTTTGTAAAAAATATAGTTAAGTCAGTAATTTGTAAAAAAAAAATGTTTGTTTCCTATAGTACCCTTTCCAATTAATTGCATGGGAATTGACTCATTTCATAAAAAAAATATCATTAATACCGATAATCAATAATTGGAGTTATAGAAAAAATGGGATAAGGTATAGATTAGCCAACGAAGTATTACGCTAGGAGCATTTGGCACAAAAATGTATTGAAAATACTTTAAATACCAACCAACAATTTAAAATGAAAAAAATTTACCAATCAACTATTAAAAATGTAAACTATCACAATGACGTTAAAAAATCAGGCAAACTCCGTTTGTTCTCGAGAAAGGAATAAGCTCGGAATCACGCCAAATTGCAGCTGTCATAATATTCTAGCATGCCATGTCAGCAACCTTCAGGCTTTTCTTACATAAAAGATGGATTTTCAGTTCTCTGAATGCAAAGAGCGTGAGGCTCCTCTTTTAAGTGGTTTAATCGGATTGTTGAGTTATTGCAGGGGGAGTGATATTTGAAACTCATGATCCTAGGATTTTTTTACCAAAATAAGGTTCAAAAAAAAAAATTTACCAGATTAAAGCAGATTGAAAACATTTTACCAAAGTAATGCAGTTAGTGGCGCATGACAGACTCACGGAACTAGAGGCGCAAAAGAGGTTCACGCCACTGACACATACTGACAAAATTTGTGTCAGTGGCGTGAAAAACATCCACGCCCCTGGTGGCGTGGATAACATCCACGCCATAGTGGCGTGGATATTGGGAATCAGACCCACTTTAAGTGGGTCGATCCCATATTTTTTTTAAAAAATTAAATTAAATTTAAATATAATATAAAAAAGTAATATTAATATAATAATAAATGATAAAAAAAAAAGTGGAATAATTTAAAAAGCTCTACTTCATTTAATTTAAAGTCAAAAGAAAGAAAGCATGGAATCGAAATAACTCATTAAGAACGCCTTTTTAAAAAATACGCGGTACAATTTGGTTATAACAACGAGATCCCAATACAGGGGATCAAAATATTTCTTATACACCTACAATTTGGTTATAACAACAGTATTGATTTTGGGATCTATATAAAAAAGTGTACCGCGTAAAAGTGTTTCTGGGATTTGTATAACTTATTAGAAACACTTTTATGCGGTACACTTTTTATACAGATCCTAAAATCAATACTATTGTTATAACGAAATTGTAGGTGTATAACAAATATGTTGATCCCCTGTATTGGGATCTGTTGTTATAACCAAATTGTACCGCATATTTTTTAAAGGGCGTTCTTAATGAGTTATGTAACACCCCAATTTTCGTAACATAAATTGTGTCGGCGACACGTGGTTTTATAAAAATTCATCAGAGTTTGAGGTGCTACAGCTTAGCGTTTTGCGGAAACGGAGAGCATGTACTAAAAATTTGAACAACAGATACAACACTGAGTAACTGAAACAAAATACTCAGACATATGATGATGTCTGACGTATACTGGTATATTAAAAATTTCCCGAAGGATTGTTTATGTGATACAAAGTAATACAAAATTCAATAATTACATTTCTTCGTGTAACTATACCCTTTTCCGTCAAGCCTCGGATAGACTTTGGGCACCTTGAACCTAACTCGTTAAATCATCTCATTTGGTCGGCCGGGTAGGTCTAGTGGAAGTCTCACCGAGTAATTACGACGGCCCGATTGATGAACCACATAGACGACCCTTTTTAGTTTAAGCACCAAATGATACGAAGTAACTTTATTAGATTCATGCTGTGAGGTAGGTTCCGTGGATCTTCCTTCCGTTTTAACCCTGACTGGTGCCCCTTCAAGGCTCCGTCCATTGGCGTCTAGTCACGGCTCCATCAATCGGTGCCCTCGTGACTCGTAATTCTTCCCCGGCTATCAATTCGATCCCGAGGTCCAATGCCCATCGGACCTCGGGTAACGGTTAGCCTCATGCATGCGTATACAATATATGCACCACGGGTATTCATAACATTTCAAGTAAAAATCACTACAAAAGCCCATAATGAGATGTAGGATAAACATAATCAATATGTAAGGCAATATTCATGATATTTCGTAAAATATCATATTTCGATCATATCAGATCATAGCAAGCAATAACATTACACAGCCACTGCAATATGTATGTTATCCTCAGTCTGCACTTTCTCCAATGCCACGATGTACGGTCGTGTCCTCAGCGCTAGGAAAACTATAAATCGGTGTTATTAAAACCATAACCCGTGTAATTATGAATCTTTTCAAAAACCATTGAGACAGAGTCTCAGTATAGGAATACAGCAACCACATATACAAGCATATCACACTCATCAGAGCTAGTGTTACAGTACGTCGTGAACGTACCTTCGCTGACGGTTCTTTCGGTACTCTCGGCGGAAAACGACAATTCCGACGGAAAACAGCGGGATGACGGCGGTACGACAGCGGTCCGAATAACTCGGATATCCTATAATGATAATATATATCAATTTTTAGAAGCATTCCGGGCATTTTAGGTACAAATTACCATTTTGCCCCTAGTTAGACTAATCGGCGGAATTTCGCGAGCCATTTTTTCGCTCTATTTCTCCGAATTTGACAGATCTCTTTTCCCAAGCATATTTTCGAAATAAGTACTATACTTACTCCTAAATATGATATTCATACTATCTGGAAAATTTAAAGACAATTCTAGCACTTCTACTATATCTACCGAAAGAAACTACCAAAACTTAAGACCAGGGACCGAAAAACTTACTCCGGCTTTGCTCAGACTTTCTCCAGAGCTTCTCTCTCTAAAACCTCTCTCTAGGCTGCGTTTTTGGGATGAAGAAATGAAGAGGAGAAGGCTTGTATTTATAGGAGAAAGGAGGGACAAGGTGGGAATTAGTCCAATTGTCTTCAGATCGGATTTCGGCCGTCGGATCGCACTTTGACACGTGGCTTGATCTAGGCCATACACCTCTTGGCCGACATCACCCTTCTAGAAGAAGGTGATGTCATGCATGTTGACTTACCGATAGTTTTCCCGATCGGTGTTCGAATCGCGTAATCTTGTCGAAACTCAAAATTCGACAATGGTGTTTCGAAGGTTTAAACTTCCTCATTCACAATATCGGGTTAACTAAATTTTTGATCCCATCCAGGGTATTTCCTTTCCCCGCTGAAGATTTCGATCGACACCGTCGATTACGGAAATAACTTCCGATAGCACCAACTTCTGGATAATAGTTCACGGGTTCGTATTATGTTCTGACCTAAGAGTTCTTACTTCTGGTTTGTCACAACACTCAACTTTACCACTGGTACACTTTTCACCATCTTCCTATTCTATGATATACCCGGTCTCTTATTTTCCCTGATGGCTTCAGAATCAACTTCGGAGATAGTCCACTCCGAGGTAGAATTTCACTTGTTCATAACAAGTGCAGTTGTTTCTGACTTTGTTTTTACATCTTGAGGTTTGATTTTATTTCTATCCATTGATCCTTAGCTATCAGGTATTTCTACTGATTATAAGATTTTTTATTTTTTTTATTTTTTAATTAATTAATTTCGAAATTTAATTTAATTTAATTAGTTTTACTAACTAATTTATTTATACCATAATCTAAACAATTAGCCATTAATTATATAATTATCCATTTACTAATTTTTGATAATTTTAAGATTTAGGATAAATTATTTTCTCATAACTATTGAACTGACATTGGTATTTTATATCCTATATTTAAATATTAAAAATAAAGAGCCATAAAGTGCTTTTTAATAATATTTTATTTATGCTCAATATTTTTCCAGGGAAATAATCCCAAAAATTTCTAAAATTCAAGATAACATACTTCCCAAGTTTTTATCAAGTATTTGTTATCATATGATATTTATCATAATGTTTTTAGGCCATTTTCTGCCTTATAAAATTCATTTTCCATGGATTTCTAGCTTATTTTCTTTTCAAATTTTCACAGTAATTTCCTTAGAAAATAAGATACTTAAAAACTATATTGTTTGATACTCTATATTCATCCATTAGAAAATAACAATTTTACTTATTCTAACAAGACTCCGGATAAATAATTATCCGGGTATTACAAGTTATTTCAGCTCCATGTTTTCTTTCTTTTGACTTTAAATTAAATGAAGTAGAGCTTTTTAAATTATTCCATTTTTTTTATCATTTATTATTATATTAATATTAATTTTTTATATTTAATATTTAATATTAACTTTTTTTTAATTTTTTTTTAAATATGGGATCGAGACCACTTAAAGTTTTCCCAATATCCACGCCACAGTGGCGTGGATGGCGTGGATAACATCCACGCCACCAGGGCGTGGATGTTTTTCACGCCACTGACACAAATTGTGTCAGTATGTGTCAGTGGCGTGAACCTCTTTTGCGCCTCTAGTTCCGTGAGTCTGCCATGCGCCACTAAATGCATTACTTTGGTAAAATGTTTTCAATATGCTTTAATCTGATAATTTTTTTTTAACCTTATTTTGGTAAAAAAAAAAAAAAAAGCCCATGATCCTAGCAGCCCCGCAGATGATTCAGAAAGAAGGTGTAGTACAAAGAATATGATTAGTGGCTTAAACCCTAACGATTTTCAATGCCCGATTTCATTTGAGATAATGATGGACCTAGTAACTGGATCAACAGGTCACACCTACAATCAAAGTTTGATCCACTTCCTTTTCAAAATTAAACAATCAAAGTCATGATATATGAAGATCGTCCACCCTGGAAGACCCTCAGTCATCTTCGGGCTTCTCTTACATATAAGTAACCAAACAATGTTTGACTGATTTTAACGTCATTGTGATAGTTTTCATTTTTAATAGTTAATTGGTAAAACTTTTTCATTTTTAATTGTTGGTTGGTATTTAAGGTACCTTCAATACATTTTTATGCCATATAATCTTAACGTAACACTTCCTTGACCAATTTACACCTTAACCCTAGAAAAAAATTATAAAGTTTGAAGGCTGATTGAATTGAGATCTCTTATATTTTAGAACTAAAACAAACCGATATGTTAGCTTTTACCTTCAAGACGGGAGGACTGTCTTATTTATTATTTCCATTTTTTTTTTTTGTTCACAGTAGCCTGACTTGAAAGTTATTTGGGTTGGGATCGAGGAGTTGGAGTAACCCTCTAAAAGTGGCAAGCAAAAAAAATGGATTGAAATTTAATTGGATGAGTATTCTTAATTAATATCAGCAAAAATTTAATTTTACTTTTATCAAAATTCAATGTTATATAACCAAGTAAATATTTTAAATTCTTATTACGTATTTTATATTTTTAAGTACTATAATTATTTTATTTTAAGCATTTAAAAAATACTTAAAATTATAAGTCAAATGGCAAATGTTTTTTTTTCAATTATATGGTCTATAATAAAAATATATTAAAATTTATGATATGAAAAAATTGTTAATTTTAATGGCACAATTTTAACAATTGAGGAGTTTACAGTGATAACATAAAACATTAGGGTCCTCAATTTAAAGTATTAGAGGTTAGGGAGCTGATGTGCATATAACTCAAAGTTCATGGGGTATATTATGTATTTGAACCTTTAATTTAGGACAAATAACCAAAATTCAATTTTCAATTTTTTTTTAAAAAAAAAAAAATAGAAAATCAAGCATGCCCATAAAATGTTTTTCCGCCAAGGAGTTGGAACTTGGAAATATAACGGAGAGTATTATTTTATGATATGATGACTTATTAGAATGTATAATGTCCCCTTTCATCATTGTGGCCCAAATTAAGTGGGGAAGACTTGGTATTTGAAAGTCAATTTTAGAAATTGTCAAGTTGCTTTCGTTTTATTTATTGAGATGACACAATCAATTACAGATCATGAAAATCAAATATTGTATGTAACCAAAAAAAAAATGCTTCAATGATAAAAATAATTAGCCCCACAAAAAGTCAATGTTTTTTGCAGGTGTTATCAAAGAAAAATTTCTTGGTAGCTGGAATCTTTAGTCAAGTTTCTCTAATTTTGTTTTTTAGGAGCTGCAATAAATTAATCAATTTTGTCAAGTTGCTTGCGTTCAATTTCTTTATTTTGGGGGCTACGTACGATTAATTATCATGTTAAATTGTTATATTGTCAAATTCACCAATTAAGAAGCAAAGTTACAATAATTGACTGTATTATAATGTGACTTATTATAAAAAACGCCCAAGTCTTTCTCCTGTCTTTCATCATCTTCTTGCATCATGGTGGTCTAGTCAGGAAGAAAATGCCGGATTTTTCTATTGATTGGGCATCAGGCCACATGTTAATGAGAGTATCAATAATGGAGAGTTGGAGACTACTATAAATATTTCACAACATTTATATTGTATAGATAATATTTTGGCCACGTATTTATAAATTTTCAAGTTGCTTTGGTTTAATTTATCATTGAGGAGGGGACAATGACACAATTAATTAGCAAGAATGTAACATCCTATTTTCAAAAGCAGTATAATTTTTTTTTTTCATCGAGTAGAAAGATTGGAGCGATTGAGAATCGATACATATATTTATAAATGCCGTAAGTCCGATTTGATTTGAGCGTAAACGGACATTGACCGAGAGTTTTCAAAATGAATAACACCGAAGAAAGTCTTCAGGGTCTCGTATGGCTCGTCGCTTTCTCCTCGGTTCTCGGTTCTCTTGAACCGACGCTATGATAAGAGCCGAGATCCAATTACAATTTGGATCTCGAGATAACGATTAACCTCATGCTTAAATACGACTACATATACACGACAAAGAATCAATACAACAGTCCACAACAAATGATGTATGATTAAAAACACATAACCACGTATACAAGATAATAACCACGTATGTAACATAACCACGTATGATACAACATAATAACCTCGTATGTGACATAACCACGTATGTGACATAACCGTGTATATAACATAACCACGTATGCTACAACAACAAACAGAACACAACAAACATATATAATCATACAATAACCATCGAGTTAGTGTTAAGACGCGAACGTACCTTTTTGGCGTGACAACGGTAACTTTTACTAAAACGTGAAATTCGATAGCGGGAAAAACAACGGTATGACGGCGGCACAACAGCGGCTCGATTAGCTCAGATATCCTATAAGGACAACGTTTATCAACATTTGGCATCATAACAGGCCATTTGGGCGAAAATTACTATTTTGCCCCTAGTACCCCTATTTGGCGGAATTTCGCGTAACTTCGTTACTTTGACCTTATTCCATTTCAAAATTATCCCCACTATGTTTTTACCGTCGGGCATCTTTCAATGCAATGAGGCTTAAAAACAAGTATAGGAATAAATTTGAAACTTCCTAGATTAAAACAACAGGTTCTACTATAACTACCGAAAGAACTACGGAAACTAAAAACTAAGGACATAAGAACTTACTCGGAGCAAGGCAGAATTTTTCCAGAGCTTCTCTCTCTAGATTTCGGATTTTGGGATGGAAATGAAGAGCAAGAGAGCTTGCTATTTATAGAGAAAAATAGGGACAAGGTGGGAATTTCCACAAAAGTCTTGGATCGGATTAGTAGTTGGATCGCATTTTTGAGGACAAAACAATCTTGGCCTTACACCTAGTTGGGCTGCCCTACTTGCCCATTTATGACATCATCTTTGATGATGTCATAATGCTGACTTACCGCTTCCGTTCCCTGATCGGTGCTCGAATCGCGTAATTTTGCCGAATCGCGAATGTCAACACAAGATACCTCCTACTCAATGACACGATCGTGGTCTGATTGTAGTAACTAAGAAATATGCATCAGAAACTAAAATTTTTGCGGCAAGTAAGATAACTACTATCTGGCTTAACTATTCCAGTGTTCTAGACCTTTCTAATAGTTTCTGTTCCTATATCGAAATTCCCAACTACACCGCTTTTCAACACAATAGTTTTGACAAACATATCATCACTACTCAAAACTTATATTGTCTCGTTTTCAAATTTTCAAATTCTGAAAATTTTCCGTGGTTTCAGTACGTTTCATAATCCACACTATACCAAAAAGTAATAGTGCTATAATATTTCCAAACTTTAATCGCTGCCAAAACAATTTCGTGAAAGACACATTCATTTAGGATCGATTTCAAAAACTTTTGCTACCGCACATTTCTCTAAGGGAATAATTCACTTTACAAAATTCTTTAATAATTGTGAGCTCACGCCACCACTTCAACCATTCGATGACAATGAGCGACTTATCCCAAATCCTAAAGACGCATCACAGGTGCTTTCGAATCGCGTAATTTTGCCGAATCGCGAAATCTTGTCGGTGTAGTTTAAGTACTTTTCTTCCTCGTAGGAATATATACTTTAATGAAATTTATGATCCCATTAAGGGTATTCCGTTATCATCGAAGATTTTATGCCGACGCTTTGGTTTAATCGATTAGGAAACACTAGTTTGTAGCGTAAATTCACCTGGTTCGTAATATGATCTGATCTAAGTGACCTTATTCCTGGTTTCCAAAACTCGCTTGTTTTCTCTAAGTCACTTTTAGCACTATCCGTCATTTCCTAATTACCGGTACTCTTAATTACGCTGTTGGTTTGAAACGACTTTCTCGAGACCGCTCAATCCGAGATGGATTTTCATTTGGTTTATATAAAAAGTCTGTTGTTTATGACTTCAATCCTATATCGAGGTAGGATTTAAGTTCTAGTTGTTCTCACTTCTCCTGTTGGCTCTATACCGATTATATTATTATTTTATTCAAAATTCCTTCACATTTATTTTTTTTTCTTTTATTTTTTATTTATTTTTCTAAGCATAAAATATTTTATTATTATTTTATTATTATTATTTTTTATTTATTTAATAATTTCGAATTTCTCCAATTAAAAATAATTATTTAAATTATTTTTAATTCATTTACTTTATACCTTAATTATCCCATTAATTACCAGATTAGCCACTTACTAATTTTTGATAATTTTCTTAATTAGGATAAATCATTATCTCACAACTATTTTACTTACATTGGTATTTTATATCCCATGTAAAATATTAAAAATCATGGGGTCACTTATGATCCCAAAATAATACTTAATTTTGCCTCATTATTTTTCAAGGGAAATTATCCCAAAAATTCCTAAAATTAGAGACAACATACTTTCTAATTTTTTTATAAATATGTTACTACCTCTTGGGATTTATCATAATATTTTTAGGCCATTTAATGCTCTAAAAATACATTTTAGCTATTTATCTCTCCTAATTTCCATAGTAATTACCTTAGAAAATAAGATAATTATTACTTATTATTTGAAACTACATGTTCACCTATTTTCAATAGGTATTATTTATCGAAATATAATATTCCAGATAATTATAATTATCCGGGTATTACAAAGAAGATCCGCCACGTTGTTGTCATCTCTGTCAATTTGCTGAAATTCAACCTTCCAACTATATATTCTTAGGTACCTTATATGTACTTGTTAATTTACAAATTATAGTTGTTCTTATGCGTATATTCATTTATAAAATTTTGAAATTTTTTTTTAAAAAAAACAAAGAGTTGTTAATTCTCATATTTGCACTTGTTAATATGCTAATTATAGTTGTTCTTATGTATGTATTATCACCGTTGAAATTTAGGAAATCTGAAAAATGGGAAACAGCTCTCATTTTTCAAATTTCTAAACTTTTACTAGTTACATGGTTAAAGTATATTTTTAATCCTTTAAATTTTACATAAGGCATATTTTTGATCCCTTAACTTTATAAAGTATATTTTTGTTCAGTATAATTCTAACATCATTAATGTTACTAATGGAAAACATTGACGCGATTAACTCAAATGATGACTAATAATATTTAATTACACATATTTTATATATTCTTCAATTTACCCATATTTTAAATTTAAGCTTAACAACATTTAATTATACAGTCATCACTTAAATTTACACCATTATCACATGAGTTTGCGTTTTCGTTAGCAAAATTAACGGTATTAGAATTATAAGACTGAAAGTATATTTGATAAAGTTAAGGGACTAAAAGTATACCTCATATAAATTTAAAGGACTAAAAGTATACTTTAGTAAATTAATGAGTACAAATAACATAATTAACTAACAACCATACAATGTTAGAGAGTATGAGTCGTTGGTTTCTGATAGCCTTTTTGGTTCAATGTTGAATGAAAAAGTAGGCTGAGTTGTGCTGCCCAACTAAGCACTACGGGACAGATCCAAAGTTTCATATTCATGATAATTATTGCGTAATCTCCAAAAAAACAAAAGCCACTTGGTAATTCAGAAATAGACGTACCTACATCTACAGTTAAAAAAGAAGACTTCATTTACCTTATGTTTTCTTATTTAAATTAACGACTTATACATTGACTCTTCAAATCCCGCCTTATCCTCTTAATCGGGCCACCATGACAAAAGAAAGGGACAGAATTATGAATTATTATATATTAAATAAGGGGTTTAAACTTCTCATGTTGCATGAGAAGAAGAAGATTCCTACATACATATGAAATGGTAGGACCCACATATATATATAATGAGCATTATATATATGTGTGTGTCCCACCATTTCATGTGTGTGTGACATGAGAATACACTTCTCCTACAACATGAGAAGTATTTTTCCCATTAAATAAATACTTAATATACTATGCCTTAATTTAATTCTGGCCCCTCATTGTCATATTTTAATAAGTCGTATTATTATACTCTCAGTTATTAATTGCTGAAAATGGTAATCTTAAAACTCTCACCAGCATACTTTTTTTTGGTCAAAGCTCCCCAGCTTATATTATTATACTGAAGACTGACTTTACAAAAATGTCTCTTTCACTACACACATGTAGAGTACATGTGTTATTGAAACTATTATAGTTTTGTTGCTACTCTCAATAACGTATGATATAATTAATCAGACAGAATACCAATTATCTTATTATAATTAATTAATTGGGGCACCTCAAAGACAATATTAAATTTGAGGGTGGGGGTGGATTATTCTATTAAAAATAAGGAGTGAGCATTTTTTTAATTGATCAAGAAATTAATCCAAATGTTTATCATTGTGCATTTCATTTTGGCCTGTCATTAACCCCCACAGTTGCCAGAAGATGATGAAATTAAAGTATACTTAATTGCATAACATTATTTGTTTCAAGAAATTTGATACAAGTTGGAATTCTATCAATTGCGAGAATTTCAATTATCAAATTAAAATCATTTTATTTGAGCTGCACAAGCTATATATTAAGAGTGAACAGAAACTATGAAATACAACTATTCTAAAGTTACACATTAGCAGTGATTCTGAATCTTAAGGGCTCATTTGGTATGAGAGGAGGGGAGGGAAAGTAAGTGTAAGGAAAATGTTTTTTGAGTTGGATTTTTTTTTTTCAAAAAAATGGGATTACAAGTTTTTAATCAATTTTTCTGACTCTTTTTTATCTTTTATCTCTTTTTTATTAAAAAACTTTAATTCCACTTTTCCAATTTTCATAAATTCAAGTCTCAAGAATTTTCTCTCCCCTCCAAATCCCTTACCCTAAGGGATAACTTAAGATTATTGTTTCTAAAATTATTTCATAGCATGCGTAGAAGTTCCACCCTTAGTTGCTTTCAATGGTAATTGGTGATATAGTCTAGGATTCAATTCGACCTCTGAGCATCTATTGGACTTGGTTTGGATGGAGGGAAAAACTGACCATCAACTGAAGTGAGCTGAAATTTTCATTGATAAGAAAACAGACAATTATATTACATCAAAAGCAGAAAAAAAAAAAAAAAAAAAACAGGCTACTGTCAATCCTTCAGACAAAAATATTGCGGATAATTATAAGTTATTTTTCTTGTTTATCATAATATGTTTCCTCTGGTTATTTGTGGGGATCGGAGAGTGCATGAGCCCCTTGATTCATGTAGCCACTATTGCACATTATAGCCCACTTAGCTTCCTTGTCCGATGACTTCTACCTTTAAATTTTCTTGAAGAAACCATATATCTATATTCTCTAATGAGTTTTCCTTAAAAAACTTATCCTAAGGCCAAAAGATTTTTGGGTTAAGGTGCAGATTTGCCAACAAACTATTATTCGAGGAGCGTCTGGCACAAAAAACAATTAAAGTGACCAAATTGGCCAACGAACTATTAAAAAGTGAAAAAAAAAAAATTGAGCAGATTCGCCAACGAACTATTACCACGTCACTGTCTTGGTGTCTCCGTCTTCCATTGACTGTCACAGTGTCGGCGTCTCCAAAGCTTCCATTGTTGCTGGATATTCCACTCATCCTCTTGAACTCATCCAGCAGTCCATATCTTTCGACCGGCACGCGCCTTGCACCCTAGTTGAGTGCCTCCGATGCCACAGCGAAGAACCCGCCCTTTAACGCTTTGCTCGCATAGGTCTCATCTCTATTGGTGTTTGCCTTATCCAACAAGAAAGCTTAACCGCTCTTTTCTCCAGCGTTTCCGCCACCGTCCTACGCCAGTGCCTCATATTTTAACGTAATAGTGATAATTGTTTTTTTTAATAGTTCTTTGGTATTTTTTTTCACTTTTTAATAGTTCTTTAGTTTTTTTTTTCACTTTTTAATAGTTCGTTGGCCAATTTGGTTTCTTCAATTGTTTTTTGTGCCAGACGCTCCTCGAGTAATAGTTCGTTAGCAAATCTGCACCTTAACCCAAGATTTTTTATGGGCTTCATTAAAGTCTAGCAGATGAAAAGCTTGGTTGATTTCAAATCTCACAATATTTCTCTAATAATAGCCTTGGTTTTTTGATAACATGGCTAATGGATTTTAAGCCACCTTGCATAAAAACCAAACCAGATCTTTTCCGGTTCATCATTTTAGGTGTCGTCTTGTCACCATTTCCAGAAAACACTCCAATCTAGTCATAAAATTTCAGCAGAGGATGAAACAGGGGCGAGGGGTACACCTGTATATTTATGATGCTCCAACTTGTGCTTAATATAAAATATATTTATAGAGTTAATATTAGTCCTAAATATAAGACATATTTTTCAGTATTTGTCAATTTTTTTCTAATTTATCTTTATTAATATTTCCTTAGCAATAATAAAAGAGGAGAAGGAAAGAAGAAATTAAAGAAAATGACTGGGATGTTTTAGAAAATACATATCATATTGACTAACCTAACTAGCATCTTTAATCTAATCAAATTAGATAAATATATTTTATATTAAGAGCTGGAGGGAGTAGTTAATATAGTAACTAGTATATATAGCCCTAAACGAAGTGTATGTATGGTCATTTTGAAGAACATATGAATTTCTCTCTCTGTTTTTTTCTCGGTCTTTTAATATCATCATCCGGTATCTGGTTCGGGATTCGTAGCTGCTCCTTCCAACACATGTGTCCCCTATGAGACTCAAGTTCAAGACTCAGGAGAATCTAACAAGGCTATACATACACCGAGTTAGACAAATTCTCTCTAATTGCACTAATATTATACTTCAATTTTTCATTATCCTCAATTTTAATTTTAATTTTCGTATCCCAACCAGTTCACCGGAACCTTCGGTTCCGACTAATCCGGATTTTGCCCCACGTCGGGCCGACGGTCGTGGAGGAAGAGCTCCCAACATCATTTTCACCATTTCTACGCCTCGAACCGAGGACATGGTGGTGAGAAAGCAAATCTCTTACCATTTACTTCCAATGGATGTTGGTACTATTAAACCAATTGTATGTTGGTGAAAGAAGAATTCTCTTTCAGTGCACCATTATTAGACTTCAATTTTTCACTATCCTCAATTTCACTAGTCTACAGTCCTCAATTACAACTTGGGTTGCAATTAGGTTGGACATGAAGTGGGTCTTCGGCCCAATTTTGCAGGCCAATTCAAATTCAGCTGCTTATATCTACAGACTACACCTTTCAAGTTTTAGATGTCTTTTATCAAAAAAAAAAAAGTTTTAGATGTGAATCTCTTTTTTATATCAAAAAAATGTGTATCTAACTTTTTTACCATAAAAATGTGAATCTAACTCTACTGATTAAATGAATAAATTTTTCAAAATAAAATAGAAAGACGTAGAATTTTATTAATACGGTATGGATGATGTGAAACCTTAATAAATTAAAAATAAAATTTAGGCGCCTATTGAAGATTTTCACTTCTCAGAATGTGTTCCCACTTCCCACATTGTAGCTTTAATTTCTTTACTTTTTTTTTTCGTGCGTACATTTATTTTCCATCCCCTCGCCTCCTCTCAAACAAAACACACCCCTCGTCTCCCCTCAAACAAAACACACCCTAAGGATACCTTAAGATTATTGTTTCTAAAATTATTTCATAGTATGCAAAGAGGTTCCCACCCTAGTTGCTTTCAATGAAAATTCATAAATACATACATTGTATTTATGAATTATCAAGTAGTCATGTGCAAGAGCTGAATGCAGTCCAGAAATAAAAGCTAAAATATAATGACTTGTATATAAATGCCCACATTTTGAAAAGTCAAAGTCGTGTTTTAAATAAATGTTTCAAATTAAACTACTCCCTGGGATCCACAATATAAGGGCTATATGCGAGGCTCCAAAGGGCAGAAGCTGCCGGCCGGCCAGTTTGGAGAAGAGGAAATCGAGAAGGTGAAGTGATAGACATTGAGTTCATTGAGGTGTGTGATATGCATCCATGAATTTTCATTGTTTATATATACAATGGTTTCACAACTAATAATTAACTTGATAATGTTGTTTGTAAGGCCTAATAATGTCAGGGTCAAGGGACGTTGGTGCGTGGATCATAGATATTAATAAGACGCTGACAAGTATAAACAAAGAGGGAGTAAAGACAGGCAGTATTTGCAGGGTGCCAGAAAAAATTCGAGAAGCGAACAAAGAGAAAAGCGAAGAGTGGTACAGTCCTAAGTTTGTGGCCATGGGACCCAATCACAGGGGAGCCACAATCGACCTCCAAACCATGGAATTGACCAAATGGCGCTACGCGGACAAGCTTCTTAACCGTCTAACCCAAAAGGACTATGTGATCCGTGAAAGCTGTGAGGACATAAAAGGAATAGAGACTATAATTCGAGCGAGTTATGGGAACAAGATACACATGGGAACAGAGGAGTTTGCCATAAACATGTTACTTGATGCCTGCTTTCTCTTTGAGCTTCTGCTTAGGCTCTCTGAGAGTAACACTATTCCTTCTGATCCAGTTATGCATGACTGCAAAAAGATATCGCGTATTCTCACTGATCTCATGCTGCTCGAGAACCAAGTCCCTTTTCTACTCCTCAGAATTTTATCCACAAATGTCTTCGCCAAACAACAACTTGCCAGTCTAGTTGCGCTTTCTCAGGACAAAGAACTTTCTCCCAAAAAACTTGCAGAATCACTCTTTGGATGCAACGTCGCCAGCGCTGACTTTTTTTTTTGCTCGCGCCAGCGCTGACTTCACAAACGATGTTTGTCATTTCCTTCATCTCATCCACTTGTGCTCCCCTGATCCCTATCAACACCAAGAGATACTCAGTACACATCCACTACAACTGCGTCGCTGCGCCAGAAAGCTCCAAGCCTTTGGAATCACAATCAAGGCTCGCCCAACTATATATTATGGAGGTAATAATTAATTTGTTGGTTGCAGTACGTATTAAACCTTGTAGTGTCTGAGTTATCAGTGAAGTAGTAATTCATCTTTAACAGCCAAATTTGTTGCATCATCGCAGGCAACATTAACAAACCAGGAACTGTGGCTTCTGCGCTAAGGGAATTCATGGACAAGTTCGAATTCGAAATACAATTTAATAAGACGCGGCGAGAACTGTTCATCCCGACGCTGCACATAAAAGAAGCAACAGAAGTCAGATGGAGGAATTTCATTGCTTGGGAGCAAATCGGCGGGTTGATCGGAGTCGGCTACAAATTCACCTCCTATGCTTATTTTTTCAAAGGTTTGGTGTGTTCTGTTCATGACGTCCAACTTCTTATAAAGGCAGGAGTCATACAAGTGCATACGGAGGCCAACGACGAGGATTTGCTGATTATGTTCCAAAGCATCGCAACCGGAGCGAAACTGATGGATGGGAGATACAGAGACCTATGTGGAGAATTGAACAAAGCGAATGTGAAGAGTGTGGCGGGATGTTGTGTGCTAATTTTGAGAATGGCGTGGCATTATTGGCGGCGTTTTCTGGAATGGCTTCAACTCGGATTAATAAGCATGCTTCTCAGTTTCATAGATATTTATTTGGGCACTCCTTGGAAGTTCATCGGAGTTGTGAGCGGTATTGCTCTTCTCGTTCTCACTATTATGCAGACTATTTATTCGGCACGTAGCTCGCAATCCTCGCATTGAGATTTAGAAAAGCACCAAGGAATTTCATTATTAACAAGCTGTGAATCACGTGTGGCCTTTATTATAAGTTTGTGTTCATGCTATTGTCATCAGTACCTAAAGTTTGATCAGTTTTGGTTTTTCTAGCTTTAAATTGTGGATTTTGGTATCTACTAGCTTGCTTGGGATCACATTCTCACATCCCATCAGCACTTATATATATATGTCATTCACCGCTCGTTTGGCAACTTCTAAAAATCCGAAAACCAAAATGTACGTACCGAGGCAAAATTATTCTATACATGCTTCCCTGTACAGTGTAAAAGCATTTAAAATAAATTAATCAAACAGGAATATAATTTTATATAGATTTGGCATGAGTTCAATCAATTAATGCCCTTAGCAAAACTAGCTAGGTGAGTGTTTGGCAATTGATAAAAAAGTACTTCTGGATCATAAACCATGGTTTTGAAATTTTTTTGCCAAACACTTGCTTGAAGTGTGTTTTTAGCCAAAACCATGGTTTTGGGGGGGAAAAAAGAAAGCTATATTTTTTCAGTTTTTTCTCTCTCCTCTGCCATCATCACCTTCGCTTCACCAACCACTATGTCGTCCTCTATCCTAGCCGACGACCTTGGCTTCACCCTCACCATACATCTTCGTCACCGATGATCGTTTTGACCAAAGGAGTTAGCTTTCAGATTTGACAGTAGCCACCATAACCTTCTCACCAGCCTTCAGTTTCGCTCTTCCAACCTCCATCGCAAGCCCATAACGTTGCCACCATCATCATCATCTTCCTCACTTTCACCATCCTTCCATCACATCGTCACTTTGTTTCTCTCTTTCTTTGTCATCTCCCTCACCACCATCAAAGCAAGAGGCAGAGATCGCACACCACCAGAACTTCTTCTTCCTTTGCCGAGAATCATCGCCAGCGATCTAAAAGAAGAAGACCTCGCCACTTGCAAGCCACCAGCAACCTTCCAAAGCATTGCCAGCCTCTTCTTGCAACTTGCTGGCATGGTCCTGTGATTTCCGGAGAAATTTTCGGAACCGGTTCCTCTCCTTGTCCCCACCTCTCCCCATCCCTCACAGTCCCTTGTGGGCCGTTGGATCGTTAATCCAACGGCCCAAATCAATATTTTTTTTTTTGGGCCGTTGGATCCCGTTGGATCAACGATCCAACGGCCCACAAGGGACTGTGAGGGATGGGGAGAGGAGATAGGAAGAAGAACCGAAAAATTTTCAGATTTTGGCAAGTTTTTTCTTGAATATTTAAAATATTTAAATTTATTTTGGAATTTAATGTTAAAAATATGTAAAATAAAATCTTATCTTTATATGCAATTGTCATAAAGGCTAATGTCTTTTTTTGGTAATTTGAATATAAAAAGTTATTCTGATAACAATATCCAAACACTACTATTTTATTAAAATCACTTTTTTTGCTCAAAATATATTTAGAAAAAGCACTTTTACCACTTTTTTTCTATAAATTATTCTCTAAAAGTCAATCCAAATACTTTCTAGAACTCTTTAAAATCGAAAGGACCAGGCATGTTTTGGTTTTAGTCCATATTTTTAACGGCATAATTCAAACCAAATCTTTATAAAACTATAAAAATCAAACATCACGATTTAAAACTATATAAATAAAAACAAAAGTTCGATCGAATTGTCGGGACTAATGATTATATTAAACTCTTTAATTTTTATATACAATTTTAATTAATGAGTCATTTCAAATTCTACTCCACAATGTTTTTTTTTTTTTTTTGGGCATAAGTAACCTCCTAATGGAGGAAATCTATCCGAAGTAAGATTTTGTCAGACACTTAATGTAGGCACTGGTGTTTCTAAAGGATTCGTCGCCACTGCCAAGGATGCCCAACGATAATATGGAAAGTAGAAGTGGAAGCCCTTGACGAGGATGAAAGTTTTGTCATTTTTTTTTATTATTTATGTAAAATCCATATGGAGTTTAGTTGAGTGCCACATAAGAAATTTTTAACCTTATTATTAATATTTTTTGCCATATAGGATGACCTAGAAAGATGAGAGACTTTGCACGTGACTAAAAGGTTCAGCGATTAAGTTGTCTTGAGTCAAACTAGAAGGACTAAGTAATAAGTGAGACAATATTTCAATGACCAAAACATTAATTTTTCCCTTTTTTCTATGTACATATATCCTCAATTGAAAATAATTTTATTCAAGGCATTGTCAGGTGGGGACGCCATCAGTTCTCAGGAACAAGCTCGGCCCATTTGAGCCATTTAGATGAGATCTGGATGGTCCAAATTAATTATTACTTTTTTATTTTATTTTATTTTCAAAAAACATATTTTAATGGGTAAAGAATCTAAAATAAAGATAATCTCTTAATTAATATTTTTTCAAAAAATCTTTTTTATTTAAAAATCACCAGATAAAAAAAAATTTATGGACAGTTCATATCTCATCCGAATGGCCTAGATGAGCTGAGCTCCCCATGCCTTTCTTTCCAAAGGATAGACAAGGAAATTGGTTCCAATTTTCTCCCTCTGCGTGCTCTCTTCTTCAAGCCAGTCTACTTTATCAACTGCATTCTCACTTCGACAGGCCCTATTTTTGACCTCCCCGTAGCAACTGAAACCAGCGTCAGTGCTCATCTCAATGATGAGCATTAAGAACTATTCATTGTAGTGAGATTTATATAGTCCAAATAAAATTTCAAAGGTCTAGATTTATTTATTTTTTTAATTGAAAAATCATTTTTTTGAAAAAATGACAGCTAGGAGATTATCTTTATTTTATATTTTTTACAGATTAAAATAATTGTTTTTGAAAAAAAAAAGTAAAAGTAAGAAAAATCAATCTAAATCATCCAAATAATATCTGAATGGTCTATAATGATAAAGAACGAAGTGCTCATCATTGTGATGAGTAATGAAACTGGTTCCACAACATTTCAACTTTGTGTCCGGATCCGGTTTCCCTGCCTTTCCTTTGGATTGGTAGGGGAGCTCCGCCCATCTGTGCTATCCAGATAAAATCTAGACGGTGTGGATTTCAATTTTTTTATCTAGTGATTTTTAAATAAGAAAGTATTTTTGAAAAAATATTAGTTAATAGATTATCTTTATTTTACATTTTCTATCCTTTAAAATAATTTTTTTAAAAACAAAAATTTTAAAAGTAAATATGGACGATCTAGATGGGCCGGGCTATAAAACTGGTTCCATTTCTCACTGGACATTGGATGCAAATATTATGTCCTCATTAGGTAAATATTTAGGAAAATGCTTTTAATGTCCCAAAGGACATAGAAAATATCAAAAAATTTTGATGTAAAGATTTTCATTGATAACTCCTTGAGGACAACTCCATTTGTGGGTTTTAATAACTTCTTAAGACTTTTTTGACATCAAAATTTTCTGTGGGACTTTTTTGATATTTTCTAAATCCATTAGGACCTTAAAAGAATTTTCCCTAAATCTTTATTGCTTTCTTCTCGTCCACCTAATTTTACTGCCTCGTCAATCCTACACATTCATTGTGTACTGTTATAACTAGGTACCTGTCGTTGAGCTTTTCACGAAAAATGAAAAATGAAATGAATTTAAACTTAAAAAATGATAGAAAATACTATTTGTATTATAAAAATTTTAAAATATCTACTAAATTAGTAAAAGGATAAATAGGTAATTTGGTAGGCAGTAACAACTTAAGAATAATAATTAAACAATGACAACTTTGAAAGACAAAATATCACCAAGAAGGGGGTGGATTTAGTAATTTTTTTTTAAAAAAAAAAAAAAAACTTTTTGATTTACCCTAAAACACACTCACTAAAACAGAGCTTAATAGAGATAGAGAAAGAGATATATATATATATATATATATATATTGACACGAGATTTATATTGGTTCAGTCTAATTCTTTACCTACGTCCACTCCCCAAACTCTCTGGGATTTTCACTATCTCTTCAAATGATTACACACTCGGTACTCGAAGTAATCATCTTATTAGGATTCACTCCTCCTTACAAGTTGTAATCAAATAACTCAATTTCAAAGTCTCACAACTTTGAGATTCTTACAAAGATGTTTTATCAGAAATGTAACTCTCTAAAAGAGCAGATAGATAAACACTGAAGATTAAAAATATCCGAAGATATTACACAAATGAATGAAACAGTAAATGCGTATTGATCGTTTGAGCGTTTGTGTTTCCGGTGGTTGGAACAAATTGAATGCTTCAGCTTATATTTGGTGAAGACAATTAGTGACCGTTGGAAGCCTTCAATGCACCGTTGAGAGTAATTAATATAGGCATTAGACTTGAAGCTTCTTCAACGTTCATTTCATTTAATGATCGTCGACATTTTTCGTTGACATTCCTTCTGTTCTTCCCGTTGGATGATCAGGCGTTTGATAAGGGAAAGAAACCATAAATGCCTTCAGAATGTTCAGAGAATGCTTTCTGGGATTGCGTCCATTTTCGGTAATAGCATTTAATGCTCGTGACGTAATCAATTGCTTTTTTATTAATCCACATCTAATCATTCATCTAATCATCTGAAACTCATTAACAAACTGATTAAACATAGTTAGAAATAATAATGAGTGATGAAAGCAAGTAAGCAAATCATACTTAAAGATTTAAGATTTACGGACACGATGATTTGCAAAACAGAGATAGGATAGCTTGAGTCAAATTCAAGCAAGCTCGAGCAGCTGACTTGAGTTAACCATTCTAATCTCGAGTCACAAGTTCATCTTCTTTGAAAATATATTTAAAGTTTAAGTAACGATGTCTTTGTATGACTTTAGCTCGAGTTTAAAACGTTTAGCTCAAGTGCATGACTCGAGTCATTCATAGTTTGCTTGAGTTAAGTTCTATTTTCACAAATGAACTTTGAAATAACTTTTTGAGAATAATTTGAAATCTTGTCATCTCGAGTCATTAAGTAATGGCTCGAGTTAACAAAATACATTTGAAAATAAGTTTCAAAACCATGCTCAAGTTAAGTTTCACTGGCTCGAGCCATAGTCTTCTATTTTGAAAACTAAATTTAAGTTCACAAGTGATTACTTCTCATTTTTAATAGACTTGAGATATATTTTGGAAGTTATCAATACTAAATTGAAGAGATTTTATTGAGATTTTGAGAGATATCAATTTGGATGCATTATTTAGGGGATTTCAATTTAAAATAAAAGTTTGAGTTTAGGAAATAAATAATAGTAACGAGAAGTTTAAAAATAAAAATCAGTTTTGTTTTTATTAATACTTTTTTTGTTTCCACAGCCACATACGCATTTTGGCAATTTTATAAGATTGTTTCCATTGAATTGAAGGGGCCCCAGATTGAAAGAATGGAAGACCTAAAAGTTAAAAAGCTACAAGAGGCGGATTGGAGATTAGAGAATTGAAACAGTGGAGACGACGCACAGTGAGCACAAGAGACAGAGCGAGTGCGGCGCAACCTTGAACCTCCATTTTTCGCATACCCACACCATCTCATCTTCTCCCTCGCCGGTGACACCTCCACCTTCATCGTCGCCGGCGGGATCCTCCCTTCTTCCACCACCATCCAACTTCATCTCTCTCCCTCACCATCTCAGACCACAGTCGCGATTTGGAAGCTCAGATTCGAACGGAACAAAAAGAAAAGAATGAAGAAGTTGAATGACCTTTGTTGCAGTGGAGTGGCTTGACAAATTTGATTCCTTGATGCTTTTCTTTTTGTTTGTTGTTGAAATCTAGATTTAAATTTCTGTGCTCCGTGATGGTTTTTGTTAAAGCGATGTTTGGCTAATTTCTCTTTGCAACCTAGAGGAACTTTGAACTTATAGGTGTAGATTGGACTTTGTTTTTATTAATTAGTTATAATTAATATTAATTTTGGTTACTTAGTCTTGTTTAGCTTTATCTATTTAATGACTGGCCATCATTGAATATGAATTTGAGAATTAGGATTTACCTTGACGAAGGGAATTTTAATTAAGCTCTGAGATTAAGTAATATGGGATTAGATTACGATTTAATTTACGATTAGGATAGACATATACCTAATGGCCCCATATAATTGTTGAAGAGTGTGTTCGAGTTTTATTGCCTCTTGAGTAATTATGTTAGACATAACAAATTATACTCAAGAGAGGGTTGTAAGTGGACCGATAGGCACTTATAACTATTTATACTCGAGATTAACAAAATTGATATTAAGGCTAATTAAATTAGTGAAAACAAGGTGTATGAAACTAATAAGGGATTAGTGACTCTAGGTTGCTCATTTTATTATTGTTGTAGTTTGTTTATTTTGATTTTCTTTTCTTTTCTCTTAATTAAATTCAATTTGGTTTGCTCAACTTAAACAAAATTGTAAAATTAATGCTTAACTGAAGTTGGGGTACGAAGTCCTCGTGGGAACGATACTTTTCTTATCACTTTATTACTTGGTACGACCCGTATACTTGCGGAGTTATAGGCTATAAAGTTTTGTCCTATCAACAAGACTTAGCTCTGAAAGACGGAATATCACCAAGAGGGGATGAATTGGGGATATAAAATTTTTCTCACGAAAATGCTCTGTTAGCAGAATGCGAAACATGGATGAAAAAAGTAAGGGTAAGAAAGATTGAACACAATGGATTTATACTGGTTCGGTCTAAATCCCCGACCTACGTCCAGTTCCCAGACTCTTTGGATTTTCACTAACTCAAATGATTATACACTCTATAACTCACAGAGTAATTCTCTCATTAGAACTTACTCCCCCTTACAAGTTGTAATTAACTAACCCAATCCCAAAGTCCCAATACTTTGAGATTCTTACAAAGAGGATAATCAATAAAGAACTCTCTAAAAGAGCAGATTAACAATCACTGAAGATTGATATATCCGAAGATATTAACTCTTAGAGTAGAAACAATAAATGCTCTTAATCGCTAATTGAATGTGCAGAGTTTCGGTAGATGAAGACTTGAATGCTTCTGGCTTTTATAGATGCTTGCATTTAATGACCATTGAGTAGAGTCTTAATGAGCCGTTGAGAGAAATGAATAATAATAATCAATAATATGAAGTGCCCAAAGATTAATCAAAGTGTTGCAGATTATGAAGTCGATGAATTCTAATACTGATATAGGTAACTCGAGTTACATACAACCTGATGTGGGCAATCAAAATTTGTGTATTCAATATCTTGAACTTGCTGCTAAATTTGAACTAAAATCTGATCTTATCCATTTGTTGCCCAAGTTTCATGATCTTGCAGGTGAATGTCCTCACAGGCATCTAAGGAGTTCCATGTGGTATGCAGAACGATGAAACATCAAGCAATTGATGAGGACCACATTAAGCTGAGAGCTTTTCCATTTTCCCTAGATGGCATGGCTAAGGATTGGCTATACAATTTGCAACCAACATCTGTTGGGAGTTGGGATGATATGCAGAAGTTATTCCTAGTGAGGTTCTTTCCTTCCTCAAAATCCATTGCTATTCAGAAGGAGATCACTAGTGTTAAACAAATCAATGGGGAGACCATGTATGAGTATTGGGAGAGGTTCAAGCGATTGTGTGCTAGCATCCACACCACCGCGATTTCGAGACCAACTCCTAATTACATATTTCTATTCAGTTTGTTACCGATGGATAAAAGTTTCGTGGATGCATCCAGTGGTGGGGCCTTAGATAGCAAGACACCTGAAGAGGCCCGAGAGTTGATATCTACTATGGCTGCTAATTCTCAGCAATTTGGCACCAGGGCCAATAGTACTCCTGTTTACCAGATTCAAACACCTTCGGTCCAGTACGATTCTCATAGATTGGAGAATAGACTTGATGATCTGACTTCCCTTGTGAGGCAGTTGGCAGTGACACAGACAATACAGTCTTCTCCTCCTCAGATTGTGTACTCATGTGGGTTTTGTTCTGACCCTTGTCATTCTACTGATTCTTGCCCTACTTTGCATGATCCTGCTTATCAAGACCAGTCGGTAGCTTCAGTGGGTGTTTTTCCAAGAAAGCCACAATACCAACAGAATAATGCCTTCTCCAATACCTACAATCCTGGTTGGAGAAATCACCCCAATTTTCGTTGGAACCAGAATCAAAACCAAAGTAACCAATATCAGCAAAATTCTGGGAATTGCCAACAGAGACAGTACATACCACATAATTTCCAATAGAAGTCTGCACCTTGATAATTGAATATTTCATACACTTCTTTTTATCTCTTGATTAATAATTTAGGACTCTTTAGTTAATAAATAATGGCTTTTATACTTATTTGGGCTTTGGGCCTTTGATTATATTTTAGCCCTTTTTAATAATAAAATTCCAGTTTTATATTGCTTCACTATTCTTACAATAACTCTTGAACCAGACATCGGATTTGCCTCATTTTTGTTTCATATTTCAGATGATTTAGAGAGCTACAATTCTTATGAAGACATGAAGGGCAAATTCGGACAAGAGGCGATCGATTTTGGAGCCGAAGTCGGATTTTTATTTGGGCTCGAATTTGTAATTAAAGCCCATTTTTTATTATTTTCTCGTTTTGGGCCGAATTGTGGATTATAGCCCCATTTTCGTTTTTCTATTTTAGGTTAAGTGAGGCGCAGCCACAAACATATTCTCATTCACGTTTTTAGAATTTGGTGAATCAAAATAGGAGTTTTAAATTCTCTCAAATGTTCTTCATGTTCTTCGTGTTCTTCATTTGTTCTTCATTTTTCCCGGCCATGTTCGGCTAAACTTCTGTGATTAACCCAACATCGATGATTCCACGGTTCGTCCAGAGAACTTGTGCTTAATCGGTAACTTCACTCGTTTCTGTTTTCATCTTATCGGATTCGATTTCTGGAAATAGTTCGAATATTAGATTTAATATTCGGTTTGGTTCATCCCAAGGACTGAGTTCGAACTAGGTTACAATGTTGCTGTGCGATCGCACAGTGAGATGCCACTGTTCGGACAGATTCTAGGCGATCGTCTAGTCGAGGGATTTCTGGACGAACGCAGAGACTTTGGTTCGTCCAGAACCAAACGCGAGTTCGTTCATCTTTTGTTCAATGATGGAAGTTTCTGGAATCTAGATGTTGGGCTGATCGTTGTTAATCTGTTTCTGCAAATTACATTCTGTTTCTACATATTTTCGTTTTTAATCTCTTTTGAATCAAAAACCCCCAATTTTATTGTTTCTGTTTTATTTTCATTCTTGATTTAGACCCACTGCAAATTCGTTGGGAAACGACCCAGGTTACATTATACTGCAAATCCTTTTCTAATCTGGTTATTTTGGGAGATCACGACAAATCTCTGTCACACCTCCACCACCTTTGCCAACACCACCTCCTCGATCAGCCATATGTGCACCTCCACAGGCGGCACAATAACAGGCTAGTAGTAGTAGTGGTGGTTCCTCATTGGAGGGTATGATGAAGCAATTTGTCACAGCCAATATGCAGTTCCAACAACAAACTGACACTTCCATTTAGAGTTTGCAAACACAGATTGGGCAGTTGGCAACATCATTGAATCAGCTTCAACCTCAGGGGTCCAACACTCTTCCTTCACAAATAATTCCTAATCCCAAGGGGAATGTGAGTGCTATCTCCCTTTGATCTGGCAAGCAATTGGAGGAACCTCAACTAGTTACAGATGTGAATTCCACATCAGAAAGAGAGTCAGAAAATGTGAAGATTGACTCTAAAAATAAAAAAGGCAATGCAACAAGGTGAAGATGAAGACATTCTCATTCCTCTTCATTTCCCTCAGAGAGCCCCTCGATCCAAGAAGTTGGCAGAAAAAGCACAAGAGAAGGATATACTTGAGACATTCAGAAGAGTAGAGATCAACATTCCTCTCTTAGATGCGGTCAAATAAATTCCTAAATATGCCAAGTTTTGAAGGAGTTATGCACCAACAAGAGGGCGAAGGGAATGAACGAGTGAGTTTGAACCAGAATGTATCAGCCCTCATCCAGCCTACCATGCCTCGCAAGTGCAAGGATCCAGGAATGTTTTCTATCCCTTGCCTTATTGGTAATTTGTGCGGGAAGTGATTACTGCTTTGCCTTACCCCGTATCTGTGCGGGAAGTTCGCTCTTTTCTTGGTCATGCAGGTTTCTATCGACGTTTCATTAGGGATTTCAAGCAAGACGCGACCCTTGTCCAACCTTACGCATAAGGACACGACTTTGTATTTGATGATGCTTGCAAGGCGGCCTTCGATCATTTGAAGTGTTGCCGACTACAACCCTTGATGATCCGGCCCCGATTGGTGCATCCCTTTCGAGTTGATGTGTGATGCTTCCAACTATGCGGTTGGTGCTATCTTGGCACAACGGGTCGACAGAGCATCTCATGTGATTGCCTATGCCTCCAAGACTTTGGATCCTGCCCAGTCTAATTACACCACTACCGAAAAGGAGTTGTTGGCTATTGTATTTGCTTTTGATAAGTTTAGGTCATATCTGCTAGCTAGTAGAGTAGTTGTTTTCTCTGACCATGCTGCTCTGAAATTTCTTTTGAAAAAAGCAGATGCTAAGCCACGACTCATCCGGTGGATGCTATTGCTCCAAGAGTTCGATGTTGAGATTCGAGGAAGTGGAGCACAAAGCGGGTAGCCGACCACTTGAGTCGCATCACCCATTCTCCTCTCGGCCTCTTCTATTCGGGATGATTTTCCGATGAGCGGCTTCTACATCCGCAAGGTAAGCTTCCATGGTATCCGATCTCGGTTAACTACTTGGTAGGCGGTGTTTTTCTGTAGATTCCACTAGGGCCCAAACTCTTAAATTGAAGAGTGAGTCTAAATATTATGTTTGGGATGACCCTTATCGTGGAAATTTTGTAGTGACCAAGTAGTTAGGAGATGTGTGCACGGTCATGAGTTTCACTCTATATTGCATTTTGCTCATGCTTCCACTTGCTGTGGTGGTCACTTTGGACCCCAAAGAAGCTGCTAGGAAAGTGTTAGATAGTGGATTGTTTTGGCCTTCCTTGTTTCATGATTCCCATATGTTTTGTAAGTCATGTGATAAGCTGTCGGAGAGCGGGGAGTATTTCCGTAGGCATGAGATGCCCCTTAACCCTATATTGTTTTGTGAGATATTTGATGTTTGGGGTATTGATTTTATGGGTCCATTTCCTGCTTCATATGGTTATACTTACATACCGCTAGCTGTTGATTATGTCTCGAAATGGGTTGAGGCGAAAGCCACTCGGACTAATGATTCTTCTATGGTGATGGATTTTGTTCAGTCTAACATTTTCTGCAGGTTTGGCATTCCTAGAGCTATTATCAGTGACTAGGGCTCCCATTTTTGCAACCGAAGCATGGGTGCCTTGTTACGCAAGTATGGAGTTCTTCACAAGGTCTCCACAACATACCATCCTCAGACC
The DNA here is from genome assembly GCA_019022615.1 of Acacia melanoxylon. Taxonomy (NCBI): domain Eukaryota; kingdom Viridiplantae; phylum Streptophyta; class Magnoliopsida; order Fabales; family Fabaceae; genus Acacia; species Acacia melanoxylon. The sequence continues at coordinate 434,354 of JAFJYJ010000090.1, forward strand.
AATGGTCAAGCTGAAGTCTCAAACAGAGAGATTAAGCAAATCCTCCAGAAGACTGTTAACTCTACCCGGAAAGATTGGAGTAAGCGATTAGAGGATGCTTTGTGGGCATATCGCACCGCCTACAAGACTCCGATTGGGATGTCTCCTTATCGGCTTGTCTTTGGTAAGGTATGTCATCTTCCAGTTGAGTTAGAGCATCAAGCCTATTGGGCCATTAAGCAGTGTAACATGGATTTGGCCAAGTCTTGTATGGAACGGAAGCTGCAGTTGCAAGAATTGGATGAGCTTGGATTGGATGCCTATGAGAGTTCACGGTTGTACAAGGAAAAGACTAAGGCATTTCATGATAAGCATATTCTGAGGAAAGAATTTTCTGTGGGCCGAAAGTTCTTTTGTTTAACTCCGTCGAAGTTTATGCCTGGTAAGCTTCGATCTAAATGGGATGGCCCTTTTGAGATCACTAACATTTTTCCATTTGGTTCTGTTGAGCTATGTGATCCACCCACAGGAAGAACCTTTAAGGTAAATGGGCATCGCCTCAAGCAATTTCATTAGGGATCCCAAAGAACACGGCTGAGGAAGAGAGATTCTCCTCATTGATGCCACTTATCCTCCTTAAACCCTTGGGGAGTATTCTTCTTTCTTCTCCCTCTATCTCTTTTATTTGTTTTCCTTTTTCTACTTTGCTTTTTGAAAATAAATACGGTCTCTTTCTATGATTGCTACATATTATGAACTTGGACATTTTGGTTTTAATGGATCATTCTGTTTGGTTTGCAATTCCTGACTCTTCGATTGCATGTCTTAGTAGTTGATTTGATGTTGTTGATTGCTTAAGTTGGTATTGACCTTGTGAGGTTTTGGGCCTGCTTGAATGGAATTCATCTTTTACCATTCTTTCTTTCATGTGTGCATTTGCTCCTGATTTGTGTTCTCTAGAACTTGCTCCTTTTCTTTTTGAAACTACATTTTTCACCTACATGCATAAATATGATAGAAGCTTGTTTTCTTTCTTTTATTTTCCCCACTTTGGCCAAATAGCTTTCCCTTGCATTATGTTTCCTTTACTAGCCCATTTGTGCCTTTTCGACTCATTCTTTTCTAAGCCACATTACAAGCCTAAGCGTAAAACCATTTTATTCCGCACCTTGGAAATTTATTGAGCATTGGTTTCACCTTGGTTTTGTGTTTAAGTGTGGGGGTTGCTCAGGAGTGCAACAGTTTAAGTGTGGGGGGAGATATTTGATTTTGTCATTGTGATTATGTATATAGTTCTTCAAAAAAAAAAACAAAAGAAAGAAAAGCAGAAAAAGAAAAGAAAAGAAAGAAAGAAAGAAAATACATAGAAAGAAAGGAGACATATAAGTAAAAAAAAAAGTTTTCATACATAGAGAATGATTGTGTTAATCAAGGTTCTTAAACCCGGACCGGTCACTAAACCGGTCAGGGTATTGGGTCAAGGGTCAGTGGGTCAGACCAGAGTCAAACCGGGACCAAACCGGTGAGAAATTTAAAAACTTCAATTTTTTTAAAGAAAAAAAAAAGAACCGATTCTACCTCACACCTTTGATGACTCGCTAATTTTAGATGATTTTAAGGCTTATTTTAATATATTTTGAAGTTATATACCTTAATAAACTATAAGGATTTAAGTGAGATTTTGATAGGATATGGGTTTAGAGGGATTTTATTATAAATATCAAAAATCAGGATATAATCACGATTCACGACATTGATAATAAATAATAGTAGTAGTAATAATGATAACAATAATGTGAGATTCTTCAAATGAAATAAAATAAAATCAAAACATCTCAGAATATTGTTATTATTATTATTTATTATTATGATTTCCATCTATCTTAATTACAGCGCACAACGTCTTGAAGCAAGAGATTTTGGGAACCTAAAATCAAGTGGCGCGACAATAAAAGCGGGCGGTGAAATAGCGGCGCACAAAGTAGAGATCCTGGAGAACATAAATACTAAATACTACGGTTTAAATCAGCAAAAGGACCAAAAAGGCAATCAAGCGAGAAAAAAAAAAATCAACATCCTACATTCCTACCGCTTCATCTTCTTCTTCTCTTTACAGGCGAATGATTAGAATGGAGGGAGAGTCGTCTTCTTCATTCATTTTACTGAGAACAGAGGAGGCGATCAGATCAGGTGAGAGAAAGAGCACTAAACATCCTACCTCTTCTTCTTCTTCTTCCCCCTCCTTGATCTGTCGCACGCAGCCTCCTTCTAGCCTTTGTCGCCGCCGCGTCTGCATTCAAACTTGCTCCCACGCCGCCATCGCAACCTGGATCTTCTTCTGCTTCTTGATCTTTTTTTTTCATTGACTCGGTGACTCCTAACTCGGCCGGTTCAGGCCGAGTTGACCGAGTTAACTCGGAGTCACCTAGTCAACCCAGGTCACGCCTAACTCGGCCCGGTTTTCCGGCCGGTTCGCCGGTTTCCGGTCCAAACCGGCCGGTCCGATCCGGGCTCCTAAACCATGGTGTTAATCAATGCTCTTTTTAATTTCTTGGGTGCTTAGCCTCTCATTCCATACTATTACCTACCTTCACCCTAACCCCATTACAACCTTTAATAATAAGCTCTCTTGATTTGTGCATGCATGTGTTATGAGTAGTTGAGACGTAGAAATTGAACAAGCTTGTGGTAGAACAGTTTTCTTGAGTAGAATTTGAGCGATACACTTATTTACCTTAAACACTTGAGAGATTGATTGATTGAGCGCATCATTTGAGAAACCATCTTTTGTGATTAGCATCATTGATTGAGATTACCATGAATTGTAATTTGAGATGAAGGGATTTTGGTCTTGATTGATTGGTCTTTTGGAGCTTTGTGTCCCTTATTCAATTTTTGCATTGTTAGCAATTGTTAGAAAAGAAGAGTTTCTTCTTTAGGTCTTTTTCTTTGAATTTTGCTCAGGAGTGCAAAAAGATAAGTGTTGGGGGAATTTGATAATTGAATATTTCATACACTTCTTTTTATCTCTTGATTAATAATTTAGGACTCTTTAGTTAATAAATAATGGCTTTTATACTTATTTGGGCTTTGGGCCTTTGATTATATTTTAGCCCTTTTAATAATAAAATTCCAGTTTTATATTGCTTCACTATTCTTACAATAACTCTTGAACCAGACATCGGATTTGCCTCATTTTTGTTTCATATTTCAGATGATTTAGAGAGCTACAATTCTTATGAAGACATGAAGGGCAAATTCGGACAAGAGAATGGTCGATTTTGGAGCCGAAGTCGGATTTTTATTTGGGCTCGAATTTGTAATTAAAGCCCATTTTTTATTATTTTTGTTTTGGGCCTGAATTGTGGATTATAGCCCCATTTTCGTTTTTCTATTTTAGGTTAAGTGAGGCAGCAGCCACAAACATATTCTCATTCACGTTTTTACTCAGTTTTGGATTAAAATACAGAAGTTTCATTTTCTCTCAACTGTTCTTCATCCGTTCATCGTGTTCTTCATGTTCATGATGAACTTCTTCATCTCTTTCCCATTTTCGTTCTGCATAGCTATGATAGGCTAGGCTTCTATGATTGACCCATGGATTGAGGATTCCACGAATCCAAAGGACACGCGCTTCAATCGATAATGTAATTCGTTTCTGTTTATTTTAATCGGATCCGATTATAATTGCGGATTAAGTATTAGATTTAATACCTAGATTGATATCCCAAGGACATAGGTCGACCGGGTTACGAGAGAGCGTTATGCGATCGCAAATGAGCTCGCCACATGTTCGATCAAATGCTAGACGATCGTCTAGTCGGGAATATCGGACAAATGCGAGATTTCGATTTGTCCAGAATCAATCACGAGTTCGGTTATTATCTTTTTGTCGATGAAGGTTATGGAATCCCATTGCGGGTTAATCGTTTTTAATCGATTAATCGTTGTTAATCTGTTTTTGCATATTTCATACTTTTCGCATATTTTCATTTTTAATCTCTTTTGAATCAAAAACCCCGGTTTATTGTTTATTTTATTCTTTGTTCGAATCGAACCCATTGTGAATTCGTTGGGAAACGACCCAGGTTACATTATCCGCAAAATTATATTGATCCTGGTTATTTTGGGAGATCACGGCAAATCTCTGTCATGACTCGAGTTATAATTGTGGTGTTCGAAAGGCAGAGAAGAATTGTCAAATAAGATGACTCGAGTTATCCCTGGTTGACTCGAGTTATAATAACAAATTTTTCATATTGAGACCAAAGTGAGACATGATAACTCAAGTTGTTAATGGTAACTTGAGTTACCAAATGTAATTTCATTTCCCACAGAATCAACTGAACTATGGATGACTCGAGTTAGATAGAATGACTCGAGTCATATCAGCATTTTATATTAGATGAAGTGCTTCTGTCTTACTCATGACTCGAGTTACAAAAAATGACTCTAGTCATATCAGTTCATGAAAAAGCTGATATCGTGATTGTCATTTGGAAAATTGAAGTACAGTTCATGACTCGAGTTGTTAAGTGACAACTCGAGTTATGTCCTTTGAAAAAATGATTTTTCTAAATCCTATGACTTGAGTTATGTTTCAAAAATTGAGTTACTAAGTTCACAAACCATTTTTCAAGGATCAGAAATATTTTGACTGGAGTTAAAGCTTTGTAACTTAAACCATCAATTATTACAATTGTTAGACATCATCAAAACACATAGAGAACTAACAAACTCGAGGGATAGAGTACGAGCTCGAGGCACAATAAAGTTTCATAAAATATTTCACAAGAGCTTATGACTCGAGTCAACAAATGACTAGCTCAAGTCAATCACAGATCAAGCATATTTTGACTGAGCTTTCAAAAGACTTGACTCAAGTTTTACAACCTGAAACTCGAGTTTGACAGTAAGTTACTGATTCAAGTTTGATCAAGTTAAAAACATTTTGGACTTGAATCATTAACCATATTTTGTTTATAATTGTCAGTTATCATAAACACATATAAAACTAACAAACTTGAGTATAGTATAGATAATGACAACTTAAGAATAACAATCCGTAATTTATGTATACACAGGGATAACTGAGGGAACTCAAGTTGTTAATCTCTATACCCTAATTGTAATACATATACTCAAGTTGTCAACACTCAAATTTTAAAATCTCATATTCTTATTAGATTACAGGTTATCATTTTACTAATTTAGTAGACATTTTAAGATTTTTATAACTGAACTATTTTTCTGTTTTCCCCCCTTTAAACTTCGCTTAATTTTATCTTCAAATTTCTCTCACCATGAGCCAAAATGTCGAACACCAAGAACACGAACGGCCACAATTATAGTTATTGCAAGAGTATTTTATTTATTCTTACATATCAAAGAATACTCATCATTAAGTAATAACTAAGTCATTAAATATATTTTTAATACTCCTTGTTAAAATTGCCAATCTCTACATTTACAAATTATTCTCACCTCCTATATTCTCTTTCTCTATTTAGAAGGAGAATTAAATAAGGAAAAAGTTGAAAAACAATCATTAATAACCTATAAATAAATTTATATTTAAGACCAAAAATTCCATTTAAAAATGGACTTACAATAAAGACTAGAGTGGTACCAACATAGAGTTGGTCTATCGGTGTAAAGCCCCGCTAAATCATGTTGGTTCTTGAGTTCAAGTCTCATATAAGACGCTTGTATTGTAAGAGATAGCTATGAACCCAAAATTGGATATAAGTAGGAGTGCAAATGGGCTAGCCTAGGCTTTAACTAAGTACGTATGGGCCTGCGATGGAGATTCAAAGACTGAGTCTGGGCCTGTATATAGGCTTTTTTAGGCCTGAGTCTGAGTCTTCAAAAGACCTGACAAAGTCTGAAGCCTATTTAAGTGCCACTTAAAATCTAGGCCTTTAAGTAGGTTTAAATTTTATGTATATAAGTTCATATTCATTAAGCCTATTTAAATGCATACGTTATGTCTTGAAAGTTTAGGGATTCTCATATAAAATAAAAGAGTTAGTAAGAGAAAGAAAAGAATACCTAGTGGTAATAATTGTCTGAGAAAGTAGGAATAAGAAAAATCAAGCATCTATTGATTAAGGAGATTTATTTTTTAAAATCAACCAAACATGACAAGTGACATGTAAAACTAGATTTTACCTCTTATTTTTCTTGCAGAACATGATACAAACTCCTATTGGGATTATTTTCATATCGGCATCACTAAAATAAATTTACTGCAATTATTATGTTACATCAAATGACATAAATCAAGAGAGAGGTAGTGAGCTAGCATTGCCTCTCGAGTGGTCAAAAAGAAGAGAAGTTGATGTGATCAATTGATGAATGAAAATGTTAAACTCATTGATAAATGATGAAATATGAAACTTAAGGTTAAGAATAAATTATTAATTTTATAAGTAATTTACAAAATCAATTTAAATTAAATTATGTATAATTAAGCATAATAATACATTTTTAAAAAAAATAAAATAAATAGGCTAGGCCAGTAGGCTAGGTTTTATAAAAATAAGACGATATATTTACCTAAATAGGACTGACAATATGTCTAAACTTAAGCTTGAGCCACCTATTTACTAAATAGGTTAGGCTAGGCCGTATGTCGGTAAGAGCCTCACCTATTTCCACCTCTAGATATAAGATGATAATATTAAAAAAATAAAATAAAGACGATATTGAAACTCTTGGATATAAACGCATTTATTATTTCTATCTCTCGCGGTTTTTGTTTTTGTTTCGGGACTTCACAATATTTTTTATGGAGAAGTAATCCACCGCATCTCGTGTTGATCTCTTCATTATTTATCATGGATTGCACAAAAAAATGTGTCAGATTTACATAAATCTCCTGGGGAGCAAAATAGCCTAATACTTTTTTTTTTAATTTTGAAAATATAAATAAATTCCTCAATTTTTAAATCTTATACTCCTCCCGTCCAAAGGAGTATTTTACAACTTTTTGTTAACTTATTGTTGGAAATATAATATAAAAGTGGGTGTGTTAAATGGAAAAAAAAAAAAAATACTCATATTGCTTGGGAGAGAGAATACAAGTGTATGTATTACACCTTCTCCCTCGCTTGGGCTCGCGTGCGTAATAATGTCATGAGGAGGTAAACGCAATGAAAATCCGGCAATTTCCCTCCATCTCATTGCCTCTCAGGAGTCTTCATTTTGTAAATTGCCATAAACGATCTTAATGGTATTAAATTCCTAGTCTCTCTCTTCCTCTTCTGAAACTTTTGGCTTCTCTTTTTCGTCTTAGAGACGAGAGCGTATATGAGAGATTGACCTGTTTGGATAAGAGTGCCTCAGAATCAGAATGGAGCTTCACTTTTTTAAAAGCATAGGGCTATCTTAACTAGGAAGCAATAAGGGGGAGAGAGTGCACAAGATCAAATCTAGATAATGTCCCAAAAAAGGAAAAGTCGAGTGGACCCACCAGTAAAAATATAGAGCTAAGCAAGTATCACTAGCAAAAGCTGAAACGCAAGATCTTTGGACTTTTTGGAATATTCATTAGAAGGAACCATATCTCCATCAGCAAAATCTCTTTTTTGACCACCCCTTAATTGCTCTCTTTCACAATCTCACATTCCTTGGAAGTTCCTCTGTTTAACTAATCGCTCTGTACGTGAGTGAGCTTCCTCTCTTTAAGGCAATGGACGAAACCCCAAATGAGTGTGCATGGATGCATTCTATTAAGGTCACACTGGGTTCTCTTGATCACAGGGAAGTTCAATCATTCATAAGCAGCATTCCCAGCGTCAGCTCTAAGCTTCGAAAACCCAATGACGAAGCTTACTCCCCTAAACTCGTCACCATTGGACCCATTCACAGAGGATCCAAAAGCCACCTTCTTGCCATGGAAGAACACAAATGGCGTTACATGCTGTCCCTTCTTCACCAAACCGAAAATCTTGTTTCTGCCTTAGACAAATGTGGCTCCGTCATTTTCGGCTTAGACGAGCAAGCTATGGTGGTAATATCAGGTATGACCCCCATGAACTTGCAAAGATTATGCTTTTAGATGGTTGTTTCTTGTTAGAGCTCCTTCTTCGATTGTCACCACCAGAGCTCTTGAATTCATTTCCAAATTACGATGCTTCCCACCATCATGCTTCTGATCCTGTAGTTCAGAATCAAAAGGTTTCCTTCTCTGTTCTAACAGACCTGACTCTGCTTGAGAACCAAATACCCTTCTTTGTTATCAAGACATTGGCCAGGATACTTTTTCCCAGTCTCTTCACGATAGATGCTGGTCATCTTGTTTCTGATCTTGAACTTTCCCTCTTCAGGTACCCTTTGATTCGTTGTTCAAGTGTTGCTCACTTTCCCCATCTTTTGCACCTATCCTCCATTATTGACAAAGGACAGAAAGTAAAACAAGCTCACCAAGAACTAGGCGGTGTGCTACTAGATTAAGAGCTTCTGGGGTTACAATTCGACCTGCATATTGTAAAAAGTTGCTTAGATTTGACTTTGGGATTAGATTCAGCAAAGGGGTTCTGGAAATTCCACCTTTGCATATAGTGAACACCACAGAAGTCTACTTGAGGAACTTCATTGCTTGGGAACAGAGTAGAATTGCAATCAACAAGCAGTTCACTTCCTATGCTCTGTTTTTCAAAGGTTTGATCTGTTCTCTTTAGGATAGTGAGCTGCTCGTAGAAAATGGAGTTATAGTAAAAGAAACCAAGATAAGTAACGAAGGTTTGCTTGAAATTTTTAGTACAATTACAGGTGGGGTAAACCAAATGGATTCAAGTTACAGTCAATTGTGTGAGGACTTGAACTCATTCTCGGCAGTGAACCCCTTGAGAAAGTTCTCTATAATGATGTGGCATTGTTGCAGACTGTGTGTTGAATTCAAGAAGTTATTCTACAAACGTAGCTATAGGATATTGATTCGTGACCATATCCCTAATGTATGGAAATTGATAGGAGTAATGGCTGCTACTCTGTTGCTCGCTCTCACTATTATGCAGACCTATTATTCTGCCAAGTAAATTTTGATGATCAAGTTTTACATATTATGCAGACCTATTATTCTGCTAAATAAATTTTGATGACCAAGTTTTACATATAAACTCCATTACTGTGGCAGATAGAAGACAGAGTGATTTTCAGTTTTCATCAGAGTTAGAGTAGAGATAGAGGCAGATCCAACAAACTATGAAGCATTTTTATGTGAGAATGTTTATATTAGGCTATAGAAGATTTAGGTATTATGAATGTGCCAGAGAACCAATATAGAAGTTTTCACTTGATCATATTGCAATACTATTGTCAACCACCAAGTTATCATATGTAAGATATGTAAAAATCCCAGAAAATTGAATCTATAGAAATGCATATACACAAACACTTGATAAAGATATTTCGTTGTTTGATTGCAACCAAAGCATATCTCTTGAACGAAATGATCAGTAATTCGGTATCATACAAGAAGTTAGATAAGACTTGGACTGAAAAAAAGGGGAAAATTAAAGTCCACTTGAGCATAAATGAAGTATAGGAAGAACAGCTTGATAATTATGTTGAGATCTTAGCTAAGCCAAAAGAAAAACAAATTGAAGCAACCGGAAATTATAAGATATCTTTGAACGAGTTTTGGCTCTCAGAAAGTAGTTGCAGACCATTCTTGCGAAGGATCTCTGCTTGAAGCAACAATAGTGCTCCTCTGTGAGCCTTTTGCCCTGTGCTCTCAATGTTCTCATCAGTTGAGGAGTTCATAAGCTTCAAGAGAGAAGCCGCATCAGCCATCTCAATTCCTACATCGATCGAAGGCTCCTCATTGCACAGTTCTCTAAGCCGTTTCACTGTACCTTCTCTATGAACCCTAATTGCTTCGTAGATTCCTCCAATCTTTGGTCTCTTGGATAGTTGTTCAGCCGCCAACAAACGTATCGATCCCAGCTCAATCCGATCCTCTTTCCAATTGAATTTCACTAAGCAATTTAACAAACATGTTAGCTTCATATAAATTGCAGAAAGAGAAAACGACCAGTGAAAAATCGTAACTCACCATAGATTTTCTTGGCTGCTTTTGGCATCTAGTGCCTCGAAATCGATATGATATTTGCTTGCAATGGAAGATGAAGATGGCCTTGTATCAGCGGAATTCTTACTCAAAGCGGAAGGAGGGGAATATTGCTGATTTTCTTGGGCCATAGATTGCTTGATAAGAAGAGGAGAGGAGGAAGATGAGATGTAAGCGAACTCCGACAGGGCATTTGGTTTGAATCTTTCTATGTCGATTATCGTGACCTTCATCTTCAGGGCTTGGCTCCTGGGATTCACAGTAGTTTCCTAATGGCGAAGCAAGAGGCACGAATTTGGCGAAAGCGTTGTTGTCGCTGCTCCTTCTTTTTCTTAGGCTCTGCCTTTCAACAAAGGCAGATTCCTTCATAGCTACGAGACGAGAGACAGTAAAGAGAAAGCCAGGATCTCAATTTTCATGCTTCGCTAACTTGAGAAGACGGAGGGTGCAAGAAATTCGAACGATTTTGCCACAATTAAATGTTATATTCTTTTCCCCTACAATTGATGATCAATATGCTCGTAATGGAAGAAAAGGACAAATTTCTTCTTGTAATTTATATTAATTTCAGCAAACCTGAGATTCTTAGAAAATCTATCATAATCATACTCAACTATTGACACGAGAATCTTTGATATCCTATTATATTATACCTGGAGAACAATATCCCTGTTCAGAGTCATTTCCATTATTGATTTGGTAAAATCCAGTATCAAACATACTTTTATGAAATGAACTTTGCAATGAACAGAAGAATCTTGTAAAACGAAGCACAAAATCATTCTCATTTATTTTGTGGTGGTAAACAAAACTGCAATACGAATACGATGGATTTGAACAATCTTCATTGTTGGATTTGAACATTCGCACATCAACTGTTTGTGATATTGCCACAGATAACACAACGCGCGGAGGCTAATCTTGCAATGACACTTCCCTCTTCTATCGCAGTCACTTTACTAATCTTGTTCCACATGTGGATTGTGTAAGTCTCCCCATCATATAGTAATTCAACAAACCTATTTCCCATCCATTTTGCTTCTATTTCATTTTCTGGCTTCTTGAGCAGCCTGACAATTTTAATCCAATCTACAGGGAAAAATGCTTTTGGAGGCAAAATCATGAGGTTGTATCCTGGGGTGCTTCCAACTCTCTCTATAACTCTGGAAACCAAGTAAGGCCCATTATAACCCCATCGATTCCCATCAAATGTTGTTGCAAATTCTTGCATAAAGTCTATTAGAATTGGATGATGAATGTCAAATATCATTACTGCACCATTTAGTCTTGTCCATTTTCTAGTAGTTGAATCCACACTCTGGGCTCCTACTGCGTTTCTGAAATGTGTGAAATCCTTCAGGATTAACATATCGGCGTCTATATAGACTCCTCCATACCTGTACAACATTGCTAGTCGTATGAGATTGGACAGATTCTGGGACAAGGGGATACTTCCAGGGTCTTTATCCCCGCTTTTAATCTCTTCAAGCCATGATTCAGCTGGAGTGTCCTTGAACAAGAAAGGCAAATCCGGAGTAATCGCAGTAACTTTGAATCCACCGTCAAGAAACGGTTTCAGAATTCTGTAACCACGCAGGGAATCCACGGTGTGTGATAGAATCACCAAGCATCCATCAGGGTAGACTTTGAAGAATGAATCTAGAGTCAGGAATTCCCTTTTCCCAAATGACTTTGCTGGGGATAACCATATAATGTGAAACAATGCAGAACAGTTTTTGTTGAGGAAACTAAGGACTCTCATGTGAAAATTCTGTGATGAATTGTATGGTTTGAGCATATCAAGTTTTGGAAGTTGAGTTCTGAACCATGCCATTCTTTCTTCCCTGGACAAGTTTTCTGGTGGCACCATAGGGTCGTCTTCTTCTTCTTCTTCCTCTTCCTCTGTTTCAAAACTTGGTGATTCAACTGCTGGTGAATCGTCATCTTTTGGAGTTTCTTGTTTGCCAAGAGTTTTCTGAATACTTCTCAGGCCATATGAGGCTCCTGGCGAATTGGACAGGATACTTGCAGCATTGATGACAAGTAAGAAAACCAGAAACATGATGGCGTAGTAAAGAACAGATTTGGCTGTGCGGCTTCTTATCAAGTAATCAAAGGTCTTGTGGGATGTTTTTTCATCTGAAGTAGCCATGACTGATTTGTGGAGAGGTAAGTTTCTATGATGAAAAAAATCGACGCAACTTTAAACATACAAAGAAACTGAAGACCTTTGAGAAGTTGCATATAATGTGAGCTCTCTGAGTAGGGAAGCATCAAACAATTTTAAACATACAAAGAAAGTTTATTCATCACAACTGTATATATCAACACTATATTAGGAAATGGTGGTGTTTAACGTGTCATGCATGGGAAAAATGGAAACCTGTGTCAAATCAGGAAAATTATGTGTCTCCTACATTTATATTTGGATCAGCCCTGAGTATTTAAATTTGGCGCTTTCAGTGTCCATTCCATTAATTATTCGTGTTTTTTTTATCAAGGAATCTACTGATATGTTCAATCTGGTTTAGTGCAGCATTTGTTTGCAGCTTACTTCAATGTCTTTTGCTGCCTTGTTTTTCTATTATTTGCAGCTTACATTTATTTGCAGCATTTATATTCTATTTTGAAATTAATACTTGTTGTTTTTAAACGGGATTTATATTGACAGAAATTTAATGTTGTTCCATCATGGATTGGTCATCTTCATGTGTGAAAAATGTTTCTTTCTTTGTCTTGGACGATCAGTGGCCAAATTAAAACATGGATGTTGATACCATGATAAATGAATTAAGCATCAGCAATTATTGGATCCTCTCAATTAATCCCATGATTTGACTATTTTTTCAACTGATAGATACTAGTCGTTTTTTCTTATTATTTCATAATTTATTTTTGAATTCATTATTAAAAACCTATTTTCATTTTATATTTTTTTTCAAAAGCAGAACATAAAAAGGAAAAAAGAAGAAGAGGAAAATCTAAAACATGTGAAGATAACTAGAGTAACAAAAGGTGAGTTTATATATAAAAAAATTTCTTGTGTCTTAATATAGATTATTCATTTTAGTTTAGATTGTTGAGATCCTTCGACTTAATATTTTATCCCATCCCTCAGTTGAAGAATATAAAATTATAAATTTCATTTTTAATTAAAAAAATAAAAAATATGATTGATTCTTTTGTTCAGACTTCAGAGTAACAAAGGAATTCATATTCTAAGAATTATTAATCATCTGAAGCCAGAAAGTTCAAACCTATAAAACACCAGTAAAATGAGAGATGCTGAGAATTAAGTGAGAACTTGAACCACACAATATATTGCTATCACTATTTAAAGAGAAAGACTGATATAGGACAAGGGCAAAACCATAGATTTGTATTGCCTAACTTGTTCATAAATTAAGCGTAATTTCATTTTTCAGAGCAGAGACAGTTTACAACGCTAGCTCAATATTAAGGCGATTGAAAATGATCGCTGGTCATATTTTGAAATTGCTGGAAGCCATTAGTACGCAGTGCTTTTACAATCTTGCATGATTCACTTAATAGCTTCCCACACTTGTCTATATGACATCCGTTAATCAAATTGATGTCATCATGATTTTTTATGTTGGGGAAAAGTGTGAGGAAAAAGTAAGTTTGTTATTAAAATAACTTATATACTATCTACTCAAATAAAGAGAGCTAATAATAATATATCTATTATACATCTACTGATTCTGTAGGAAGTCTCATTGTTGACAAGCAGTAAATAACTCTGTTTTTTTCCTTTATATAAAAGGCTTTGTTCAATGCAGGGAATACCATCTAATTAAACAGCGAACAAGAAGATACTTCAAAGTATAGTCTTGTGGTGAGAACTCTTGCTGCTTCAAAGATCCTGTTATTGTAGTAGTATCACAAATAAGAATGTTGTGAGAATGATCTTAGCTTGTCATGAAACTTCCCTTTTCAACCTCTAATCATGTGCTTCACTTGTTTCACAGATAATGGTTGTCATCCTATTTGTGCCGCTCCTTTTTTTCCATGTGGTTGATGTTTAGGCTATTTTGAAATGTTTATTCAGATTAAAGTGCTCCGATACCAAATAATCATGCAAATTGATTTGGTTTGCAACCATTTCTCGTTGGATCAAAACTTGTCGATTGGTTGGGAGAATAATGTTTAATGCACATAGATAAACTCATCAAGCATAGCCTATTTGTACAGTGACAGCCAAATATAGTGAAGGCGGCTGAAGAAAGTGAGAAATAATGTGCGTGGTCTCACATCTTTATATATTATGTTATATTATATAATATAATATACCAATAACATAATATGAAATAATATTAAAAGTGAATATACATCTATATAATTAATATATTTATTACAATTAAGAATTTTTTTCTGTTGACACCAATTAAGAATTTCTTAACATTATATGTCATGACCTTAAACAACCATGATTTTGAAATTGAGGAAATGTGGCTTGTAAAACATTAAAAAAGCGCCACATCTAACGATCCATCATCCAAGACTTTGACGTATTATTTTTTATTGCTTTTCTCCATCACCAGTGTCATCATGGCCAATTATTTTATAACTATAATTCATTTATAATTAATTGTGGAACCTACTTGATACTCCACTTTAACTTTTTAAAACATGTGTCCAAACATATTTTTCACTTTCCTAGTAAAAATTATAAATTTTTTTAGTGTATATTATGTGAAGCATTAACAGAAGAACAAGAATTGTTAAAAATTAAAAAAAAAATGATAAATCATTGCTTTAATTTTAATAAAGCGAAGATTACCCCTTTTACAAAAAGTTTTATGCCAAATATATTTAACTGTGACTTTTGCCACTTGGTCCGCCTATGGCACTGCAGGACGACAGAGCTAAAATTTGATGATGGTCTCAAAAAAAGATGATGATTATGATAATTAATTGATCTGTCATCCTCTGGGGGAAAATTAAACAAAAGCAAATTGAAAATTAATAAATACATGGCCAAAAATGTCACACCATAAAAATTGAGGTGTGATCAGTTAAGAATATGAAAAAACTCGTATGTCTTTTGGCCTTCCTTATGAATAAAATTCTGCATTCATATTTACGGATATACTTACAATACAAAATAAAAAGTGTTATACTTTTTACATTAATAAGAGTCATCGACTATCTATAGACATTTTGGAAGAAACTCCCATACAATTGGAGCCTCCCAAAAAGTTCTACAATAGAGCATTTGGCAAAGATCCCTCAAAAGATTCTATGCTCGATACTAGCGAATATACAACATGTATGATGAAAGGCAAGGATCCTATGATCCTATCTATAGTGTATGTAGAGCTCCTAAAATAGAATTTACAGAATTTAATACATAAATTTAAATTTTACATTATTGAAAGGATGACTATTCACACAAGTAGAAAAAGTCCTTTTACGATCGGACAAAAAAGGTCACCTAAGACCGGATCTGGAATCGGTCTTGATACATGCGGTCTTAAAAGTATGCTTTAAAAAATCTGGTCTTAAAAGTACTACTTGTAACCAAAAAAAAAATCTCCAGCAAAGCCAGCCACTACCCCTCCGACAACAACAGCACCGCATCGAACGCCTAGCTCAATGGCTGGTGCACCGACGTCACCACCGTTTTCCCCTTCCGCGCCAGCGACCTCAGAGTGGTCATTACCCGCTGTGACACTGTTGAGTCAAATAATCTGCAAAAGAATGGGGGAGATTACCGAAAGCGCGCATGACGGTGAACAAATCCCAAATTAAAGGAACCTAGATTCATAAGAGTAAATCTTGATAATTCAAAAAATGAATTTAAAAAAGGAACCTAGATCCAAACGATTCCACAGATTGATTAAAGCATAGTTCTTTCTATTTCTAAAATCATCGACAAAAATGAATCAAGAGTTCGAATCACTTGACAGGATAGATCTGTTCTCAAAAGGGCATAAACTCAGTCGATTAACAGGAAAAAAAAAATTTGCTTCACAATCCAATATCATATTCGGTGATTTTTAGAGAAAAAAACATTACTTACCCATCAACTTCGAATTCTGGAACCATTTCTAGAAATAGCGGTTCATCACCGTCCCTACCCAGAAAAAAATAAAATAAAACAACGAACAAAGAGATTTTGTTAAAGAAACGGAAGAGAAACAGATCTATCATTTAGAGAAGGAACAGAAGAGAAAGAACCTATCGGAGCTGAAACTGTGCGATGAGGACGAGAGAGAAAAGAGAAGAGATGGAGAAGATGAAACTGTGCATGCGATGAGGACGAGAGAGAAAAGAAAAGAGAAGAGATGGAGAGACGGTTCGATGAAATTCAATGTTTGGCACTTCTTTGATGAAAAAGATAAGAGATGGAGAGACCGTTGATTATTAAAATTAGGTCTTAAAAATATAATATCTTAAAAGTCAGACTTTTAAGACCGGATTTTTGAAATATTAGGTCTTAAAAGTAATATTTTTTAAACCGGGTATTTTAAAAGTCCGGTCTAAAAAGTTTTTTATATTTACAAATCATCACCGCTTATACTTTTAAGACCTAATGTTTTAAAAGTCCAGTCTTAAAAAGTTCTCTATATTTATGAAACTGCCACAACTTATACTTTTTAGACCTAACGCTTTAAAAGTTCAGTCTTAAAAAACTGCCACTGCTTATACTTTTTAGACCTAACCTTTTAAAAGTCCGGTCTAAGAAGTTCTTTATATTTACGAAATTGCCACCGCTCATACTTTTAAGACATGATCCTTTATAATCCGGTCTAAATGAGGCGATCTTAAAACTCATTTTTGTACTAGTGTCTGGATCGTGCTTCAACTCCAATTTAGTACAAAAGCCCCACAATGATGAGTAAGAATACAAGTTTAGTTACGCTATCTGAGCCCAAAATATTTTTTGATGAATGATGTCTTATTTATAAAATTTAGGGTTAAGTACCAATTTTGCCCATGAAGTACGCGCCCAGGAGCAATTTTATCCCTTAAGTTTTCGAAGGAGCAATGTTGTCCTTCCATTAGAAACTCTAACGGTCAACGTTAGTCGATCGTTAGTTGACCGTTAGGGTTTCTAAGGGAGGGGCAACATTGCTCCGTTTTGATACTTTAGGGGTAACATTGCTACGTTTCGGACGAAGCAATGTTGCCCTCGAAGTATCAAAACGGGCAGTGTTGCCCCTCTGTTAGAAACCCTAACGGTCACCGTTAGTTGATAGTTAGGGTTTCTAACGGAGGGGTAATATTGCTCCGTTTTGATACTTCAGGGGCAACATTGCTCCTTCGAAAACTTAAGGGGCAAAATTGCTCCTGGGTGTGTACTTCAGGGGCAAAAATGGTACTTAACCCTAAAATTTAATAAAATATTGAAAATACTAATAATTTAAACATAGTTAACCTTGAATAATAACATGACAATAAATTTCAATTTCTACAACATAATGTCATAAGTATAAATGAAACTCTATAAAGGATTATTAATTATATCCAAGTATGTAATAAAACAAATTGTCTAGCAGAATCAGTTTAAAACGATAATTTTTAAATCTCATCTTTTAGTAGGACTTCAATAAAACGGAATAACAAGTGTGGGCACACAATCCACAAAGATAACTAACCAAGCGCTACTCATGACTATGAACACAAGCGTGGACACATGATCTACGAGGGTGAGTAACAAAACAAGCGCTAAAGACGAGGCCACAATTTTTATTAGTTGAATTTATAAAATTAGAGAAGTTGGTTAACAATTTTTAATTAATTTTCCATATTTTGTTATCTTATATCTTATCTTCATTAGAATTTCATAACCACACTTCTCACTTTTTTTTTTTGAAAATTCAACTCATAAATTTTTTTCCTCCACTCTCCCCCCCCCCAAAAAAAAAAACAAAAAAACAAAAGCACACATATGTTAAAAATTTATTAATGTATGGAAGCCCTTTTGTATATTGTTACCATCACATGAAAATTTGATGATTATGATAATTAATTGGGGCTCCTCCTCAAAGATAAATGAAACAAATGTCAACTTGAAAATTTATATATAAACGGCCAAAAGTAAAATACAATATAAATATTGTAAAATATTTATAAATTATAATACGCCCTCCATCATTGATACTCTCGTTGACATGTGACTTGATGCCCAATAACAGAATATATCTTTAATTGTCGCTTTTCTCTTTCCTTTTTGGCCAACCTAAGCAAATATATCTAGATCTTGAACATGATACAATGTAAATATTGTGAATTTGCAGCGCTTGATGACCAATCCTAAATAAATGTTCCTTACGAACAGCTTCCTTACACGCTTTAGCGATATTTATTATATATATATGATATGGGGATTTTGTCTAGATTGACTGTCGAGGTAGAGATGAGTACTGATAGTTGCTGAATCTCAACTTTTCCTATGCTTTCCAGCTTCCTTCTTTTTTTAAATAAACGTCTGTTAGAAGCCTCAAAAACCCAGATGAGATGGAAGGTGAGGTGTTAAAAATCTCAGGGCATAAGTGATGGATAAAGTGAACAAAATTGGAGCCACTTTGCACATTATTAATGGGGTAAATGTGTAAAAATGTATATGTGCTTTATCCTTAAGAGCGTCCAACACTAAATACTTTTTTTTGGTGCAAAATTACTCATGTGGTTACATTTTGGAGCAAACGTCACGCCCACCGTACGTTAATTCAGCAAACGTTCGTCCGTTATAGTCTCTGCTAATTCAGAATCTTCACTTCCTCCACAAAAGAGAGGCAATCTAAACGACAAAGGCCTAAGAAACTAGGCTTTGCACAATTTGGAACTCTCAATTTACAAACCAGGAAACCATTTATTCACAACCCTCAATATGTTACACACCTACCGGCCTCACCCTTTCGGATGGCGGGTAGTGTGATCTTTTACTTTACTTCAATTTTAAATTATTTTCCCATGTTATTTTATGTCATTTAGCATAGTATTAGCAGCAATACATACACCGGTTTAGACAACTAAATACTGGTAAGAGAAAATGCGAGAAGATACATTTCCCTGGAGGGATTAAATATACAGTCATCCCACATCACAACTCCCAAAATAAATACTTGAAAATATAGTCATCTGGGAAACCATAATAAATAACCAAAAGGAATCACCGACATCCTTCACCATACTAGTCCAGCTCCAGAGCCTTACCTTTGTCTCTTTGCTCTGCTCCAGATGAACTGCCAGATGGCTTAAAAGGGGCTGGGATTCAAAATTTGAATCCCAGAGTAACCGTTAATCTCATAGAAAATGTGTGAACAATGCATGTAAGAAAAACCATAAATAAATAAATACCACATAACATTATGTATTAAGGCGTACAGCCAAATCCGGAACTAGTAGTCCTAATAGCACACATCACGAATACGGCAAATGGTCCTAATAGAACACAAAGACCACCGGCACAAGACACAAGCAAAGCCCTTTATGCACACAACATGTTCCGGTTCCAGAGCGCTTGGAAATGAATGATAACTAAATGTATGCAATTTCAAGGTAAAACATACATACACAAGCCACACAAAGTATATGAGGATTAAGGTTACTACCTGGTAGTCGACCACAAATATAAATGAATTTTTCCAGTGCACAATATCACAAATAGTCCTAAAATAACAAAATATAAATATAATTAATTCCTCCTTAGTAAATATTTCCTTCTGATAATTTAAAATAAGCCCAATTCATGTATCGATATTTACTAAATTCCTTTTCCTATTAAAGAATTTAATACGAGCTTATATTCCCTCTATTTTCGTCAATTTCCAGGAATTTCCAGCAAACAGTAACTGATCTTCAAAAATTCACAGTTAAATCTATAAAACTCCTTTTGGGTTGATTCTGAAGCCTAAATGACTCTTAATATGTCTATTTTCAACCAAAAATGCTATCTTGGGCCAGACTTAAACAAAAATCCGTTTATAACTCAAAATGTCCCTGTTGTCCGAAATAAAGTCCAGAATCAAAGGGTCATTTTCAAAAATTAATTTCTCTTAGCACAAAACTCAGAAAAATACATGTTACCTATCAAATTAAAGCTTATTATGTCTACTTTAGTCTTGTAAAATTTCATTCCAATTGGACTTCATTAACTACCCCAAACAGTTATTACAAGATGACCGCCCAGATTGGAAGCCCCAAAACAATTTCAGGTTAACGTACAATTCAATCCCAGAGCTTCCAAAATTCCTATCAAACATCTACCCCACACAATTTTTCGTTTTGAACACAATGGAATCATCAAAATGAGAAAAATCTCACTCCTTAACCATGCTCTGATCAGACCGAAACTAAAGTTCAAAATCACCAAAGTTGTTTTGCAATTTACTCTTCAAGAATACCTTGTTTTGGTTCTAAACCACTTTCCATCTTATTATTTAGGTCATGAACAAACTTTAGCTCATTTTGGTAAATTTAGAAAGCATCTCCCCTTGGGGTTCCAACCGTCCAAAGTGTGAAGAGAGCAAAGAAAGACCACCACAAATGCCAAACACATTAAGAAGGCTAAAGAAACAACTTACCTTGATCTTGTTTGATGATTTTGCAAAACTTCTCCCTTCTTGACTTCACAAGACCTTCGGCCAACCTTATACCAACACCACACAAATTAAAGTGCTTTAAGAGATTAAGAGGTAGATGGAAGGAAGAACATGAGGAGACAAGTCCAAAGTTCAAGAGATTACCTTAGATTTCTCAAGTTTTTTTTTCTTCCTCTTCCTACCTCTCTCACGCCTTCACACTCTCTATTGTATGCCCATATTTTTTTATCCAGCCAAAATGAATAAATGAAGTATAAAATCATTGATTAAAGGAGGGTTTAAGTCGGTGGAGGAGGTGGGAATTATCATTGGGCATTAACTTCTAATTTAATTACAATATGCTATATGGTTGCTTTGCAACCTTAATATTAATTCCCTTTGTCCTTTTCGTTGGTTTTTTTTTTCTTTTGACCGAAATGAATGGAGTGAGATGGGAATTAATAGGCCCTAGGTGAATTCCGCTGGAGCTATGGAAGAGTTTAATTTAACCTTATGGCTCTTCATAATTACATTTGTACTCACTACTAAACAAATTTCCATCATGTGCTTAATTTCATGTGACGATTCTTCTTCTCCTTCTTGATGCACACTTGGCCAAAACTTATAGGCCCTTTTCTTCCTTAATTAGCTTCTCTAGGCCATAGAATATTGTTTTTAAAATTTCTAGACCAAAATTATCCCTTACAATTTCTCTTCAAAATGTAGGGGAAAATGCCCTAAATTCCAAATTTTGATTTTATAATTATTTGGGCCAAATTTCACTTTATATAATTCCTTATATATCCACCTTTATAAATATCATTTTGGTCGAAAATAATTGCCCAAATAAAGTAATTGGATATTAAACACAAGTATCCCATCCGTGCCAACATGTATCTCAAAATTTTCGGTTTTAGCGAAATCAGGTATTTCGGGTAAAATCGACATTTTAGTCAAAATCCATCATTCCTCTTCTCCAAATGCAAATACATTATACATGGAATTTGTCATAGAAAAATTAGGATATTACACAATATGC
Organism: Acacia melanoxylon; assembly: GCA_019022615.1. NCBI lineage: Eukaryota > Viridiplantae > Streptophyta > Magnoliopsida > Fabales > Fabaceae > Acacia > Acacia melanoxylon. The sequence continues at coordinate 455,997 of JAFJYJ010000090.1, forward strand.
CTGAGTCGACGCCATGTGAGCAATTAAGTCGACAACACGTGTGCTGCAGCTTTACACACAAAGCAAGCATTCGCTAATTAGATACCAATGGATTAGTAATTGTCCTGAGAAAGCACCCCTTAACCCTTCCCTTACCGGCCAGCTGTAAAGATGCCGCTACCCTGCACTAGTAAGAAATCATGTGCCAAAAACAACAAGAAGAAAGATAAATTACCGGTAACCTCACTCGTTGCCATACCAAGCAACAAGCAAAATCACCAGGATCGAAAGCCATGGATAGAAATCATTGTAGCAAAATCACAGAACAAAAGCAAATTACAGAACTCAAATCTCCTGCTCAAAAAAAAAAATCGAAAGAAGAAATCACCAGAGATGATGCAAATCGACCCAAGATCTGGCGAGTTTCAGGATCAGATGGCTTGAGCGGATGAGTTTCAATGGCGACGGAAAGCTATCTCGGGCAGCGGAATGTGGCTCGTGTATGCCTAGAAATGGACTGTGCAATGCAAGCGAGGCAACGCGATCGGATATTGGTGACACACTCTCAGACACACTATAAAAAAGAGAGAGGACTTGAAACTCGTTTATAGCAGCTGAGACTTTCGGGAGGTAGATCGTTTGGCAGGAAGAGGAGGTGTGAGAATTAATTTCCTAGTAAATGCCAACTTGAGACTGTCCTGAGATGAGCAGAAGAGTAGAGGAGGTATGGATTAATTTCGCCTTTAATGGGACTGGCACCACAGGACAACGGGTTAGCTGGTTTTGTCAGGAAGAGGAGGTGTGAGATTAAGAAGAACACGGTGCAGGTGAAAGCAAAGACGAACGTTTGCTGAATTAATGGTAGGTGATGAGTACTTTTGAATCAAAGAAAAAAAAACATTTGGTATTGGGCACTGGATAAAGTACATATGCATTTTTGCATCTTTACCCTTATTAATATTGCCTGCCCGCTTTCATATCCATTGACTGTCCGCTTTCATATCCATTGACTGTTACCTTCAAATGTAATGACCGTGCGCTGGCCTGAAAATGTAATTCAAACCTCAATCATGTAACATAATAATATAGAACGAGGAAATGGAAGAATTGAACACGAAAAGAGAGAAAGTAATTAATTGTAAATTTGATGATAATTAATTATTTAATTATCAATAGAGGCAACTCGAAGGGAATTAATTAGGGACTGAGTTTTAAAATTGGCTTTCAAAATCCAGCATATTCTTGCTAAGTACCATGAGGAAGATGTTGAAAGAATCGGGAAAGACTTGTGCATTTTTATAATTAGTCATTTTATAATACTATCACTTATTGCAAGTTTGCAACTCAATTAGTGATTTTGTTTTATTAGTTCAGTTCACGGGGATGTAGTCCATGGGAATCTTGCTGGCTCCAAATAATTATTGTGACAACATATATAGAGCTTGAACATAAGACTATCGATGAAGTTGAAACGATCAACAACCAGCCAGTTCAAGTGTTTGGTAGTTTGAGTTATTTTTTTTATTACCTAACTCGATTGGTGAATTTGACAGCATGACAATTAACATAATAATTAATTGTAGCCCAGATGAAATGTTTAGAATATAGAATTGAATAATTGTGGCGCACAGAGTCCACTGGTTGTATTGTTATTTATAGTGGGTTAGAAACCCTAAAATGTATAAATAGAATTACATCCGTATCCCGTACGTTTTACCTTTACAAAGATATACAACTGATTGGGCTAACTATACAACTTGGGCCCTATAGCTCGTAAGCTTTAGTGTATTAACGTTGGGCTTGCTCACTCTATTTGTTTCAACAGGCCCCGCAAACGAGGGATAGGTGGCTGAACAATCCCAAGTTTGGATCTAAATTCACTAAACCGTGAGTGAGACAAAGCCTTCGTAAAGAAGTCGCTATCGATCCATCGAGGGTACATATCTCACCGACAATTCTTGTGCAAGTACCTTATCTCTGACGAAGTGCACATCGAGTTCGATGTGTTTGGATCTGGCATGGAACACTGGATTAGCAGCGAGTGCCGCGGCGCTGAGATTATCACACCATGCTATTGGGGGTTCCCGAAGATGAAGTCCGATCTCAGCTGTGAAGGATTGAAGCCAGGAAAGCTCAGATGAGAGATCTGCAAGCGATCGATACTCGGATTCAGCGCTTGATCTGGATACAACACGTTGCTTCTTCGATGACCAAGAAATGAGAGAGTCACCGAGATAGACACAGTAGCCACCCATCGATCGCCGATCATCCGGACACACGGCCAGTCGCGTCGAGAAACCTTGTAAGGTGAGATGATCGCTTGGTCTGATATGCAAAGCAAAACTTGTTGTTCCTTTGAGATACCTGAGAACTCGTTTTAGAGCTTGCCAGTGAACACTTGTGGGACAGCTTAGAAACTGACTTAGCTTATTTACTGCAAATAGTATGTCCGGTCTTGTGTTCGTTAGGTATTGTAGGGCTCCAATAATTTTTTTCGTATTTGGTAGCATCTTGAGCAAAGATTCCATCATCTCTAGACGAGTTTTATTGATCACCATCGGTGTAGGTACATGGGGAGCTATTTTGCATATGACTGCGACACAAAATATTCGTATGTAATTTTCTTGTTTCAAGTATAGTCCTGTCTCATCTCGATATGCTTCAATACCTAGGAAATGATGTAGTTGTCCCAGATCCTTTAAGGCAAACTTGTTATTCAGTTGCTCTACAAACATGTCTATCATTTTTACTGAGTTTCCAGTAACTATGATGTCATCAACGTATATGAGAACGAACATGACATACCTTTCATGTCTGAGAAAGAACAGGGAAGAGTCACACTTTGAATGTATAAAGCTCCAACCTTGTAAAGTTGATTTTAATTTATCAAACCAGGCCCTTGGTGCTTGTTTGAGCCCATATAAGGCTTTATGTAGAAAGCAGACATGGTTAGGATGTTTGGAGTCAAGAAACCCTTCAGGTTGTTTCATTAGAACCACTTCTTGCAACTCACCGTTAAGAAAAGCATTATTTATGTCCATTTGTCTTATTTGCCAGTTTAGTGTAACCGCAATAGTGAGAATAAACCTCGAGTTGAGGACTTCAAGACTGGATGAATGTTTCATCAAAGTCAATACCGGGACTTTGTTGAAATCCTTTAGCTACTAATCTAGCTTTGTGTTTTTGAAATGACCCATCCGAGTTGAACTTATTTTTGAGAACCCACTTACAATCCACTAGGTTTCTCTCGTCCACCGTAGGGAATTAGTTTCCAAGTTCGTTTCTTGATCAAGGCATGATATTCTTCTTGCATTGCATGTCTCCATTCATCACGTTTGAGAGCTTCTTTTTCGTAGTAGGAACTGCATCTCCACTGTTCTCGTTGCTACTTTGTACCAATATAAGGCCATTTGTGTTTGACAACACCGGTTTGCTTCTAGTCACCATGGAGTGCTGATTTTGCATTACAATTTGTTTATTTGCATTTTCCTCTGCTTCTTGATTTGTGGCATTGTAGTGAGATGGTGAAACTGAACCACTTGTAGTAGGACTAACTACATGTTCTGCATCCTTTTCAGAATTATCATCCGAGTGTGTGGATGAGGAGGAGCTGGTGTGATTAGGAGAACTATCAGCTGGCATATCTGGGATTGCATTCTCGGTTTGCTGTTGAAGTGGTTCAGAGAGATCTACTGGTTGTGACATAGACTCAGGTATGGGAATGTTAAATGAATTTTGAGTGTAGGAGTAGGTTCCTTCTTCAGAGATCTTCCTTTTGTTAATGAAACGCAAACAAAGGGAAATTGATTCATTGAACTCAACATGTCTAGATAGATAAATTCTCCCAGTGGAGCTTAGGCATTTATATCCTTTGTGTGAGTTGCTATATCCCAGAAAGACACATTTAGAAGTCCGAAAATCTAGCTTGTGTTGGTTGTAGGGTCTTAGGCAGGGATAACAAGCGCGTAACCGAACACCTTGAGTCTGCTATAATCTGGAGTTTTACGGAAAAGCTTGAAATGAGGTGAGATTCCACCTAGAATATGAGTAGGCGGTTGATTTATCAACGCTCGTTCTTTGTATGAAATGCTTCCCACCAATAGTGGAGAGGCATTTTTGCTTGAGCAAGTAAAGTAAGTCCCATTTCGGTTATATGTACGTGTTTTCTTTCGCTCTTCCATTTTGAGAGGAAGTATGTGGACATGAATGTCTGAAATGTATACCAGCCTCTTGTAGTACTCTAGAAAAACTCCTGTATTCTCCACCCCAATCACTTTGGAGTATTTTGATTTTTCTATCAAACTGATTTTCAACAAGGTTTTTGAATTGAATAAACACATTCAAAGTGCCTCATCTTTAGTCTTGGTGGAAAAATCCATGAGAATCTGCTATAATCATCAAGAAATAAGATGTAATAACGAAAACCATTCAAAGAGGCCATAGGTGCAGGTCCCCATAAGTCTGTATGAATTAATTCAAGAGGTTTGGATGCTTGTGATTGAGAGGCTTTAAAAGGTAGAGAATGAGATTTTCCATATTTGCAAGACTCACAAAATGTAGCTTCACTGTTACTAACTTTAAAATTACAAGCACTAATGACTTGATTGAGAACTCTATCACTAGGATGTCCAAGTCTACAATGTAACAAGTTTCTATTGATACTAGAACTATTAGATACTGAACTAACAGCTTCTTTTGTTGATTGAACAGCTTCTTTCTCCACAGAAAACATCAAATCAGCAGTACTGCATCTGTCAGTCCCTCTGGAGACCTTGAACATGCCTTCTTTAGTTGGTATGCCTTGCAACATTATCTCCCCTGTTTCCTGTTCCTTCACAGAAAATCCATTTTTATTAAAAACAATATCGCATTGTTGTCATCACCACTTTGTAAACACTTAACAAGTTCTTTTTAATTCGGGTGAATAAAGAATATTATTGGTGAACAATTTTATCATTCACGTTTGATAAAGTAGAAGAGCCAACTTTTGCAACTTTCAGCTTGTTACCATTGCCTACTACCAGATTCATCTTACCCTTAGGATCATTAGGATTATCAATGCGATTGATGTCATTGGTAACATGACTAGTTGCTCCACTGTCCAGGTACCAAGCATCATCATCAACAGTCTCAGGAGTAGCCCAAAGAGGGCGAAATCAGCACTTTGTTTGAGCCGGAAGGAACCAAAGCAGAGTTGAACTTCTTCTTGTCAGGTTTCACAAAAGACTTGTCAAACCTATAGAAACAGTGTTCTACTACATGTCCATATCGTCGCATAGGCGACATTTAGGCTTGTTTTCTCCATAGTTGTTATTGTAGTGTCTCGCCTCCACCTCTTCTACCATAGGTGTTCCCGCTCTTCCTCGATTACCACGATAGGAGCGATTTCCATTCCAGTTTTGGGTAGGTGGACGTTCTGTCTTAACTAGATTTGCATAATTGTTTGAGATAGAAAGCTTAGAGAGTTGATTCAGCTGGTCCATCCTGCTTTCATAGGTGAGAAGGGAGGATTGAAAGCCAATCCAGCTTAGATCATCGATTTCTTTGCTCAGCTGGACAACAATTGGATTATACTCAGCATCAAGGCCTGCAAGGACTTGGATGAATAAATCTGGAGGCGAGATGGAACAACCAGCAACAGTGAGTTGTTCAGAAAACCCTTTCATTTTGACAAGGTAATCTTTCATTGTCATGGAGTCTTTTCTGGTACGCTGAAAATCTGATTTAAGCATAAGAATCCTTGATTTTGTCTGAACACCTGCAATTTCTTTTGCAGCTGCCCATAAACCAGCAGCAGTAGACACATCAGTCATTTGAGAGGACACTTCTAGTGTCATGGTATTTAATAGCCAGCCAAACACAAGTTGGTCTGCAGCTACCCAATCTTCAAAGTTGGGATTGAGAGTAGTTTTTCCATTTTCATGAACAAACTGAGATGGACAGGATTTTGACCCATTGATGAAGCCTTCAAGTTTGTGTCCCTTAATAATGGGTAACACATGAGTTTGCCAAATAAGATAATTTGTTCCATCCAGCTTGACAGAACACACCTGAGAAATGCTGTTGTGTGAAGAGGGCTTTGACATAGCCGCTGCCGATGCAAGAGAAATGGCTTCAGATTGCTTCTCTGTGGGAGTACCGGTGGAGGAGTCTTGGGTCCCTTGGTCAGTCATGGCTGCTAGCTGAAAGGCTCTGATACCAAGATGAAATGTTTAGAATATAGAATTGAATAATTGTGGCGCACAGAGTCCACTGGTTGTATTGTTATTTATAGTGGGTTAGAAACCCTAAAATGTATAAATAGAATTACATCCGTATCCGTACGTTTTACCTTTTTACAAGCATATACAACTGATTGGGCTAACTATACAACTTGGGCCCTATAGCTCTGTAAGCTTTAGTGTATTAACGTTGGGCTTGCTCACTCTATTTGTTTCAACAAGCCCTCTAGATAATGAAGAATTAAGCACTACCGGACAGATCCAAAGTTTCATATTCATGATAATTATTGTGTAATCTCCAAACAAACAAAAGCCACTTGATAATTCATAAATAGACCTACTCACATGTACTATATGGAAATAAATGTTTGGAATACGAATTGTTTGTAATTGTTATTTGAGGGTTATTTCTTAAGAACCGTCATTTTTTTTAAATTAAATAAATGACGATTGTTAGCTACAACTGTTACTTTTATGTTTGCTCGGATTCTACCTCACAATACAAGATTGTGCGTATAATTAACTATTATGTTTATATATCCGTACACGACCTCCACCTCGACAAACATAATATTTATTAGCGATAACCGTCATTTATTAGACATTATAAATGCCCCAATCTATAGTAGTGTATGTTTCATTTGTTGTGCTCACCATGAGAAACTGGATTCATACACACACACAATGAACTTGTAAAATCCAAATCACAATTACACAATTATTATCTAATGCATTATAAATAACAGGGTTTCTGGGCTCTATGATTAACCAAATAAAACCGTCTTATTGGCATAGCAGAAGTGAGAAACTTCTTACACAGTACCAGGAGATTGAACAAAAGGAAATAAAACTAGTAGAACATAACACTGGTAATTAACTTGGCGAGAGTAGAGATCGATGGCCTAAAACTCAATAAGCTTCTTATATATTACAGAAATTTTTCAAACAGTTCTTGGCTCTTAGAGAGTAGTTTCAGTGCATTGTTGCGAAGGTGGTCGGCATGAAACAACAGCTTTGTGGCCTCCACAGCCTGTTTCAAGACGGGCCCAATCTTATCATCGTCGTCGTCGTGGTCATCATCACAAGAGGGTCTCTTGGTCGTCATCAGCTTCAAAAGATACGCTGCACCAACGATCTCAATCCCCACGTTCACCGTCGGCTCCTTCATACTGCACAAATCTTTCAGCCGCTTCATCACTATACTACTTTCCGGCGCTCCTTTCGGATCTTTCAGATTGAAAAACCGAAAAAGGTTAGTTAATTAATCTTGCTAATATGATATATATATACACACACACACACACATATATATATATATATATTAGGAGACGAGGACTGCAAACTAGGAACTCACCATTTGAGAAAGATAACCTTATTGGAACTAGAGCCTGGGGATTAAAAGAGACTTTGCTATAAACGGTTTCTGGAGATGCTCCGTCATGAACGGCACTAGTGTTAGATGGTGAAGTATCTTCCTTCAGTTTCTTTTTCGGTGGTGGATCCCCTGAATAACGAGGTTTTCCATAATTGATAAAATTATTCGCGAAATCTTCAACAGAATCATCAGCATCTTCGCCTTCGATATCATCATCCACAGACTTACCCAAATCACCATCTTCTTCGGGGTGTTGACGTTTCAGGTTCGTCATGTCTCAACCTCAACCTCAACCTTCAATGACACACCCTCGATCTCTCTCTCTCTCTCTCTCAATTAACTGCTGCTTTTATACTTAGTTTTCATCTTATACATACTCCACCAGCTCATCCCTATGAAACAAAATATAAGCAATCACTTGGGTTTATTTTTAATTGTATACATTGAGACAACTAGCTCCTTGTTGGAGAGATTTTTATGCTTTCATGTCTCTCTCTTTTAAAATATCCACCGCCAACAAAACAATAGAAATTATTTTTACAAGCAGTGAATCAAAGCGTTTAAGTTCTTAACTAATTAACCTATATAGGCAATTTATTTCAAATTTTAAAGTTGGGTTTTGTTGCTTAACTGACACTACACTACGAACCTTTCTAAAACATTTTTAGGTATGACTCTGATCCTATTTATAAGTTCAAATTACTTAATTGCCACGTACCAAGCAAAGTTAGTTAAATTAATATACATGAACTAAATTGATTAAAAAAATACAACTTTTCCATTATTTATAAATGAGTATTTGTCATCTCTTTCTTTTGTTTCTATCTTTAATAGAGTAAAATTGTAATACTATCATTTATTACTCTTAAAGTGGATTTATAATAAAGATCAATTTTTTTTTTCTCAAATTAAAATTATTAATAGGATATAAGCGGCATGACATCATGAGTTCAAACCTTGTACAACGCATAATATATGCGAGTCCATATTGCGTAAATATTTATTTTTTCATGGTTGGGCCCTTATAAGTCAGATCCTTCATTTGCATTAATGCAGTGAGTACATAGTTGGCAGCCTAAATTTTTGCCGTGAGTAGTCTGCAAAATAAATGGTTAGACTGATTTAGTTGGCAAAAACAATTAGTGCAGTGAGGACAGCTACGTCACCTAAATGAGCACAACACTATGGGAAAATTTCACTTCCTCCCACTATCAACATTTAATATCAAACATCTCCAAAACCTTTTAAAACTTCATCGCACCGTTAAGATAAAATAAAATATATTTTTTGTAAAAAACAATTATGTCATTGCATTCTTTTTTTAGAAAAAAGGGGCATATTCGCCTAAGCTCCGGTGGTTGGCTGCTTGAGCTCTAGCCGCAATTGGCAGCTTGGCCGCACCGGCTTCTAGAGCGAAGACGCTAGCGGCAGTCGACGGAATATTTAGTTTAAAATCACATTATTATAGTTGAGAATCTTCATATTTCAGTTGTTAATTCATATATGGATATTTCCATTATTTCTGGGACTTATTAATTTCTTTATGTTTCTTGTAAATCTTTATATTTTCATTGTACATCTCCCTATTCTAGTTGTTAATTTATGTACGGATACTTCCATTTATGAGACTTGTTAATTTTCTTAAGCTTCTTGTAAATTGCCATATATATTTTGGTTGTAAACCTCCATATTCAATTGTTAATTACCTTAACATAATAACATTAACAAGCCCTAAAAATGGAAGTGTTTATATATGAGTTAATAGCAGAAATACGGCGACAATTGACAATGAAAATATGGCGATTTACAAGAAACATATGAAAATTAACAAGTTTCATAAAAGAAAGTGTTCATATATGAATTAACAAGTGGAATAAGGAGATTTACAACAACAACAACAAAGGGTGATTTACAGTAAATATATGGGAATTAACAAGTCTCAAATGGAAGTGTGCATATATAAACTAACAATTGACATATGAAGATTTTCAAGTAACATAAAGTGATTTACAGCTAAATCTTTTGGTGGCCAACGTCACCTCACCTCTGGTGGTTGATGCTCTTGGCAAATGGCCAATGACGGTCGGAGTTCCGATGGAGGGGCCTCCATAGCTCTAGCAACTGTGGACCAATTTTTTTTAAAAAAGTAATGACATAATTATCTTTTTATCCACAAATTTTAAATTTATTTTAGTCCTTGAAGTGTCGTGATGTTTCAAAATTATTTTGGATCTATTGCATATTAATTCTCTACCGTGGGGCGCAATCGAATTTTCCAAAATAAGATATGTTTGTTGTGTTGGTGGCCTGTGGTGGATAGAATTAATGATGGAGTCGGGCCCTTTTTTTTTTTGTTTCTTAATTTCTTCATTTTCTTTTCAGAGGACAAGGAGTAATTTAATTTAATTTTACCCCTTACCTACTTTTTTAAAAAAAATCAAACTACGCATCATTAATTCACAATATAAAAATAATGGTGTACCGGTCTTTGCATGTATAATAATAACAAAAATGGTATCAATATATACTAGATTCAATTGAATAATTTGAAGAAAAAAAATTAATTAAGACTAATTTAGTCCGATTTATGGGAAAGAGAATATATATGTGTATTTTTTGGTTCTATTTATGAGGCACCTCATTAAATTTTTTTATATAAATATACAATTTTACCCTTCATTTATTATTATGTAGATTGTTAAAAGGGTAAAGTTGGAAAGTTGTTGACTTTTAAGCCATATTAATGAAGTTTAAGATTTTTCTTGATTGGTGTGAAACACGTTGGAAGTGTCATATAAATATAAAACTAAAGAAGTATTTATATTTATCATTTGCTCTCTAAATTAATTTGTCTAACTTATAAATAGATATACTCCTTTGGTCTTATTTATATAGGGTAGAGAGAAATTTTTTAATATGAAGATATAATTTTTTTCATTTATTTATTATTATATTGCCTTTATTCTCATTAAAAATAATGTATACAATTTTATACCTAAATATAAATCACTTAAGATGATATTAGTATGAGGTTATGAGTTCAAACGATGAATAAGGCATAATAGATACCCAAGTCATGACGAAAATATTTCAAATTTCCCTAAAACATAATAACGAATGAATTTTGGGATCAATATATGCAAGTCCATATTGCGTAAATATTTATTTTTTCATGGTTGGGACCTCTTAAGTCATATCCCTCATTTGCATTATTGCAGTGAGTAGTGGGCAAACTAAATTGTTGCCGTGAGTAGTCCGCAAAATAAATGGTTAGACTGATTAGTTGGCAAAAATAATTAGTACAGTGAGGACCGCTACGTCACCTAAATGAGCACAACACTATGGGAAAATTTCACTTCTTCCCACTGTCAACATTTAATATAAAAAACCTCCAAAAAAAATTTAAAACTTCATCACACCTTTAGAACTAAAATAAAATTAATTTTTTTATTTATAGAATAAAGACAATTATATTATGTTATTGCATTATCTTTTTTTAGAAAAAAGGGGCATAGTCGCTAGAGTTCCAGTGGCCTGCTGCTGGAGCTCGGAGCTCCAGCTGCAATTGGCAATTTGGCTGCACCGGCATCTGGAGTGGAGACCCTAGCGACAATCGACAAAATATTTAGTTTTAAATCACATTATTTTAGTTGTAAATCTTTATATTTCAGTGTTTAATTCATATATAGACATGCCCATTTATAGGACTTGTAAATTTCTATATGTTTCTTGTAAATCGCCATATTTTCATTGTGCATCTCCCTATTCTAGATGTTAATTTATGTACGGACACTTTCATTTATGGACTTATTAATTTTCTTATGGTTCTTGTAAATTGCCATATTTTCGTTGTGAACCTCCATATTCACTTGTTAATTACCTTAACATAATAACATTAACGAGCCCTAAAAATGGAAGTGTCATATATGAATTAATAACAGAAATATGAACATTGACAATAAAGATATGGCCATTTACAAGAAACATATGAAAATAAACAAGTTTCATTAAAAAGTGTTCATATACGAATTAACAAGTGGAATAATAAGATTTACAACAACCAAAAAATGGTGATTTACATGAAATATATGGGAAATCAACAAATCTCATAAATGGAAGTGTCCATATATAAACTAACAATTGGCATACAAAGATTTTTAACTAAAATAAAGTGATTTACATCTAAATCTTCTGGTGGCTGACGTTGTTGCTCTAGTGGCTGATGCTCACATCAAACAGCCAATGACGGTCGGAGCTCCGGTGGCCAGCATCCAGAGCTATAGCGACTGTGGACCAATTATTTTAAAAAAACTAATGGAACAATCGTCTTTTTATCCACAATTTTAAATTTATTTGTCCTTGAAGTGCAGTGATGTTTCAAAACAATTTCAAACTATTGCATATTAATTATCAATCCGGCTTCTCTCCTCTGGTCCTTCTGTCCACTGGCACCCTTTTCCTTAAAACTGCGTCATTCTGGCGCAAAACGGTACCAGCTGGTACTTTTTTTATATAAATATTTTAGGGTAGGCATGAAGTCTTAAAAATATATTTCGAGGATAAGCTGGTATTGAAAAAAATATTTCATTATCTTGAAAAATTATTTTAGGATCTTGAAAAAATATTTTAGGGTTTTGATTGGTATTAAAAACATACTTCAAGATAGTAACTGAGGTTATTGACTGGTATTAAAAAAATACTTTATGATCTTGAAAAATTATTTTAGGATTTTTTTCAAGATCCTAAAATAAAGTTTCAAGATCATGTTGTAGTACCAGTCAATATCCTCAAATATCTTTTTAATACAAGCCAGTATCTTGAAATATTTTTCCAAGATTATAAAATAATTTTTTAAGATCATGAAGTACCAATCAGTATTTTTTTTCAGATCGATCGATATTGAAGATCTTTTTTAATACTCATCAAGACTGAAATATATTTTTAAGGGAAAAAAGCAACTGTTTTAGACCAAAACGGTGCAGTTTTAATTAAAAGAAGGGCAGCGGACAAAAGCAACATAGGAGAGAAGCTGGATCCATTAAATACTAATTTAGTCCGATTTATGGCAAAGAGAATATGGGTATTTTTTGTCCTATTTATGAGCAACCTCATTAAAAAAATGTATATAATACTAAATTTATGAATATAAATTTTTTCATTTATTTATTATTATATTAATTTTATACCTATGGGCATAATGTATACAATTTTATACTTAAATATAAATCACTTATGGAGTCACAGTGGCATGACGTGACGAGTTCACACCGTGAAAAGGCATAATAGATACGCAAGCAAGTCGATCATGACGAAAAAAATTTCAAATTTCCCCATATTCTTGTTCTATTTATTAGTCTCTTTGAACAAAAAAAAATAATATTATTTATAAGTCATCTTTCAAATAATAAATGAGATTGTGACAATTTTACCCATATTAATTGTACTAATGAAAATAGAGAAAAGAAAGAGTTAAAAAATGTCCATTCATAAATGAGGGTAAAATTAAAAATTTACTGTACAATTATTAAGTTAACTATATCTCATTAGTACATATAATTTAGTTAAAATAGAATAATTATAGGTGTGAATGTGTGATAATAACGAATGAATTTTGGGATCAATATATATGGGAGTACATATTGCGTAAATATTTACTTTTTCATTGTTGGGCCCTCATAAGTCATATCCCTCATTTGCATTAATGCATTGAGTAGCTGGCAGACTACATTGTTGCAGAGACTAGTTGGCAAAATAAATGGTGAGACTTCCTATCAAAAAAAAATAAAAATAAATGGTGAGACTGATTAGTTGGCAAAAGCAATTAGTGCAGCAGTGAGGATAGCTACGTCACCTAAATGAGCACAACACTATGGGAAAATTACGTCACCTAAATGAGCACAACACTATGGGAAAATTACGTCACTTTCACTTCTCTCCCAATTAATTCCCTTATGTTTCTTGATTAGGTATTTTGACTATTTTCATGAGACATCGCACTACACACCATCCACGTGTTCCACGCATCTCATCATTACGTACGCATCTCAACCGTTCATTCTCCTCCTCTACTCATTTTAATCAAAGTTAACAAAAACCTTGGCCCAATTACTACAAAAATTAGCATATTATATAACTCATGAGGACTAAACTTTAAATTTAATTGTTGATGTGAAGAATTTGTCAGTAAATAAATTGTAAAAATCTTTATAAGTGTTTTTTTTTAAAAAATCTTAAAGGCGCATTTCAAATGAGCCATAAAATTTAAAAGCAGTTACAGACTTATAGTATCACAACATTGGAATAAGATTTGATATATATATATATATATATATATATATATATATATAGTCTTTGTATCAAAACAAAATAAGCCATCTAATTCACAATTTGAAATCCAGTTCATGACAACTCAATTCAGCTCAACCCTTTAAATGATCCAACCATTGAAAGAGTCCCCAATGCCTTTGGGTCGGTGTCTAATCCGGCTTTTAAAATCTTTGTCGGAATAAAGAATTACAATAAATTTAATAATATTACATTAAATAATACTCCCTCCGGTCACAATTATACACAACATTTAAGAGTTAGTTTTGGTCACAATTATAAGACAACATTTTAATTTTTGTCAATTTCTTCCTAAAATACCCCTATTTTATTCTCTCAAGTGTATTTGATTTTTGATGAGTGTATGTATGTTGATGCGTAGACTCTTACAGTAAGTAAAACTTTTAAATTGTTATATTTTAATTTATTTATCAATCAGCTGATATTAATTTTTCAATACATATATATATATATATAGACACACATTTACACACACATATATGTGTGTGTGTTTATACATATATGTATATTTGTGTATCTATGTGTGTGTACATATATATATATATATATATATATATCTATATCTTTGTGTGTGTTTGTCAATGTGTGTGTATACAGATTATATAAATATGTGTGTGTGTTTATACATATATGTATATTTGTGTATCCATGTGTGTGTACATATATGTATATTTTTGTGTGTGTGTTTGTCAATATATGTGTGTGTGTGTGTATATATATATGTTGTGTGTGTTTATACATATATGTATATTTGTGTATCTATGTGTGTGTACATATATGTATATCTTTGTGTGTTTGTCAATATATTTGTGTGTGTGTACAAATATATATAAATATGTGTGTGTCTATATATGTGTACACACATATATGTGTGTGTATAATATACATATATATATGCACATATATGTATATATATAGTAAAATCATTATTTCAATTAGAAAGCATGTAGAAAAAAAAAATAGGTTGAAGATGTATGTAGTAGAGGTTGTTGATTTACTTTTACGTATGTCATTTTAAATTTATATGAGGACATTTTAGGAAAATGAGTAAAATTAACTAATTTAACTCATCTCCTTAATCTCCTTAAAATCGGTTAAATACTCCCTCCGGTCCTAATTATAGGAACTATTTACCAGAATTTGGAGAGATTAAGGAGAGAAGTTAAATTAGTTAATTATAATTATTTTCCAAAAACACCCCTGTTGAAAATTAAAAATTATATCAAGGCAAAATTAATTGAATAGGTGGCCCACGCAATCAATCCTCACTCTCGCGATTTCTCTGTTTTGCTAGACCTGTGTAATGCATTGTGTATTAGGGAGCTTCGCCAGAATTTTATACAAATGCAAGTTTGTCTTTTTTATTGTTGGAAAAAAGATAATGAAATTAATGTTTTATTAGTTTTGTTTTAGGGGAAAAAAAATTAATCACTTTGGACAGATATATAGTTACAAAAAATATTTTTAAAGGAATATTAAAATTATCTTATTTAAAAATAAAAAATAAAGTAGAATATCTCACTTGATAGAATAGAAGTTGTTGTTAAATTAATTATTATGAAGGAAGTATTAGTAGGGGTGATATGGGAAAATATGAAAAAATTGCTCAAAATTATTTTATAAAAATAAACAGTATAATTGAGGTGTATATGACATTAATGAGTTGCAACCATTATTTACTTTATAAAATATATAGGTGTATTATTAATTTATTATTGATAAAATATCAATAAGGGTATTTTAGGAAAAATTTGACAAAAGTTGAAACTTGGTCTTATAATTAGGACCAAAACCAACTCTCAAATGTCTTTCCTATAATTAGGACCGGAGGGAGTATGTTTTATAATTAGGACCGGGGGGAGTACTATTGAACTGAACGAGATGTTAAATTAAGAACATGAGGAAGAATTTGTTAATGTATATAGCTCATATTTCAGTTGTTAATTCACAATTGGACATTTCCATTTATGAGAATTATTAATTCCCTTATGTTTCTTATAAAGCGCCATATTTTCATTATAAATCTCCCTATTCTAGTTGTTAATTTATATACGGACACTTCCATTGATGAGATTTGTTAATTTTCTTATGCTTCTTGTAAATTGCCATACTTTGGTTGTAAACCTCCATATTCAATTGTTAAATTCCTTAACATAATAACAGTAGCAAGCCCTAAAAATCGAAGTGTCCATGTATGAATTAATAACAGAAACATGGAGATTAACAATGAAAATATGGTGACTTACAAGAAACACATGAAAATTAACAAGTTTCATAAATGAAAGTATTCATATATGAATTAACAAGTGGATTAAGGAGATTTAGAACAACAAAATGGTGATTTACAAGAAATATATGGGAATTAACAAGTCTCATAAATGAAAATGTCCATATATAAACTAACAATTGGCATATGAAGATTTTCAACTAAAATAAAGTGATTTACAACAAAATCTTCTGGTGGAAGACGTTGCTGCTCAGTGCTCAGGTGGCCGATACTCCAACCAAATGGCTGATGACGGTCATAGCTCCGGTAACCGGCCTTTGAGCTCTAGCGACTATGGACCAATTTTTATTTTTTATTTTTTAAAAATAATGACACAATCGTCTTTTTATTCACAAATATTAATTTCATTTTAGCCTTTGAATTGCAGTGATGTTGCAAAATATTTTTGGAACTATTGCATATTAATTCTCAACGGTAGGGCGCAATGAAATTTTCCAAAATAAATTTTGTTCGTTGTGTTGGTGGCCTGTGGTGGATAGAATTGATGATGGAGTAGGGCCCTCTTTGGTTTTGTTTCTCAATTTCTTCATTGTCCTTTCAAAGGACTAGGATTATTAGCTGGCAGACTACATTGTTGCAGAGACTAGTTGGCAAAATAAATGGTTAGACTGATTAGTTGGCAAAAGCAATTAGTGCAGCAGTGAGGATAGCTACGTCACCTAAATGAGCACAACACTATGACCCCGTTTGGATCACTGAAAATCAAGCGATGGAAAAGGAAAATGTAGATTTTCAACTAGCGGTGGCTGTTTGGTTTGATTTTTCCGGATGAAAATATTTTCCCACAAGCGTCCATTCTCCCACGTTTAAATGAAAATGGGTTCCCACAAAAAATGGTGGGAACCCATTTTCCGGCGCTTAAGAAAATGGCAGAAGTCGACTTTGCCCTTTCTCGCACCATGACCCTTCCTGATGGTGTTCCCTGATCTGCATCATTCTTTGTCATGGCAAAAAAATAATAATTAATCTGTTCATCAAATTGGTCACTCTCAACGTTTATTTACGGCGGCGATAGCAATTTATTCGACAACCCACGGCGGTGATAGCAGTTATGCATCCCCCTTTGACGCATGACGCACAATGCCTCTCTCAAGTTTTTCCTTCCAAGAACTAACGTGCATCAATACCTCTTCCAATTCAAAGATTCATGTGTTAAGAAATTGGAAGAAGAAGCGGCGTGAAGTGAGTGAAGGAAGAAGAAAAAAGAGAAGGAGGTGGAAGAAGAAAAAAAGAAAAAAATGGAGTGCAGGCATTCTCGAGAATGCCTATTAGTCATTGAAGACAATCTTCAATGCCTAACAAAATGCCTTAAGGCATTAATGCCTAAGGCATTCTCGAGAATGCCTGTTAATTAGGCATTGAAGACATTCTTCAATGCCCATTCTTGAGAATGTCTTGCGAATTCTCGAGAATACCTTCCCGCGGGCATTCATTTTTTTTATCTGGAAGGGTAAAATGATATTTTTCCCCATTTTCCTACCTTATTTTCTTCCAACCAAATTTTTTTCCCTATCAACTCATTTTTTTCCAGTCTAACCAAACACATCAAGGAAAAATATTTTCCATTCATTCCATTCTTTTCATTTCCATTCCTTTACATTCTCACCTTTTTTTTAATTCAAACGGGGCCTATGGGAAAATTTCACTTCCTCGCTCTATCAACATTTAATATCAAACATCCCCAAAATTTTCTACCTTACAAGCGACTTATTAATACATTTCTTGGTACGCTGGACAAAAAAATTAATAAAGGTAAATATAGAAAGTTTTATTAATTTAATACATTTTTTGGTATAACTTATAAGAGAATGATGTATAGGTGATTTATATTTAGGTACAGAATGTATATATATATCACTTATGCCCCATTCTTATTTCTTACCTATCAGGAAATGTATTAAATTGATAAAACTCTCTACATTTACCCTTATTAAATTTTTTTGTTTCTCTCTACTTAACAAATGA
This sequence comes from Acacia melanoxylon, assembly GCA_019022615.1. Classification (NCBI taxonomy): domain Eukaryota; kingdom Viridiplantae; phylum Streptophyta; class Magnoliopsida; order Fabales; family Fabaceae; genus Acacia; species Acacia melanoxylon. The sequence continues at coordinate 474,169 of JAFJYJ010000090.1, forward strand.
TTTTTACACCTCTCTCTCACTCTCTCAAATAGAAACTAAATAAAGGTAAAATTTACAAAACATAATTAATTATTCTACAAATGACTTATATTTTGAATCAAACTTTTTCTCTATAAATGACTTATACTTAGGCACTGAGTAGTATTAAACAAGGTAAAGTTGAAAGGTTGAATTCTAAGGCGAGTTAATGCAGTTTAAAGTTTTTTTTTCATTTGGTCTTTATGAAACATGTTGAAAGAAACTTATAAATAGGATTAGATAAGTATTAAATAGAGATAAAGTTGAAAAGTTGTTGAATTTTAAGGTAGAGTTCATGAAGTCTAAGATTTTCCTTGATTAGGTCAAGTTGTTGAACTATTTGGGATTTTAAAGTTAAAAAAGTATTTTCTTGTATTTTCCCTCAATTTTATTTAAAATAATTTTCAGTTTTATTCATATTAGTTAAAGAACGCAGAAAACGCTGTATATGCTTTTAAGTTTATTTTTAATAAATTTTAAAAAGGATAATATTTATAGAAATTAATTAATAATACCCCAAGTGAATTATATATATAAGATTTTTTTTTCTGAAGACGCTACAACTTATTTATTTAATAACGTCTTTAAATACATTAAGTTGGTTAAAAAAATATTTCAAATATTTTTGAATAAAAGAACTTAATGATTTAGGGATTTAATATGATAAAGGATAAATTACTGTAATTTTTATTTATTTTTAAAAACATTTATTAATTTTTATAAAATAATTTCAAAAATATTATATATAATAATATTACCATGCTTAATCATTTAAAATTATTTAAATTGGTAGAGCGAAAAAGTATAAATTATGAGGGTAAATCAATTTTTTTCAACATAATTACAAATAATAAAATTAGGTATTTCAGAATGGCTGATGAAATATTCTTAACAGTAACCAAAGTTAGACTAATGAGGTCTCTATAATTTGAACAAAATAAAGGGGCTATTTTACTCAAATAATTAATTTTATATAAGTCCCATTATGCATAACTAAGTTTATGTCATAAGTTTTCAACTTTATTTTACGGCTTTTCTTCTTTTATCAGTATTATCTTTATATTTTTAAATTTTGTTAAATCAACGTTGATGCAAATTTTAGAATTTACTATGTGCCAAAAATGTATTATATATAATTATATATAGGTCTAATAAGTAAAAGTAGGTACTTATTATGCACAATCATTCGAATCGTTGGTAGGAAAACGCAGATGAATGATGTTTGTAGTGCGTGTGAGATTATTGATAAATAATTAAAATTAAAAAATTGCTGAAAAATTCCTTTTGAAATAATTATTAATACTTAAAGATTTATTTCCGTTATATGAAAAAATTATTACCCAAAGATTTATATCTAAAATTTGTTTAATAACCAGGTACAAATGAATATATATATTTTCCAGTTGTGTATAACCTTATATCTTTAACTATGTGTGAAAGTAGTCTATTTTGTTTCGATTAAAAAAAACAAAAAGTAGTCTATTTTGCCTTTTAAATGAACTGAAAAACATTTGTATACACCCCATCATGTCCATAATATAAGTTAGTTGGAAAAAAAATTAATGCTTATTTATTAAAATTGTCTATGTAATTAATATTTAAATATAAATCTTTGTATTTTTGCTTTCCTTTAATACCTCATTTAATATGAACATAGTCATAAGCTCCTTTCAATTTAAGATGAATTTAATGAATTAACTACCAATTTTTAATTCTGATGATTTAGTTAAAATAACTTATATTAAGGACCGGAAAGAATAGTTGAATATATGTAATCACACATATGGTTAGAGATTAGAGAATTGGCTAAAAACAAGTTGCACTTATACATGTGTATTTAAACAAATTTCAGGTACCTTTAATCAACAAATATTTTAATGGTTTTTTTGTTGGATAAATTTCCCAACAAATGCAACAGTTTTGGAGCAAGTGTGGTTATAAATAAGGGCGATGTGACTTGTGAGTGATGACAAGGGCAGACGCGGCCACTTTGGCGAAGCGGAGATCAAGTAAGTGAAGTGATCATGAGTTTCAGGTGTATTTTTTTTCCCATTATATTCTATTTTGAAATTTTTCTTTCACTAATTAATAAAACTTAATCACGTTGTTTATGTAAGGCCTAATGTCAGACTCATGCCCTGAATGGATCGTTGCAATTCAATTGACGCTGGGATGCGTAAATAAAAATGAAGTAAAGACGTGCAGTATTTGCAGGGTTTCTGAGAAAATTCGTGAAGCCGAAGCCAAAGACAAAGACAAAGGCTCCTACAATTACAGGCCTAAGTGTGTGGCCATGGGACCCATTCACAGGGGAACCAGAAGCGACCTGCAAATCATGGAAGAGACCAAATGGCGCTCCATGCACAAGCTGCTTTCGCGTCCCACGAAGAAGACGTTGAAGAGGAAGACCGTTGAAAGCTGCAGTGAGTCCATTAGAAGGATGGAGAGTATAATTCGAGCGAGTTATGCGGAGAAAATAGAGATGACAGCAGAGGAGTTTGCCAGAAACATGTTACTTGATGCCTGCTTTCTCTTAGAGCTTCTGCTTAGGCTCTCTGAGAATACTGAGGCTGATCCTTCTGATCTGGATTACAATATTAATGACAAGAAAAAGATGGTGCGTGTTCTCACTGATCTCACGCTCCTCGAGAACCAAATCCCTTTCCTCCTTCTCACACTTTTATCCTCACAACTTTTAAGAGATCCCGAACCTGCTGAGCAACAAGAACTTCCTACTCTATTTAAACTTTCCCAAGGCAAAACACTTTCTCCCCAAAAACTTGTCGAGTCGCTCTTTGACGAATGCGACGTTGCCGGCGCCGGCCCCGGCTTATCCAAAGGTGTTTATCATTTCCTTCATCTCATCCACTTGTGCTACCCTGATCCCTATCCACAACAACACAAACACAGCAAAGCTCCACTCCAACTGCTGCGCTGCGCTAGAAAGCTCCAAGCCTTTGGAATTACAATCAAGGCTTCACAAACTAACCATTCTAGAGGTAATAATATTATATATTATTTCAGTGAATTAGTTGAGTCTCAAAAGCTTCAAGTTCACAATCTTCATTTTTTTTTTTTACTTAATTTATTTTGGGGAAAATTTCAGTTAGCCCATGTAAGAGATTTTATTTCAGTCAACTCCCAAAAAATTCTGAAATTTGTATTAAAATGAAATTAAGTTTTGTGGGTGAAAATATAATATGCCCTTGTTTTATTTATTTTTTTCAGAAAAGCATTTCCCAGAAAAATAAATAATTCAAAAGATACAGGAAATTAATAAAAAAATTGGTTATTTACAAGATAAATAAGGATATTTACATGACAAATAAAGCTATTTAATAGAAACAGAGAACTAATAAAACATTTTGATCATTCACAAATAAGGGCAATTACAAGACATATTAAAAAATTCATAAGATAAATAAAGTAAAGGTATCATTGTCTTTTCACCCTTAAAAACGTTTATTTCATTTTAGCCTAAGGGGATGTAATGAAATTTCAGAATTTTTTTGGATTAATTAAAATAAAATCTATTTCATGGGTCTAACTAAAATTTTCTCTTTTTTTTAGTTCAAACTGAATGGTTTTGATATGACTTCAGTGAATTAAATATATATTAGATTTGTCCTCCTATTGAAATAGTTAAGTCAATTTGGTAAGATATAACTCAAGTTTATATACCTTCAATTCGATTTTCAATTAGTCATTTGATGACACTCGTAGTGTTTGTGTGTGTATGTATATGTGTCTCTCTCTGTATATATATATATGTGTGTGTTCATGTTTAATTAATTTAACCATCCTACTATGCTCTGAGTTATCAGCGAAGTAGTTACTACATTGGCAACACTGCAGGCAATAACAAAACAGGAGTTTTGGCTTCTGCACTAACGGAATTCGTGGACAAGTTCGAATTCAAAATAGAATTTAATGAGAAGCAGCGAGAACTGACCATTCCCACGCTGCACATAAAGGAAGCAACAGAAGTCAAATGGAGGAATTTGATTGCTTGGGAGCAACTCGGATTGAACGGAATCGGCTACAAATTCAGCTCATATGCTTATTTTTTAAAAAGTTTGGTCTCCTCTGTTCATGACATCCAACTGCTCAAAAAGGAACGAGTTATAATTGTGGATCATGAGGCCAAGGACGAGGATTTGGTGATTATGTTCCAGAGCATCATAAGCGGGGAAGAACAAATGGATGGGAGATACAGAAAAGTGTGCAAGGGATTGAACAGAGCGAAGGTGAACGGTGTGGTGGGATGTTGTGTGCTCATTTTAAGAATGGTGTGGCATTATTTTCGGAAATTTATAAAATGGCTTCAACGCGGATTAGTAAGCTCGCTTCTAAGTTTCGTAGATATATATTTGGGAACTCCATGGAAGTTCATCGGAGTTGTCGTCGGTGCAGCTCTGCTTGCCCTCACCATTACGCAGACCGTTTATGCAATACGTGCAGCACAGTGAGCGAGATTTAGAAAAACATGTTGAGAATTTGCTTGGATTGGATCCATGCTAACTTTGAATAAAACCCACGTCTAAATAAATGGAATTGGTTTCCCGAGCCGATCCAATCTAGATAGCCAGATATGATTTTAAAAATATTAAGATTTAGATCGTCCACATCAGACTAAAAAATACCCTTGTTCTTTTTGTTTGAGTCAAGTCAATGATATTATAATATTTTCAAATTCATTATATATTGTACTATGTATATGGAACTAGTTATGCTGGATATCACGATAGACGGTCCGGATTTGATTTTTTTAGAAAAATTATTTTAATGGATATAAAATTTAAAATAAACATAATCGCTTAACCAATATTCCCTCGGGTCATAAATAGAAGACGTAATTGAATTTTTTTAGAGAGATTAAAGAAGTTATTTAATCATATCATATATTGTGTATCCTATCGTTTATTAGCCAAATTAATTAGTTTAGAGAAAAATATATAAATATAACTACTTTAAAGTAATTTAATTAACTTCATTAATTTCTCTAAAAAATTTAACTTTTATCTTATAATACTTAGGACAAGAGGGGGTATTTTAAAAAATAATAATTTTTTTATTTAAAAATCCTCAATTAAAAATATAAAATTTAGACTGCCCAGATTCTATCTAACTAGATAGTTCAAATCGGATAGGCGCTATAATTGGTTCCTTTTTTATATATATATATATATATATATATATATATATATATATATATATATATATATATGTCTCTTTCAATCCATCTTGCATGTTATTAAATGAGGGAGATTACTTTCCATCCAATAACCAAACCGGGGGAAACTCTCTTTCTCAAGGGAGAATTTTTTAGTTTTTGGATTTATCATATTATTTCTTTAACATTTAAATATTTGTGATGAACCAGCTTCATATTTTCCTCCCCTCCCCTAAAAATAAAAAGTTAATGAGCAATTTCACCTCAAAAGTTTTAAAATGGGAGCATTTTTTTTATCGTTAGTTGACCAAATATCTTAAGTTGACAAATTCACACATCATCTTGTTATTTTTATTAAAGTGCAAATTTTTCCCAAAAGTTTTAAATCTAACTTTAGAAAAATGAAGTAGATTATATATGGACTTTTGGTGTAAATTTACACCATCACAAAAATAATGGGAATGACATGTGAACTACTAACTCAATATATTTGGTTAACTAATGGTTAAAATTTATCGTGATAACAGCAAAGGAAAAATTGCCCCTTAGCCCAAAAAAGAAAACCAAAGTGGACTTGGATTATGAAGAGGTTATTGTTGGGCCAGTAACTTTAGGCTTAGAATAGGGAAAAAGTAAAGGCATCTTTAGCTGAGTAAAAAGCTAATGAAAGCTATCCACCAACAAGGGTTAAGTCTAGAGAAAAAGGTTAGTCCCTCACAACATAACGAACCCAATGTTTGAATTCCTATTGAGAGAGATGCTCAAGTTTAGTACTTGATAGTGTCTCGAATAAGACTATCTCCAATAGAAGGATATATGTGCTCATAAAAAAGTTAACAAAGGCTTGTACCAAAAAAGGGGAAAAAAAATGGAGGCTAACAAAGGGTGTGGATGATTTCGGCTTTTGGGCTCTCTTTCTTTGGACCTTTTTCACTTTATATTTCAGCTCTAATTTCCTTGGGTTCATGAGCACTGTGACTGCATAATATAGTGCATTGTGACTTCATACTTCTATATATGCTCTTCAATCCCAACCACTTTTTTTTTTATTAAACCTGACTCTTTCTATATGTTATGGACCGAGATAAATAGGCCTCGGAAGATAAGGCCCATCAACGTGCTCCTATAGGGACAGGACCCATGATCCCATGATTCTATGACCTCGGGACCCCACGATCCCCATCATCATGAATGATGGGAGAAGGATATGCCGAGTGGAAAGACAGGAAAGCCGCCAACTAACGGTGAGGACACTTCCTCTATAAATAGGAAGGATCCAACAAGTGCACGGTACACACACACATTCTCTCTGAACCTATTTACCATATTGCAAACACATAGCACACACCCCACGCCTTTGGGTGAAAACCCTTGTGTTTAAGCTCTGTGATCTCCTATCTATCTGGGTATCTCATCCATAGATATCTAAGAGAAGACTAAAGATCCTACATCGACTTACTAGCTTGCCTAAAGCTGGACATTTGTGTTCTACACCAGAACATTGGCGCTGACCGTGGGGACCGTAAATTTCGAATCCCACACCGCAAAGCTACGGGTTCAACCAAGAGCATGGCGAACACCCGAAGAAAATACATAGAAACTCGGCAGGATCAACTGTCAGAAGGAGCGGGGCAAAATCTCCAGGAGCCGACATCTCGCCAGGAAAATTCTACCAACCCAGAAGCAGAAAATGTGATGGTAGAAACCGAGTATGAGACATCGGACACGGCAAATTCCCCTCCTCCCAGGAATGTCATCATCCAGCAAATTAATCCGCAGGTTCTACCACAATAACACCCATTAGAGTTCCAAAATGTAGACCCCGACATTCGTATTATGCAAACCGCACTCGGTTCCATGTATAATCGGATGGAGGCAATGGAAACCCGCAATCGCCTACTGCGCGAGGAGGATGCCCGAGCATTCAGGGAGGAGTTGAATAGTCGAAATGAAGAGTGGAAGCGAATGTTCGAGCGACATTTCGGATATGCAGAAAACCATACTCGGATCCCGGGTAAAAATATTGTTAGTCATAGCCGGGATGAGGTTTCCATATCTCGAAAGCGGGAACTTCACGGGCACAACCGAGAGAAGAAACCATACTCGGGAAAGATCAAGAACAACTTATCAAGGAGCGGTCGTGGAAGATACGAGCTTTGCAGGAACAAATCGAATTCCTGAGACAGCTCGGAGGAAACCAAATTTAGCACAATCAGGAAGTGAGTTCTCAGGAAAACATTGGCAAAAAAGGACGAAGTCGGACAGAGGCAGAGAAGTTAATAGACGAGAAATCAAAGGAGCCACTGCAGGCCCAAAAGCACTCAAAGAAAGATACAACGCCGACGTCGTTCGAGTCAGATGCCTATGATGACGACAATATCCGAGTCCTTTTGTGGATAAAATAATGGCCGCCCCATATCCAAAACGTTTGGATACCAAAGATCTTCCTAAATATGATGGAAGTCAAGATCCGCAAGTACACATTGGTCACTTTAAGTTGGATATAATGGTGAAAGGGTTTACTGGGCCAGTGATCCCTCGACTATTTGCCGAAACACTTCGAGGTCCGGCTCAAATATGGTTCATCTCTTTACTAATGAAATCGATCACTGACATGAAGGATTTTGAAAAGAAATTCTTGCGTAGAACTTCGCCACAAGTCGGAAATGACCAAAAATCGAGTTCCAACTCGACCGGGTTAAGCGATCGCCGGAGAGACAGTACAAAAATATCTGGAGCGTTTCAAGGACATAGCCTTACATGTCCCCGAGTTGAAGGATGAGGTACACTTGCATTGCGTGATTTCAGGTTTAGACAAAGATTCTCGATTGAAGAAGTCGGTGATGAAACGTCGGCCCAAAACTCTGTCAGATTTCCGAGATCGCTCTAAACAATACATAGAGCTAGAGCATATGGACATCATGACCCACACGCTGCGAAGTAAGGCGAGAAGCCTGTCTCCCAGAGAGAAGCAACAAGTCGGAATGAATCAGCGGGATACTCGGGCACATGTAAGGGATAACAAATCAAGAAGAGATAAGGTCAAGGAAGATATGAGATATGCCCCTGTTTAAAGGGTACCGCAAGCACAAATATGGAAGGAAGTATCCTTAACGGAGATGAAAAAGGTGGAACGACCATGGCCAATGCGCAATGAAACCACTCTGGATAAATCTAGATATTGCGAATTCCATGATCAGTATGGCCACACGACGGACATGTGTTGGGACTTGCGGGACACCATTAAGAAGTTTATTTGTGAAGGAAAACTGCGACGTTATGTTATACAAACACAAGGACGGCAAAACAAGCGTCAGGAAGGCAGAAGTAGGAGCCCGGCACCTGAAAAGAAGCAAAGAGAATAGAGGAAATCGGGACGAGGCCAGGATGACGAATTTCCCGAGTCTAAATACGACTGTAGTGTCATAGCCGGAGGTTTTGGTGGAGGAGGAGACTCAGTTAGTCAGAGGAAAAAGTATTTGAAAGAGATCCTCTCTGTAAAAAGTTGTCCCGAGTTTAAGGGAGAATCTACAAAAGCTCCTACCCCAGTACTCGGATTCACTGATGAAGAACTGGATGAGGTAATACCAGGACATCATGATGGCCTGGTCATCACCGGAACGTTGGTGAACCGCCGTGTAAAGAAAATCTTTCTCGGATAATGGCGGCCGTTAACATCATCCTTTGGGATGCGTTCAAACGCATGAGGTTTGATTACGAAGAGTGAAACCCCGTAAGACCGTGTTAACGGGTTTTAACGGTCAAGATACCCGTCCAAAGGGATTCATTGATCTCAAACTCACTCGGGCACCAAGGAGGCTTTTAAGACAAAAGTGGTTCGGTTTGTCGTTGCCGACTTCCCTCCACATACAATATCATCACGGGACGACCCGTCATTCATGATTGGAATATGTTGGTGTCTTCAAATCACGGAAAAGTTGAAGTTTATCAACAAGAGAAACAAAGTGGTTACCGTCAAAGGCGACCAAAAAGACTCTCGGCAATGCTACTTTGACACGGTCAAAGGTAGTAAAAATTCAAAGAAAGGCGAGTCAGAGAAAGAAGCCGGTCGGTCCAAGTTGTGGAGTTAGATTTGAGGGAAGAGGACAAGATCCAAAGAGCGAGAACCAAATGATGAACTCGAGGACTATGTCTTGGGGACACCCCGAGAAAATCACTAAAGTCGGGAAAGGGTTGGATCCGAGATCCGTAGAGAAATTGAAAAATTCTTAGTCGAAAATAAAGATGTATTTGCATGGAAGACCTCTGAAATCCCAGGTATGGATCCTGAGTTCTGCTGCCATAGTTTGGCGATCCACCCTGGCTCAACACCCGTGGCGCAAAAGAAGAGGAAGCAAGGCTCCGATCGGTCTAAGGCCTTGGAAGCACATGTGGAGGAGTTACTCGAAGCCGGATTTATCAGGGAAATACAATACACAACATGGCTCTCCAACGTGGTTATGGATAAGAAACCAAATGGGAAGTGACGTGTTTTTACTGATTACAAAGATCTGAATAAGGTATGCCCAAAAGACGCATTTCCAATGCCTAACATAGATCAACTGGTGGATAAATCCTTGAGTTTTCAACTCCTATCATTCATGGACGCATACTCGGGGTACAATCAGATAGCCATGCATCCCGATGATCAAGAAAAGACGACTTTCATCACAAATAGTGTTAATTACTGCTACAATGTGATGCCTTTTGGCCTTAAGAATGCTGGAGCTACTTATCAGAGGATGATGACTAAGGTTTTTACTAGTCAAATGGGGAATAATGTGGAAGTATATATTGACGATATGATAGTCAAATCGAAGGAAGAGAACAACCATGTCAATGATGCGACAGACATTTGAAAAATCGCGAAAGCATCGAATCGATCGAACCCAGCCAAATGTGCGTTCGTAGTACCATCGGGCAAATTCTTGGGTTTTTTACTGACCCACTTGGGAATAGAGGCCAATCCAGAAAAATGCAAAGCAGTATTGGAAATGAAAGCTCCAGTCAACAAAAAAGAAGTCCAACAATTAACAGGGCGATTGGCAGCGTTGACAAGGTTTTTGCCTAAGTCGGCTGAAAAGTCACTTTCGTTTTTCAAACTTATGAAAAAAGAGGCCCATGGAGGATGGAACTCGGATTGTGAAGAGGCATTTGCAAAGATAAAGTCATGTCTGGCATCTCCGCCAGTGCTCTCTAAACCCGAACCCGGAGAAACTCTGATCCTATATTTATCAGTAGGAGAGGAAGCGGTCAGTGCCGTTCTCGTCCGAGAGCTGGAGGAGGGCAAAACCCGTGTACTTCGTTAGCGGGGTTTTACAAGGTTCTGAATTGAGATATCAGAAGTTGGAGAAAATGACATTTGCACTGCTGACTGCAGCAAGGCGACTGCGCCATTACTTTCACGGGCATTCTATTGTCGTCAGGACAAATCAACCCATATGTCAAGTACTACATAAACCAGACTTAGCCGGAAGAATGATAAGCTGGGCAATCCAATTGTCCGAGTTCGACATTAGCTACGAGGCCCGGAAATCAATCAAATCTCAGGCCTTGGCTAATTTCCTAATGGAGTTAACCCCATCAACTCCAATGGAGGGAATGAAAAATGAGCCGTGGAAGGTGTTTATGGACGGCTCATCAAATGTTAAGGGAAGCGGCGCGGGAGTCATTGTGGAAAGCCCTGAAGGAGTTGCAATGGAATTATCACTTCAGCTGGATTTCCCGACATCAAATAATCAGGCCGAGTATGAGGCCTTCATCGCAGGCTTACTGCAGGCTAAGGAGAATGGAGCTCAACAGGTACATTTAGCAACCGATTCTCAACTGGTGGCTTCCCAGATACAAGGGACCTATCAAGCCAAAGGCCCGTTGTTGGCAAAATACTTGCGAAAAGTGAAGGATATCATCGTTGATTTCGATAAAGTAGAAATTGAGCACATTCCTCGGAATGAAAATGTTAGAGCCGATGTCCTCTCTAAACTCGCTAGCACTAAAAGTCCAGGTAATCTTCGGACTGTGATACAACAGAATCTCCTAGAACCGAGTTGCATCATGCTTATTTTAGACAATCGCGATTGGAGAATGCCAATTGCCGACTATCTAGAAAGGGGATCGTTCCGAAGACGCGGCGAATCAAAGGGACTAATCGAAACGGCCGCTTATTCAATGATGGATGATCGGTTATATCGAAGGGGCTTACACTCTCCGATGGCCAAATGTCTCGACCAACTTGAAGCCCAAGACGTCTTTGCGAAATCCATGAAGGGATAAACGGACAGCACATGGGAGCAAAGGCGTTGGCTCGCAAAGCAATACGAGCTAGATATTATTGGCCTACTATGGCCCAGGATGCCAAGGATCATGTCCAAAAATGTGAAAGCTACCAGAAACACGGCAGAATAATATGGACCCTTCCATCCGAGTTGACACAGATCTCAGCCCCTTGGCCGTTCTACAAATGGGGCATGGACTTGTTGGGACCATTCAAGGCGGCATAAGGACAATTGAAGTGGCTCATTGTTGCGGTGGATTACTTCACCAAATGAATTGAAGCTGAACCTTTGGCAACCATCACCTCGGAAAATGTGCAGAAATTCCTCAAGAGAAGCATTATTTCGCGTTTTGGAATACCAGCCGAGTTGGTAACCGACAATGGAACCAAATTTGTGGATAAAAAATTTCAAAAATTAGTAGCCGACTTTCGATCAAACATCATTTTGCCTCGGTTGAACACCCACGGTCATGGGCGGGCAGCCGGCGGCCAACAAGGTCATAGTGGATGGATCGAAGAAGCGTATGGAAGATGCGAGGGTAGTTGGGTTGAACATTTATACTCGGTGTTATGGGGACATCGACTACTTCTCGAGACATCAACAAAGCGAGACCCGTTTCGACTCACATATGGATGCGAAGCAATGATCCCGATCGAAGTCGGGGAACCTTCACGGGAGAAGGCTACACCATTCGCGGGAGCGGAATGATCAAGAGTTGGCGATGGAAATGGATCTCATAGACGAAGTCAGAGCCACAGCTCACCTTCAGGATTTAGCCGCCAAGAAACTCATCGCCTCGAGATACAATAGGAAGGTAATTCCACGCTCGTTCGTAAAGGGTGACCTGGTACTCCGGAGAGCCGACATTGGCAATAAAAACACGCGGGATGGCAAACTCGCCGCAAATTGGGAAGGACCATACCATATTACAGATGAACTCGGAAAAGGGGCCTATGTGCTATAATCTTTGACAGGCAAAGCAATTAAAAGGACCTGGAACGCGGACAAACTTGAGGCCTACTATAGTTAAAGTCGGGGAGATTAGTTTCCAATTGGGTTTGTTTTCTGCTTTTTGCAATTTCACTTAGCTTTATTTTCAGGAAAACCGGTCGCAAGTACATGTAAATTCCCAGGTGAATCAAATTTGATGTAACTTCGTGAACTGAAGAAATAAAGAATGTAGGGTCATAAAGCCCGTATTTGGCAACTTGCAAGTGAACATAAGAACACTGAACATGTATGAATAGAGGTTCGAAACTCCTTCATAAATCATGTGGTGTAAAAGACCGAGTTTTAACTCATTCGTGAATGACATGAGCGACTCAGGGTAAAAAGCCCGATTACGTGAAATTTGTCATAGCGGCAGAGCCGCCAAAGAAAAACTATACCCCGAGTCCAAATAGACAAGGCGAGTATAAATACAAGACATGAGCGACTCAGGGTAAAAAGCCTGATTACGCGAAATTTGTCATAGCGGCAAAAGCGCAAAGAAAAAAACATACCCGAGTCCAAATAGACAAGGTGAGTATAAATACAAGACATGAGCGACTCGGGATAAAAAGCCCGATTATGCGAAATTTGTCATAGTGGCACAAACCCGCCAAAGAAAAACATACCCCGAGTCCAAATAGACAAGGCGAGTATAAATATAAGACATGAGCGACTCAGGGTAAGAAGCCCAATTACGCGAAATTTGTCATAGCGGCAGAGCCGCCAAAGAAAAACATACCCCGAGTCTAAAATGACTAGGAGAGTATCGATCGAGAAAGGTTTCCCGACACTGATCACGTCGGATCCTAACTTCTATTAAGGACGAGAATAGAAAAGCAGTAAGCGCAAAGAAGAAAAGGAGTCAATTCAGATAAAAAGAAAAAAGACGGTCATTTAATAGATTGTCTATTACAAAAGGCCCAAACGGGCAGAGCGATAAAGTACAAAGCAAATTACGGACTAAGACAATCAATTCGGGGGAAGAGATTAGTCTTCCCCATGAGATTGGTCTTCCCCATGGGCTTCCGGAACCACCACGGAGCTTGGAGCAGGTGAGCCAACAGCTGGAGAAGGAGCAGGGAAAAATTTCCCGTCGTCAACATAGGCATTCATGTGCACCCCTTCCAGATTCAACGTCACCGTTGGGTTCAAGAATTGAACCTGCTCCAGGGCATTTGCAAAAGCATCCGAAACACCATTCTTCAGCTTGGCAACATCGGCTTCAGAGACAGAAAGAGCATCCTTGTACAAAGCCAGCTCGGATGACACCGCGTTCTTGCAGGATGCCAACTCGGACTCTAGGGCCGAAATCATAGTTTTTTGATGGCTCATGGCCTCCAAGTCCTCTTTGTGAATCTGCAGCCTCTGGGTAATCTCGGATTCAGCCTTATTAAGGATGTCATGAGCGCGTCAAAGCTCCTCATCCAAACTCTCCTTCTGGAACTTTGCCAACTCCAAGTCCTCAAGCGCTTGGGTTAACCGTTCCTCGACCTTTTTCTCCTCCTCCTCAAGCAAGTCCAACTCTTCTTCACTGAGGCCGACCTTTTCCTTCAGATGGGCAACAAGTTCACACAGCCAAAGCATTCTTTAAATTAACGCTCGCCAGCTCCAAAAGCTCTTCCTTCTCAGAGTCGGCAAGCCTCTTCCCATCAAAAAAGTTTGCGGGAGGACGCAGAGCTTTGCGAAGGCCAGGAGGAAAACGGCCGCCCCAGAGATAAGAAGCGGGAAGTCGGACTGCGGGACCAGAACCAGATCCTGAGGGCACACCTCCTTGAGTCTCAGGCTCGGGAACTGAAGGCTCGGGAACTGAAGAAGATGAGATAATAGCTTTCTTCTTCGAAACTTTTGCCTTCTTGGCAACCTTGGTCGTGCTAGGCTCTCCAGCGGGAGGTGCTCGTTTTCCACCTGTGGAAGCACGGGCAGTCTCTCGGCGGCAAGTCACGTCAAGATACTCGGGCCTTTTCCCCATTTGCCCACCTGAAAAGAAGAGCAAAAAACATCACGGATCTGAGCAAAGACAACAAAAATTGACGAAAACAAGAAATATAATACCCAAAACAGGTTTTGATTTATTACAAGTAATATACTCGGTCGAGTCAACCAAAGCCCCCTTTTTACTGCCAAGAGTGGTTAAGGTAACAATGGCTTCATCCTCGGAGTCAGAACGCTGCGAAGGGGAGGGTAAGAAATCCTTGGAATGAAACCTATGATGACTTTCACCCCAGTATAGAGGAAAGCGCTCTTCAATGTCCCGGACGGATTCCTCCGAAGAAACCAAGGTACCTCCGGCTTTGGCAACTACTTTAAAAAAGAAGTTTTAAACCCTTTCCACGAATCGGTGAACGACTTTAAAAATTTACATCCGTGACAAGCGAAGAGACGTCCAATCATACCACATCTTCTCCTCCTCCACCGTCATATTGGTCTCTAAAGGTGAAAAGAAGCTACAAAACACATGTACGGAACACTTGAGTTCGTGTTTCGTGCAATAATTTTCAAAAGCTAAGGCAAACGCCCATCCATTCGGGTGTAGTTGCGAAGGAGCCAGGTGCAGGTGGCGGAGTAGGCACATTTGAAAGTCGGAAAATGGAAACGAAAGGCCGAGTCGGGTAATCACATCCCGATAAAAATAAAAGAAATGGCCGCCTTTATCAGATAACTGACCAGACGCCACTGATTTGTTCACTGAAGGCAAAACTACATTGTATCCCACAACACCTCAGATGATTCGGTCAAGCTCTTTTGCGGGCATTTTATTTCGTACTCCGGTTACAGCACTGCTAATGACGTATTCCTTAGCCGACGTCATCCGAGAAGACCTGAAGGGGCAGATTCTCCGGTCTCGGATTGATGAGACGCGTGAGAGGGGGAAGACATCTAATACCTATAATAAACAAAAAAAACAAAGGGAAGAGTCAGAATCATGAAGTATACCTGACATAACAGGATTGTGGAGACGAATATCGTAAAACAAAGGAACGGGAGGAATGGGAAGCAACGACCAAAGTCGTTCGAGGTCCCGAGGAGACGCCGACATCGTCCATTAATAAATCGTTCTCTCTCGGCCATGACGGACTAGCTCTATCGCCTTATCACGACAATTTTCGCAAGAATTGCAACCTCGGAATACGATTGGCGGATTATCAACCACTGATGTCGAAGAAGACGTTGCCAAAGACGAAGCTGGTGCACTTGCGGTAGACAAAATCGGCGATGGGAAAACTCGGGTATTCCTAATTCTTCCACCTCCCCGAGAAGAACCACCTCCCTGAGAAGAGCCACCCCCCGAGTGGGGCCAAGTAATCTTGCCATCCGTTCTTCTTCAGTAGGAAGAATGGACCATAGCCACTGTTTGGCCGTACCAGGGACGTTTTTAAGAATTTCCCTATCTTCCTCCGGGATAGGTCTACCATACATGTCTACTAGCATCTCGGGATCGGGATCCATCTTTATAAAGTCAAGAGGTTATAGGCAAATAACCCTACCTACGCTAAACCCAGATTACAGAGAGAAATTCAAAATGCTACCAGAAGTCAGGTTTATTACACCCAAAATATCCCTGGGTGTGAAATAAGCTCAGACTAGTGTGGGAAGTAAGCGTCTCATCACTACAGCATATCCACACCCAGAACACCCAGAAGATGCAAAAGCAAATGAACAGAGAAACCACCAAACTGAGTCGTGCAGAAGAAGAGTGATATGCAGTTCAAGTGAAAGAGTATGAATATTAAGATCAAAGAGAATACCTTAAAGCGAGGAGATGGAACTACTTTTCGAGTGAGGCGAACAGGAAATGAAGACGCTGCAAATGGGTTCTCTTTCAAGTTCTGCAAATGCAACGATGGATGCACAAAGAATGATACCAAATTCGCAATATATAGGCGAAATAATGCCAAGGATGCCGAAGCGCCTACCGTCATGATAATTACGAGATATAAACCCTAAAAAGTAATCATGACAAACAGGTCAAATGACGTGGGAAACGCCAGGGGCCATTAATGGGCATGATAACCGAAGGCGACGTTTGAGGACGCATGGCTGCAGGCGTCAGAATAGAGGTTATCCGCTGCTACGGGGGTAAATGAAAAGGCGCCTAGTCAAATTAGCTGATCGCCAGTGCGGGAGTTAAGATGTGCAACTCGTCCGAGTATAAAGTGAATACCCGAGTATAAAGTCAGGTATTCATAGGCTAAAGGTTCGAAGATTACTCGATTTCAAAAGTCGGGCGTAGCGGCAAAATCTTCCACAATAAAATCAATTCGGCCGATCAGAAACCTGAACGACCGAGCTTGGGGGCAACTGTTATGGACCGAGATAAATGGGCCTCGAAAGATAAGGCCCATCAACGTGCTCCTATAGGGACAGGACCCATGATCCCATGATTCTATGACCTCGGGACCCCACGATCCCCATCATCATGAATGATGGGAGAAGGATATGCCGAGTGGAAAGACAGGAAAGCCGCCAACTAACGGTGAGGACACTTCCTCTATAAATAGGAAGGATCCAACAGGTGCACAGTACACACACACACATTCTATCTGAACCTATTAACATATTGCATACACAGAGCGCACACCCCACGCCTTTGGGTGAAAACCCTTGTGTTTAAGCTCTGTGATCTCCTATCTATCTGGGTATCTCATCCATAGATATCTAAGAGAAGACTAAAGATCCTACATCGACTTACTAGCTTGCCTAAAGCTGGACATTTGTGTTCTACACCAGAACACTATATAATATATAAAGCAAAATCAAAGCAGAGTGTAAAAAGCAACATAATACTATTAGATACCAATAATCCTAAGGGTGGTTAAGGTCAAAAATTTGTAGTCATTCTTCCCTGAACGATTTTAAATGTGGCATCATGGTAAATACTTTCTACAATATAGTACTCGTATTTCGGTAATTTCTTACTGTGCATAGCATATAAGTAAAAAAACCGACAATTGACATTTCTTAGCATCTCGTAGTAGTTTTCTCTCCAAGAGCAGCAAAAATAAACTAAAAATCGTAATTATAGCCATGGGCTAATTACACAAACCATAGCCAAAAAAGGTTAAATCCTTTTCCCACCCTTTTATACTAATGCATAACTCTGTCTCCTTATTTTGGCATCTTCTTTCATTATAAAGGCCTAAACTAAGGGGAAAAGATTTGGATTTCAAGAGTCAATTTTAGAAGCTCGTAATTAATTAAAAAGTGTTATAAATATATTAATTATGTGGATATCCATTGATCCCACATTATGTACCGGCATATTATATTATAAACATGTGGGACCCACGGTCAAAAATTTTCTTTTTCTTCACGTGAAGGCAGGTAGGAAGATTTTTGTCTGGAGCAAATTACCTCTTAAGACCCAGAGATAGAAATTACACTTAAGGACTCATTTTCATTCTATAAATAGACGTCCTCTGTAAACATTCAATACACTCCTGAATGAGAACTCCTCTCTTTACTTACTCTCTCTAAAATTCCTCTACTCTTATTCTCCTTCATTTATCTTCAGTTTCTTTTAGTTTTATAACACGTTATCAGCACGTAAGTGCTCTAAAGAAGGTATTATTTTCATATTATCTTTTTATGATTTCTTTATATGTTCATTATATTGATCTGTGATGATCTTAACAACATGGAATTAAAAGCATATATTTTTACCGAATGTTTTAAACATCGGGTTCCATGTTTAAGATTGGAGATTACTTATTTGAATAGTATTTTACTATTCATCCTTGATTTCATTATTTTCATATTGTTTATTATTATTGTTACTAACTTTAACATAACTTTTACTTTTATGTTATTTACTTTTATGTTACTAACATATTTATGATTCAATTATTTACTTTTATGTTACTAACATATTTATGATTGATTATTTACTTTTATGTTACTAATATATTTATGATTCAGTTATTTACTTTTATGTTACTAACATATTTATGATTCAATAATTTACTTATATGTTACTAACATATTTATGATTCAATAATTTACTTTTATGTTACTAACATATTTATGATTCAACAATTTACTATTTATTTTATATTTTCTAACATAATACTGTTATTATTGCCAACTTTTAATTATATATTAATTCTACAAACTATTTTGTTATTATTATGACCGAAGTCATAATCTACTAATATTATGACCGGAAGTCATAAGATTTTAATTCTTCTTTATTATCTTTTTGAATTTCCTATTATTATCATTAATATTTGTTTTAATAACTCTTGCTTATTTTTCTTTTTAAATAGTTTGAATCATGGCAAACAAAAACATTGCGAACTATGCAAAACTCGAATTCATGGCTCTTGACATTAGGAAAGAATTATTTATCTTGGATGCTTGATGTGGAAATTCATGCGAATGCACATGGTCCGGAAGATACTATTAAAGAACAAAATGAAGAATCTAATAAAAACAAAGCCAGATCCATGATTTTCCTTCGTCACCCTTTACATGATGATTTAAAAATTGAATATTTGACAAGTGAAAGACCCACTAGTTCTTTGGAACGACTGAAAGAAAGGTATGATCACCGAGAAGATGATCGTCCTTCCAAAGCTCGTTATGAGTGGATGCATCTGCGTTTACAAGATTTTAAATGTGAGTGAATATAACTCACTGTTCGTAATTACTTCACAGTTAAAATTATGTGGAGAAAATATTATCGATTATGATATGTTAGAAATAACATTCACCACATTTCATGCATCCAATATGCTCCTGCAGCAGCAATATCGTGGAAAAGGTTTCGAGAAATATTCTGAATTAATTTCTTGTCTCTTCGTGGCTGAACAAAATAATGAGCTTTTGTTGAAAAATCATGAATCTCGTCCAACAGGTTCAAATCCATTCCCTGAAGTGAATGAAGTAAGCTATGAAAATTTTAAGGGCCGAGGACGTAGACGCAGAGGTGGTTACAACCGCGGTCGTGGCCGTGGCCGTAATCATGGTCCAAATCGTGGTGGATCAAATTGGCATGGTCCAAATCGTGGTGGATCGAATTCCCGCCCCAAGGGGGGAAGAATTGAAAAGAACTCCAGAAGAGAAACTAGTGGAAATAACAAGCATTCTGAAAATGCATGTTATCGATGTGGTGGAAAAGGTCATTGGTCTCGCACTGCCGTACACCAAGACACTTGGTTGATCTTTACCAAGAATCACTGAAAAATAATGGTAAAGGGCTAAGGATCGAGGCAAATCATGTGGATATGGCGAAAAAATACCGAGTATAATGATAATGATGTAAATTATATGGAAGTCGTTGATTTCCTAGAATAAATTATTCTTATCTTTTAATATTTCTATGCTTTAAGCTTGTTTTCTATCTTATGTATTTCTTTTTGTTTTCATGTATCTTTTATGAAGAATGATTTTCATTGGCATCAATTCTGAAGATTTATGTCTCGTTGATAGTGCTACAACCCACACCATATTAAGACAAGATAAATATTTCTCTTCCTTCGTAATGCAAGAAGCCAATATTCAAACTATATATGGTAATATAAATTTGATTGAAGGCTCCGGAAGAGCTAATATTTTGTTACCTGAAGGAACAAAATTATGCATTGATAATGCATTTTATTCTACCAAGTCTAAAAGAAATTTGTTGAGTTTCAAAGATATTCGCAGAAATGGATATCATATAGAAACAATAACAAATAATGATCAGGAATGTCTTACTATTACAAATATTGTTTCTGGTAGAAAAAGAATATTAGAATGTTTTCCTACCTTCTCTTCTGGTTTATATTATACATATATAAGTATAATTGAAATGCATGCCATTGTAAACCGAAGTTTACCAACACAAACGGAAGTTTGTCAATATAAAACGAAGTTTACTAATGAGCTTAATGTTTGGCATGACCAGGTTAGGCCATCCCGGTCAATTATGATGCGGAAAATAATTGAGAATTCATGCGGACATACCCCGAAGTGTAAGCAAATACCACAATCCAATAAATTCTCATGTGCGGCATGTTCCAACTAAAGCGATTATTCGGCCTTCACTAACCAAAGTAGAAAGTGAGTCTCTCACATTTCTAGAAAGGATACAGGGAGATATTTGTGGGCCAATACATCCTCCATGCGGACCATTCAGGTACTATATGATATTAATTGATGTATCAACTAAATGGTCGCATGTCTGTTTATTATCTTCACGCAACCCGGCGTTTGCAAGATTACTTGCTCAATTGATCAAATTAAGAGCACATTACCTCGACTATTCTATCAAGAAAATACGTCTTGATAATCTTTGGTGAATTTACCTCACAATATTTTAATGAATATTGTATGTCCCTTGGAATTGATGTTGAACATCATCCCGTAGCTCATGTTCACACACAAAATGGACTTGAGAATCATTGATTAAACGATTGCAACTTATTGCAAGACCTTTACTAATGAGATCTAATCTTCCAATTTCAGCTTGGGGTCATGCCATTTTGCATGTAGCAATGTTAATTCGCATCAGACCAACAAGTTACTTAAAGGTTTTCCCCTTACAGATGGTTTTTGGTCAAGAACCTAATATTTCCCATCAGACCAACAATGTTAATGTGCAGTATATGTACCAGTAGCTTCACCACAACGCACCAAAATGGGTCCTCAAAGAAGGTTGGGAATATATGTCGGGTATGAATCTCCTTCTATTATAAAATATTTAGAACCATCTACGGGAGATTTGTTTATCACGCGATTCGCCGATTGTCATTTTGATGAATCATTTTTCCCAACATTAGGGGAGAAAATAAGCGGTTAGGTAAAGAGATTATTTGGAATGAATTATCATTGGCTCATTTTGTTCCTCGTACAAAACAATGTGAACTAGAAGTTCAAAAGATAAT
This sequence comes from Acacia melanoxylon, assembly GCA_019022615.1. Lineage (NCBI taxonomy): Eukaryota > Viridiplantae > Streptophyta > Magnoliopsida > Fabales > Fabaceae > Acacia > Acacia melanoxylon. The sequence continues at coordinate 495,489 of JAFJYJ010000090.1, forward strand.
TCATTTGCAGAATTTAGCTAATCGAATGCCGAAGCATTTTCGACCCAAAGAAGGTGACAAAGTCACATGTCACCCGCTAATGCTCCTATTCGAATTGATGTCCCCGAAGGACAACCCATTATGAATGAATCTAAAGTACGCCTGAAGCGTGGTAGACCCATCAGTTCCAAAGATATAAATCCTCGAAAAAGAAAATGAGCTAAAAGTATAAACGGTCAAGAGGATAAACAAGAAAAGTTAATAACTCTAGAAGAGTCGTCTCCTGAAGAGATGTTATCTCTAGAAGAGAAATCTCAAGAAGAGAATATTGTAGTCCCAGAAGAGACCAAGGTACCTGAAATATATGAAAATAATGAGATCTCAATAAATTATGTTATGAACGGTATTCGATGGGACCGAAACGAAGTCAACGTTGACGACATCTTTGCTTATCATATAGCAAAAGATGTAATAAATGATAATGAGGATTATGAGACAAGATCTATTAACGAGTGCCAACAGCGAAAGGATTGGCCTCTGTGGAAAGATGCTATTAATGCAGAATTAAAATCACCGGCAAAACGAAAAAGTTTTTGGACTCGTAGTTCATACACTTTGAAGATGTAAAGCGAGTTGGATATAAATGAGTTTTTGTAGGGAAAAGAAATGAAAAGGGTGAAATTACAAGATATAAGGCACGTCTTGTAGCCCAAGGTTTTACACAAATACCGGTATTGATTTTGAAGAAACATATTCACCGTAGTGGATGCAACTACTTTTCGTTATGTGGTTAGTCTAGCAAGTAAAAGAAGGGCTTGATCTACATCTAATGGATGTTGTAATTGCATATTTGTATGGATCACTTGATAGTGACATTTATATGAAAGTCCTGAAGGACTCAAGATGCTAGAAGCATCTAGTTCAAATATTCGAGATCAATACTCGATTAAATTAAATAAGTCCCCGTATGGCTTGAAGCAATCGTGACGCATGTGGTATAATTGTCTCAGTGAATATTTGTTGAAAGAAGGATACAGAAATGACCCAATATGCCCATGTATTTTTATGAGAAGATCTGAAAAAGAATTTGTTATTATTGCGGTCTATGTTGATGATATCAACATCATTGGAACTCCTGAAGAGCTCCAAAAGGCAATTATTTGTTTGAAGAAAGAATTTGAGATGAAAGACTTAGGCCGAACGAAATTCTGTCTTGGACTAGAGATCGAGTATCTAAAGAATGAGATTTTTGTATATCAACAAACTTATACAAAGAAAGTCTTGGAGAGATTTTATATGGATAATTCACATCCATTATGTACTCCAATGATAGTGAGATCTCTAAATTTGGATAAAGATCCATTCCGACCTCAGATAATTAACGAAGAAGGTGAAGAAGAACTACTTGGTCCAAAAGTACCATATCTTAGTGCTATCGGAGCACTAATGTATCTTGCTAATCACACTCGTCCCGATATATCATTTGCTGTTAATTTATTAGCAAGATATAGTTCTGCACCAACACAGAGACATTGGAATGGAATAAAACACATTTTTCGATATCTCAGAGGCACTATTAATATGGGGTTATACTACTCAAATGAATCCAAGCATGAACTGATTGGTTATGCAGATGCTGGTTTTCTATCTGACCCACATAATGGTAAATCACAAACTGGTTATTTATTTACATGTGGAGGTGTAGCTATCTCATGGCGGTCTATGAAACAGACTATATCAGCCACATCATCAAACCATGCAGAAATTTTAGCAATGCATGAAGCAAGTCGTGAATGTGTATGGTTGAGGTTAGTAATACATCACATTCGAACAACTTGTCATTTATCTTCTGGGAAAATGATTCCAACAGTTTTATATGAAGATAATACTACATGTATTGCTCAACTTAAAGGTTATATCAAGGGCGATAGAACGAAGCATATTTCACCAAAAAATTTCTTCACTCGTGACCTTCAAAAAGATGGTGAAATAGATATCCAGCAGATCAGTTCAAATGAAAATCTAGCAGATTTATTCACTAAGACACTTCCAGGAGCAATCTTTGAAAAGCTTGTCCATGGTATTGGTCTTCGGAGACTCAAAGATCTTAAATGATGTTATTATCAAGGGGAGTAATACTAATGTTGACAAAAGGGGGAGTTGATACACGTTGTACTCTTTTTCCCTTATCTAGGTTTTTTTCCCATTGGGTTTTCCTAGAAAGGTTTTTAATGAGGCAGCACTGCAAAGTGTATCAATGAATGTTGTACTCTTTTCTTTGGCTAGGTTTTTATCCCACTGGGTTTTTCCTAGTTAAAGTTTTTAATGAGGCACATTCATAATGGACATCCAAGGGGGAGTGTTATAAATATATTAATTATGTGGATGTCCATTGATCCCACATTATGTACCGGCATATTATATTATAAACATGTGGGACCCACGGTCAAAAATTTTATTCTTCTTCACGTGAAGGCAGGTGGGAAGATTTTTGTCTGGAGCAAATTACCTCTTATGACCCAGGGATAGAAATTACACTTAAGGACCCATTTTCATTCTATAAATAGACGTCCTCTGTAAACATTCAATACACTCCTGAATGAGAACTCCTCTCTCTACTTACTCTCTCTAAAATTCCTCTACTCTTATTCTCTTTCATTTATCTTCAGTTTCTTTTAGTTTTATAACAAAAAGAAGAAAACGTGTGAGGTCATCTTTTTTAATGTCTCACGTTCGTTATACAAAAGTTTGTTTATAAATTATCAAGTTGCTTTTGTTTAATTTTTCCTTTACGTACCTCAATCAATTATCTTGATAGCCTCGATCGCATGGATTGGTGCATTATTTTTTAAAAATAATTTGCAACGACGTCATCAAAATTATATTACATAATTGCAGAGATGCTTTCCTGCGTTACCTTATAATTATTATGTTAGAATGTATTAGAATTGTAATTATTATATTCTTGTTATGAATATTAGATTATGCGGATGTCATAACAAATCAATTCTTGACCTTTCACATTTTACTCTCCATAACCTCAACGTCTCAGGCTCTCAGCATCAACGGCCCGAGCGCCCTAGCACAAAAGTCGGTGAGCGTTAGATGTACATTCGTTCTCTTGCCCCCGTTGCACGTTGAAGCATGAGTTTGATTGCTGGGTGGGTACATGGTAGGGGGTTACAGGCCAGGGCAACCAAAACAAATGCACATTGCTTTTGACCACTTAGTCACTCTCCTCCTCCCGGGCCGAGGCCCCCCTCAATGGGTTCTAAGAAGGTCCTAGACCCGTCTACCCTACCGCTTAAATGAATGGTTTTTATGGATATTTTTGCATGTTGTACATTTTTGAGAATTCATTTTATTAATTATTCTATGTAAATCTTGATTCTTAATTGGGATTGGAAGCTTATAAATAGAGGTTTTGTAGTACACATTGCAAGCATTTATGCAAATAAGAAATACTCCCTCTTCCTTTTATCCACCTCATCTCTCTCATCAAGTCTCTTATGTTTTGTTACTTCTATAATAATTTTAACATTGACTGATACTTAATAGTTTGTTTCCTTTGTGACATTATATTAGATTCTTGAGATGAGGTTGGTCTTTCTTTTTTAAAAAGAGACAATTTTATTGAAAATAAAAGATGAGGTTAGTCAATGCCACTCTGTTAGTCTACCAAAGCTTATGCCTTAGTCTGTTTCTTTTGTTTGCCCTTATTTGAAAATAGAGGCTTGCTTGAAAAATATTAAGTCAATGAGGTGAGACATAAAGAAGTTCTCGTAATCAAAATCAATTTATATAATATACAATAATGTATTGGAAGTCAGAGAAACAAATTTAACTATCATAATAATATTCTTAGTAATCAAACATATTATAATACTTATAAGCAAAAAAAAAAAAAAATCAAACACACTCGTTCATCCTGCTCCGCCTTATAACTTATGAACACAGTATAGCCTATCAATGCTAGTATACCAGGTTGTAGGCTATCTAGTCACCAGGCATGTCCATGGACCAAACCAGACCGGGTTGAGGGTCAATTCGAGGTCAGTCCGGTCCATTCGGTCGTTGGACCACACCGGTCTAGGGGACCGCCAGGGACCAGTTTTTTTTTTTTTTTTTTTTTTTTTTTTTTTAATAAAAATGTTAAAAACATGAAAATTTTAAATCAAGGCAGCTCTTTGTTCAAACTCTTTCTGAACAATACAAGTATTAGATGCAACATTGATTCAGTAAGTTTAAATCAAGGCCTCTTCTACATAGTTGGCAAATAAGGACAAATCATTTTGTATATCACTAGTATTGGTAAAGAAAGAGGTTGAAGATTTTTAAACTACATGATTTGATTGCTAGAGAATTAAAACATCACTTTTGGGTTTTTAGGTCTAGTGAGACCTACCTGAAATTCAACGCCTGAGAGACGTCCATAATAATTTCAAGCTTCAAAATCCTTTGCTGTGACTGTCACCACAAGTGCAGCATTTGCCCACCTAGATGCTCGTCGAGAGAATGACATGCCATTTATGCATAGCTCAGATGGATTTGTACTGGTGAGAACCACCTACAAGTTTCAAATATCCATGGTAAACTTCCAGTCATCAACTACATTCAACACATTAGGTCTCGTGTAAATTCAACATGATCAGAATAGTTTTGAGCTCCAAATCTTCTTAGGGCAATTAAATGCACTCCCAAACTCTATGAATAAGGAATTTTCCATATAAGACCATTACAATGTGTGTAATGTAGTGATGCATGTAAAGTCAATAAGTTATTTTGTCCATTCTGAGTTGACTATGATGAATGACTAGACCTATAAACAAGCTACTCCAATTGGGCTGTTGATGAAATAATACGGTTCATGTTCCAATCAATAATATGATATGGAAGTTAAATGAGGATACGTACCTGACCACCTGGGCACATGCAGAAAGAGTAGCAACTACGCTTAGCCACCCCAGAACTAGATAAACACTACTACAAAAAACGGTTTTTGCGTCCCAAAAAGATGTCATTTTTTTAATAAAAAATGAAGTAAAAAATAAAGGCGGTGGCATTTTTGTAATTATATGTGATAAAAGTTGACTTTTGGCGTCTAAGTTTAAAACTTAGACGCCAAAAGCATGACTTTTGGCGTCTAAGTTATAAACTTAGACTCCAAAAGTCTCGCGAGAGACACTTTTGGAGTCTAAGTTGAAAACTTAGACTCCAAAAGTCATGTCGTCCTGCTGAAAAGAAGGTCACGTCGTGCAGCAGGGGTTATGTGTGGGGCCCGCGAGAGATACTTTTGGAGTCTAAGTTTAAGAATTAGACGCCAAAAGTTATGCTCTAAGTTAAATATTTCACTTTTTTCATATCCTTCGTCAAAAGTGCCTCATTTTTTCATATCCCGCGTCTCGTGAACCTCTCGCTCCCATCATATCATTTCACTTTTCATTTTCTTTCTCTCAGTTCATTTTGATTCCTTCACCATCGCCCTTGTAAGTCGCTCCTCCTTCTCCTCGGTGATTTACGAGTCGCGTCCGAAAGCTCTGAATCTGTAAGCCCTCTTTGCCTTCGATTCCTTCTCTGCCGTTGTTTTGATTCCATCGCCGTGCTCCATAAAGCTCTAGAATCTCATCCTCGTCCGCGCGCTCTAGATCGATCCATAGCGTTCATGACCCACCAGCCCATCGGCGACGACGACGACAACGGCCACGACCTCCCTCTCCATCCCTTATAGTGACGACGTCTCTAGGTTGCAGATCTACAGATTTGGGTTGCAATAGCTTCGATGGTTAACAGATTCATCGACGACAAGGCGCGGCACTGCCAGATCGGGGTTAAGTGCGACTTGGATTTTCCTTTGTTTTGAAATCTTCATGGTTCTAGCCCTCCGTCTGGGTGTCTATTCTGTCGACCTCCCTTCTCCGATTTTGTGTGTGTATATCTAATTAAAGTTTCTAGTTTTGTGTGTGTAGATCTGATATTATTTATAGTTGTTAGTTCGATTTGCCTTTTTTCATTTTGAAATTTCAAGCCGTTGAGCACTGATATTATTGATTCAAGTTTCTGATTTTGTGTAGTCGATTCTTGCTTTTGGTAATCTGTCTTCTTATCATCTGGTTGTCGGTTCTTCTTAGTAGCAGGTTGCCTACCTCCCGAACCTGAGCAGGTTCGGGGTTTTTTTTTTTTAAAAAAAAACAATAAGGTGTCCTAAAAAATTTAGGACGCCAAAACTCTCCCTTTATGGCGCCTCGCAAATACGCGTCCCATAGAATAAGGACGCTAAACATGTCAAAAATAGGACACTATTGGGGTTTTTTGTAGTAGTGAAATCACAAACATCCTCTTGTTGAAAGTAGTTGGCAACTCTGTAATCTGCCACTGGCACTTGATGACTTCTCATTTTCAATAGATTTGAGGGATATTTTTATATATTTGGGAAGTCATTAATCCTAAATTAAAGAGATTTTCTTAAGATTTTAAGAGATATCAATTTGGATGCATTATTGGTGGGATACAACTTAGAAAATAAATATAATTTAAGTATAAAAAAAAAGGAAAAGGAAAAAGAAAAAGAGGTGTTGTCATTATTCTTCTTATTATTATTATTATTATATAATATTAATTTGAAAGCAGAGCCACGCATTCAGAATCACTTTTCACAAGATTGGTTTCCATTGAATTGAAGGGGCCCACGGATTGAAAGATTTGAAGACCTAAATAAAAGAATGAGGGGGCATTATTTTGGGGGAGCATTCTCGCTGGGCATTTGGGATACAGCGCAGAGACGACGCACAGTGAGCACGAATTGAAGAGGAGACACGTCGCGGCATCACACAACCCCTCTCCGTCCCCTGCGACCTTCACCCACACCTCCATCGTCGCCGGCGACCTTCGTCCATCGTTCCATTCTCACCACCATAAGGCTGAATTTCGGCAACCAGAAAAGAGGAAGCATAGGCTCAGATATTGGGGGTTATTTGTTTTATCTTTACTCATTTTCCTTTGAATTCCAATATGGCTACTCTAAATTTTGTGTTGCTGTGATGTTGATTTAAGCCATGTGTGGCTAGTTTGTCTTGCAACCTAGAGGAACTTTGAACTTATAGGTGTAGATTAGACTTTGGTTTTCATTGTTTAGTTATAATTAATATTAATTTTGGTTACTTAATTTTGTTATAGATTTATCTATTTGGTGATTGGCTATCATTGAATATGAATTTGAGAATTAGGATTTACCTTGACGAAGGAAATTTTAATTAGGCTCTGAGATTAAGTAATATGGGATTAGATTACGATTTAATTTGCGATTAGGATAGACATATACCTAATGACCCCATATAATTGTTGAAGAGTGTGTCCGAGTTTTGTTGCCTCTTGAGTAACTATGTTAGATATAACAAGTTATACTCAAGAGAGGGTTGTAAGTGGACCGACAGACATTTACAGCTATTTATACTCGAGATTAACAAAATTGATATTAAGGCTAATTAAATTAATAAAATCAAGGTTTATGAAGCTCATAAGGGATTAGTGACTCTGGGTTGCTCATTTGATTATTGTCGTAGTTTGTTTATTTTGATTTCATTTTTAATTTCTTTCCCTTTAATTAAATTCAATTTGGTTAGCTCAACTTAAATGAAATTGTAAAATTAATGTTTAACCGAAGTTTGTGATACCAAGTCTTCATGGGAACGATACTTTTCTTATCACTTTATTACTTGATACGGCCCGTATACTTGCAAAGTTATAGGCTATAAAGTTTTGACCTATCAACACTCTACCTCGTCCACTACGAACCTCACAGGCCAATTCAAAATACTGAACATGTATACGAATACATTTGTGTCATAACAGAAAATAGAAAATATATCATGACATTAAAAAGATTTGATAATAGAATCAAATTAGTCTACCACTACTATATCTTGTTCATAATTCATCAAATTAGTCTACCACTACATAGCACGGTTTAAAATAGAAGTTCATCTTAACAATTAGGTTCAACCTTTTCAAAAACACAGTGAAATTAAAATCTCAACTCCATTCAGAGAAGGTGTTCAATCTAAGACAAAATCATTGAAAAGAATGATAACTTACTGCAATGCGCCAAGGTGGTTGATAGTTGTTTTCCTTTGGTCTGAGCTGCCATTATCCCCTAATCTTATTCTTCCAGAACCATCATCTCCAATCAAAAGAGAGAGAGAGAGAGAGAGAGAGAGAGAGAGAGAGAGAGAGAGAGAGAGAAGGCAGTGGTAAATGAAGGCAAATAGAGAACTGAAACCGCTGAAAACTACTCAATCGAGTTTGATTTATGCATCATTGGGCATCATCAATTTAGTGACGTAACCAGAATGAGTGAGACCGAATAGAAGAAATTAAAGCGACTATGAAACATAAATTACAACGATGCATAAGGAGAAACCAAGGATGGAAAAGAGAAGTCATCGAAGGAAGGCACAAGGGAAAATTGATTTGGGGCTTCTAAGATTTAAACCGAATAGAAGAAAACTTACGGTAAGAGGGAGAGTCGGGAGACGGAGGTCGACGATGGGGATGCGTCGCCGCCGCTACGAGACGAACTGAGAGAAGAAGAGAAGATTAACAGGAGCTGGAGTGTCGGAGACGGATACTGGAGCTGGGAGCTGGAGAAGATTAACGAGAGGGACTGTCGGACTTGGAGACTGCCACTGGAGTGTCGGATACGGGGAGCTGGTTAGGTTTTTTTTCACTTTTTTGGACATTAACATTTATTCATTTAACAGGTTAAGGTGTTAAGGGTTAAGACTTGCAATTTTTTTAAAAAATATATATATTTATATGTATTTCTCGGGCCAGACCAGGTCAGTCAATGGGGTCTTAGCCTCTGGCCCGAGGTGTGGTCCAGTCCAAGCAAAGTGGTCTAGTCTGGTTAGAAGATATTGTCCCAGACTATTTTTTTTCTTCAGACGGACCGGGTCAGACGGGGTCAGGTCGGGCTACCTGGACCATCGAATTTTTTGGACATCCCTACTAGTCACTTCAAGAGTATTGCTCTCTCTCATGCCACCCAACGATATACCATGCATAACAATGAGGTGTCCAAACAAAACAACTCAATTCTTATAGCAAAAAAAAAAAAAAAAACAACAACAACTCAATTCAAATCTGGGCTTGTAATGAGAGAGTTAATGGGCACAATGATTTACCAGTCATTGTTCATCCCAATATAGCCCCTATATAGTGTACATATTATATATACAATTTTCGAAAACATTCCACATCAATATAATCCTCATACATTTTTCCATCACAATATACCAGCCATCACAAGAATTACAATATTAGATATAATCCAATTAAACACATAAGATGAGATGGAGGAAGTATAAGTACGTTACTAAAATCCAGGTCATCTTTTTCTTTTCTTTTATTTTTGTTGATCTCCCCAATAATATTATTTACTTATTTATTCTCTTAACATGGTTAGCAATAAAGTCTTATAACAAAAAACAAATAAATAAAATATAATAGTAGAGTTTGGAGCAAGTGTAGGTTATAAAATTAGATAGGATATCGTTACTATCAATTTTGGTCACTACCATTTTTTTACTGTTAGATCAAAATCTCACTTATCTTTATCATTTCTCTCTCCTATTGAGATTCTGATCTAACGGTGAAAAAAATGGTAGTGACAATATCCTATCCCTATAAAACTAAGGGCGATAAGCCGATAATCAAGGGCAGATGCGGTGCAGCCGAAGCTGAAATCAATATGGCGGCCAGAAGCAACCCGCAAATCATGGAAGATACAAAAGGCGCTACACGTACAAGCTTAATTCTTTTGCGTCCAGCTAACAACAATTTGCAGTTGAAAGATGCTATGAGGCCATTAAAAATATAGAGGGTATAATTCTTGAGAAGATATTAGTCGGGGTAATTGGTTCAACAAAATGTCTTTTCGAACTCTTGACTTGTTAGGGGCAACCGGCATGCTATTAGTCAAACTCAGTAGGTGACCAAGTTCATTAATGGCGTAATATAAAAAACTAGGCAGAGTAAAATAATGGAGGGATAGCAATGAGCAAATAAACGATCTAAAATTATTTCAGGGTCTAAACTTATAAATTGTTTTTTTAGAGGGTAAAAAAAAAAAAGAGGATACTTTTTTTTTTTTTTTGGTAAAGGAATTTTAGGAAAGGGATTGGGTTTACCCACAAGAGAGAAGGCGAAATCTCCTTTCTTTTTAGTATCTAGATATTAGGCGGGGGCGGAAATTGCCTATTACCCTCGGCGTTAACTTAAGACCTGCAGAGCTGTGAGGATCTTCCCAAAGCACTTTCGACCAACTCCAAGATCGAACATTGGCATACGGTAAAAGTGTCTGACCCTTTTGCTAGTTAAGGAGAGGTAAAAAAAAAAAAAAAAAAAAGGGATAATGATTGGGCATTGGAGCTCAACATTGGCATACGGTGGGAAAGTTGGAAGTAGGGCCGTTCAATAAAAACTTAGTTCAGGGCATTCAATCCCAATTCTGCAAAAACCTGGTCCAAAATTGCCCAAACAAATCTAGCCTAAACAAAAAAAAAAATACATGTTGGGCTAGACCGGATTGGCATTAGGGGGTTCCGGGTAGGCCCTAAGGACCATTTAGTCCAGCCCAACCTTACATGGGCTTTTTTTTAAACAATAAAAATGACTGATAGGCACGCACAATACTTTAGAGGGGTTAGCGTTCATTTAGCAACCTGAAGTCGTTGAAAAACTTTATATTACACCCATCCGTTTTGTTCCAAGAGAAAATGAGTGAAATATATGAAATTAATGGCTACTTATTCCTCTTAAGACTAAAAGGTCTGTTTAAGTTCAAGATAGAAAAGTACGTTTATGTATGTCAAGACAAAATTCATCTATCAAACTTACCTTATATATCATAAATCAAGCTTTTACTATACCGCTAAACCAAATAAGCACTAAGGTGATCAACAATGCTTAGACCGTTGAAACACATCCTCTATGTATTGGAATGAGCCTGAGATATTGATAGCTCAGTTGATTACAGAGAGGTGCCAACTTTGAGTGTATTTCATTTAGCGCTGGAAGGAGGATATATGCAGGAATTTTAGGTTCAGCATGATTGCCTATTCTAAGAACAGTTTTTAAGAAAAAAATAAATAAATTGTTTGGTGTTGTAGAAGTATGGGATAAAAGAATAAGAAATAAAAGAAGAGGACGGGGAGTATTTCTCATTCATATTCTTATATCACTACAATGATTCTTTCTCAGACTGTTCCCTTTCATTTCTCTCACACTCTCTCTTTCATCTTCACTTCGCTTTTTCTTCTCTGCGGACGGTGTGTGTATGTAGAATGATTGAGAATGGGCAGTTTGGTGTAATTTCCATCTCTGGGTCATTAGATGTAATGTTCTCCTGACCAACTTTTCAACCTCTCACGTGAAGGGGCGGCTGAAGGAGTAGAAATAATTGCCCGTGGGTCCCACAACTTTATATATTATATTATATAATATTACCTCACGTCCCAATTATGAAACATTTTTTTGTAATACAATCAATCAATTAAATATATACTACTAAAACTCTAAGTGACTCATTCATTTGGTACACCGTGGCTTGACAACTATGCGTTTCCTTCATCATTCATTCATTGGTCATTAGTGAACACACGTGTGCATCTTCGTCATCTTTTTCCCATTTTTTCAAATTTATTCATATTCTGTTCAAAAGTCAACCTTATCTTGAATATCATTGGAGGTGCAAATTAATATCATTAATTATAGCTGTAATCTCCATGGGTCTATTCCATTCCCCATGTATCATAATGGAGTTTTGCCTTCCCCATGCTTAGTTTCCTTCCATTGACGAAGTAAATCTGTATCTATTTATACCGTTTTGTTCAATAGTCATTTGCACTGGAATCCCTTTATCTCTCTCTATTTCATCTCAACCCTTTCGCTTCTGCTTCATGTTCTTCCCCTTTCTGATCTGACCTATCGTTGCTGTTTTTATGCAGATATGGAGGAGATGGCTAGGGAACATGTATGGTTATTGTTCTTTCCTTCCTGAAATTTCATTTTATGTTCTTCTTGCAATTTTTTCTTCACCTACTTCAAAGTCGTCTTCTCTCTCACCTCTCCGGCACAGCCTTCGGCGTTTGCAGCCTCACTCACTCTTCATCTGTTCTGCTTTTGCTTAATCTTGTATGATAGATGCTTTGAAGTGGGTAATCGATCTCAGTTCTACTTTGGTCCATTTGTTTAACTCTACCTTTTCATTTCCCATAAATATTACTGATTATTAATTACCATAATTGGCTGTCGTTTTTATTTTTAAATCGACCGGTTAGCATTAGATTCGGTGAGGAGGAATAAGAGAGCTTTGGGTACATCAAGTGGGTTGGTTTTCTTGCACGAGCCAACCCTAACCGTAGAACCAGTGGTCCGTCTTTATTTAATTCCTGTGAATCATCAATATTTTAACATAAGCATTTTTACATAAATATTTAAATGAAACAAATTGGAGCTCATGATGCTCCAAACAATTTAATTAAAAGGTATAGTTCCCGACCACTAGGCCTTATATAGTTCTATTAGATCAAAAGTTGCCCTAATTAATATTTGAAAGTTCTTCATATTATCTTTAAAGTTTCACTCTAACTCATCTTGATTCTAAATATAAGTTGAGTTTGCTAATATTTATCTTTTTTTTTTTGTCCTGCTATATAATTGAATGAGCTAATTTTCATTTACCTAACGTTGAATAAGAAAATACTTGGACAGTGTGATCATGTTTTTATATCTTTTAATAAGCTTCCGTAATTTAGAAGTATCTCGTCAAAAAAATTTATGAGAATGTTCTAATTTATTTGATCAAAATATGTTTTTTTTTTTTTTTTTTTTTTTTGTATTTAAAATACCTCAATAGTCAGCAACTAAATTTTGATGTTGTTTTCAGCTCTGACTTGAACAATCTTTCATTGAGTAAGTATATTTTATGAAGCCAGCACATCACAGAACCTCCTAAGTATATCTCAACGTCGAACGACGGCTAAAACCATATACCTTGAACATAAAATTTTTGAACAATCAAAATAATGGTGAAGGGAACACAACAGAAAGAGGAAGTAAGATTTGTGAAATGAAAACGATTTAAACAGTACGCATATGTTATAAAAACAAGTTGGTGATGTGAAGCGACCCTAGATGGTGGCTCCTTCAATGGGGTATGTCCCAAAAAACTGCAATGACCTTTGCATACATGGTTTTTAGGTTATGGCTATCATCTACTTGTGTGAAGGAGGACATATCCCATGGCGGCGTAGTTGAATGATGAAGTTAGTTTTTAGGGTTTGCCACAGTTTTAGAAGGTATAGCTTTAGTTACATGATGTTCAAATAGTGCCTGAAGATGCTCTCTAGGGTTTTCTTCTCTCTCTCTCTCTCTCTCTCGGAAAAAGAAAAAACTGTAGAAAAATTATTTGAATGGCAATGACCAATAGGATTTAGATGCTCCATTTCCCTAGGTCGCAATTTATAAAAAATTTTGAATAGCAATGACCGATAGGATTTAAATGCTATGAATGCATAGGAAATTGGACGGGATGGTATTTGTTGACTCCTTCTTCAATGGCAAGTCATGGTCCCTTTGAGATTGACCAATGACATTCAAGAGTTGGACGGCTATTTGTTCTCCTAAATTTTTTCATCATCTTATTACGATTATAAACTTGTATTTATAAACTTAAAATGTATGCATGCTTTTTTGGGTTAATAGCATCCTTCATTCTTAATGAAGTTGTACTTAGATTAATCATTAAACTTAGATCGCTCTGAATTGTTATTTTGGTTACCTTAGAATGAAAATGAGAACTAGGCCAGAGTGTCTTTGTTCCTTGAGTTCAAAAAAGAATGTTTTCCGATGTACACCCGTCATACGCATATTTGTTATATTGCTTCTTCTTTTCTTTGATATTTTTATTTTTCGTGCTTTCCAATGTATACCCTTCTTACACATATTTGTAATTATGAATGCTAAATTCATCGTAAACCATGTAGCGCAATTTTTCCGTTAAATATTATATGAATTGAAAGAATCAAGTAATAACTGCCCATTATACCATAGGATAATGTTCTATATCATTCTGCTTGTGTGTTAGGACCATTATGCCTCATAACATTCCATGGAGTTGTGATGTGATCACACAATATTGAAGTTTCTGAATGTGTCAGTTTTTTTAGATCATTATACCTTCTACATTTCCATTGTGTTATGATAACATCATACAATTTTTCTTTTTCCTTCCTATTTGTACCTTTCTATTTTTCAGTTTTTTAAGATTCCGCTATCTCACATTTCTGAAAATGTATACAAGACATCAATTGACTGGATCAACCTACGTTCTCGAGGCATTTGTTCATTTCTGCTGTGGACTCTAGACAGTATTCTTGCTGATTTGACTAGCCAGAAGCTTTGGCGCAGTTATTCCAAACTAACCATAGAGGAGAGATGAAGGCGAATAATGATGATGAAGGCGAATAATTTACCATGAAAGTGTCTTGGGTTTCCCATATGCTTGAGTGATTTTATTGATTTTTTAAATGTTTAGACTCAGATTTGTTGTACAGCCCATGAGCAAAGGTCTAGATGAACATTACAAGGCAATAAGATTTATCTTTAATGTTCACTATGATAGCAATAAGATTTATCTTTAATTTTCACTATGATTTGTGTGGAATAAATTTTAGAAAAAACTTATTCTCTATTTTTAGGTTTTAAAAAATTAATAAGACATTTTCCATTTTTTTTATAAGTCAATGGCACTAATTCCATTAATTATGAGTAAGATTAATATAAAATTAAATATTTACTTTTTTATATGCAGTAATACAATAAAGAGTTTGAAATAAAAAGCCATGAAGCCTAAAAATAACAAAGACCTTCTTGGCTCCTGTATTTATGAATTATATTATAAATTAAATATTTACTTTTTTTTCATATTAGGTTAACCTAATTTTTTTAATTCCTTCTTTATTACTTTGTATCATATATCTGTGATTCTTAAGATACAAAATTGGAAGGATTTAAAATAATGATCTAAATACAAATTAAAATATGGGAAGTGAGATTAATATAAATTTTGAATTTCAAATTAAATATAAAGAATGATAGGTAGAGAAAAGGCATGTGTAGTGAGAGATTCGTGGGAAGCATTGACCCGTGCGTTAAATTATCCCGTATTTATGGTAGGCAGATGAAAGCGGAGGAGTGAGAAATTTTGGAAAGTAACAACTTTTTTTTTGTTTGGAACAATGAAAGTAACACCTCATTATAATGTATATATATGGGAAGTTGTGATCTGAAACATTAAATAAACTAGTAATTAATATGGTCAAAATACATTTATGGCATTAAAGACTGGGTAATAATAACAAAAAAACTGAATCACCACGAAAATTCAAAACACCATTAAATAATGTTGACTGACGCACACACCTTCGAATATGAAGACTGGGTAATAATAACGAAAAGACTGAATCACAACTTTTAGATATGAAGATGATGTGACACGTGTTAATGTAGGAACAAAAAAAATACAATGCAAACGCCAGAATCAATTAAATGAAAAAACTGAAACTAATAAATCAGATTATTATATCTGACGTTCAAATACTTCAAATATAAATTGTAAGCAATTGAAAAAAACAATCTTATAAATATTAATTGAATTAGTCTTTAGGTATGGTGACATCACATGTATTGTATTGGTCCCTGGTGTAAATATTAATTATATGATTTCTATTAACATAAACATAAACTATTTCTATTTCATATTGTTGGTTTGTATCCTATATATATATGTGTGTGTGTGTGATCCTTAGGATACTGGTAAGACTATCATATTGGAAGGATTTGAAATATGGAAAGTTAGACTAATATGAAATATGAAAAGGCATGAGGGAGAGGGGATGATCGAGTTATAATTATAAATATCCATCTAGATTGTATATTTAAATTAAAATTAAAATTTTAAGAAAACATCATGAGTTATTCTGAAGATACTCTATTTAAAATTTGAAAAAGAAATATGAAGGATCAATAAAAAAAAATAGAAACAGAGAATACCTTGTAAAGGGAAGACTCATTAATGTGGTTGAATGCACCTCTCAAATTAATAGGGTATTAACACATGGAAAACTACACACAAAGGAAAGCCAATTTAAGACACATTACCAAAGGGAAAACAAAATTTCAAATTGTTGATTCGTCATGGGAGAAGCAAAATAACATCGGGATGAAACATAGGGTGTTGGAAAATGTGAGCGTCCATGGTATATAAATGAGAAAAAAAGGTAGGACTCATGGATTGGTCACCGTGATGAAAAAATATGTGTTTGATTTATTTTGGCGACAAATAATAAGTGCATCCAAGGGTTTAGCTCTGATATGTAATGTACGACCAATTACTATTGACTAAATTTACATTCAATTTTGGGACGTAATTTATTGTATTTGGGGATATTTTATATTTAATTTTTTTAGTTTATAGGCCTTTAAATCTCGGCGATAGTTTCTATTTATTCTCTTGATTATAAGAAGATTTCTTATAATGACATTTTGTATTTAATTATTTCAGATGATTGACCCTTAAATCTCAAGTCAAATTAGGATATTTTTAATTTGATTTATTCTCCATGATTCTAGGAAAATTTAAAGCTACAATAATTGGCACCAAACCTAATTTAGCCTAAATGTACCAATTGTTATGCGGCTCATGAAGTAAGAAGCCCATTGTATAATATTCCTTGATAACCATTATGGATGATTGAGGGAATTGAATTTCTTTATCATTTATGAATTTTTGTTGTTTTTAATCTATTCCATTACTCCTTATTGCTTTGGAATCATATATCTACGTTCTTTTCAATCTATTCCATAACTCCATATTAACGAAATGTCTTTTTATGCTTTATACTACTTAACTTAGGTATTTTCAAGTGGTTGAGGAATTTGTAGTTGTCAATTATAAAAACAAGTATATTTTTAAATATACACACATTTAAGTTTTTCATAGAATAAATATATGAATCAAAGATTTTTTTTTTTATCAAATTAAATGCTACATAGTCATATACTCTTATTTTTAAGCACTCTTTGTTTCATTCCATTCCAATTAGGAGTGTGGCTGTTTCTATTATGGATATTTTGAAAAATTGTGTGATGACGCTGAAATTTTTAAGGGAGTTTCAGTTTGGTCATTGAAAGAATTCTACACATTGCGCAGCGCACATGTTATTTTATTGTCGAGATGGTTATTCAAAAATTTACTTTGTTTTTTCATCGACACAGATGACGATCACTTCATTTTTTTCTCCTGCATCAAATGATAACTATTGTATGTTTATTCCATTCCAACCAAGTCCTCTAACATGGTTAAATGTGCATGGTTGTCTATAATGGATAATTTTTAGAATTGTACTGAATTTTTTATGTTGATTTTTTAGAACTTCGTAAGGAACTTTTAGTTTGGTCCAACTGATAATTACTTTTATCGTAAGTTATGAAATTGAAAGAATCTCGCGCATCACGCATCTTGAGGCATATAATATTGCTGATTTTAGGTGTTTAACTATAGTTTTAAAAAAAAAGAATAATCTACATATTGATGATTTTTATTGCACGTGACCTTGCATTGCATAGGGCGCTTTGTCTTGACGGATCAAATAATACACATTTTTTATATAATAGTGGAACTGTTAAATTAAATTAAAAGCAAGATAGCAATAAGTATACCACTTATTTAAAACATTTAGTCAACTCGGGTTAAATCAAAATAAACCAAATTATATAGTGAAGAGCATAACTCGGGTCATGTTCTCTTAAGGAGTTTTGTTTTTTGATTTCTAGGCTAAACTAAGTGACAAAAACACGCAAGGTATTTTGAAATTGATTTTTTAAAAAAAAAAATTTTAATGATGGATAACAACCTAAATTATTATTATTTTGAATTTTTGATAAAATGATGAATAAAAGTGTGAAATTAGATTTAAGGAATAATACGATGGAATGCTCCTTGTAAGTGAATCTATGGCTATCTTAGCTTGCCTAATGTCATGTGAGTTAATTAATTCACCAAGTCTACTTAAAAATTCTAAACACAATTTGAGTAAAGTGATTATTGACAAATAATAGTCCTAAACGCTAGATAACAACAACTTATTAAGGAATTTTTTAAAACCACTTGGGGGGCAATTTAAATAGAGTTGGTAAAACTTGCTTCCTTAATGAAGAATGCTCACGGAGACACTGAATAGCAACACACAAATCAATTATCATACCTAACAACGGGCTCGATGAAACAATTTCAATGAGTGTGAATGAAAATAACTAAAATCAAAACCCAAGTCTTACAACTCAATTCAAAGTACAATAATTCAACTAAGAATGATTTAAAACTTAGGGATAAGGGTCTTATTTGCCCCTGGAAGTTTTAACTCGGGAGCACTCAACACCCGTAAGTTTTTTTTTTGGAGCAAAATTGCCCTAGAAGTTTAAAAATATAGCAATCTTGCCATTCCGTTAATCTTGACCGTTAATTTGTTGCTCCAATTTGTAAACTTGGGCAAAATTGCTTCTAAAAAAACTTCCAAGGCAAAATTGCTCCTAAAAAAAACTTCCGGGACAAAATTGTTCCATTTTTTTAGCTTCCAGGGCAATTTTGCTCCAAAAAAACTTTCGGGTGCTGAGTGCTCCTAAGCGAAAACTTCTGGGGCAAATAAGACCCTTATCCCTTTACTTAATATGTTTTAAGACATGGTGCATAACTTAAAATTATTTGAATGTAAGTAGGGTATTAGTGTTGAAGTGATTTGAATTTTTCAATTTTGAAATTAAAGTATCCATAATATTAAATGGAACCAAATAAATGGTCATGTAACAATTGCCTTACTTTTAATGTTTGAATAATTTTTTTCGTGAGTTCAACAATATTTTGTCGTCTCGAATAATTGAATTTAGATTTATTGGTCATTTTCTAATGCATGTAATAAGTAAGTTACAAATGATTTAAACCGCAGGTCATACTGAAATATCTTTTTGAGCCTATTGGTTTAGATTTTTTTTTCTTTATATGTCTTTATGTTAACAGTAATAAAGATGCTCTCAATCCGCGCAATGCTTGGGTAATTAAGGCAAAGCCTTGAATGACATAAGCATTGGTGAAGAGATTTTGATATATAAAATAGATATAAACCCATCTGAATCTAAACTGCCTTTCAACTTGATAAGGAGGCAATTTCCCCATAATAATTTCATTTGCAATGACGATAAACAAAAGCCAAGGTCAATCAATGTCCAATGTAGGTCTCTACCTACCGAGTCTGGTTTTCTCACATGGGCAACTATATGTTGCATTATTGAGGGTTAAGAATTTTAATGAGTTGAAATTACTTATATTGGATGAGTTCAATAAATGCAGCAGTACTACAATAAATGTTGTTTATAGAGAAGTTTTTTAAAACCTTTCATTGCAATAATAGCATGAAGATAATCTTCTTTATCTCCATAGGATTTTGTGAAATGTATCATAATTATGATGTAATGAATTGGTTGAATAATAACATTGTAGCATATGTTGATCATTTTATCCCCTATACAGTTTTAACATATCCGTGCAACGCAGCGAAAGTCTTGTTTACACTATATAAGTGTTCCTATAATTAGGACTGGAGGGAGTATAATATAATATTCCGGGATATAATATGAAAGATTAATAGTCAATGGACATCCACATAATTAATATATTCATAACACTCTCCCTTGGATGTCAATTATGAATGTGCCTCATGAAAAACTTTACCTAGGAAGAACACAGTGGGATAAAAACCTAGCCAAAGAAAAGAGTACACCATTCATTGATACACTGTCTAGTGTTGCCTCATTAAAAACCTTTCTAGGAAAACCCAGTGGGACAAAACTTAGATAAAGGAAAAAGAGTACAGTGTGTATCGACTCCCCTTTTTGATGATATCAGTTTACTTCCCCTGATGACAACATTAATATTGCTCCTTCTGATGCCAACATTGCTTCCAATGTCTTTGTGTTGGCGAAGAACTATGTCTTGCTAATAAACATGATACATTAGTATCCCAATAGCACTAAGATATGATACTTCTTGACCAAATAGTTCTTCAACAATTAATTGCCTTTTGAAGCTCTTCAGGAGTTTTAATGATGCTGATATCATCAACATAAACAGCAATTATAACAAATTCATTTCTACGTCTTTTATAAAGATGCATGGGCATATTGAGTTATTTTTGTACCCTTCTTTCCATCAGATATTCCTTATCACAATTATACCACATGCGTCCTAATAGCTTCAAGCCATATATGGACTTATTTGACTTAATATTGTTCTTGAGAACTTGAATTAGATGCTTCTAACATCATGAATCTTTCAGGGACTTGTGCTTTTGGCACATTAAGTCCTTCGGAGACATGTGCTTCTAGCACCTTAAGTCTTTCAGCGACATGTGCTTCTGGCACTCGCTAATAGTTTGTAGCTCATGATCCTCGTTATCATTCATTATATCATATACTATATTATAAGCAAAGATGTCGTCAACATTGATTTCATTTCAGTCCCATCGGATTCTAACCTAATTTATTGAGATCTCATTATTTTCACATATTTCATATACCTGGGTCTCTTCTGGGACTACAATATTCTCTTTTGGAGATATCTCTACTGGTGATAATAACTCTTCAGGAGATGACTCTTCTAGAGCTACCCACTTTTCTTAATTATCCTTGACTTGATCATCTATATTCTTAGCTCCTTTTCTCTTTTGAGGATTTTATCTTTGGAATCAATGGGCCTACCACGCTTCAGGAGTGCTTTAAATTCATTTATAATAAGTTGTCCTTCAGAGACATCAATTCGAATAGGAGCATTAACAGCTGGGATATGTGACTTTGTCACTTTCTTTAGGTCAGTAAATGCTTCTGGCATTCAATTAGCTAAATTTTGCAAATGAATTATCTTTTGAACTTCCAGTTTACATTGTTTTGTACGAGGATCAAAATGAGCCAAACATAATTCACTTAAGCTAATCTCTTTACCCAACTGCTTATTTTCTCCTCCTCATGTTAGGAAAACATTGTCAAATCACAATTGACTAATCATGCAGTATAAGTCTCCTAAATCCATTTGTTTCTTTTAGAAACATCATTTTGTTTTATTTAGAGACAAACAAGAAGAAGGAGGTCCTTACACAACATTTATCCATCTATGTGCATTGTGAAGGAATATTGTACATTTAAACTTTTTAAGATGTAACTAATCTAGCTCCTAACCAAAAGCCAATTTTACACTACTAGAAAAGGGTAAAATTGTGACGGAATTTGTGACGTGATCATTACTACAAAAAAAAAACTTTTAATGTCTATTTTTAAGACCCTTAGACGATTTTTTTAAGGGTCGTGAAAAAAGTGTCGTTGAAAGTTTATGATTTACAATTTTTTAAAAAAACAATCGTTGAATTTCAACGACTATTATTTAAATAATAGTCGTTGTATATCTACAAATCTACAGCACGCACGCATACTAGGCAGTCCATAGAACCATCTAAAACACAATATAAGGTGCAATTTGAACAAGCTAAAGCCTCATGAGAAAAAGAATGGGTTGAAAATGGACGATAAACAACACCATTCAATATTCGACGTAAGAAATAGAGCGTTTCATGTCCAACGAAGCACAAAAATAAGAAGAAACATAAAACCTCTCAAGTCTTAACTGAACGAAGTAGAAGACAGATAAAAGAATTGTTTATAGACAAAAGAAAGCACCAGGAAATAGAGCAGAAAAACACTACAATGGAACTATCTATTCAGAATTTCAACAAAAGAAACCACTAGGAAATAGAGCTCTGGTGTCCTCATCATCGTCTACGGGGGGCTTCCTCCTCTTCACGGTGCTCAAGATCGTTGCTCGACATATTGTCTAGTGGGGAGAAAAAGAGAGAGAGAGAGAGAGAGACACACACACACACACACACACACAGATCTGCAACTAGCGGCAAACGACAGATCTAGAGGTTGTGGAGCATGCTCATAGTTCACGATAGAGGACGAGCCGGAGTCACTAACGCTACTATAGCGAATCTCCTTGGCGGCAAGGGTGGGGCCATTGGGTGTGGCGAAGGAGATGGGTGGGTATCGAGACTCTTATATGCGTTTAGGATGATGGATCCGAGGAAGACGTTCTGCATACTAATGGGTTTTAAAGAGAAAAATTTATATTTTTATGGAAGAGAGGGAACAACAAAATGTCGAAGGCGCGAGATTGAAGTTGAAATATCAAATATCGAAAAATTTGAGTTTCAACGACCGGTTTTGAAAAATCATCGTTGTAACTTAAAAAATTTTAAAAATAAAACTTTATATTTTTATCGAATGGAGAGAACAACAAAATGTCGAAGGCACGAGATTGAAGTTGAAATATTTGAAAAATTTGAGTTTCAACAACTAATTTTCAAAAACGGTCGTTGTAACTTAAACTAAAAAAAGGCGTGAGGGAGGCTTGACTGTTTTTTTTAATGCATATCAATGACTGTTTGTTCATTTGTTTTACTTCTCGCGAGATTGAAGTTGAAATATCTGAAAAATTTGAGTTTCAACGATCGGTTTTAAAAAAAAAAATCGTTGTAACTTAAAATTTAAAAAAATGGTGTAAGGGGAGGCTCGATTGTTTTTTTTTAATGCGTATCAATGATTGTTTGTTGTTTGTTTTAATTCTCTTAACTATCGAAATTTTAGGCCACATACTAGTAAATAGCTATTAATATGAGATAAAATCACAACGGTAATGTAATCTTTAAGGCTTTTATTCTAACGATAAGTAGAACTAATTTTTCGCTTATTGATTAAATTTAAAGTGTGATTTCAATGATATTGATATTTTTTTTATAATATATATAAAAGAGATATGTTGTTTAATTTATTAAATTTAATTAGGAACTAACAAAATGAAAATATTGTGTGTGTGTATATATATAAATAAATAATAGATATTATTTAATTTTATATTTTTATTAGGCACTAACTAAATGAAAATACGGTTAGATTTCTTTACTTAACTATCGAAATTATAGGCTACATACTAGGAAATATCTATAAATATGGGATACATACATACATACATACATACATACATACATACATACATACATACATACATACATACATACATATAGATATATTGTTTAATTTATCAAATTTAATTATGAACTAACTGAATGAAAACACGATTAGATTTCGTCTCTTAACTATCGAAAATATAGGCTATATACTAGGGAAATAAATAAAAATATGGGATACAATGACTGTTTTTATAAACCAGTCGTTAAATGTTAATGTCTGTTTTATAAAACAGACGTTAAATGTTCACTTTTAACGTCAGTGTTTAAAGAAACGGACGTTAAAGGTAAGCAAAAAATTACAACAGTGCCACCGCCTACTTTTTAACGTCCATTTTGTGTGAAATAGTCGTTGAATATTCTCACCAAAATTCTAAAAAAGCCACCGCCTCGTTTTCTATGTCTATTTTCATTTAATTGGTCGTTAGATGGGGGTCGTTAAATCTACTTTTTGTAGTAGTGAATTTTTTCCATTGAAAATTAAAAAAATTGCAATGGATTTTCAAAATCCGTCGCAATAAACGCCGGCTTGCGACGGAAAAATACATTCGTCGCAAATCGGCGTCTCAGTTTGGGACGAAACCGGGTTCCGTCACAAAACCGGCAGATTTTGCGATGGAACCGTGGTTCCGTCACAAAACGGCGCGGCATTTGGCCCGGTTGTCGCGATTTACGACGGAACCGAGGTTCCGTCGTAAATGAAAGGGGATTTGCGACGGAAAATCATTCCGACGCAAATCCCCAAGGGGAACCAGATTCCATCGCAAATCCCCGAGGTTCCATCGCAAGGTTTGCGACGGATCCCCGGATCTATTGCAAACCATCGACAATTTGCGACGGATCCCTAGATCCGTCGCAAATAGGGGAGGTTTTGCGATGGATCTAAAAATTAAGCCCGAAATCGGGCTTAAGTTCCTCCCCTCCCCATTTTTTCAGTTTCTTTCCTCCTCCTCCGTACTCTCGCCGTCCCTCCATCCAGCCTGCCTTCAGACTGCCGTGCAGCTTCCTTCCGGCCTCCTTTCCCTCCTTTTTCCGTCCTCCTCCTCCTTTTTCCAGCCTCCTCTCTTCTGATTGCTGGCGTCAGCCTCCTCCCACTCACCGCCGGCCTCCTCTCCTCCCACGTCTAGGCTCCTCTCTATTGGCGTCATCTAGTAAGTCTCTACCCCTTTTTTTAGTTTTTTTTTGCATTAGATGTAGTTTTTTCCCCTATTAAGAACTCCAATAAGCTTGAGATATGTTGTTATTAATATCTACAATAAGAACTCATTCAACAATTTTAGTTAATATTTGTTTTATAACCTTGGTTTAGTTTGTTGGGATCTTATAATAATTGTTATGATGTTGTGTTAGTTGGTAATGATACATAAATCTATAAATAAGATGGTGTGGAAATGAGAATAGTAAAGAGTTGAAAAGTGATGTTTAGGATAAGAGAATTAATTAATTAATGTAAAGTACGAGGACTTGTGTGAGTTTAGGGAATAAAAAAAGTTGTATGTATTATAAAAGTTAGTGAAATTAGCTAGTTGAGTTAGTCTTTTATTAAAATGATTGTTATTTTTTTTTTAAAAAAATATATATCTCATTCAAATTTTTTATTTGAAACATAGATATTTTGAAAAAAAAATTATAATTACGTTTAGATTAAAGGTAATTATAAATACAAAAGATAAAGTTGATTTTGTATATTATATTTACTTGATTAAGTCTTATATATTATTGTCTTAAATAATCACATAGATTTGCCCCATATATATTAGAAAACCTCCAATTCATCCTATGCCATGTTATAACATTGCATTAGCGTTTAATATGACCCTCATAAACTCCACAAATACTTATATATCCCAGAAATTATTACATCAAATTGTAGAAAGTGATAATGTTGAAATGCCAAAAGTTTGCTCATTCCCTAATTCAATGTGTAGTTTCATATTTTTTGTTTGACCCCTCTACATACATGTCCCCATCTTCTAGTGTACTGTCCTCATTCTCTTGTTGCTTGCTGGGATCTGTTCTTAGTTCAATGCATGTGTGATTAAGTGGCAGTTGATTGGCATAAGTGGCCAGTTGTATTGGCGAATTATATTTGTGACATGTCGTTTTGTGGACTGGGGTATGTCCCCACTGCATATATTTGTGTAGGGTTGGGTTAGGGAAGTATGGAACGCGATTGTGATAGGAGTTGGATGTACAATCGTCTAACTGAGAGAAGACAACTAACTCAAGCATTCTTGGAGGGTTTGAAAGAGTTCATCCAATTTGTTTTGGCGCAATCAACTAATTCAAGTACCTGGATCAGTTGTTTGTGTGTCAAATATAGGTGTTTAAAATTTCAAGATCAGGGCACGGTCAGAATTCATTTGTGGAAAAAGGGATTCATGAAGGATTATGAATGTTAGGAATGTTATGGCGAAATTCGACAGACACCGAGTGGTTATTACGGGAACAATAGTCATTGAGACAACCTTAATCATTATGAACAATTGGTAATGAATGTCGTGGGACTATCGATTGGCCAATATTTTGATCATGTTACTCATGTTGAACCATCATACATGGAAGAAGAGGCCGGTACATATAATCAACTATCATACATGGGAGAGGATCCTAATCCGGAAGCCGATAGGTTCTATAAAATGCTTCAAGATGTGCAACGTCTATTATGGGAAGGTTGCGACAAAAGTGGACAAATATGGAAATGTTGAGATCAACTAGTCAAGGAGATATACGGTTGGTTATGACCTATTCATACTTGCTCAACAAACGGAATAAGTTTATTATACATCATACCCCACATCCTGCCAAGGGTGGAAGGGAGTTATCAGAACCAAAGCACGAAATATTATACCCAAGTTGAAAGAGTCAGAAACGAATGACTGTATGACTGAACCGTTCCAAGCTGATGTGGAACATGTACTGCCCGTAAATATTGCCGAAGATAATGTACCAAGCAATTGTTTGATTCCGCTGCGGAGTTAGAGTTGATTCCTATCCATATTGATGATGAAGAATCAGACGATGAGGCACAAGAGATTTACTCTGATAGTAAATCTGAATTCGACGACTATCAGACTCCATAGGAAGGCGTGCAAGCAGAGGTCGAAGAACAAGAATTGTCCGGTTGATTTGTGTTAATTCTTTATTTATGACGATCTGTTATACTAGATACTCTATAACTTCGGTAGTGACATATTCAGTATACTTTTTATATTTTTATATATTTTGACATAATGTTTATAAGTGTTTAGAGATGGAGCATTCAGGTAGTGGTCGTAGTGGTGGTAGAGCCCGGCCCCGTCCTATTAGAGGTGGTAGGACGATGTCATATGACCCCTCTAAAGGTAGAGGGCTTAGCTCTTCCCCAGAGCTGCCGCCACTTTATATGTCATCTTCACCGTCTACTACCGACTTTGTTATGGGTGGTACAGGTGTGCATGTTACTACCACTTATCCACAGCAAGGGGCAGAGAAGGTTTACTTTACAATTCCTGATTTATTTACATATGTTTAGTTTTCTTTAAGCATCTATGTACTAACATTTTCAATACTTCACATTTCTTCCATCAGTACACTGCGTCGCCTCGAAGCCAGGTCAGGGAAGCTAGTTCCTTCGATACACCAGTCTGAGGATCAGTTGATCCTGCAATAGGGCTGGTGTGGATCCGTCCTATTGGCAACCAAGAGTAAATCATGTAAAGTTACTAGTAATGTTACAAGTTTCTACCTTTAGTTTGTATGCTAATATTTGCATCATTTCCTCTGTCTTCAAATTTGAGCCTTATAATCTGGTGACGGATTTCATGTCGGCCCAAATATTCCATAATTTCAATCAGCATTGGGCCAATTGGACAGAGATTCCTAAGGATTTTCGGGAAGCTTGGTTCAATGAGTTCTTGGTAAGTTATGTAATTTATGGTTATTAATTTCTTATCCAAATGCAATCTGATTAAGTACTTTTATAATTTGGAGCACTAATTGTTCATTATTGATTTTCAGGGTCAGTTTAGGCGGTTGCCTGACCATCTGAGAAATTTGAAAAAAGCTTACAACTACAAGGGAAGCCAGTGGTTGTCTGATAAGTTTTATAAATTGAGACACGGTATAGGCAAGCAAGATTGGATTCAACCTAAGACTGCAGAACAATTATTTCAAAAACGGGTCGTCGATCCCAAATTTAAGGAGAAAAGTAAGAAAAATAAATCAAATAGGGCCCAAATGGATGGACCGTCATATACTGGCGGCTCCATTCCATATAGTGAGCATCGATGAAAAATTGTGAGTACACGTTATTTTTTTAGTATTCAATATTTTGTACTTTGAAGTAATTAATTAACGGTCATCATTTGTGTTTGCAGCAAAGATCCGGGGAAGTTCCTACAAGATCAATTGAATGGGCTACCTTTAACGGACCCATTCCCAGGAGTTTGAAGGTAGTGGGAGGCACTGAATTAACACCAAGTCGCAGCAAGTAGCGGTAAGACATTTATTGCATTTATTATTTGTTTTAGGCACCAACATATTTATTTCATTTTACATGTTTTATTTGTGATGTATTTTTGTGCTTGTAGGAAACCTATTAGAACCTGGCGTAGGAGAGAGACTCGCAGAGTGAGGGCGACCTCGCATTCTCTTAGTTCGATAACGAGAGTCTATTCATTCAAACTATAGGCGGATTTAACAAGAAAGGCAGACTCTTCGGGGTGGGTACATCTGCCAGCGACTGAAGCCTACGAAGCACTCCTCATTCAGCAGTGAAGGTATTGCTGCAGGTAAACGCAATACATTTGCTATAGATTGTTACATTTTTATTCCCTCGTCTATTTAAACGAAGTACAAAAATAAACTTACTTCCTAATGTTGTTTTTGCAGATGAGCTGAAGAAGATGAAGGCGTTGGTGCAAGAGCGAGCAAGCATCTCAGCTGAGTGAGACACAGCAACAGATGAGGCAGCAAGCAAATGAGTTGCATCAGACACATGAGATGATGAGGCGGATGCAGCTTGTACTCCAGTCCCTAACTAAGAAAGAACAAAGGTACGTGGTTGGCTCCTGGTGATGATGACCATGCTGATGATGATGACCATCCTGGTGACGATGATGATGATCATACTGTTGCTGTTTAGAATATTTTTTAGTATATATTGTTCACAACATAATTATTTATATTTTGTTTTCTCTATGTAAACTCTTTATGATTATTACTATATATTTCTATGATATACAAGTTTTTTTTATTTCGTAATTTTGTATGCAATTTTTTTATTTTTTTATAAAATAAAATTTGCGACGAAAAAAAATTCGTCGTAAACTATCAAAATTTGCGAGGCTATTTTTTGCGACGGACGAATTATGTCGCAAATTGTTTTTGCGACGGAAAATGCCTTTTTTGAGACAGATTTTTTCCGTCGCAAAAAATGACTTTTTCTGTAGTGTTTATAAGGAGAATTTTGTTGGCTTATATAAATACTGCAATATATAAGTTCAAATATACCAACATAGAAATTTTGTTCTCATCAACATTGAATACATGATTTCTGGATCGTATAATATGGAAATAGCGTGCTTAATTTATTCAAATATTATTGCAAACTTTAGGTTGCAAACATTTTTACAAACTTCAGATTGCAAGCTAATAATCTCTCATGTAACTATCTTATAGATGCATCTTTCAAATTTGTATGGTTTACATGCTATTTCAATAGGCACATATAATAATGTTTGATATATTTCTAGAAATACTGAGATCCATTACTAATCATGATCAGTAAGAACAAACAACACATAATTCATAAATAATATGTTGGTTATATATGAAGAATCTTTTGGTTCTTCAATGGATGTCAATACATAATTTTATTTGCATTATAGATATAATATGTGTGTGTGTGTATTTATGTACGTATGTATCGACTCGGATAATCAAACAAGTCATGCCAACAATAAATTTCTTTGAATCAGTAAACTTCTGGTTTACTGTAACTTATATCTCAACCAATCATAAACTTTTTAATTTCCATAAAATTATGATTTAAATCATAATCTGACATCCATTTTGGGAGATCTATTAGACTTTGTGTGAGAAGTATATAATTTTTCAAAAAATAAGCTCACACTTGTATTCTAACTCACTTGTTTTTCTGACAACCTCCCCCTCAAGTGAGTCATATAGACATACTTTCTTCATATCTGTATTTCAAAATCACTTTCAAACTCTTTGAAGATCAAAAGGAAAATCAATGTTAGTTCTTCAGGAACTATCCTATGATATTACATCACTAGATAATCTCATTACTCATTAATAATATACTTCAATTGACTTATATATGCAAAATATATACAGTCCATCACATATGAAGAAATTCATAATCAAAATAACTTAGAATCACACATATAAAAATTCTTTAGCAGTAAAATTCTCATGGCAAAATGATTTATGAGATGTGATCACAATAAATGTAAATAATAATAATTTTTAATAAAAAAAACAAAAATTATACATCATATTACCTTCTGAGCTTATTTTTATTTTTCTTGGCTTCAAAATAAATCTAGACATTTCTCTGCAGCTCACTACCTCTTTAATATCTCATTGGCAAAGCATTAGCAAACATTTGATTTGCTATATTTGTAAACTTTCGGTTTACAATAGCATGTATTTTTTATATGATATCCATTTCTATAGATACCTTTAAAACTCAATTAGTTTCTTTTATAAGGTAGAATAATCAATGTCTAATTTTGTTCCTTCAGGTAACAAAATATTAGCTCTTCTGGAACCTTCTGTCAAATTTATACTGTCATATATAGTCTAAACATTAGCCTCTCTTACAAAGTTTGACAAAATATGCTAATTAGTCCCCGAACCATTAGCGTTTAGATTTATTACGACATAAATCTCTACAAATTATTGTCTTCTGGACAATACTTTTTCAAGGCTACTAAAATCTTATTGTATCATACAATATTTGAAACATAAGTTTTCAGGGCCTTAATATTAATAACAAACAAATGTCACTCTCTTATCCACCCTTCATTTTTGGGTGTGAACAAACACCTATACCTCTTTAGAAGACCAATTATCTCAAAAGTATAAATCACTGTGCAAAATAATAAATTACTATACAACATTACTAAGCGAAACAATAAATCACTGTACAATATCACTGTGCACAATAGTAAAACCACTGTATAGTCATGTTTCAGATATTATGCAAAATAGTAAATCACTGTGCACTCAGTTACTGTGCTAAATAGTAAATTACTGTGTAAAATAGTAAATCACTGCGTGAAATGCATTTCTGACCGATTTAAATATCATGTATAAGATATAAAAAATCTTATAAACCATAAAATAGTGGGGTGCAAGATATCATTTGTAATATTATGAATTTTCAGTATATTTATTATGTCCAACAGTATCCCTTTGCTGGTTCTTATCAATAATCTTTCTCCACTTCATATAGGAATTTAAACCAATATGATTACAACAATGACCATGCCTAGTCAACCATAATTAAATTCATCCGTTACTTCATTCACTTCTCGGAATGGAGTAAAGCCAGTTGGACAATATTCATGATTCTTGGAACTTATTGTTTTGTTTGACTACATGAGGTCAATGAAATTAATTCAAAATATTTCTTAAAACTTCTTTCACAATATTGCTACTGCATGAGCAAATTGGATACATCCATTTATAACAAACTTTTAGAAGAACAATCATCTTCTGGTGATTATACAATCCCTTTAATTTATTCTAAAGAACAAGTAGGTTTTTTAATGCCAAATATTTAACTTTGAAGTCTTCATACAAATGATGGTATATAAAAATCATATATCAGGCCTCACTTCAATTTGTCTCATGACTTCAGGCTAAATTTAACTCCTCTTGGCTTCACTTTTCTCACACATTCAAACTTCAAACAGAAACTGTTACCTAGTTTCATCACCACACAAGTTGAGTAATATATACTTAGTTGAGTAACAAATAGGATGAGATCCCATTTTGCTTGGCAGTAGGAGGTAAATAATGCATCTGGATGATTATTTTTCTTCACCCGTGTTCTTTATTTACTTGCATTATTTTCAAACCTAGTCATGTAGGTGTCAAATACGTTTAAAAGCTAATAATTTTTCTATTATCACTTTTTCAAACCTAGCCATTTATTTTTAAATTAAGCCACTATTGTTAAATGCTTCATTTTCAAAACTAGCACTTTCTAGTAGATTAATACTTTCTCTATCATTACTTTTGCCATGGCAGCATGTGCGCATGGAGGTCTTAATCATTGAAATCTATTTTTTTTTCTAAAATCATTGAAATCTATTTAAGTCAAATATTTTGACAACTTTTTGAATATGACTTCCCTTTTTTAAGTCAAGCTAGAATAACGATAAAATAATTCACACGGCAATGACAGAAACGTACCTAAGGCTGCAACTTATCACCACGCTGTACTCTGTTTTGCATCCACCAAAGTCCAAAATATACCAGCTCAGATTTGTGTTGAATCCAGCCAATACTACTCTTACTTCAAATCTGCCATAGCTTCCTCTGAGCTGCAGGTATATTTTGGTGGATGCAAAACAGAGTACAGCGTGGTGATAAGTTGCAGCCTTAGGTACGTTTCTGTCATTGCTGTGTGAATTATTTTATCGGTATTCTAGCTTGACTTAAAATTCCAACTCAGGATGATAACGTTGCTGTGCTGATAACGCGTGGTAAAAGTATGATGGGATAGAAGAATAAGAAATAAAAGAAGAGAACGGGACGTATTTCTCATTCATATTTTTGTATCACTACAATGATTCTTTCTCAGACTGCTCCCTTTCATTTCTCTCACACTTTCTCTCTTTCATCTTCACTTCGCTTTTTCTACTCTGCGAACGGTGTGTTATAGAATGATTGAGAATGGGTGTAATTTCCACCTCTAGGTCATTAGATGTAGTTTTCTCCAGAACAACTTTTCCGCCTCTCACAGGCGGCTGAAGGAGTAGAAATAAGGGAAAATCCATGTATGGGCCTTTTAGGCCTCCCAATAAAGGCCTCAACATTCTGACATTCCCAGAAGAGGTCCTAAGGCCCTTATTGGTATGAAATTAATAAAGGAAAGGACATTAATACCCCTGATTAAAAAAAAACAAAAAATCAGTCTGGTATACATGTAAAATGAAAAAATAAAATTATTTTGTTGAGCCATGTTTGGCTTAAAAAAAGGAGTATCTCCATTCTCGGTTGCCAATACCATGTTTTTTTGGTAATCAAGATTACCTAGCAATGACGATTATCAATTTGGATTCCTGTCATCATAAGATCCAAAATTCACCCCGATGAATCTCATGAATATAATATGAATAGAAAAAGTCCTATAAACGTGATAAATTTTTTTAAAAAAATCTGTATAACCTAACGTCAGAAACATTTTCCAATATTATTTTTATTTTATTTTTCCATTTGATCCATGGCCCTTGGGACTGATTCCACATAGCATGCTTAGATTTACATGCTTATTATGTGCTTAGAGGTATAAGATATTTTTTTTATATTGTATTTATTTAGATTTAACTTATATGCGGCTTTCTGAGATGTTTTTTACACCCAATATCTCAAATTAATCAATTTTTCAGTTCTGCATTTATTCGTAACACCAGTATTATGAAAATTAATTATTTAAGATACTAGGTGCAAAAAAACATCTCGAAAAAGTTCGCATATAATTTAAATCTAAATAAATACAATATATATAAAAAATAAAAATAAAAATAAAATACTTATACCTCTAATTAGATATATAAACACATAATAACCACCTAAATCTAAATCTAAAGATGCTATGTCGACTCCATGGGATTATGGGAACCAATTTTCCTTCAAAAGTTAAGCAAACGAGCTCCATTATAATCGGTATTAGAAATTCTTTTCTCTAACCCACAATTTTTTTTACCTATCTTATCCTTGTACGAAAATTGTAAATCCAATATTGCCCATGCTAGCCTAACCCAAATTCACTATCGAATCTGTGCGATCGGTGCTTCTGTGAGAAAGGGTTAACGCGAGCTGTGCGAGAGAGAGCAAAGCCAGTGACAGAGCAACATCCCCGACGGCCACATCCTTCCGACGTCAAAGCGGCGAACGTTCACGGTTAGGTGATTTCCTTGCGTCCCCTTTTTTTCACCCAGAACTTCTTCACCTTCTCGGCCCCTTTCACTGTTTATCCGGTTTGAGCTTTTCTTTCTTCAAACCGTGCTTGGGCTGAGAGGACTCCGGCATGGTCAAAGACGCGAGTTGGAGACGAAGACATGACGAGAGAGAGAGAGAGAGAGAGAGAGAATTGGGAAAATCCCTCCCTTTTTCAGCATGAGTGCATGGGTTTTTTTGTCTTTTCATCTTAGATTTGCAGGTCAAAAAAGACCCTAAGGCCTATTCTGGGATGTGAAAGTAGTTGGGGCCTTTCTTGAGTTTTGTTTTGTTAAAAGGGCCCATATATGGATTTTCCCTAGAAATAATTGTCCTGTGGGCCCCCCAACTTTATATATTATGTTATAAGATTTATTGTTTCTGTTTGTTTATAGGTCTCAATAATATTTTATCTCTCTATTCTTTATAATGGGATCCACTCACTTTTATATGAGTGTGACAGAAAAAATATTTCTGTATCAAAAACAGAAACATTAAACTTTATATAATATAATATAATATTCCATGATATAATATAGAAGATTAAGAATCAATATATATCACATAATTAATATATTCATAACACAACTTGTTATAAGTTGTTTTTAAAACCTAAAAACAGAAAATATATATATATATATATATATATATATATATATATATATATATATAAAATAAAGATGTTTTCTGATTTTATTTTTTATTTTCTTTTTACCTGATTCTCAACCTCCGCCTTGAAGTCTCCTTTAGCCACTGCGCTTGCCTTCCACTACAAAGTATAGAGTTGTTATAGACAGACGAGATTTGCTCAAATCCCAAAGGATGTGTGTTCGATCCCACATTGCCGTCGACTCCTTTAGAGAGATCTCGTAAGTCCCCATTAAGCTCTCAAATGTTCTCGGCGTCCGCAAGCGCTTCAGTATGATCGACGCCAAACCCTCCAAAACATTTTTTAAAAAAAAAAAAAAAAAAAAAAAAAAAAAAGTTAAAACGAGCCCCTTCGCGGTTGGGAGAACGGATCTGTCCCCCTTTTTCCTTTCCCTTTACTGCCATCGTTTTCTTTCAAACCACAACGTTTTGGCGTCATGCATATTGCCCTTGTTTTTTAAACAGCATTCATCATCTTAGTATTTTTGTAGTATCAATCACTCGCCTAAAATATTTTTTTAAGATCAGTCAAGACACTAAAATATTTTTTCAAGATAATATTTTAGAGTATTGATTAATATTAAAAAGATACTTCAACATATTAACTGGTACAATAAAAAATACTTCATAATCTTGAAAATTGATTGATATCAAAAATACTTCATAATCTTGAAAAATTATTTTAGGATCTTGAAAAAATATTTCGCAGATCGATGGTAAGAAAAAATACTTCAGGATATTGACTGATCCAGAAAAACACTTCGTGATCTTGAAAAATTATTTTAAGATCTTTAAAAAATATATTACGGTACTTATTGGTACTAAAAAAAATATTTCAAGATGATAAATACTATTTAAAAAAATAACAGTATGTATTTTACACCAACAGTTTAAAAGAAAAGGGAAATGGAGAAAGCCGGATCTTCAGAGAACTCACCCACCTGTCACTTGTGATTACGTGCCCACGAAATTGCCAAGAATGTATATTTTTTTGCTGAAATGAAGCAAAGAATGTATATGAAGTTAGACTAGTTCCCGAGCAAAAAAAAGTTAGACTAGAAAGAGTAAAGGACAGAAAAGAGAGAGAAAGAGAAATAAAAAGAAAAAGAAGTAAAAGTATTCTTATATTTTTCTTTATTTTGTTAAGGCTATTTTTGTCTTTTAATAATGAGATTATATTATCCAAATGTCCCATAAGACTTACACACAAATTAGAGATTTCAAAGCACTTTTGAATTGTATTTTCTCTAATTTAGTTTGAGACATGGTACAATTTTCTTTACAAATAATATTGAGTTGCATATACATTTTTTTATTAA
Source organism: Acacia melanoxylon (assembly GCA_019022615.1). NCBI lineage: Eukaryota > Viridiplantae > Streptophyta > Magnoliopsida > Fabales > Fabaceae > Acacia > Acacia melanoxylon. Next base: position 530,800 of record JAFJYJ010000090.1, read on the forward strand.
AGATATTATCAAATTTGATAATTAACAACCAAATAGTTAAGATAGGTTAGGAAAGGTTAATTTCATAATAAAAATTTATATTTTAATTTTTGTCCTAAAAAATGGCTATAAATTTTAATATTCTTATTAATAAATATTTTGTTTCCTTAACCCTTCCTCGTAATTTTTCCCTTATTTTATTATATGATTATTCGTTGGTCTAATTTTAAATTCCACCATCTTCCATTTTCTTAGAACTAATATTTTATTTTAATCATGAACTATTTGTTCTTGAGATTTTCTATTATTTACTTGATTTAAAAATCTGCAGTTTTAATGTTCATTACCTTATTTTTAAATTTATTTAAATAATAATATTATCTTTATTTGGTTTAGTTTGTCCTAATTTTAAAATCCAGAAGAGAATCTTATATAAAGACGATTAAATTACCAAATTCTAAATTAAGTCACTTAACCTAACAAATTATATGTCAAGTTATACGTCATGATTATTAGTGATTTAAAATTTGATCAAAATTATCTTTATATCCCTTCCTTATTAAAAAAAAGAAAGTAAAATTAAAAACATATCCCTGTTGTACGTAAGATGGGGAAATTTATTGAGACCTCTGCAAAGTAAAAAAATTCAGCATCTTCCTCCTTTAATCCCTTGTTCATCCACAAAATCCTAGAAATAGTGGATTTATAGAGACGGAGAAAAAGGAGGAGAGGAGGGGTGAGTAAAGAAGACGACGCCATGAGTTGCAAACGGAGAAAAGAAGAAACGGATCTAAGACAGATTTGGGCCACTCATTCAGGAAGACTTGGAATCAGAGGCTGGTCTGAGGATGCTGCTAATGTAGCTTCTGCTTCTTCTGCTTCTTCTCATGGCACATCGAAGAACTTGAAATGTTGCCATGGGAAATTCTGCAGATGCTTAACTTTTACAAGTTTGAGCATGGAAGCTAGCTTTTTTTTCATGTAAGTCTCAAATTCAGTACGCAAAGTGGATTCCGGTATACTTACTCTATGAGAGACACAATTAATTGGCCAAAACAAGGGCTGCTAGTAAGGTACATGATAAAGGTTTGTTCGAAACATAGGGATACAAATACACCATGGAAGTGATGAATTGAAGCAGCAGCCTGAACAAGAAGAGCTAATCTGGATGACAAAAAAGGCGCTGCCATTTTTTAAAAATTAAATAAAATGACGACTCTTTTAATAAATGGAGGCGCATTGGAGAAATGGATTAGAGGTATTATGGTATAATATCCAACATTCAAATATCTAAATTGGGTTATAGTCACAAATTAGTATATTTGTTGAATTTATCCACCATATAGAATTTTCCTCTTTAAAGTGTTTTTTTATGGGATTTTCCCACAATCCATATACTTTACTATTTTTTGTTCGATGTGAAAATTAATTATTATTTTTTTAAAATTTTGGATAGTTATCAAACATTTTGACTGCATGTTTGGTTTATATTCCTTTATTTGTTTTGAGCAAAAATAGAATTCCTTTGTACTATTACAGCTTTCTCCCTTTTTACTACTTTCTTGATTTAAAAAATGATCCATTACCTTTGTACGATTATTTCAAGTTACATATTAAATTTATTTAGTTTTCTAAATTTTATTAATTATTAATTTTATTATTTGACTGATGGATTTGGGAAAATGAAATTTTAAAATCTAGTACCCTATTAGTTTAAATTTGATTTGGAAATTAATTTATTGATCGTCAACGTATTTTTCTAATATCATACTCATATTTGTTGTTGCTTTATTTTTATTCAAAAATTACTTTTTTATTCAAAAAATAATGTTTCAAAGTGTGATTCGAAAATGAATATTTATTTTTATTAAATTTAGTTAACCAGAACATATATGTAATAATTTGCTTTTAAGTTTTTGTTCTTATCTTGTTTTGACTCAAGAAATTGAAAACTTAAAATTCCCTATATTATTATCATATATTTGATTGATTTGAAAATAAGTTTTTTGATATTTTATAAAGTTTTTGGAAATAAATTTGAAAGTTTTTGAAACATACTATCTTATTGTTTATAGAGTACATGTCAATGAACAATTTTACTATAAATATCTATAAGAATTATCTATTTTTTTTTTTGGATGTAAAAGTAGACATAAACAACTTATTTGGGAGCATATATAATAACACCGTAAATGAGACTTGACTTTTTTTACTTTTTACATTGTGGGTCCTATCAACCTTCTCTTTATTATTTATATATTTTTTGAGTTAAAAAATATTACTTACATCCCATCAAAACCATTTTATTTCAGTTAACTTCTAAAACATTATGAAATTTCACTACATCTTGCATCAAAATGAAATTAAGTTTTTTAAGTAAGAAAACAATAATGTTATTAGTTTATTTTTTTCATAAAAAAAATAGATGTTCACATTTTAAAAACAAATAAAGATATTCTTCCTCGCCGTGGGCTCCATCTTCTTCTTTAAAGGCGGCCTCCTCCGCCTTGCTCTCATCCACTCCTAGTCAAGTTTCAAGACCGTAAGTGTATTAAATCTCCAGATCTTCGTCTTCTCCTTCTCTCGCTCAAGATATTTGATCCACCCACTGACTGGTTCCTGGTTCCGCCTTCTATCGACCAAGCACTAGTTCTTCGACTTTGTCTTCTCCTTTTCTCGGTAGATCCTCCATCTTCTTCAACTTTGGTGTTCAGATTTGCTTCATTGTTTTTACTATTGAAATCCTTCTTCCACCTTTAACTTCATCCTTGGTCGCATTTTCCTGAGAAATACGATCTGCTTCTGATTTCAATCACCATTTCCAGTTATCTCGTTCTCCTCATCATCGATTTTTTGGTTCCTTGTATGCACGTGCGTGCACGACACTTCACATCTTGTTTGTTCCATTCACCCCTTGGTTTATTTGTTTGTGTTCTTGCCTTAAGTCATTCAACTTTGTTTTGGTAAAGACATCATATCATCTTTAGCTTTTACTTTGATTATGATTATAGTTGAAAAGGTAAAAGCATTTAAGTTAACTGAAGTCTTCTTTTTTTAAAATGATTGACGTCCCACCTATACATACATTGTATTTATGAATTATCAAGTAGTCATGTGCAAGAGCTGAATGCAGTCCAGAAATAAAAGCTAAATACCCACATTTTGAAAAGTCAAAGTCGTGTTTTAAATCAATGTTTCAAATTAAACTACTCCTTGGGGTAAGGTGAAGTGATAGACATTGAGTTTATTGAGGTGTGTGATATGCATCCATGAATTTTCATTCTGCATCCATGAGTTTCACACACAAGGTGTGTGGTATGCATCCATGAATTTTCATTGTCCACACACACACACACACATGAGGTGCACACACACGCACAAGCACGCTCGCGCGCACACACATGAGGTGTGTGATATGCATCCATGAAACACGAGGTGTGTGATCGATATGCATCCATGAATTTTCATTGTTTACACACACACATACATATTGCGTGCGTGCACACACCTATGCATCCATGAATTTTCATTGTTTACACACACATATGCATTGGCGGATCTAGGTATGAACTTAGGGGGGCAAGTGCCCCCAATTATTTGAGATTTTTTTTTTTTTAAAAAAAAAATCAAGTTGAAGTTAAAGGAGTTTGAATTAATAACTTGAATATAATGGTTTCAAATTTTCATTAATATTAGTATTATTTGTCTACTTTCCTTGAATTAATACATGTTTAAATGATTTTTCATTCTTAAGTTAAGTGTTCACCCTTAATACATCAAGATTACACTTCGTAATCGGATGGGGGATGAATGGTCGAATAATTGTTTAGTGCCTTATATTGAAGGATGATATTGTAATTATTTTTATTGTAATATTTTTTTTTTATTAAAATATATGTACTTGAACTTATTGAGTGTCCACCCTTCATTGTAATTTATGTAGCTGCTTTTCTAACAATATTTAGCTTTTCTTTTCTAAATGACATGTTTGTAAAATAATTTCCTCTCTTATTACATCATCAATATTAACTTGATTTCACAATTTTTTTTTTCTTGTTTATATTCTTTTATTTTTTAATGCATTTAAAACTTTTCTTTTAAAAAAAACGGTGGCGCTACGCCCGAATGCCCCGAATCCCCCCACCAATTGTGCCCCCACTTCTGTAATTTCCTGGCTCCGCCACTGTCATATGCATATTGGTTTCATACTTTCATTACTAATAATTAACTTGACTCACACACGCACACACGAGGTGTGTGATATGCATCCATCAATTTTCATTGTTTACACACACACATATTGGTTTCACTACTAATAATTAACTTCATACGCACGCGCGCACATACACATGAGGTGTGTAATATGCATCCATGAATTTTCAATGTTCACACACACACATACATATTGCGCGCACGCAGACACACGAAGTGTGTGAAATGTATCCATGAATTTTCATTGTTTACACACACGCACACACACATGAGGTGTGTGTGATATGCATCCATGAATTTTCATTGTTCACACACACACACAAGGTTTGTGATATGCATCCATGAATTTTCATTGTTCACACACACACATACATATTGCGCGCGCGCGCACAAACGAGGTGTATGATATGCTTCCATGAATTTTTATTGTTTACACACACACATACATATTGGTTTCATTCACTACTAATAATTAACTTGATAATGTTGTTTGTAAGGCCTAATAATGTCAGGGTTAGGGGAAGTTGCTGCCTGGATCACAGATATAAAAATGACAATTCGATCTTTATACTACGTGGGAGTAAAGACATGCAATATTTGCAGGGTGCCAGAAAAAATTCGAGAAGCCAACAAAGAGAAAAGCGAAGAGTGGTACAGGCCTAAGTTTGTGGCCATGGGACCCATTCACAGGGGAGCCACAATCGACCTCCAAACCATGGAATTGACCAAATGGCGCTACGCAAGCAAGCTTCTTAGCCGTCTAGCCCCAGAGGAGGAGGTTCTGATGAATGAAAGCTGTAAGAACATCAAAGAATTCGAGAGTATAATTCGAGCGAGTTATGGGGACACAATACACATGGGAACAGAGGAGTTTGCCAAAATCATGTTCCTTGATGCCTGCTTCCTCGTCGAGCTTCTGCTTAGCCTCTCTGAGAATGACACTATTCCTGATGATCTGGGCTATATGGATGACGACAAAAAGATTGCGCGTCTTCTCACTGATCTCATGCTGCTCGAGAACCAAGTCCCTTTCCTCGTCCTCACAATTTTAACCGCACATAATTGTCTCGAACTTCTAACAGAGAAACAAGAAGTTGCCAGTCTACTCGCACTTTTAAAGACCGCAGACTTTCTCCCCAAAAACTAGCAGAGTTAATCTTTGGATTCAACGTTGACAGCGCTGACTTCCCAAACGTTGTTTGTCATTTCCTTCATCTCATCCACTTGTGCTCCCCTGATCCCTATCAACACCTAGACATACACAGCAAACATCCACTCCAATTGCATCGCAGCGCCAGAAAACTCCAAGCCTTTGGAATCACAATCAGGGCTCGCCCAACAGATTATGAAGGTAATAATCCATTGACTGCAGTATGTATTAAATCTTATAGTGTTTGAGTTATCAGTGAAGTAGTAATTCATCTTTAACAGCCAAATTTGCTGCATCATTGCAGGCAATATTAACAGACCGCCAGGAACTGTGGCTTCTGCGCTAAGGGAATTCATGGACAAGTTCGAATTTGAAATAGAATTTAATGAGACGCAGCGAGAACTGATCATCCCGACGCTGCACATAAAAGAAGCAACAGAAGTCAGATGGAGGAATTTCATTGCTTGGGAGCAAATCGGCGGGTTGATCGGAGTCGGCTACAAATTCACCTCATACGCTTATTTTTTCAAAGGTTTAGTGTGTTCTGCTCATGACGTCCAACTTCTTAGAGAGTCAGAAGTTATAAAAGTGCATACGGAGGCCAACGACGAGGATTTGCTGGTTATGTTCCAAAGCATCGTAACGGGAGCGAAACAGATGGATGGGAGATACAACCTCCTATGCGAGAAATTGAACAAAGCGAATGTGAAGGGTGTGGCGGGATGGTGTGTGCTAATTTTGAGAATGGCGTGGCATTATTGGCGGCGTTTCCTGGAATGGCTTCAACACGGATTAATAAGCATGCTTCTCAGTTTCATAGATACTTATTTGGGCACTCCATGGAAGTTCATCGGAGTTGTGAGCGGTTTGGCTCTGCTCGTTCTCACTATTATGCAGACCATTTATGCGGCACGTAGCTCGCGTTGAGATTTAGAAAAGCACCAAGGAATTTCATTATTAACAAGCTGTGAATCACGTGTGCCCTTTATTATAAGTTTTTGTTAATGCTATTGTCATCAGTACCTAAATTTTGATCAGTTTTGGTTTTTCTAGTTTCAAATGGCGGAATTTGGTATCTACGGTGCGTGCAATTGGGATCACATTCTCACATCCCATTACACTAATTTATATCATTCACTGCCCATTTGGCAACTTATAAAAATCCAAACCAAACGATAGCAAGGCAAAATTATTCTCTACATACTTACCATGTACAGTGTTAAAGTATTTAAAATAAATTAATCTAAATAGGAAAATCATTTTATACAGATTTGGCATGAGTTTAATCCAAGAATGCCCTTATGTATAAGGACCAAAATAAGAACTCTTTAAAATCAAAAGGACCAGACGAGTTTTGGTTTTGATTCATATCTTTATATCTTTAACTGTGAAACTATAAGAATCAAACACCATGATTTGAAACTATATAAATAAAAACAAAAAATTCAATCCAATTATAAGGACCAATGATTATATTAAATCCTTTAATATGTAAAGTAAAATACTCCAATCACCTTTTTTTTTATATAACCTTTATTACATAGATATCCCTTCTATTTTAAAAACATACACTTAAATTCAAACCATTAATTCCCTAAAGAATATTCTAAAAAAATATTTAAATAAATTTTAATTACTAATACGCCTTTCATTATTCTTTTCTTTAGTGGAATGTTTTTCGATGAATAACTGTCATCATTCTAAATCCCAAACGTTTAGGTAAAATTATTTTGAAAGAATTAATAGTTTTATATCTCATTTTATTTTATTTTCATTTTTACACAGTTTGTATTTATTTTTGGGAAAACCCTTTAAAGTTTCAAGGAGAAAAAAATGTCAAAAAAATCCTACTTAAAACTATGATATCAAAAAGGTCCCAAAGAGTTGTTAAAACATATGGAGTTGTCAATTAGACCTTTTTTACATCAAAATTTTCTGTGAAACTTTTTTGACATTTTTTTGGTCCCTTGGAACCTTAAAAGAATTTCCCTTTATTTATTTTTTTACCATATTGGCACAGAGTTCAATTAATGTAGACATGGAAATTTGATTAAACATACTTAAAAAAATATATTTATAATCGTTTATGGCATAAATTGTGTTTAAGATTTTTTTAAGTTTTAAATATAAATTATTTATATAATCTCAAAAACTTATATCATTTGTATCATGTGATAAAAAAAAAGTGTTTGAAATATGTTTTTAGTCCTTTAAAAGAAATAGTAAATAAATTTCAATAAATATAATGAAAAATTTAAATTATAAAATTTATAATATAATAAAAAATAATAAATTCTGTAACATATTAAAATGTTTGAAAACATACGTACTAGCTATAATTCTTTTACCGTTGTATAAAAAATATTTTCTGGTAATATAAAAAATAATTATCTTTTGGGAATAATTATTATGTTAAATAGGGTATTTTGGTCAAAACAAAGTTTGAGAGTCAAACTTAAAGATCAACTAATGGTTTGGGTAGATGGAAATGAAATATTAAAAATATGAGGGAGGTTTGTGTAACATGCATTTTGATTTTAAGGGACCTTAATATACATTTTCAAAATAGAGGGAATGTTTATGTAATTTAAGTAAAATAGGAGGTTGTTAGTGTATTTTACTCTAATATTTATATACAATTTTAATAGTCATTTAAAATTATACTCCATTATGTTTTCAACTTTTGTTGTTGTTAGGCATAGATATCCTCTTAATGTAGATAATCTTGTTTCGAGTATTGTCAGACATTAAATGTAGGGCTGGTATTTCTGAAGGGTTTGTCACCGCTGCCAAGGATGCCCAACGAGAATATGGAAAGCAGAAGTGGAAGCCCTTGACAAGGATGAAAGTTCTGTCAATATTTTTAAAAAAAAAAAATTGTTAAATCCATATATGGAGCTGAGTTGAGTGCCACATAAGCAATTTTTAACCCTATTATTAATATTTTTTTTGCCACATAGGATGACCCAGAAAGATGAGGGACTTTGTAGGTGAATCAAAAGTTTAAGGACTAAGTTGTACCGAGTTTGTAATACTCCCATTTTCAACAACCGAATACTTAACTAAAGTATTTGAAATATTGTCAATTAACAAAAACTCATTTTTATAGGGCCAAATTAATGTCCCAAAATATTTAGTGTCAAAATAAATTTCTAAAATATTTTAGATATGATAAAATGGGGAAGTCTTATAATAATGACAAATACAAATAATATAATGTACCCTCCTGAGAGGAGCTTTTGAGACTCACTCCTATAGGTGTCTTCCTTTGCTTCCTACAAAAATAATATCCTAAAAAAAAATCATAAGATCCAAAGATCTTAGTAACCATAGGTTATTCAAAAATATACATGCAAATCAAGATCGATAATATACAGTTCAAGAATACAATTCATCTCATAATAAATATATTTACATTATACTTTATACAAAACTTTTCACAAACTGATTCTCGACTCGATTACTAAGACGTACTCCCTCCCAAAAAGAGTTCCAAAACATCATAATTCATATTCCAAACATTTTTCACAAAAGATATCACATAATATACTAAACAAATATGCAATATGCCTCCCTTATATCACTATCCATCCTATACCGCTGATTAGAGCCACAATCTAACACATAGTCCAATAGAAACTCATCCATTTAACTGGATTGTCCAAAGCTCACCAGTTCTTAAGATACACCCGGCCAAAGGTATAAAGCTTAAGTCTAAATTATATATAGCTCCCTTCTTTGAACACAACTAAGGAGGTGTCACCTGTCCTACATCTCTAATGCAATCCCGGTTAAAGGAAGACATGGAAGAAGGGGTTTGACAAGTACCATGCATACACTGTGTACCGAGTGATGGCATAAACAAATATCATTATAAAAATTTCTTCTTACTCCAACCTCATCACAAATATACGATCATTCATATGCATTAATGACAAACCATCACAATAAAATAAATAATATTTTCATCATAACACACAAGCATACTTGAAAAGTTTTAAAAGTACATAATCATGAGTTATAATATACAACAAACATGCTTGAAAAAGTTTCTCATCTCATCGATATAATTTTATTCAAATATATATTTCCAAATCAATCACTCCATAGGCACAATAAATCTCAAAACAGTTTAATATATACCCATGTTCTCACACCCGGACCGGACCAGTCGAACCAGACCGGGAACCGGCAAACCGATGGGTAAACCGGTCCCGGTCCAAGGGTCAAACCGGTTTTATTTTATTTTTTTAAATAAAAAATTATTATTATTTTCTTTAGAATTGCATACTAATAACTCTAAAATATTCTTTTTTTTCACCGGTTTGACTCCGGTCAAAACCCATCGACCCTTGACCCAGTACCTGGACCGGTCAAGTTTCAAAACCTTGATATATACATACATATATATATATATATATATACACATACATACACACAATTAACAAGTATACAAAAGAATAATCAGGTTACCTCTACTTCAAGCTTATTTTTACCAATATTTGAATGTTTCCTAACACCAAATAATTTTACTCCAGTACGTGTACATCTTTTCTTCTTACTTTGACCTTCCTTCTCTCTATTTTCTCTTTCTCGCACTCTCTCGCTCCTCCCTCATCAGAAATCCGTGTGTGTACGTGCGGTTTATGTATGAACTCACAATGCCTAGACAGATGATAAGACAAGCTCTTAGGAATAGAAAATTAAGAAATTATACCACAATATCCAACCACCCATTTGATTTGTAGAGCCATGCTTGCAAAATTGGTAAACTTCAGCCATGTTTGGACAGAATAAGCGACTCCATGGAGCTTCTGTTACGTATATCTGTAGAGTTCTCTGTGCGGCGTGAGTTGGGTCCTCAGTGGTGATGGAATAAGATATCTATAAAAGAGAGAATTGGGGTTTGATCCTCCTATAAAATTATTATTATATCTGTTTTTTAAAATATTTTTTTATTCTTTCTCTCTTATCTTTTTCGTTTTATTTGGATATAGATTAGATTATTTCATTTTGATATTTTCCTTATATATTTTCTTTTCCTTATTATTATTGCTTAACACATGATTGTACCGTACTCCTTCAATTTAAAATTATAATATAATACAGTATTAAAACCAAATGTAATATTATATTATACTGACTAAATATAATATAATATTTAATATAATAATATATCATAATAATAATGATATTATTATTATTATTATTTTCAACTCTTAATTTTATACTTCTACATCTCCTCTAAACCTAGATTACTTAATAAATCACATGCTAAAAACACTTAATTACTATTAAAAAAATTGAGATGTTACAGAGTCAAATAAAAAAGAACTAAATTATAAGTGAGTCAATACTTCAATGACCAAAATATTAGTTTTCCTTTTTTTCTTCTATGTACACATTTCCTCCATCAAATGTAATTTTATTCAAGGTATTGTTAGATGACATTGGGGACGCCAACAATTCTCACGGAACCAATTCACTGCCTATCATTTGGATAGGCTAGGGAGCTCGGCCCATCTAGGTTGTCCAAATGAGCTCATCTAAATGATCTAGATTTTTTTAAAAAAAAAATTATTTTAATAATTGAGAATCTAAAATAAAGATAATTTCTTAATTAATAATTTCTTAAAAATAATTTTTTATTTAAAAATTATCAGATAAAAAAAAAATCTGAATAGATGAGCTGAGCTCAGAATAGGCAAAAAAAACTGGTTCCAGTTTTTTACCTCTGCATGCACTCTTCTTCTACAAGCATGTCTACTTTATCAACTACATTCCCAATTTGACAGGCCCCACTTTTGACCTCCCTGCAGCACTTGGAATTGGCTTCAGTGCTCGTCGCAATCATGAATATTGATAGCTAGTCATTATAGTGAGATCTATTCAGAGCAAAAAAATTATAGTGAGATCTATATAGTTCCAAAAAAAAAAATCAACAGTTTGGATTAATTTAAGATTTTTATTTAAAGTTTTTTAAATTGAAAAATCATTTTTTGAAAAAATAATAGTTAAGAGATTATCTTTATTTTATATTTTGTACACATTAAAGTAATTGTTTTTGAAAAAAAAAATATTAAAAAAAAACAATCTAAACCATCTAAATTAGATCGAATGGTCTACAATGATTAAGAGCTCTCAGTACTTCTCATTATAATGAGTAGTGGGTCTGCAGTACTTCCACTTTGTGCCCAAAACCAATTTCCTTGCCTATCCAGGGGTAGTTCAGCCCATCTGGGCTATTAAAAATGAGATCTCGTCATTTTAGATTTTTTTTATCTGGTGATTTTTAAATAAAAATCATTTTCTAAAAAAATATTAGTTTAAAAGATTATCTTTATTTTAAATTCTTTATCCATTAAAATGACTTTTTTTTTTTAAAAAAAAAAATCTTGAATGACCCATATGGGCCAAATCCCTCTGCCTAGGGAAATTGGTTCCAGTTATCACTAGATATTGGATGCCAAATGTTCAGTCCTCATTAGGTAAATCTTTATTGCTTTCTTCATGTCCACCTAATTTTACCTTCTCGTCAATCCGACACATTCAGGGCTCATTTGGTACGCTGATTTCAACAAAGGGAAAGGGAAGATGAGTGGCTTCCCACGGAGAAAACAGTTTGGCGCGCGATTGTCCGAGAAAATTGGTTTCCCGCTTGGCTCCATCTTCCTACAATGGTGGGAAAGTTGAATCCCTCCAAATCTGGCGGGATAGCGTTTTCGTTCCTGGAAGAGTGAATGTTAGGGACAAAAAAGCCCATGTATACAGTGCATGTGTTTATTAAAAAAGACATTCGAGGGTTTAGCTGAACGAAGGTCGGGAACCTGAAATTGACGACACTGGCATTTGGAGACACAGTTCAACTTCAACGCAGGTGCAAATAGAGGTGAGTTTCGATGGGTATGAGAATTGTTTGATGTTTTGTCCATCGTTGCCGATGCCCCGTGTTCATTCCTTTACATGCGTCTCTGTTAGTGTCGATGGGTATGGAGTTGTCAATGGGTATGTGAGTTTCGAGCTGAACGTTGGTCGCATAATATGCATGTTTGTCAGTTAAGGTGAGTCAGGTGATGTTTATAAACGAGAGAGGCAGCTGGAACAGGGCATCTCTGTCAGTGTCGACAATAATAATTATGGTCATTAATGTGTTGATTGTTATAAATGAAACTTGTTTGTGTGTGGCTATGCGCATTTAATATGAAAAATGGATTGACATTCTATATACCTAACAATAAAATTGTATTTGCTAACCCCTGAATTACAAAGTTAACATAGTTGAATTATAGAATTAATGTGAGTTTATTTTAGTCAGGGTGTGATGTCTATGGTTGGGTCATAAGTTTTGCTCTATAATTTCTGGGGTGGCTGAAAATGTGATATGTTTGAATGTAAATAGTGGTTGTTTGTAAAGAGGAGTAGTAGATTATAATGAAAAGGAAATGGGTGTGCACAAAAATTGTGTAGGTATGGAGCCACAGTAGCTTTGCTTATAGCAGTGAGGAGGTTGATTGTCATTATGATAGTGGCAGTGGGAGGAGGTAGACCAAGGCACTTATAAGATAGGTCATTTAGATTAGATTTTCATGCGAAGAGAGCGAATTTGAGGGCTATGATATATAGTAGCGATACCACTTGCTTCAACCAAATTAGGATGTACCGGCAACGTTTGATAAATTGTGTTACATGTTAGACACAATTGGTGGGTTGAAAGCAACTAAACATATGCTAGTTGATGAGCAAGTGAAAATGTTCCTTCACATCTTGGGGCATCATGTGAAGAATAGAGTAATTCAGTTTGAGTTTGGAAGGTCAGGTGAAACCATTAGTAGATACTTTAAATTGGTGCTCAATGCTACGATTAGATTGCAATCATTGCTTCTGAAGAAATCAGAGCCCATTCTGGAGGACTCAAATGATCATCGCTGGAAGTGGTTTAAGGTACGTAGAATGTGTTATTGTGGAACTCACTTATTACTTAACGATAATTAAACAAATTGTCCATTAACCTAACCAGTGACACTGTGGTTGTGTTTTCAGGGGTGCCTTGGTGCATTAGATGATACTCACATACATGTACAAGTACCTGCAGCACATAAGGGTAGATACCGAAATAGGAAAGGAGAGGTAACAACCAATGTCCTTGGTGTATGCTCACCGGATGGCCAATTCATTTATGTCTTGCCTGGGTGGGGAGGGTCAGCTACGGATGGGAGGGTGTTGAGGGATGCTATAAAGAGACCACACGGCTTATGAGTGGCGCAAGGTATGGGTTTACAATGTTGTAGGAAATGCTGAAATTGTTTTCAATATGTGTACTTCTTAGGAAAAAAACAATTAACGCACTTGATATTTTTTCCCGGGTAAGTACTACTTGGTTGATGCGGGGTACATGAATTGCTAGGGTTTTTTGGCGCCATACAGAAGGCAACGGTACCACCTTAATGAGTGGAGACAAGGATAACAACCCCAATCTGTGCGTGAGTGCTTCAATATACAACATTCAGCTGCTCAGAATGTTATTGAAAGGTGCTTTGGCATGCTAAAGTTGTGTTGGGACATCCTGAGGAGTGCCTCCTATTACCTTGTGAATATCCAGAACTGATACATCGTCGCATGTTGTTTGCTGCACAACCTTATTCGTTGAGAGAATGTTCAAGACCCCCTCGATCAGGAGCTTGAAACATTTCAACCTGGAACAGATACAAATCACAACACTCCTATCATGCCTATAGAAACCAATGACTTGTGGAATAATTTTAGGGAGCATGTTGTAAATGACATGTTTGCTGATTTTGTGGCGCATAGGGATAATTGATTTAGTAGTACAAAAATTATTGCTTGTTTGAAGACAATGGCCTTCAAATTAGTGTGAGGCAAAAACAATGCTTTGTTATGTTAATTGTAATGTCATTCAGTGACTTGGTTTAGGTGTTTGTTCACCTGTTATGGTTGTTGGTTTAATGCTTCATAATCTGTTGTTTCTTATTTTGTCCAACCTATTGTTGAAGATAGAATATCACCTAGAGGGGGTGAATAGGTGATTTCAAAAAAAATTCGCGAGTTGTACAAGAACGCAAGTAAGACAAAGACAGAGAAGAGAGATAGACACAAAGCAATTTATACTGGTTCGGTCTAACACTTCGACCTACATCCAGTCCCCAAGTACACCTTGGGCTTTTCACTAACTCTTCAAATACGTACACAGTTACACACTCTGTAACTTAGGATGATCCTTTCACTCGGACTCAATCCCCCTTACAAGTTGTAATAGTACACCCACACTTAAGGTTCCACAACCTTAAGGTTTACAAAACAATAATCAAATAAGTGTTTAGTAACTCCTCACGAGTAGATAAATGTTAAACATCGAAGAACACGTAAAATATCCGAAGATATTAGCTTAGTTAATGAAACAAAGAAATTGCAATAAGTTCGAATTGAATGCACAGTGTTTCAAAGAGGTGAAGATTTGAATGCTTTCGGCTTTTATAGATGATAGCAATTAATGCCCATTGGAAGAAACCTTAATGAGCCGTTGAGAGTAATAAATATATCGAGGTTGGTGAATATACTCCGTTGACATTCTTTGTTCGATTTGTCCGTTGAGACTCAGATAGAATATTGACTGGAAATATTTGAAATGCTTTGCAGTGGCTCAGAGGTCCATATTCTACTTTCGTGCTTCGACTTTGTTTTGCATTTAATGCATCTGACACAAATTTGCTTTATGGAAATTTGATGATTAAAAAAATTTAAGCATATCTGAAAAGCACTAGCAAACTGATTAAACTTGATTAGAGGAAGTATAAATCAATAACAATGAATAACCAAAGCATAATCGATGATTTACAGAATACGACAGCGGACGTGTTAAATGGTAACAGGCATTCTCGAAAATTGTTCATTTGGTTCTCGAGAATAGTTGAGCAAGTATATTAATCCAGAAGTTGAGTCTCGCTGATACTTGAGAACTATGTGGTTCTTGAGAATAGCCAAACTGTCTTTTTTTGTATAGCCATATATCATGCAGCTGTCTTTTGTATGTTTAGGACAGCAAATTGTAAACCATGTTAACTTACAGGAAAATTAAAGTTCGACATGGGATACAATTTGTGTCTTTGATACATGTAATTTAAAATGTTTAGTGTTGTTGTGGTCATTCAAATATGGCTGCTCAATCCTACATGTTATGAAAATCTAGAAAAAGTTAATGTTAAATGATTAAGGCCTTTTTAGCTTCTAAGTTTTATGTTGCAAACAATTTACAATCATCTTATGCCTTCTACTGCTATGGTTTTATTTACACAGGGTTAAATAACTGGTTTAGCTCAGATTTTGCCTCTGTCTGATTTTACGTGCGAACGCTGTGGTTTTTTTGTCTTTTACGTTCGAACGTAAACGCGTCGTTCGCACGTTGACAGAAAGGGCAGCTTGTTGGACTGATTTTTTTAAAACTAATTTTTCTTCCCCTAATTCTGATAAAAGTACAACAAAATACCTTGGGCTATATGTGAATAGAAGTTCAAACGACGATCAAATAAACTTCTTCCCTCGCTTTGCTCGCGTTCTTCACTTTGTCACAAAGTCGTTTTCCCACCAAGCTCTTCTTAAATCGCTAGCCTTAAACTTGCATTGCCCTAAAATCTCTGTCGTGCTTCAATTATAGAGGCATTTGTAAACCCTAAACCCAATCGCCGAGAACCAGGGTCACGCACATTACCAATAACAAATGGCTAGGGTCAAAATGACGGAAGACCGCTTGAAGGAGATGGGAATCACAATGGAGGACATGCAGAACTTCAGAAAACACAGGGCAAGCCTTCGACGGTGTGGACGACTTGGCCGGTCAAAATACAAAACTAAACAGGAAGATTGGTATGACGACTATGAGGCAGCGGCGAAGTAGAAGAAAGAAATTGACACAAAGGCCGCGAAGAAGAACAAATGAGAAGCTAAGTGCAAGAAACCACCTGCGCCCTCCAAAGAGGATTCGCAAGGTTCTGACTCTGACCCTGAACCAGAAGGGGGTAAATCGTAGAAGGGAAAAAAAACAGAGGCAAGATGAGATTAAGAAAGGGAAGCGAAAAGTTGTGGTTAGTAATAGTGAAGACTCAAGTTGGGATGAGGAGGGAGATAGAGAGGAAGACTCAGAATAGGGGTCCTCGGAATCCAGGGTAAAAGAAGAGGTTGATGGGCAAGGCGACAATGACAAGGAAAAGTTGTACAAGCAACTTCAGAGGAAACAAAAGACAAATATGGTGCCAAAGGCCAACGCAAACTTCAACCAATGACAACTGGAGGAGTTCAACTTGCGGTTTGTTGGTAAATCCTTATGTAAAATGAGTAGGATAAATCTTGAGACGTTTGAACATGATTTCGAATTTGGCCTAACTGACATCCTCATGCCATTCAAGGGCCTTGTAGAGTTGTCACTTCCCTACTGTAAGTCAGTGGTGAAGGTTTTTTATTCTAATCTTAAAATCTCAAGGAAAGGACTTGTGTATACATGCGTCCGCAGACAGACCACTGAGATCAATGAAGAAAAAAAATACTACAATGGTTAAGTATTACGACACCACAATCGAAGGACACGAGTTATACTGGCAAAGAAATGGACGCCATATTGCTTGAAGGCCACAGACCAGCTGATGGCTCTCCTCTGTACAGACCCAAACAACTCCCAGATAGATACAGGGTACTTCATTATCTGTATAGTAGAAACTTTGTCAATAAGAGGAGATACTACACAACGATGAGTAATAAGGACAAATGTATGCTAGTTTGTTTGATAAATGGCAAGCCATTAAAGTTGGGGAAGACAATACTTGACACCATGCTCAAGGCTGCCACAGTGTGACAAAAAAACTTGGTGTTGCCTTACCCCTCTGTTGTGTCTCTAATTTTGGAGAAGAACAAAATCTGGTATCTGGAAGAAGGGGATGCTCCAATTTGGACACCAGAGTTTGATGAAGAAGCGTTGAACCGAATGCAGATTCGTGTTGGTGCCAAACAGGCTTCCATGTCATCCAGTGACGGGGAAAAGGTGCCTGAGTCCACCCCTGATCCAGAGGGAGCTCATACTCGCGCAACTCAAAATGAACCAACTTTTGTGCAACCACATGGGGACTTAGCAAAAATATTGGGTGACATTGTGGAGGCCAAAGTACAACCATTGAAATCAACAATTGATGAGGTGCTTGGTGAAATGGCAAAGATGGAGTCTCGAGTGAGGAGCATTGCTCATGACTATGATGCTCTGAAGGGGTTCATTTACTTGTATGGGACTGATGAGTTCAAGCAATTTGCTGCATCTTTAGCAGCACGGATGGAAACTGGAGGACCTTCAAACGAGGATGAAAAAGGAAGCCAACCCACTCACCATGCCCCTCTTGTTAGTTCCAAATCATGTGACCCTGATGGAGGAGGTGTAGGTCAGTTTGATCATGGCAGAGCTCAAGCCTCCCTACTGTCATCCCACCACTCACCGAAGACCAGTGATCATCAGAAGGAAGATGTGGCAGACTGCAAGGCTAGTGAAAAACATGCCAAGCCTCATGACAGTAGAAAACCATCACCATTGTTGTCTACTCCACCCCTTCACTTAATGTGCCATACCAGGAGCATGTGCCTCAATCCACGGCCCATGAATATAGTGACCCTCATGAACATATAGCTGATCCAGCACCACCCTCTGACAATCAATCCCCCACTACAGATGCCACTCCTACAGACCATGTGCCTCAATCCCTCACTACTGATGCCACAGATAAGGACAATGTGCCTAAAGCCAACTCACCTACTAACAGTGATGACCTTAACCCAATCACACCTCTGTCCCTTGTGCCTCTCCTTGAACCTGTAAACCCTCTTCCTATGCCTTCAAGACCTTTGTGTGCACCTGTCCCTTTAAGATTCATACCACCATCCTCATTCAGATCAGGGCTCGCAGCTGAGAATTTGCCATATATATTCTCTAATCCGACATCGACTCCTTCTCCTCCTCGAACGTCTTCTTCCCCATTATACATCCCAGTCAACCTCCCTGGTTCATGGTCAACATCACCAAGGTGGTCCTCTCCAAAGAGATTTCCAGCGAAGAGGAAGAAGAAGACTTAGGAGACTTTAGCTTCTAATTTATGTTGCATGTTTTTTTGTAAGCAGTGGATACAATAGTCTGCATTTACCCTGCAGTTTTACTTCTCGTTTAACAGTTGTTGTCATGGTGTAGCTTCTGTCATGTTGCGTTCGAACAGGCTTTTTTGGTTCTAACGTTATCTTTTGTGTTTTTGTGCATTTGAACTCCAACTCAGTTGTCAAGATATTGCTGCTATGTTTCACAGTTTTAAGTATGTCACTAGTGCAAAAAAGGGCTTTAAGACCGCTTCATTTAGACCGGAGTATCGACGCCCCGATCTTAAAGGTATGACCGGTGGCAATTTTGTAAATATCAAGAACTCCTTGGACCGGATCATTTATTAATGGGTCTTAAATATATTATTCATACCGGTTATCAAAACAACCGGTCTTAAAAATGTTATTAAAAATTTGAAATAATCAAATTACAATTATAAAGAAATCCAAAGATGTACCCGACTTATATTTTTCATCTGTCCAAAATAATAAAGAAAATTTTCTAAAACTTTTAAGACCGGATATACATAAACGACGGTCTTAAAGTTTATATTTTTAAGAGCGGACATAAATTGTGCCCAATACTAAATATTGAAAAAATTTAAACAAAAAGTTTATTACTTTTAAGACCGGGTATTAATAAAGGACGGTCTTAAATGTTAACCTTTAAGACCGTTGTTTACTTCATCCGGTCTTAAAACTAAAGCGCCAAATATATTTTTCTTCACGCGAAACCTTCGTTACTCTCACTGAAGAACCTCTGTTAACGTTGCAAAACCCTTCCTGTTGCATTACCTCTCTTCCTCGCCCACGTACCATTAGCCTATGTTACTCTCTCATTTGCTCAGGCATTCCTCTCTTCCTATCTCGAAAATCAACGGTAAAAACGATTCTAGTCATGTTCCTGGAATGCCAGTTACTGGTGTGAGTCAGAACGAACCCTCTTCATCTCACAATGAGCCTGGTAACCGCCGTGCATGCCATGGTAGAAGTGGCACACGAATGATGGATGTATCCCTAAGTCGGACTTCTGGGACAAAGCTCGAGATTCAGTTTGACGAAAAGTTGGAACCTTCGGTCCTAATAAACACAAATATAATAGTTTTGTCGGCTATCTAGCACGCAGCAAGGTTAGCATCTTGAAAGATGAGTGGAAAAATGTGGACCTTCACACATTAAAGGATCCTATTTGGGACACTATCCGGCTTACATACACTGTCTCTGATTGTCAGAAGTTGAAAGACAAGACATTGTCTTATTGTGCTGATCGGTGGAGGAAGTTTAAGACCTTTCTAGCTAACAACGATATTTTTGCTGAGGTTCAGCCTGACCATAATCCTTGGGACAAGTACACATTTATTGATGAACAAACATGACAACAATTTGTTCAGCTGCGGACCACTCCTGAAGCTTTGGTGAGTTTATATTTAGTTTTGTTTACCCTTTTTGTTTGTTTATTAACGTGCGGATATGTGAATGTTATTGTGTTCATCTCATCTTGTTAGTTATATGGTTTGGTGTGTGAATAGAAGTATATATTTCCATCATTTGTCCTGCATCAGAAGAGCATGTCTTAGTTCTATGCAAGTCTCATATGTAAACCGTGAAAAAGTAAAATACTAAGTAGGTAATTAGGGAAATAATAATGGCATAAGAGTCGAACCATTATTATATTCTTAGCTAGTTCTGTTATAGTAGATAGTGGTTAGACATTGCTATTAGTTAGTTAGTATGTTAACTGTGTAAAGATTTCGGTGTAAGCTGTTATTGGGCCTCAAGAGTCAAGCCTCTAACTATATATAAGAGGTTAGACTAATATGCGTAGGAACTAGTTATGATGAATGAATGAATTGATTGAGTTGGCAGCAGTTCTGCAACTCCCTTTCCTCTGTTTTACCCAATTTCTTCTACAATTCTACATCTTCCTTAAATAAAATGTTGAAACTTGATGAAGTGAATTTGACTAGTGTTTGAGGTTCATATCAAGCGTAAGTTCTCTAATTTCGTTAGTGAGATGGTTGGAATTCATAATTAATAGTTGTTTTCAATTCCAATTCGAGTAAAAGAAAGGAACAAGCACATGAGATAGGAGAAAGAATGATTGCCCGCATAGGGCTTCTCACGACGGATATGAAAAGGCCGAAAAAGAATTGATGGCGGCCAAGCGGAAGAGATTGGAAGATGAAGCTAATTCAATCCTTCTGCGATAGTTGATCAACCATCCCCAATACGTCGCGAGGAGTTGTGGTTGCATATTTGGCAAAAGCCAAGCAGCGCCTACACGAGTGTGTTAGATATGATTAGTTTTGATGATGTCTTATATAGATGCCATTATTAAAAGCAAAAAGATTGAGTATTTATCTCCTACATTGACTAACTACTAAGTTTAACGTAGATTAGTCCAACTTGAATCATGAAGAATAATCAAGAAGAAGAGAAGAGACTAAAGAATGAAGAACTTGCACAATATAACGGGAATATCAACACTCAAGTTCTTGTGATATCGGAAACCTCTATGATCAAGCGGAAGTTGGAATAGCTTAATTCGGAGTCAAATTAAGCTATTTGAAGCATTAACATGAATAGTATTGTATATGTGAATAGTACACCGTATACATGTATGAACAGTGCCATATATGTATGAACAGTGATGTACGTATATATGAACAGTGACATACGGATCCATATATGTTGCTGCATTGATTTGTTTGCCTGGATGTTGCCTCAAGTCATTTCTTCGGAAAATCCCCTTCAATGGCAAAATCCCCTTCAATGGCAAAATCGTAATTATGCTGAAATTCAGTTGTAATGGCAAAATCGTAATTATGCTTCTGATGGCAAAACCGTAAATATGTTGAACTTCAATTCAGACCGAGACGAGACATCCGCACTCTGTTCAGCTCTGTTCTGCGTTTTTCATGGGCGACGTTCGGTGTTTCGATGATATCTCTCAAACCAGACGTCGGATTAAGGTGAAACCAATTTTTGATGAAAGTAGACTTCCAATACCTCATTTTGACAAAAAAACCCAAGTCCAAAGGAGGTCAGATGAAGGAGCTATGAATTGTTGAAGTTGATAGTTCAATTCACGCCACACAGCAGAGCAAGCTTCGGTATTTTGGGTGTATCTCACAAAATACAAATCCAATTGAGCTGAAACCGGTGGCATATGAAACTAGACTCAAAATTCGGTGTTCCCCAATTTCGAACACTCAAAACGGAGATCAGACCAGGGAGATATTAATTTCAAAAGTTGACACATATGATTCTGGAATCAACTCAGCATAGCTTCGGTTTTCGGTCTATATCTCACATTATACACAACCAAGTAAAGTGAAACCAATTCCATATGAATCTATACTCAAAAATGGTTTTACATAATTTGGAAGCAACCAAAAAGAGCTTGAAACGAAGGAGATATACATTTCGAAAGTTAATGGTTGCTGAAACTCTGTTTTCTGGACAGTCTTCATTCAGATGATGATAATGATCAAAATACGAGATGTTTTGAGTTGATTATTCTTTCATGGGAAAGAAGACATCAATAGCTTTCCAGGGAAATTTAATTTACTAATTTTGGAGCTAAATTCAAAGAGATATAGCCTCGGAAGTTGACACATGTTCTCAAACGTTGATATCTCAAGAAGCTCGAAAAACACCGTGTCCGGAAAATCTTGTTGCTTATGGAAAACGTCCAGATGATTACCAAAATGACTTATACTACTTCTTAACATTATTTATATCATTTGTGTATGAGCTTTAGGTGATTAACGTTGGAAATAAGATGAAGACCAATTGAAACGAGAAATCACGTCAACGAATTCAACAGAAAGCTACGACATGGTTGATGAAGCAAAGATGAAGCAATAGCCATTTTGTTGAAAACAAGAGTGAAGAGGTTCAGACAAGCTTTTGATGAAATGAGAATGATGAAGCAAACGACTATTTCTCAAAATGGACCGAAACTTCCAACGGATGCTCACAACGTTCAAATGGAAGGATACACGACCAACTCTCACAACGCTCCAACGGTAATACTCAAACGGTCAAATGCTCCAACGGATGAATGCTCTCAACGGTAAAAAGCCAACGGACGAATGCGCAACGGATATAACAATTCAAAATGCAACGGTTACTATTCACGAAGTTCAAAGAGTTCTCCAACGGGCTTCCAACGTACATGCCTATAAATGGAGACAAATTCAAAACGAAAGGACATGAGCTTACACCTTTCAAAATGCCTTTTGATGTTTATCTCATGTTCTCTCTATTTTCTTAGTGATCATATAATTTATTAGAGAGTGAGATTATTTGTAATGCACTTCGGTGCTTATTTATTCACTTCGAGAGAGAGAAGATTTATCTCGTAAACATTTTATCTTATTCGAGAGTTACTCAAGATTGGGTGATCTTGAGTGGGAAACACATTGTGTTGATTACAGCCTTGAAAGGGGAGTGAATCCTAGGGAGAGGATTACTTCGAGAGTACGAGTGTGTGATCAAGCGGTGTATCCTTACAGTGTGTAAGGGGGAGTATCTCAGTGAGAGATTGTAAAGGCTGCACAAGTGCCCGACCAAACTTGTGAGGTTGTAAAGGCTTTTCTCTTGTGCCCGGTTAAACAAGGAGATAGTGGATTGAAAATCTCAGGAGGATCCTGGGGACTGGACGTAGGTCATCGTGGATTGGGCCGAACCAGGATAAATCACAGTTTGCATATTCTCTTCCTTAAACTCTTATATTTCCAGCAAATATTATTTTAATATTTATTTGAATATTTGACTGTTGATTTATGAATAGTTATATTCATATTTATTACCTTCATTAAGTTCCGAAAAGATTTTTCAAAGTTTCCAAATTTTTATCGACACCCAATTCACCCCCTCTTGGGTGATAGCCAGGTCTAACAGAGTGAACAAACTCGTCTAGTTGCTGAAAGAATTGTAAGTATCGTTATCGTTATTTTTTAGTTACTAAACATGTTTCATTACTAAGCTTCTCGTTATCTGTATCTTACGGAAGATCTTAAAAAGAAAGAAGCAGAGGGATCTTTGTGTCGGACGGGAGGAATGATGTTCGATCGTTGCGGCCGGGAAAACCGGATCACTCGGGGCGTGTAAGGGGATTGGAGGACGAGTAGGCCTAAAGCAATACTTTGGTAAATCCAAACGCCACAAACAAAGTATGATTACCCGGGAGGAGATGGAACAAACGGTGGCAAAACTAAATGAGGAAGCGGTCAAAAAACGGCGGCTCAAGAAGCTTCATTGACTGCAATGTTTTAGTCCCGGATGAGCAAGATGGAGAAGGAAATGAATGAATTGAAGCTGCTTTTGAGCTCTCGTCCAGAGACCAGTGTTCCCATCACACATTCACCTGTACCTTTGTAGCAGAGCATTAAAGGGAGCTGCATTGTTGGACAGTTAGAGCAACCTTGTTGCCTGTATGTGGAAAAACCTCATAGACTATTAGTTGCAAAAGGGACTGTCCACAACTTGGGATCAATTGTACACCACCAACAAATGACTGATGATGAAGTCAGAGTGTCAGTTGAAAAGGTGATCGTTGATGCACCTCTCCCTTTCCCAACTGACCAGTGAAGCTTATGCATGTCTCTACGCCTCCTCAAGCTTCATCCCATATTGCTAAGTTGACTGCCAAGGAAAAAATATCCGATTTGGTCAAAAATAATATTTTAAAGATAAATCGTGGCCTGTCAATGAAGTAGTAGGCCTCCCTCTTCCTCAACCGGTTTTGTTGACACCGAAGATTTAACGTCCCTGCTGCTTCCTGGATCCGAGCTTACTAATGCAATTGTTCAAATGTTTATGAAGTAAGTATCTTCTTCTATGAGTACATAATTTAAATGCATCGTTTAGACACACATACATATATACTAATTCCCTGATCAATGTCATTATTGTAGGTTCATGGATCAAGAATTGGTTCAACATGGCAGAATCAATGATTTTTGATTCTTGTGCCCAGTCTATGCAAGTACTACATCCAAGGAGGAGAGACAGCAGTACATATCAACGAGGTTGTGTGAAGTGAGAAGAAATGTGTACTTGTTTCCATACTACCCAGGGTACATATCACAATTCTTGTCTG
This sequence comes from Acacia melanoxylon, assembly GCA_019022615.1. NCBI lineage: Eukaryota > Viridiplantae > Streptophyta > Magnoliopsida > Fabales > Fabaceae > Acacia > Acacia melanoxylon. Next base: position 555,384 of record JAFJYJ010000090.1, read on the forward strand.
CAATTCACTTAATTCTGCTACATATATCATTGAGTACTTTACTACTGTGCATTTTCAGCCACCACTAGCAATTGGTCGTCATGTTCATGGATGTGCATACAGTTATCTTCTTATGCTCCACTCACAGCGATCCAGGGCCTACATTGAAGCAGACCATCAACGAGTAAGCATGTCATTTTGATTCTCTTTTCTAACATCTCTGCTGTGAATTTTCAGTGAACATTATTGATAAATTTGTGATTTTGATGATAGTGCCATAAGGACCTTCCAAATCCAGGTAAACAAAAAGCATACGTATGATGACAAATATCCTAAATGGTTCACACCAAAGGTTAGTACATATTTGGACACTGGCATACTGCCTTGTGAACTTGGTCAGTAAGCTATATATATGCTCTTATATATATTTCTTGTTCTTTTTAGACCTGTCGTCAACCAAAGGGGTCCAACTTATGTGGCCCGTATGTCATGAAACACATTTATGACATTATCACGCAAGGAGAGACTAAATTCACTGCTAAGGTAAAAATGTATTTGATATTACATATTATGGCTGAATTCAGTTTCTGGCTTAATGTTACATATGAAATATGCACGCAAGTTAATTCAGTTTCTGTCTTTGATGTTACAAAGGTTTGCCTGTGCTGATCCCTTTTCTGATGATGAAGTGGAGCACATACACAATTTTTTTTGTCAATATCTGTATGACCTCTTAAAGTCAGAAAAAAATTATAGTCATAATTTCAAACAATTCACTCATTTTTAAATATACATACGCAATGTGTAATTCAATAATAAAATTTGTTTATTTTTTCGAACAATTTTCTTGTGTCCATTTTGGGTTTCTAAATGTATTGGATGGTGGATAAAGCTATTTAGTGCTTGAAATTTGAGGTAGAGGATATTGTAAATGAGCAGTAAGAGATTGAAAAGTATACGCGACTTTTAGGACCGCATATTGTTTAAAGATTCGGTCCTAAAAGTCTTCGTTTAATTCTAAAAAATATGGTTAGACTTTTAGGACCGTATATTTGTTCAAATTCTGGTCTTAAAAGACTTCGTTTATTTTAAAAATATGGTGAGACTTTTAGGACCGCATATTTATTCAACTTCCGGTCTTAAAAGTCTTCGTTTAATTCTAAAAAATATGGCTAGACTTTTAGGACTGCATATTTGTTAAAAGTACGGTCTTAAAAGTCTTCGTTTATTTTAAAAATATGGCGAGACTTTTAGGACCGTATATTTGTTAATTATCCGCTCCTAAAAGTCCGACTTAATAGTCTTCGTTTATTTTAAAAATATGGCGAGACTTTTAGGACCGTATATTTTTTAATTATCCGCTCCTAAAAGTCCAACTTAAAAATCTTCGTTTATTTTTAAAATATGGCGAGACTTTTAGGACCGTATATTAGTTAATTATCCGCTCCTAAAAGTTAGGTCTTAAAAATCTTATTTTAAAAAAATGGCTTAACCTAAGACCATGTATTTGTTAAACGGCCGATCTTAATAGTCTTCCTTTAAATAGAAATGGCGACTCGCTTTTAAGACAAATAATTAGGGTTCAAGACAACCGAGGTTCTGTCATTCTGCTCAAGCTAGGTCCTTCGTTGTCGTCGTTTTTACCTCTCCTGATTTTGAGCAGCATTATCGGTCTCCCTTTTCTGTCTTTTTTCTTTTTTTCGGAAAAAGAAGGAAGATAGTGAAAATGACACTGAAAATATTCAAATCAGGGCGAAGTAAAACCGACGACAACGACGGTCCAACCTTGAGAAGAATTGTCACCGTGTTTGTTTTTATTCGAATAAGGTAAAGGATGTTTTTTTTTGTATGGTCTTAACTGTATTCAGCGAATTTTTAATGTTAATCATACACACGAGGACAATGTTTTATTTGTTTCCTTTTTGTTGAAAAAAAAAAGAAGATAATGAAAAGGACAAGGCAATCGAAGATGGGAACTAAAAAATTTATTTTTTATATTTTTTTTATGCTGCCCGGTGAGGGGCAGCAGTAGTACATACAACAAAACCATAAAAATATCTAATCCCCCCATCATTGTCTGAGGGGAAGGAGGTGTCGGAGAGGTCGGAGAAGTCATCATCAGAAGGATCGTACTCAACGTCATTGGCGTCGAGTGCCGCGTTCAGCTTGTTGTTGACGACGTGATAGACCTGAAATAGTTTGCCCAAGCGTCGGTTTATATGATCGACGCGGGCCAGGAGGTGCTGCATCATCTGGTATAATGATGGGTTCGGAGGCAACGGAGGAGGGTACGGAGGTGGAAAGGGATTAAGAGGAAAAGGAGGATCTGGTGGTGGTGGAGTAGCTATTACGGTGAAGGTTGTAGAAGTGATGGAGAAGAATGTGAAGAAAGTAAAGTAACAACGGGTTTAAATAGAGAACCCATCCTGAACAAAGTGAAATGTCGGAAACTTTAACGAGGAGACGCATAGTTCCTCAGAATACGAGGAGACGCCTAGTTGGGAAGTTTATGTGGAAGCCGAAGAGACTCTGAATCATTCAGTTGAACAGAGTGTAAGGATATGACTCTGCTATCTGAGTAATTTGTAAAGAATGAACTTTTAATACCGGATATTGTAAAATATCCGGTATTAAAAGTAATATTTTATTAGAAAAAATTCTTACTTTAAAAATATTGAATTGAAAAAAAAAATGAATTTTAGGACCGGATATAAGATAAAAGGTTGGTCTTAAAAGTAATTGAATTGATTGGAAAAATAAATAATAGACTTTTAAGACCGGATATTCATAAAATATTCTCTTAAAGCAGAAACACTAAATTCATTTATACCAATTGAATCCGAATTCATTCTCATCATCAATTGCGTATCTCAGCTCTCTGCCCTTATTAACTCCTCACACTACCTCTTTGTCCTTATTAACTCCTCACTACCTCCTAACTCCTCACTACCTAGCTCTCTGCCCCAACTGCTCAAAGCCTCAAACCATGGTTAGATACAAGAGAACTCCTCGTAGGGGTGCTCTCACACCTGAAGCTCGTGCCATCCTTAGATCGTTATACGGTGCGCCTCCTCCAGCGAGAGTGCATTCTATTGTGATCGAAGAGTCTCGGGTCATTGGACCCACTATTATTTCGGATGATGAAAATATTGTTGCACCCCCTCTCCAACCTCCTGGCCCCAGCGCGCCTACCGCTGACCCCTCTCATATTTCCTCTAATGATGCATTGCGGCTGATGTGAATAACACATGAACTTGCTGATCTCCGGCGCGAAGTTAATGTTGCTCACGCCGATATCGCCAAGGCATTGGAGGATAATAAGCTTTAGGGTGTTTAGTTAGATTCTTGTTGTTGATAATGTTCATTTTGTTTTTCTTTCTTTCTTTTTTCTTGTGTACGTGCATTTTCTCCAGTAATGTATGAAGCATTAAGAACAAAGATTGTGTCTTTTTTTTGCTCATATTCTTCAGTAATTAAAGAAGCTTATTCTCCATTTTTCCTTTATTTTTTTTCATTCAGTTGCTGCTGCGCTCGCCAAAGCCAATCCTCTTTTTTATTGGTTTGGTTAATAAATGAGGACCTTTAGGACCGGATACTTTATAAGTGTCTGGTTTAAAAAGTATTTGACTTTTAGGACTGGATGTTTTATAAAACTCTGGTCTTAAAATTAAATGAATAGTAAAACTTTAGGACCTGAGTCTTCTAAACTTCGGTCTTAAAAATTAAATTATTAAATTGCTTATCTTTAGGACCGGATAATTTTTAGAGTAAATACCCTTTTGGGTCCCTAGAAAAAACACGGACCCCATTTTGGTCCCTCACACAAAGAAATGCCCTTTTAGTCCCTGAAAAGGACGAATAAGGGTTGATTTGTGAACATTTTGGTCCTCGCAAATTTCCAAAAAACCCTTTTTAGTCCATAAAAAAGTCTCATTTTAGTCCCTAGGGACGAAAATGGGGTCCGTGTTTTTTGTCGGGGACCCAAAAGGGTATTTACTCTAATTTTTAATTAACTGGTCTTAATAAAATCCAAAATTAATAAAACATGTCTCTGTCGCGCGGAAAATTAAATTTCCCTCTTTGAACTTCTCTTGTCGCGCCGAAAGTGATTACTGAGGTTCTGTCTCCAGTGTTTGTGTGTTGCTTCGTCGCTGCTTCGCATCGCGCTCTCTCGACAATCCCTTTCTGGTTCTTTAGCTAAACGTCTATAGACCAAGCAGTAAGAGGTGTTTTGGTTATATAACTTTATGATTTTTCTGCTTATCGTTCTGGGTTTTTCATGGGTTTAACGAAATCGATGAAATGTTCTTATGGGTTCCTCTGTTGTTAATGAATATTGTATTTTGAAGATGATATATTTTCACTTTAGACCTACCCAACTGACCAACAAGTGTTTTTAGGTTGCTCTTGTTGTCTGTAACATCAACGTTCGTGGCCGGAGAAGAAAGACTCAAAGAAACGCATTTGAATTTATATGCTACAAAGTGAGTCCACAAGACCTTCATGCGGTACATTTAATTTCCTCGTCATGCATTTATTTTGCTTCTTGGATTCACTGTGATACATTTATGACCAAAAGTGATTCTTTGTTATGCATTTAATGGGCAAGTTTCTCCGTAAAACAAAAAAATAAAAAAATAGAAGACATAACCGACATTGAGCATATATATGCATTTGGAGTTGGCTTATTTTATATGCAAGTTTCAATTTTTTCGGATTATGTATGTTAAATCTTTCCGTCTATAGGAATTCTACTATGGATCACAGTTGGATAAATGCTTTACGGACGAGTGTTGAATATCAGAATGAGGTGAGGGAATTTATAGAATTTGCTAAACAAAATACCCATAATGATAGTGGGAAGTTTTATTGCCCTTGTATAAAATGTTTGAATGAGAGGCGACTAAGTCCTAAAGTTATACACACACATTTAATTTGTGAGGGATTTTGTAAGACTTATACAGTATGGGTTTGGCATGGTGAAAAAATGCCAAGTGGGTCTCAACATGGGGAAGTGGCCTTTGATGATAATGACACGGATATGGATGATCACATAGAGGACATTATTCGTGATGTAGGAGAAGAGGCTTTTCATCAATCATATGCATATGGTAATATGTGCAGTGATGCAAAGACCCCGCTATACCCTGGTTGTAAAAAATACCAATTGTTGAACGTTGTATTGAAATTGGTAAGCTTGAAGGCACGTCATGGATGGAGCGACAAGAGTTTTTCCTGAAATGCTTGAGGCTTTTAAGGACATGCTTCCAGATGATAATGTGTTGCTGCATCGATACTATGATGCTAAGAAAATACTCTATCCACTGGGGATGGAGTACAAAAAGATACATGCATGCCCGAATGATTGCGTATTGTATAGAAAAGAGTTTGAAGAGAAGCAGAATTGTCCGATATGTGAAACCCCAAGGTACAAGTCAAATAAGGGGCCTGCAAAAGTGTTGTGGTATCTTCCAATCATACCAAGGTTCAAGCGGTTGTTTGCGAATGAGAATGATGCAAACAACTGAGTGGAATGCGAGATGAGAGGATTTCGATGGAAAGCTTCGACATCCGGCCGATTCTTCTCAATGGAAGAAAATCGATCATTTATTTCGAACTTCGGTGAAGAACCTAGGAACCTTAGGCTTGCCCTTGCACGGATGGCATGAATCCATATGGAAGCCTTAGCAAAGATACATAGTTCATGGCTTGTGGTCCTTATTATTTACAACTTATCTCCAATGTTATGCATGAAACGAAAGTACATCATGTGTCTATGTTGATTTCGGGACCAAAACAACCCGAAAAATGACATTGATGTTTACCTTGAGCCCTTGATCGAAGACTTGAAGGAGTTGTGGGGAGAAGGTGTCGATGTTTTTTACTCTTTCAAGAAGGAGGTTTTTAAATTGCGAGCCATGATATTTCAGTAATATAAACGACTTCCCAAAGATATGGGAACTTGTCGGGTATAGTGTAAAAGGCCATAAAGCATGTCCGGTTTGTGAAGAAGGCACATGCTACCGTCAACTTCAACATAGAAGAAAGACAATTTATCTTGGACATAGGAGATTTCTTAGATGGGGCCACCCATATCGTCGATTAAAGAAAGCCTTTTTTGGTGGCCAAGATTATGAAGATGCTCCAGTGGCATTGATTGGGGAGCAAGTTTATGAAAATGTGAAAAATATCAGTGTTATCTTCGGTAAGATTGCAAAGAGTAGAAAAGAAAAAATATATGGAAAAAAAGATCTGTATTCTTCGATCTTTCATATTGGCGCAATCTTGATGTGAGACACTGTATTAATGTCATGAACGTGGAGAAAAACGTATGTGATAGTATTGTTGGCACGCTTCTCAACATACAAGGTAGTTCCAAGGATGGTGTGAAGGCAAGATTGGATTTGCAAGCAATGAGAATACGCGAAGACTTACATCCAAGGCCATATGGGAAGAGAACTTATTGTCCCCAAAGCCTTCTCATACTTTGTCTAAGGATGAGAAACGAAGTTTTTGTGAGTGTTTACATGGCACAAAAGTTCCCTCGGGGTATTCCTCAAATTTTAAGAGGCTTGTATCGATGAAGGACTTGAAATTAGTAGGCCAAAAGTCTCATGATTGTCATGTCTTGATGCAACAGCTACTCAGCTTTCCAGCTGCACATTCACGCCATCTGGTTTTAGGGTTCGTTGTTCTGCCACTGCGAAAAAACAAAATTCAATTACAGGAATTTTTTTTGTTTTTAAATTTAGGGGCATTTTTGGTATTTCACCTCACATTCTCACTTAACTAACATCCAATTCTTCATACCAAACCATTCATTTTCCTCGACTTAAGTTCCCTTCCCATGTCTATCAAACAACTCAACTTTTTAATTTCCCTTGCAATCTTCACTTCCATTCCTTTCCGTCCTTTAAATTCCTTTCCCTCTTTAAATCTTTCCCGTACCAAAAATGGGCTCTCAGTCATTCATAGTAGGGAGAATGATTTGACCAAAATAATAATAATAATAATATGGAGAATGATATCTAGATTCTAATTAAGGAAATAATTTATTGATAAGTTCCATAAATTATTAATAGTAATTTATTTACTTGTTAATCTCCATGTTCACTTGTTAATAAGGACTTTTTTGATATTATTTTCCTTAATTGTGACCTAAAAAAATTATTCGCCCTTCATAATAACCAAATACTTGTTGTTGAGCTTTCCACTTAATGATAAAATCAATTTAAATTTAAAGAAAATGATAGAAAAATAATACTATATTATGAAAAATTTAAAATATCTGCTAAATTAATAAAACAACAAATATATAATTTAGTAGGTAATGAAAATTTAAGAATAATAATTATGTAATGATAACTTCAAGATATACAATGATAACTTAAGAATAATAATTAGCAATTTAGGTATACACAATGATAATTTAGGGAACTCAAGTTGTCAATCTCTATACCCGAGTTGCTAATTCTTATACTTAAGTTTTCAACACTCAAATTTTAAAATCTCATATTCCCATTAGATTAACTATGTATCATTTTGCTAATTTAGTAGACATTTTAGAGTTTTTGTAATTCAAATGATATTTTTTGCCATTTTTTCTTTAAACTTTACTTAATTTTATCTTCAAATTTCTATAACCATGAGCCAAAATGTGGAACAACAAAATAACGAACAACCACTATTATAGTTATTGTAAGTCCATTTTATTTAATTTTCACATATAAAAAAATACGCATCATTAAGTAATAATTAAGTCATTAAATATATTTTTAATACTCCTTATTAAAATTTTCTCCTCTACATTTATAAATCATTCCCAACTCTCTATTCTCTTCGTCTATTTACGAGGATAATTAAATAAAGAAAAAGTTGAAAAACAATTATTAATAACCTATAAATGAATTTATATTTAACACCAAAAATCCCATTTAAAAATGGACTTAGTGCATGTTTGAGAAACACCTAAACCGCGGTTTTAGAAGTCTTTTTTCATACGTTAAGATAAAAATCCTCTCACATAAATTGTAAAAACTATTTTCAAAAACTAAACCAAACATGCACTTATAATAAAAACTATAGTGGTACAAACATATTGTAAGAGATAGTTAAAAATCTCGAATTGGATATAGAATGATAATATAAGAAAAATAAAGACCATATTAATACTCTTGGATACAAACACATTTATTTTTTCTATCTCTCGCGGTTTTTGTTTTTGTTTGGGGACTTTGCAATATTTTTTGTGGAGAAGTTATCCACCGCATCTCGTGTTGATTTCTTCATTACTTGTCATGGATAGCGCAAAAAAATGTGTCAGTCTTGCATAAATCTCCCGGGCAGCAAAATAGCCTAATATTTTTATTATTATTTTAAAAATATAAATAAATTCCTCTATTTTTAAAACTTATACTCGTCCCATCCAGAAGGAGGACTTTACAACTTTTTGCTAATTTATTGTTGGAAATATAAGATAAAAGTGGGTGTGTCAAATAGAACAAAATCTCATATATTGTTTGAGAGAGAGAGAAAATACAAGTGTATATATTACACCTTGTGAAATTGAGCTAGTAAATGAATCAAGAGAAATAGTGGGCTCACGAGCACAACAACAATTCACCAGGAAACAAATGCAATAGAAATCGCGATTCTCCCTATTTAATTCCCTCTCAATTTTTCAGAACCGATTCTTGATAATTGAATATTTTATACACTTCTTTTTATCTCTTGATTAATAATTTAGGACTCTTTAGTTAATAAATAATAGCTTTTATACTTATTTGAGCTTTGGGCCTTTGATTATATTTTAGCCATTTTTATTAATAAATTCCAGTTTTACATTGCTTCACTATTCCTACCATAACTCTTGAACTAGACATCGGATTTGCCTCATTTTTGTTTCATATTTCAGATGATTCGAGAGCTACAATTGTTATGAAGACATCAAGGGCAAATTCGGACAAGAAGGCGGTCGATTTTGAAGCCAAAGTCAGATGTTTAATTGGGTTCGAATTTGTAATTAAAACCCATTTTTTATTATTTTCCGATTTGGGCCTGAATTGTGGATTGGAGCCCATTTCGTTTTTCCATTTTAGGTTAAGTGAGGCAGCAGCCAAAAACACATTATCATTCACGTTTTTACTCAGTTTAGGATTAAATACGTAAGTTTCAAATTCTCTCAAATGTTCTTCGCGTTCTTCGTCTTTTCTTCGTTTTTCCCAGCCATGTTCGGCTAAACTTCTGTGATTAACCCAACGTTGAGGATTCCATGATTCGTCCAGAGAACTTGTGCTTAATCGGTAACTTTACTCGCTTTTCGTTTTCATCTTATCGGATTTGATTTTCGGAAATAGTTCGAATATTAGATTTAATATTCGGTTTGGTTCATCCCAAGGACCGAGTCCGAACTAGGTTACCGTGTTGCTGTGCGATCGCACAGTGAGACGCCACTGTTCGGACAGATTCTAGGCAATCGTCTAGTCGAGGGATTTCTCGACGAACGCAGAGATTTCGGTTCGTCCAGAACCAAACGCGAGTTCGTTTATATTTCGTTCAATGAAGGAAGTTTCTGGAATCTAAACGTTGGGTTGATCGTTTTAATCTGTTTTTGCATATTTCGTTCTGTTTCAGTTTATTTTCGTTTTTAATATGTTTAAATCAAAACCCCCCCCCCCAATTTGTTACTGTTCTATTTTATTGCTGTTCGAATCGAACCGACTATGAATTCGTTGGGAAACGACCCAGGTTACATTATACGCAAATTCTTTTCTAATCTGGTTATTTTGGGAGATCACGGAAAATCTCTGTCAATTCTTCATTGCCTCTTAATCTTCAAAACGGAAGATCTTTTTACATCTTTCATCTCGTATTCTCTCTGCTTGCTGGTTGCTTTTCTATTTTGTAGTTCTTTTCATCCTGTATCAGTGTATCTACAAGAAGAATTCATTATATTATGGGGAATACTACTACTTATCAACCAATAGTAGCAGAATAGCTCTTAAGGGCATTGTCTCTGGACGTGAGTCAGATTACACAATTCATTTATAGGAATTACGCTCACACTTTTACCATTTAGAAAATTCTCAATTTTCAACAACTTGACACCCTAATCCCCCAAACTCAATATATGAGCCTCTTATTGGTCAGAATTTTTTGTGGGCAACCCTTTTGATGAACATCAACCTTTTAATGAAAATATCAATATTATAAGTCTAAAAAGCAGAGTCGATGATCCCAAATGACTAGCATGTTGGATAAGAAAACCTCTTGAACTTACAAACTATAAAATTTATTGACATGGAGCTCAAGATCATATTGCCTTCCTATTTTCAATATGAAATGTTAAGGAAAAGTGAACCAAAATTTAAGGGGGGAAAGAATGTTTTCGCTGATGGAATGAACTTGTCTGGACATCTACTCAGTGACAGAATTTCCCAAGAAAACTGTGAGCAATGTTAATTTCAATACCTTATCTCAGTGCAGGAAGGTTCACCGAAAAAAAAAAAAAAAAAACTCAGTGCAGGAATGTTTGGGTGGATGCGTAAATTATGGATTTTGTTTTTCCTTCCCAATAGGTGGATTGCAACATTGTTTTATATGGCATGACTATATCGGATTTAAACATTCTTAGGCTCAATTGCAGGTAGATCTCTCATACTTGAACTCAGTTCATGCTTAGCAGCCAAATTGCATTTATTAGCATCAACACATGTAGGTTTAATGGTTTTCTATTTATCTTTTCTTTTAATATACTGTGCATTTTTAATTTTTATACCACATCCAATCTTAAATATAAGACCTGGTTGATTTTTTTGGAGAGATTAAGGAAGTTAATTAAATTACTTCAAAGTATTTATATTTATAATTTTTAAACTAATTTTCTTAACTTATAAACTGATATATAATATAATTATATATAAAATATGATATTATTAAATAACTTAATTAACATTTTTAATCTCTCCGAAAGAGCCAACCCAAAAGATTATATTTAAGATCGGATGTAGTATTTTAAAATTTTAAAAATAATAATATAAAAACGCCAATTATAAAAAGGGTTAAGGTGCGATTTGACCAAAAAAACTATCGGCTGTCAGTGAGCGTCAACACAATTAACTATTAAGTGACCAAAAATACCAATAAACTTTTAAAAAATGTGCAAAAGACAATAAACTTTTAAAAATGTGTAGTTAGCACAACGCGGTTAGAAAAAAGTTAACGCCCATTATCTAAGGTGCAGATTGGCTAACAAACTTTTACTCTATGAGCGCCTAGCACAAAAAAACTTTTACTCGGAGAGCTCAAAGACAAAATTCTAAATTTCAATAAATTAAATACTTTTTTTCTCAATTGTCATTATTCAAAACTACTTGTATAGTTATCTATGGACAAAAGTTACTCATTTGCTAAAATAAACAAAATTTTTCATTAAAAACATAATTATATGATTTAAATAAAACTCAAGGTGTTTTATAATTTATTATATATGTTAAACAAAAAAACTATATGATTTATTTTTATTTTAGAAGAAATTTATGTGAGTTAAAAAATTCATTTAATGTTAATAAATTTAAAAAATCTAAAAAATTTATTATATCCGGAAAGAAATGAAATGTGTTTAATTTTTATTTTTTATAAAAAGAGTTTAATGGATATCAACGTTGATACTTAATAATATAAATCCAGAAAATTGATGATATATTTGTTAATTAAATGATCTATTGATTATATGAATATGGGACTTGTTGGAAAAAATTTAAAAAAAAAAAAAAAGATAACCTAAAAAAAATTAAAAGTTCATTGGTCAAATTGCTCCTTAACCCATTATTAAATTGTCTTTAATCAAACCTCTTAAGTTATCTTTTTTTCTTCCAACAAGTCTCATATTCATATAATCAATAGATCATTTAAGGAAAAAAACATTTCTCATGTTGTAGGAGAAGTGTATTCTCATGTCACACACACATGAAATGGTGGGACCCACATATATATATAATGCTCATTATATATATAATGAGCATTATATATATATGTGGGTCCCACCATTTCATGTGTGTGTAGGAATCTTCTTCTTCTCATGCAACATGAGAAGTTTAAACCTCATCATTTAATTAACAAATATATCATTAAGTTGCCGATTTATATTATTACGATCAACGTTGATATCCATTAAGCTCTTTTTATAAAAATAAAAATTAAATGCATTTCATTTCTTTCCGGATATAATAGATTTTTTAAAATTTATTAACATTAAATGAATTTTTTAAATCACATAAATTTCTTCTAAAATAAAAATAAATCATATAATTTTTTTGTTTAACATATATAATAAATTATAAAACACCTTGAGTTTTATTTAAATCATATAATTATGTTTTTAATGAAAAGTTTTGTTTATTTTAGCAAATAAGTAATTTTTATCCATAAATAACTATACAAGTAGTTTTGAATAATGACAATTGAGAAATTTTTTTATTTAATTTAGTGAAATTTAAAATTTTATGATGGGCGCTCCTGGAATAAAAGTTTGTTGGCCAATTGCACCTTAGATAACCGGCGTTAACTTTTTCTAACAAATAAGTATCTTTGATCGCACATTTTTAAAAGTTTATTGCTGGCAACGACATTTTTAAAAGTTTATTGGTATTTTTAGTCCACTTAATAGTTAATTGTGTTGACGACGCTCCCGACCCAATAATAATAGTTTGTTACAAATTGCACCTTAACCCTTATAAAAACGCCGATTAACTTTGCCTAGTAAGTTTGACTCCCATGCACACATGACAGTTAACATACGCCACTTCAGCGATGTGTAGCCATGGGCGGACCATCGTTGGTGACAAGGGGCAAGCGCCCCCCTTCAAATTGGTTTTTTTTTTTAAAATAAAAATAAATAAATAAATAAATAATAATAATACATGTTTGAATGATTGTTCATCCTTAAATTAAGTGTCTACTCTTAATAAATTAAGATTGCACTTTGTAATTGGACGAGGATCAATGGTTGAATGATCATTTAGTGCCTTATATTGAAAAATATGTATTTGATAACATTGATAATAAGACAATTATGATGGAATTTCAAAAATAAGCGCCAGAAGGATGACATTATAATTATTTTTATTGTTATATACTTTTTTTATTAAAATATATGTACTTGAACTTATGAGTCGATTACTTCCACCCTTCATTGTAATTTATGTAGTTGCATTTCTAACCGCACTTAGCCTTATTTTTTTAAATGACAAGTTTGTAAAATAATTATCTCTCTTATTATATCATTAGTATTCACTTAATTTCTGAAGATTTTTTATATTATTTTGTTTTCTAATGCATTTAAAACTTTTCTTTAAAAAAAAATTCGGGGGCGCTGCCCCGAACCCCCAAATCCCTCCACCAATGGTGCCCTTTAATTTTCTGGGTCTGCCTATGTGTAGCCAACTCACTTCGTTCTCCCTTCCAATTCCTCTTTTCCCTTTCTCTCACTGGTAAACTATCACCAACAACAACAATTCCTCCTTCATTGTCTCTTCAAAAGCTCCTCCAATCCATGGTACTTTTTTCATCCTTCTGCTTTCTCCCATAAGACCCTCTTCTTTTGTGCCTTCGCCCACGTCTTCTTCGACTCAGCCTACTTTGACCTCCTTGAGACCCATCCGACTTTTGTCGTCGCCAAATCTAGGTCATACGGCTCTATAGGGAAAAGGATGGTTTCTTTAAAACCTTAAACAATATCGCTTATATTTTTGGCTTCATTTGCGGGGAAAAAGCTTGTATTTCTGGCTTGATAGCCAGTTTACCCCAACAATGGAAGAAGATTGAATGTTGAATGGGTTGATGACAGATAGAATACGAAGGAGTTCAAGGTGAGAATGAACGCAGTTGTGGCGAAAGCCCAAAAGGTTCCAGTAGGAGGATCATTCCAACGCTGCACATAAAGGATGCAACGGAAGTAAAATGGAGGAATTTGATTGCTTCGGAAGAACTCGGATTGATCTGGAGAGAACATGATGAACACAAATAACAACACCAAGAAAGGATTAATTTTGCTTAAGATATTCACTTTCCCTTTGACAGGCCTACCTCAAACCAAACGTGGCCTAAATAGGCTTTGGCTTCTAATTTTGACTGCTCAAAATTTTTGCAAACTTCATGATTCTGAATACGTTTTTCAATCCCAACGACTTTTATAATTAAATCCTGACTCCATCTATATCTATAAAATATTACTACTAACCCTGAAACGGTGGTTAAGGCCCAAAACAGAAGAGGTGTAATAATTAGAGACGAGAGCGTATATGAGATATTGGCCTGTTTGGATAAGAGTGCCTCAGAATCAGAATGGAGCTTCACTTTTTAAAAGCACAGGGCTATCTTAATTCTTAACAAGGAAGCAATAAGGGAGAGAGAGTGGGGGTCAAGTAGAGCTAGGAATCAGGGCCGGCCCGTGAAGGGTCAGGGCCTAATAGGGCCGGCCTCCGCGTGTCCGGCGTAAGAAAAATATCTATTTTTTAAAGTTTCGCTTCGAGAGCACCGTGGTCGTGGCCCCTAAAATTACTATTCCAAATTTTAATTATTTTTCCTCTATTTTTTTAAAAAATATAATTAGTAAATTACAACACGAATCATCCAATAAATAAGACAATCACTAATTCATAATCAAAAGCAAACTATGTTCACAAATAACTCACATAAAACATAAAAAGTATATCACTAAGTGACATTAGATTTACGATGACTATTATCATCGCCATCTTCGTCACTATCATCAATTTTAACGACATTTGATTGTTCTTTACTTTGAGTAGTAGCATTTGGCTCATGAGTAAGAATATCATGAATTTCTTCTCCTGCATCATGAATACATCCATAATCTTTATTTGCAATAAATAATAAACCAAATCATAAAATTAGAGTATAGTTATTATGTATTTGTAGTTAAATGGATAAATAATTGTATAACAAATACAAAAAATATATAAATTAATAAATTTAAAAAGGGGAAAAAAAAGCTACAAAGTGTAAAAAGGGCCGCAGGCTAGCCCGAGACCCTCAGTGGCCGGCCGTTTAAGCCCGAGGCCCGCCGTGGTCGGCCCTCCAAGACTAATTTCAAATATCTCGTCCATTTTTCATCCAAGTCGTGGCTTAAACAAGCCGGGCTCGATGGGCCCGGCCCGATTTCCCGGTTCTAGGGTCAAGTGCACAAGATCAAATCTAGATAATGTCCCAAATAAGGAAAAGTCGAGTGGGACCCAGCAGGAAAAATAAGGGTTCCCGTTCCTTAGGTGCTTGTTATGTATTTCTCCCTCTAACATATATATATTATATATATATATATATATAAATCTAGGGGAGTGACCCCGAAGGATCTGAGGGGAAAGGGAGAATGGGAAACAGAGAAGTAGAGAAAGCAATAACGAAATTAAAACATAAGTAAAGAACTGGAATTAGACGTGTTGAAGAGAAATAAAGAAATTAAAACAGATCGGTAGTAAACTACGCTGATCTAGTTCATAAACAGAGAGAAGAGTAAAGAAGAGATGCGAGATGCGAGAAAGACATAAAGAAAGCACAAGTTTATTCAAATCATAAAAACTTATAGGAAAGCCGAAGGCAGAAGAAAGCTTAAAAGAGAGAGAAGGGAAAGAGTGTAGAGAGAAGGCGAGAGGGATGAGAGAGAGAGAGGATGAGAGAATGGGTAGAGAATGGGAAGAGAGAGAAGGTAGAGAGATAGTTCGCGAATCGAACTCCGCTCCTAACCGAGAGGATTTCGTTTTTAAAACGATTCGAATCATGTTTGAACAGTTCCGGTTGATGACCGGTACTGCCAGTTTTGAGCTACAGTTCCGGTTGGTGACCGGTACTGTTGATTTATAATGTATTTAGCTACAGTGTAAACCGTAACTAACTACAGTGATCTGGATATTACAGTGTTTAGTGCTTATATGTTCAAAAACACCTAATACTATAATACAGTCAAGATTATTTATACAACTTTATACATGGAAGCTACGGTTTGGTATCTTCCGTCAAAAATCGTTGCAAATTATTCTTCGCCCAAATTGACGACGAAATCTTCATCTTCATCATCACTTTGGTCTCGGATTTCTTTCGTTGAATTACTAGCTCGATTTATGGTTCCAAGTTGCTCCTAATACTTGGAATTGTTTAAGCAAGAGAGTGAGCTGTTTGAAGTATACTTCTTGATCTTCAGCAGCTGCAAGTATTGATTGTGCATGGGATTTTTGGTTCAAAAACCTGCTTTGGTCCGTGACGCAAAGATGGTTAGGATTGTGTTTGAACCAGAGATCTACCGCTTTAGAGTCTACTTTGGATTGGTCAAATTTTGCCCACCATCTGACAAAAGGCTGTCGTTGAAGGAACGGCAAAACCAGTGTTTTTTTTATCATTATGAGAAAAACTGTATTGCCAAGAAAAAATCCAGGATACAGCTAATTTGGAAAAGTAATGGAGATCAATTGGAAAATGATCTTCATTACGGTTATATTTTGTTTGAAAAAGGCTCAATGCTTTATGAACGAGAAGGTGGAAGAATTCGGGAATTGGTCCGAAAAATTCCCACCATTGTTTAAACCATTGAGGAAAGGTATACTTGGTATTTTTCTTGAAATAAAGAAACCAAGTATGTTTGAAAATCTTATTTTGATCATAAAAGACATTATACCAGGCTTCACAGTAATCCCAGTAATTATATCCTCTAGGATCATATTCAATTTTAAAGGGGACATGTTTATGCAAATCTTGTCCCCATTGGGAGGGGGTAAGAATTTGTAAGATTTGGAGAGTAGAATGAGTAATGAAAGTTCCTTCTTTATCCTCTTTTCGAGATAACTCGATGGATTCAGAATCAACTAATATTAGCTCATAAAATTCTCTTGTTTTTTGTAAATTGGTAGGAATAAAATGAAATCGAAGGGAAGACTTTTAATGCTACCTGGTTGGGTGTTTGAAAAAAGAACTCGGGTTCAATTTGTAGGATATTTTTAACCTTATCCGGTTTGGGAATGTAAGGTGTATCCATTGGGTTGGTAGCCGATAAGACTACAATGTTTAGTAACCCGAGGAGGCTTTTTTCCGGGCTAAATGGAGATTAAATTCAGCATTAGCTAAATCATACTCCTTTTTACTTATTGCCTGTGAAGAATAGGCAAGTAATGACAAAGCGAGTGCTCTATCATACTCAAGGGCCTGGGTCTTATTATCCTTTTGAACTAATACTTCCCCCCAAGTTTTTGTAGGAGGTTTCTTAGCGTAGGATTCAATTGTTTTCTTATCGGGTTTGGTGGAGGCGAGTCTTTGGGTTGAAGACTCAATTTGGGTTATTGGGGTCGAAGACCCGATTTTGTTTGAGATCTTGTTCGCAATCTTGGTTCCTGTGTTTGGGAAGTAGATTGACTAGAAGATGATCCCGGAGTTGGTAGCAAAGATCCCTGAGTTTGGGGAATAGATTGCTGTTTGAGAAGTTGTTTAATGATCTCCTTCAAATCTTCTTCAGAGACCGGACTTTGTGCATCTTGGAAGATGCTTTGTTTATCATCCTCTTGGATAGCTTGTTTATCCCTTTGTTCTTCACCTGGTAGCTTTTTCTTTCTGGTCATTTCTGGAGTTGGGAAAGTGTTTATGGGTTAAAAACTCTCAACTCTAAGAACTACCTTGTAGAAACTCACGGGTGAGAAAATCAGGAAGAGAATTGGAAGCACCTTTGATAAATTCAATGTCAAAATCAAAAGCACTTAAAATTGCTTGCCATCGGCAAAAATTTGTTTTGATGCAAGGTTTTTAACATCTTTTTGTAAAACGTCTTTTGCAGATTTACAATCAATGCGTACTAAAAACCTTTGATTTAGAAGATCAGCTTGAAATTTTGAAATGCATAAAACTATGGCCAAAATTTCTTTTTTGATCGTAGAATAATTCTTTTGGGCAGGATTCCAATGTTTAGATGTAAAAGAAATTATTTGTTCTTTACCGTCGTGACGTTGTTTGAGAACACCACCGTAACCTAACTCCGAAGCGTCAGTTTGGACGATTTTGAAGGTAGAAGGGATTGGAAGGTTAAGGCAAGGAAGCTCCTTAACTCGTTGTTTAATTTGCTTAACTATTTGGGTATGAACATCTGACCAAGAAGGAGGATTGTTTTGTAGACGTTCATAGAGTGGTTTAGAAAATTTACTAAGTTGTGGAATAAATTCAGCAACATAATTTAAACATCCTAAGAATCTTTGCAATTGATTTTTGTCAAGAATTTGATCAGGGAACTTATCAAGCAAATTGAATTGCCCTTTCAATTGGGGTGATAGTTCCTTGACAAATCCAATGTCCAAGAAATCGAATTTTTGTTTGAAATAAACTGATTTTTGGTTTGGAAACAACTAAACCATTTATTTTCAAGTCGATCCGAATAAATTTATAAACATGTTTAAAATGATCTTCTAATGAATTTGAAAAGACGAGAACATCATCAATATAAACAATAATATCCGACTTTGATCCATAAAGATCTCGTTCATAATCTTTTGAAATTTGAAGGAGCATTTTTAAGTCCAAAAGGCATAACATTCCACTCATACCGACCAAATGGAACAAAGAAAAGCAGTTTTATACCTATCGTTTTTGAAATTTGAATTTGCCAAAATCCAGATTTCATATCAAATTTAGAAAAGATCTTTGCGAGAATGTAAATGTTTTAATAAATCAGCTTTATTTGGAATTGGATATCGTATCCATTGCAAAGCTTCATTAAGAGGTTTATAGTTTATAACAAGGCGAGGTGTTCCACGTTCAATTTTCGCATTTTTATTGACGTAGAAAATTTGCACAAGACCAAGGGCTTTGGCTTCGTCGAATGAGTTTTTTGTCAAGAAGATCTTGGATTTCCTTTTTACGGGTTTCAAGAAGTTCTTGATTCATTTGACGGCTCGAGCTTTGGTTGGAATATGTTTTTTGAGAAAAGTTTGGTTCGTAAGGAAGACTTACCGTATGATGCTTTCGGTTCCAAAAAGCATTAGGTAAATCGGCGCAAATCGTTTGGTGAATCTTGTCCAAACAAAGCTGAATTTTTTGTTGAATAAGAGATTGTTGAAGTTGGTGCTCAATTGTTTGAAAGAGACTTCTTCTTTGAGAAAATTGATCTGATTTTGCTTAAGAAGAATATGATTTAATTCCTAATTTTTGGTTTTTGAGTAAAAGGGAAGAGAAGATCTTGTCCTAAATATTTAATTGTAACTCCATCGAAGTAGTTGAATATGGCATTATCATCGTAGCAAATGGTGCTCCGAGGATAATATCAGATGCCATTGTTTTCATTAAAATGAAAGGAACTTGGAGTTGCCAATTATCATTTTGGACAATTGCTTTAGAAACTTTATACCGAACAGGGGCAATAAGACTTTGAAACACCTATGAACCGTTCAATAGTTTTTTCAAAATATTTAGTTGGCACTAAACCTTCTAAAATACAATTGGCTTGGGCTCCAGTATCAAACAAAACTGGTTGGTCAAGAATAAAATCATTGATAATAATCTTGACTTTAATATAAAATTTTTGGGTAAAACATTTAGAAATTACATTTAAAAATGAAGTTTCTAAATTTGGATCTTCAAGGGATCATCATCATTTTCTTCTAAAACTTGATCAGTATTTTCGTTAGAAGGATTTTGGGAAGATGAAAGAAATTGTTGAATTTGAAAAAGAGCGGACTCATGAGTCTTTGAGAGATCTTAAGTTGTTGAACTTCAACTTTGAGATTGTTTATTTCAAATTGAAGATCAGCCATGGTTGTTGGTTTGACAGAACACTTAAATCTTTCCATTGTTTTGGTTAGATCATAAGTATTCTGAAGAACCGATAGTTTAGAATTAGAAGATGAAGAGGGAGGGGAAGATTGTGAGAAAATATCTTTAAATTTAGAAAGATATTCACTTTTATCACAATCTGGAAGTTTATTGATGACATCAAGTAGCAGATCATGCTCCTTGGAAATGACATTTATTTGAGGGTAATCTCGTAGAAGATGAATTGAATTCATCATCTTGGATTTGGTTGATCTCTTGAGATGAACAAGAAGTTGTATCATCTTGAGAGGACCCGGAAGTTGTTTCTAAGAGAAGATTGTTGATTTGTTGTCTAAGAGGTTCTTCGAGGGAAAGTTCATTGATTTTAGTAGAGACGGCAAAGTGTTTAGCATAATGACCAATTTTCCCACATTTAAAGCAAGAAGCATTGTTTTTATTGAAAAAATCCTTTGAGGATCTATTAGGCTTAGATTTAGATTTGTAGTTTGAACGAAAATTTCGTTTAGGTTTGTTTTGGTAACTTTGGAAATCTTTGTTAAATCGTTCCTTAAAATAGGGTCGTTTAGAAGATCGGAAAGGTTTGTATTTTTGAAAAGATTTATCAAAACGAGAAGTTTTATGGGGTTTTGATTTAGGTTTTGAACAAGAAGGAAGTCCAAATTGTTCACAAAAAGATCCTAATTCCTTTCTATTTATACTCTTTTCTTTTGCAAGTTGATGTTTGATCCCATCATTTTGGCAAATTTTTAGAGGTTTTTTTTTTGAACATGGGCAATCAATTCACCATATGTCAAAGTATCATAAGGGATGTTGCCATCATATAAAGTTCTTAGTTTATCTCTAACTTTATCACCAAAAGATTGTGGTAATCCAGCTAGAAATTTTTCTTTCCAAAAACCTTTATTGGCATCATCTCTTGTAAGTACCTGAGTCATAAAAGTATCTTTATACCATCTAAACTCAGATAAAGATCGACATTTGATGTTTGAAAGTAGTTCAGAAGAGCGATCTTGCCAAATAGTTGGATCGCCAATAAAATGTTTAATAATTGTGAAAACAAGAGTATTTACATAATCAGAAATAGGTTCTCCATTATGAAGAATGGGAGTTCCATCTGACTCAATTTGGATAGAAGAGAAAATGGTTGATTTTTCTTCAAGAGATAGATAGAAATCCCACCAACCTTTTAGTTGACCAGTAAAACCGGATACTAAGAGATTAGTAATTTCTATATCGTTTAAACTTTTTGAAGTATGGTAAGTAGTACATACCATAGTCATTTGTTGTAAAATTTGAAGAATATTAGTCTCGCTCTGTCCATCTATATTCCATTCATAGATGTCATTTGAGTTAAAAGACTTAAAGGTTTGATCATGTCTTTCTTGGTTAAGATATCTAAAGGTTGGCCTTAGGATAGTATAACTTTGAAGATTTTTGAAAGGAAGGTTTTTGCCATTGTTGGTGATTTATTTGAAAATCAGTTTTAGAATCAGAATCAGAAAGTTTTTCTAAATTCATAATTTTGTTTGAAGAAGATGATTCTGGAGGAGTGTCAGGAATAACTTTACGTTGTAGTTGAAAGAGGAGTTTTTGGTTCAAAGCATCTTGCTTTAGTTCTTTAATCGTTGATCAATTTGCCTTATTACACTAGCATTGGTTTTTTGTTGTATGCTTGTTGCTAGTTTTGGATCAATCTTGAAAGGTTTAAACAGAGGTTGTTTAAGTGATAGTGCTTCGTCTTGACTTGTGAAGAAGACGAAGAGCTTAATGAAGTGTTAACAACATGATCTCCAATAATTTGAAGATACTAATTAGTGTAGTTATTTTGTTCAATGATATTGATGATGTCCCTGGCATTTGGGGGATCATCAGAGGTTCTGGTTTTGAAAGGAGAAGCAAGAACAGGTCTATCCTTATAATTGAAAACATCGGAAGTTGATATGTCCCTTTTGGTGGAAGTTTTGAAGAAAGTACTTGGTTATCGAAATTTTCCACTCTTTTTTGGTCATATTTATTGAACGTTGAAATGGATATTCTATTCCTTGTTGTAAAGCATAAGCTTCAAACCATTCAAAAAATGGAATATTCATTTCATACTTTTCAAGGAAAGCGTAGAAAATTTCTTGGATCTTTTTCGCAATGATCCTTTGAAATGTTCTAAAAACCAGTTTCTTTGCAAAGTATTTTGTTTCGAGTAAAATTCCTTTTGCAAACTTTGTTTATCAATCTCAAAATGATGTTCAAGAACACCAATAGAGTGAGGCTCACCTAAATCCGTATAAGACATTGAAGCTACGGAATCTAGATCATCCTCTTTTTGATAATTTGCATGAGAAATTGTACCAGAATTATCAATTCCTTGTATTCCAACATTAGGCTTATCCTCTTCTGAGTTTGGAGGAGGAAAAGAGGAGGGCGGAGTGATAGGAGAAAGAGGTGGCGGAAGATGAATGACCGGAGGTGGTGAGGGAGTAGGTCTCTCGGAGGAATATTGTGAAAAATTTGGAGTAGGTGATCTAAAATCTTCATATCTTGAAGACATAGATCCAGAAGAAGAGGAATTTGATCGTCTAGTTCTGTCAAAAGAAAGATGGACAGTTCAGATTGCATTTGTGAAATTTTAGTTATATGAGAAGTGAGTTTTGGTATAGCTTGTACAACTTTTTCCATTACCCAAGTCTCAGGAAGATGAACATCCTTCCAAAGGATTGTTCGAGGAATGGTAATGTTTGTATTTGTAGGATCGGTGAGGAAGACAATAGTTTGTCCATTGTCTATTGGTTGTTGAAGAAGAGAAGAAGCTAAAGAATTTGAGACCTTATACTGTATCCTATACATTAGGGTAACAGGAATAGATCCGGGTTTCATGGAAAATCCACTAAATGAGAGATTGACTTCAAAGCTTCAAGAACATGTTTATCGTTTAAATCAATAGTTTGGGTTGGATAACAATTGAAATAAACGGGACCATTATGGAGGCCAAATTCGCCGCGAGAAGGAATCTTCAAAATGATTGTGTCGGTTATCACGAAGACAAGCGAGACCGAGAAATGTTTAACCCTTTACGTACGAGAGGTTTTAGTGCAATTTGAACACAACCGATGTGTATAAAATTGTACTTTTCTTTATGTTTGGAAAGAGATTGTGGAGAAAGAAGGAAAATTCTTCCTTTTCGGGATGAATAGGAATTGATTCTTCAACTGAGTCTTGATTATATAATGAATTTGGAAAAACCATTTCTTATTCTTTTGAAAAAGGGTTTTATGGTCAATTTGAGGAAGAGTCCAATTATCAACATTTTGATTTATGTTATTAAACTGGATTTCTTCATTAAAAATGTTATGGGATGAGGACTTTGAATCCTCAAAGTTTAAAGCGGAGTTTATTGAACGTGATGGAGAGGAGAAAGAGGAAGCGGAGGAAGAGGAACGTTTATGAAAACCGCGAAAAGAGAAGACATAATTAAGGGATTGTAAAATAAATAATTGATAATCAAGATAAATAAATAGCGAGAAAAGTAAAACGAGATAAACAATAATTGTAAATCTCCCTTCAATTAGTATCATTACCATTAGGTAAAATAGGGGTATATTGATTAAATATTTACCGTAATTTACCGTTCATAATATTTAGTTGGCCACTCAGTAGAGTCTTTAGATCATATGCTCTTAGATCAGAAGAGTAAGAAGAAAACATTCCCATCTGAACGTCTGAACGTTGTAAGGATATTCACCCAAACTCTGGGATAAATCAGATTTATCACAAATAGGCGTTACCCTTACAGTCGTTAATCTAGACAAACTCGAATAAAATGTTCGAAATCCTAAACACCAAAGACATAAGGCGGTACTAGGTGATGAATCGAATTTCGCGTAAAACCTTATGCTTTAGAGAATCACACATATGGTAGCCTACTTGTGGGGCAAATCGCCTACCTCAACACACGGGACTTATGGCCTAGACATCCCACTGAAAAACTCGGCCACCATATGTAGATAAACCAAGCATAAAATTTTAGGGAAAATTCCAGACTCTTTTTTTTTTTTTTTTTTTTTTTTTTTTTGAGCACGGATCTAAAGCATATCTATGAATTAGGCAACAAAATATCCAGATAGGGTAAATTACGGTCCAGATCTAATCAACACATCTCTACTTCCCCTCCTGGCTCGATACCAATCTAGGGATCATCTTCTAGTCAATCTACTTCCCAAACACAGTAACGAAGATTGCGAACAAGATCTCAAAATGATATATATATATATATATATATATATATTAAATTATAAACTGCTCCCGAATTTTTTTTTTTCATCCAAGATCTCAAATTAATTAATTAAAACGGTCCTACATTTAGAAATATTTTTCAGAATAACAATATCCTAAAAATTAATTAATTTGAGATATTGGATAAAAAATTCAGAATGCCAATATATAATTTAATCTAAATAAATAAAAATATATATATATATATATATATATATATATATATATATATATATATATATATATATATATATATCCTCATCCCTAAGGAAGTACCAAGAAAAAACACTTAACGTGAATTCGAAAAATTTAGAGCTAAGCAAGTAGGACTAGCAAAAGTTGAAACGCAAGATCTTCGGACTTTCAGTTGTCTTCATTTGAAGGCACCATATCTCCATGACTCCATCATCAAAATCTCTTTTTTGACCACCCCTTAATTGCTCTCTTTCACAATCTCACATTCCTTGGAAGTTCCTCTGTTTAACTCGTCGCTCTATACTTGAGTGAGCTTCCTCTGTTTAAGGTAATGGACGAGACCCCAAATGAGTGTGCATGGATGCATTCTATTAAGGTCACACTGGGTTCTCTTGATCACAGGGAAGTTCAATGATTCATAAGAAGCATTCCCAGCGTCCCCTCTAACTCTCTAAGCTTCGACAACCCAATGACGAAGCTTACTCCCCTAAAATAGTCACCATTGGACCCATTCACAGAGGATCCAAAAGGCACCTTCTTGCCATGGAAGAACACGAATGATATTACATGTTGTCTCTTCTTCACCGAACCCAAAATCCTGTTTCTGCCTTAGACAAATGTGGCTCCGTCATCCTCGGCTTAGACGACGCCGTCCGAACAAGCTATGGTGGAAATATCAGGTATGACCCCCATGAACTTGCAAAGATTATGCTTTTGGATGGTTGTTTCTTGTTAGAGCTCCTTCTTCGATTGTCACCACCAGAGCTCTTGAATTCATTTCCAAATTACAATGCATCCCACCATCATGCTTCTGATCCTAGCGTTCAGAACCAAGAGTTTTTCTTCTCTGTTCTAACAGACCTGACTCTGCTTGAGAACCAAATACCCTTCTTTGTTATCAAGACATTGGCCAGGATACTTTTTCCCAGTCTCTTCACGAGAGATGCTGATCATCTTGTTTCTGATCTTGCACTTTTCCTCTTCACATACCCTTTGATTCGTTGTTCAAGTGTTGCTCACTTTCTCCATTTTTTGCACTTATCCTCCATTATTGACGAAGGACAGAAAGTAAAACAAGCTCACCAAGAACTTAGGCGGTGTGCTACTAGATTAAGACCTTCTGGGGTTACCATTCGACTAGCACATTGCAAAAAGTTGCTTAGACTTGACTTTGGGATTAGATTCAGCAAAGGGGTTCTGGAAATTCCACCTTTGCATATAGTGAACACTGAACAGCACAGAAATCTACTTGAGGAACTTCATCCCTTGGGAACAGAGTAGAATTGGAGTCAACAGGAAGTTCACTTCCCATGCTCTGTTTTTCAAAGGGTTGATCTGTTCTCTTCAGGATATTGAGCTGCTTGTAGAAAATGGAGTTATAGTACAAGGAACCAAGATAAGCAACGAAGGTTTTCTCAAATTTCTTAGTACAATTACAAGTGGTGTAGACCAAATGGATTCAAGTTACAGTCAATTGTGTGAGGACTTGAACTCATACTCGGCAGTGAACCCCTTGAGAAAGTTCTCTATAATGATGTGGAATTGTTGCAGACTATGTGTTGAATTCATCAAGTTCTTCTGCAAAAAACGTAGCTATAGGATCTTGATTCGTGACCATATCCCTAATGTATGGAAATTGATAGGAGTAATGGCTGCTGCTCTGTTGCTCGCTCTTACTATTATGCAAACCTATTATTCTGCTAAGTAAATTTTGATGATCAAGTTTTACATATAAACTCCAGTACTGTGGCAGATAGAAGACAGAATACCTTCAGTTTCCATTAGAGTTAGAGCAGAGAGCGGCAGATCTGCAGATTCCAACTAACTATGAAGCATTTTTATGTGAGAATGTTTATATTAAGCTATAGAAGATTTTGATATTATGAATGTGCCAGAGAACCAATATAGAAGTTTTTACTTGATCATATTGCAATACTATTGCCAATCACCAAGGTATCATATGCAAGAATATGTAAGGATCCCAGAAAATTGAATCTGTAGAAATGCATATACAGAAAGACTTGCTAAAGATATTTAGTTACTTGATTGCAACCAAAGCATATATTTCGAACGTAATGATCAGAAATTCAGTATCATACAAGAAGTTAGATAAGACTGGACTGAACAAAGGGGAAAAATTAAGGTCCGCTTGAGCATAAATGAAGTATTGGAAGAACAGTTAGATAATAAGCCAAAAGAAAAACAAATTGAAGCAACCGGCAATTATAAGATATCTTTGAACGAGTTTTGGCTCTCGGAAAGTAGTTGCAGACCATTCTTGCGAAGAATCTCTGCTTGAAGGAACAATAGTGCTCCTCTGTGAGCCTTTTGCCTTGCGCTCTCAATGTTCTCATCAGTTGAGGAGTTCATAAGCTTCAAAAGAGAAGCCGCATCAGCCATCTCTATTCCTACATCGATCGAAGGCTCCTCATTGCACAGTTCTCTAAGCCGTTTCACTGTACTTTCTCTATGAACCCAAATTGCTTCGTAGATTCCTCCGATCCTTGGTCTCTTGGATAGTTGTTCAGCCGCCATCAAACCTATCGATCCCAGCTCAATCCGATCCTCTTTCCAATTGAATTTCACTAAGCAATTTAACAAACACGTTACCTTCATATAAATTGCAGAAAGAGAAAACGACCATTGAAAAATCGTAACTCACCAGCTGAGAGAGCTTGGCTGCTTTTGGCATCTATCGCCTCGAAATCGATATGAGATTTGCTTGCAATGGAAGATGAAGATGGTCTTGTATCAGTGGAATTCATACTCAAAGCGGAAGGAGAGGAATATTGCTGATTTTCTTGGGCCATAGATTGCTTGAGAAGAAGAGGAGAGAAGGAAGATGAGATGTAAGCGAACTCCGACAGGGGATTTGGTTTGAATCTTTTATGTCCATTATCGTGACCTTCAGCTTCAGGGTTTTGCTCCTGTGATTCACCGTCGTTTCCTAATGGCGAAGCAAGAGGCACGAATTTGGCGAAAGCGTTGTTGTCGCTGCTGCTTCTTTTTCTTAAGCTCTGCCTTTCAACTATGGCAGATTCCTTCATAGCTACGAGACGAGAGACAGTAAAGAGAAAGCCAGGATCTCAATTTTCACGCTTCGCTAACTTGAGAATACGGAGGGTGCAAGAAAATCGAACGATTTTGCCACAATTTAAGGTTATATGCTTTCCCCCTACAATTGATGATCAATATTCTCGTAATGGAAGAAAAGCACAAATTTCTTCTTGTATTTTATATTAATTTCAGCAACCCTGAGATTCTTAGGAAATCTCTTATAATCATATTCAACTATAGACATGAAAATCTTCGATATCCTATTATATTATACCTGGAGAACAATATCCCTGTGCAGAGTCATTTCCATTATTGATTTGGTAAAATCCAGTATCAAACATACTTTATGAAATGAACTTTGCAATGAACAGAAGAATCTTGTAAAACGAAGCACAAAATCATTCTCATTTATTTTGTGGTGGTAAACAAAACTGCAATACGAATACGATGGATTTGAACAAGTCTTCATCGTGGATTTGAAGATTCGCAAATCAACTGTTTGTGATATTGCCACAGATAACACAACGCTCGGAGGCTAATCTTGCAATGACGCTTCCATCTTCTATCTCAATCACTTTACTGATCTTGTTCCACATGTGGATTGTGTAAGTCTCCCCATCATACAGTAATTCAACAAACCTATTTCCGATCCATTTTGCTTCTGCTTCATTTTCTGGCTTCTTAAGCAGCCGGACAATTTTAACCCAATCTACAGGGAAAAATGCTTTTGGAGGCAAAATCATGAGGTTGTATCCTGGGGTGCTTCCAACTCTCTCTATAACTCTGGAAACCAAGTAAGGCCCATTATAACCCCATCGATTCCCATCAAATGTTGTTGCAAATTCTTGCATAAAGTCTATTAGAATTGGATGATGAATGTCAAATATCATTACTGCACCATTTAGTCTTGTCCATTTTCTAGTAGCTGAATCCACACTCTGGGCTCCTACTGCGTTTCTGAAATGTGCGAAATCCTTCAGGATTAACATATCGGCGTCTATATAAACCCCTCCATACCTGTACAACATTGCTAGTCGTATGAGATTGGACAGATTCTGGGACAAGGGGATACTTCCAGGGTCTTTATCCCCGCTTTTAATCTCTTCAAACCATGATTCAGCTGGAGTGTCCTTGAACAAGAAAGGCAAATCCGGAGTAATCGCTGTAACTTTGAATCCACCATCAAGAAACGGTTTCAGAATTCTGTAACCATGCAGGGAATCCATGGTGTTTGATAGAATCACCAAGCATCCATCAGGGTAGACTTTGAAGAATGAATCTAGAGTCAGGAATTCCCTTTTCCCAAATGACTTTGCTGGGGATAACCATATAATATGAAACAACGCAGAACAGTTTTTGTTGAGGAAACTAAGGACTCTCATGTGAAAATTTTGTGATGAATTGTATGGTTTAAGCATATCAAGTTTTGGAAGTTGAGTTCTGAACCATACCATTCTTTCTTCCCTGGACAAGTTTTCTGGTGGCACCATAGGGTCGTCTTCTTCTTCTTCCTCTGTTTCAAAACTTGGTGATTCAACTGCTGGTGAATCGTCATCTTTTGGAGTTTCTTGTTTGCCAAGAGTTTTCTGAATACTTCTCAGGCCATATGAGGCTCCTGTCGAATTGGACAGGATACTTGCAGCATTGATGACAAGTAAGAAAACCAGAAACATGATGGCATAGTAAAGAACAGATTTGGCTGTGCGGCTTCTTATCAAGTAATCAAAGGTCTTGTGGGATGTTTTTTCATCTGAAGTAGCCATGACTGATTTGTGGAGAGGTAAGTTTCTATGATGAAAAAAATCGACGCAACTTTAAACATACAAAGAAACTGAAGACCTTTGAGAAGTTGCATATAATGTGACTCTCTGAGTAGGGAGGCATCAAACAATTTTAAACATACAAAGAAAGTTTATTCATCACAGCTGTATATATCAACACTACAGTAGGAAATGGTGGTGTTTAAGGTGTCATGCATGGGAAAAATGGAAACCTGTGTCAAATCAGGAAAATTATGTGTCTCCTACATTTATATTTGGATCAGTCCTGAGTCTTTAAATTTGGCGCTTTCAGTGTCCATTCTATTCGTGTTTTTTTATCAAGGAATCTACTGATATGTTCAATCTGGTTTAGTGCAGCATCTATTTGCAGCTTACTTCAATGTCTGTTGCTGCCTTGTTTTTCTATTATTTGCAGCATTTATATTCTATTTTGACAATAATACCTGTTCTTTTTAAACGGGATTTATATTGACAGAAAATTAATGTTGTTCCATCATGGATTGGTCATCTTCATGTGTGAAAAATGTTTCTTTCTTTGTCATGGACGATCAGTGGCCAAATAAAAACATGGATGTTGATACCACGATAAATGAATTAAACAGCAGCAATTATTGGATCCTCTCAATTAATCCCATGATTTGACTATTTTTTCAACTGATAGATACTAGTCGTTTTTTCTATTATTATTTCGTAATTTATTTTTTGAATTCATTATTAAAAACCTATTTTCATTTTATATTTTTTTTTCAAAAGCAGAACATTAAAGGAAAAAAGAAGAGGAAAATATCTAAAACATGTGAAGATAACTAGAGTAACAAAGGTGAATTTATATATAAAAAATTTCTTGTGTCTTAATATATATTATTCATTTTAGTTTAGATTGTTGAGATCCTTCAACTAAATATTTTACCCCATCCCTCAGTTGAAGAATATAAAATTATAAATTGCATTTTTAATTTAAAAAATAAAAAATATGATTGATTCTTTTGTTCAGACTTCAGAGTAACAAAGGGATTCATTTTTTAAGAATTACCGATCATCTGAAGCCAGAAAGTTCAAACCTATAAAACACCAGTAAAATGAGGAATGCTGAGAATTAAGTGAGAACTTGAACCACACAATGCTATCACTATTTAAAGAGAAAGACTGATATAGGACAAGGGCAAAACCAGGAAATAGATCTTCTCATCAGCCCATCTCTCATCATCCTTCATTTTCTTTTATTGTGGCCGTCAGAGATATTGATCCAACGACTTAAAAAACGAAGTTTTCAAAATTTCAAAAATTTGAAAATTTGAAAACTTCGTTTTAAGTCGTTGATCAATATCTGGACGGCCACAATAAAGACAATGAGGGATGATGAGAGGCAAAACCATAGATTTGTATTGCCTAACTTGTTCATAAATTAAGCGTAATTTCATTTTTTAGAGCAGAGACAGTTTACAAGGCTAGCTCAATATTAAGACGATTGAAAATTATCGCCTGTCATATTTTGAAATTGCTGGAAGCCATTAGTACCCAGTGCTTTTACAGTCATGCATGATTCACTTAATAGCTTCCCACACTTGGCTATATGACATCCGTTAATCAAATTCATGTCATCATGATTTTTTATGTTGGGGAAAAGCAGTGGCGGATCGTTCCGATCGATCTTATAAAATTTGTTAAAATATATACATATTTATTATATGATATTTTATTTGGCCACAAATTTGGCCAAATTTAATTTTTTATCTTCTCAGTAAAGATAATGTTTTTTTCATTACTCATTAAATTTGTGAGAAGAAAGTAAAATTCTTGTTTGAGATACCGAAAAGACAAGATCATCTTATATATTGTTTTGATTTATAATTATATATTATTATTTGTTTGTATTTTCCGGTTATTTGATATTATTTAGTAAATACTCCATCTTGTTCTTATTTAAGGAACCAACTAACAATTCTCACAAGTCAATAAAAACAGTTAAAATCATTAAATTTGTCCTAAAATTTAAGTAATTTTCAATATTATCCCTATTAATTACACTAAACTCTAATATCATATTAATTATTACTCTTTTTTTCTCCAAAAAAAAAGTAATAATTAATTATTACTCTCACTCACTACCTTTTTAATTATGGGTATACATGAAAAAAATATTTAATGCTATTTGGAAACAAGCAAGTGTTTTATAAAATGAACCAAATATACTTATTAGTTGGTGCCTTATAATAAGAATTAAATAGAGTAATTCAATATGTTTATTTTTTGGCCCGGGCTAAAAAAAATTTCTGGTTCCGCCACTGGGGAAAAGTGTGAGGAAAAAAGTAAGTTTGTTATTAAAATAAGATATACTACCTCCGGTCACTAATTATAGGGAAGCACTTTTGTAGTGCAATTTGCGCACTACAAAAAGTGCTCTTATAATTAGGACCGAAGAGGGGAGCACTATCTACTCAGATAAAGAGAGCTAATAATAATATATCTATTATACATCTACTGATTCTGTAGGAAGTCTCACTGTTGACAAGCAATAAATAACTCTCTTTTTTCTTTATATAAAAGGCTTTGTTTAATGCAGGGAATACTCCTTCTGGTCCTTATTATAAGGCACAAACTAATAATTTACACAAACCAATAAAAACAGTTAAAGTCAATAAAGTTGTCCTAAAATTTAAATAATTTTCAATATTACCCCTACTAGTTGCAGTAAACTCTAATATTATATTATTATTACTCTCACCGACTACCCCTATTAATGATGGGCATACTTGAAAAAAAAAAACAATTAATACTCCTTGAAAACAAGCAAGTGCTTTATAAAAATGACAAAATGCACTTGCTAGTTGGTGCCTTATAATAAGGACCTGAGAGAGTACCATCTAATTAAACAACAAACAAGATACTTCAAAGTATAATCTTGTGGTGAGAACTCTTGCTGCTTCAAAGATTCTGCTATTGTTGTAGTATCACAAACAAGAATGTTGTGAGAATGATCTTAGCTTGTCATTAACTTCCCTTTTCAACCTCTAATTATGTGCTTCACTTGTTCCACAGATAATGGTTGTCAGCCTATTTGTGCCGCTCCTTTTTTTCCATGTGGTTGATGTTTAGGCTATTTTGAAATGTTTATTCAGATTAAAGTGCTCCGATACCAAATAATCATGCAAATTGATTTGGTTTGCAACCATTTCTCATTGGATCAAAACTTGTCAATTGGTTGGCAGAATAATGTTTAATGCACATAGATAAACTCATCAAGCATAGCCTATTTGGACAGTGCCAGCCAAATATGGGTTTCTTTAATGTGTAAAATTACTCTTCTGCTTGACACTTAAGGAACTAATAAGGCTCCTTTTAACTATCTGTTATGGCCATCACATTTCCCTCTTGAATCTCGAAAATTCTCTGCTTCTCTTGTTCCACAAGTGTATTGATTTAGTTTCTAATCATGTTTCATTTTTCAAAATCATTTATCATCGAATCAAAACTTGTCAATTGGTTGACAAAACAATGTTTACTGCACACAATCACATATCATTCCAAAGAAATTATAGATAAACTCATCAAGCATAGCCTATCATTTAGAATATTGGACTTGGGGAACCAAATATGGGGTTCTTTAATTTGTAAAGGGTTAATATCTTTGTTGATCCTTATAGTTTGATCGAATTTTGTTTTTGGTCTCTGTAGTTTCAAATAATTGGTTATAATCCCTATATTTTCATAAAAAGTTTGGTTTAATCTATATACTTGTACTCATACAAAATTCTTATGAAATCAATGGACCAAAACCAATGATTTGAAACTATAGGATCAGAACCAAAATTCAATCAATCTATAATCTATAAGAACCAACAACAATGTTATTAACCTATGTGTAAAATTACACTTTTACTTGACACTTAAGGAACTAGTAATAAGGCTTTGCTATTTAGCTGAGCAACCTTGCTGCATTTAACTATCTGTTACGGCAGCACAAACAACACAGTGTTGGGAGATTATTGTGGCCATCACACTTCCCTCTTGAATCTCTAAATCTCTGCTTCTCTTGTTCCATAAGTGTATTGCATAAGTCTCTCCCTCATAAAGCTTGCTGATCTCACCCTCTACCCATCTTGATTCTGTCTCATTCTCTGGCTTACTAAAAAGCCTCCCAATTTTAGACCAATGCACAGGATAAAATGCTTTTGGAGGCAAAATGGTGATATTATATGCTGATATGCTTCCCAATCTCTCTATAACTCTTGACACCAAATAAGGCCCATTGTGTCCCCACTTATTCCCATCAAAAGTTGTAGCAAATTCCTGTAAGAACTCAAACAGAATTGGATGGTTCATGTCAAATATCATAATTGCTCCATTTATTCTGTTCCATTTCTTGGTCACTGAGTCTACACTTTGTGCTCCAATCACATTCCTCAGACCTGAAAAGTCCTTTATTACTATTATATCTGTGTCCATATATACACCTCCATATTTGTACAAGAAGGCTAGCCTTATGAGATTGGCAAGATTTTGAGATAATGGGATGTATCCTGGATCTTTGTTTCCATTGTTAAGATCTTCAAGCCATGCTTCAGCTGGTGTGTCCTTGAGCATGAAGGGCAAATCTGGGGTGACTGCCATAACTTTGAATCCTCGATCGATAAGGGGTTTCAGAATTTTGTCTCCTCTTTTGGAATCCATTGTTCTTGAGACTATTAGCAGGCATGCTCGAGGATGGACCTGGAAGATTGTGTCCATGGTGAGAAAATCTCTCTTGCCAAAGGACTTTGTTGGTGAAAGCCATATGATGTGAAATAGTAATGAGCAACCTGTGTTGAGGAAACTCATGACTCTGCTATGGAATTTCTGTGATAAGGTGTTTGATCTGAGAATCTTCAGTTCTGGAAGTTGTCTTCTGAACCAGACCATTCTCTTTTCCTTGGATACATTTTCTGGTGGAATAAGAGGATCATCTTCTTCTTCTTCTTCTTCAGCTTCTGTCTCTTGGTCTTCACCATTTTCTTTCGATAACATCCTAACACCTCGCTCTGGATCAGTGAATTCAACACTATCATCTTCATCTTCTGGAGGAGGAAGCTGGAAAGTATCAATTGATGGCTGATCAATGAGTTCATGATCATCAGGTTGAGGTAACATGAGTTCATCAGCGGATTGTTGAGCAGTGAAATTTATGGTCTGTAGGATTGAAGAAGATGAGAAAATATTTTCAGCATAGACGAAGAAGAATATAACAATAAATGAAATGATGTAGAAGATAGGGGACTTGGGGGTGCAGCTTTTAAGCCGATAATCAAAGAATTTCTGTGACATTTTTTTAGTAGCCATGATAATGCTTTTGAAGAAGGAACAGAAAAATATGGAATGAATGAGTTGCAGGAGTTAACGATGAAGAAGGTTTTAAAGATTTTACATGAATGCATTTATTGTGTTCGTTTTCGTTAATGGTAACTTTCGAAGCAATTATAATTACATATTAAGTAAAAGATTGCGATGGCTCTTACAGCCAATTTCGACATTAAATTGGATTAACAACGATGATGATAGCCTCTTTTATATATCCTTTCATAATTATTATGACAAGTTGACAACATCTTTATATATAATATATTAAAGTTACTCACTTTTCTCATTTATGATCAAAATTGATACATTAAAATATTCAAAATATTTGTTAAATCATATTATTTCTTATTAAAAATATGTACTTATTTATTTGGTTTTATTTTTAGCATGTGTTCAGAAATCAGAAGTTTATATTTTAATATATTTATTTTAAAAAAAAAAATACATAATTATTTTATATTTTTGGAATGCATGTTTTTATCTCATACTCTCCCACAATCTTAATGTAAGACCTGATTGGGAAGTTGATTTTGACCTATAATGTAAATCATGTTTCTTATATGTGTCAATTTTTTTCTAATATATCTTATTGATGTTCTCTCAATAATAATCAAGTAAGAGAGAAATGAAGAAATTAAAGAAGATGAGGTATTTCATGGAGAAAAAAACGTGTCGTATTAATTTACTGAACTAACTTCTATAATTTAATTTAATTAGTTAATTTAGTCTTACATTAAAGATAGGAAGGATTACTTTATAAATAATAATTGCTAAGATATTTTAGTTAAAGCAAAATCAATGACTTGGAAATTTGTTTAAAATTACGCATAATAAAACAGCGTCAAATCAGATTGATTAATAGATGTATATTATATTTCAAGTTCAGCCATCATGTGTGAAAAACGTTAGTTCTGGTACCTGGAAGTAGATAGTTTCGCCTATAATTAAGCTTGTATATAAAATAATAATAATAATAATAATAATAATAAAGCTTGTTTGGATAATTTATGGGCTCTAAAAAGTGTATATTTACGTAAACCGAGATAAAACTCATCTCACATAGTTACCTTATATATCATAAATTACGATTGAAAAACTACTTTTAAAAACTCTAATCGAATCACTATTCCAAACAAGCACGATGCAGATATTATTTAGCCTGATTACGTCATGAACATTTCAGATAATTCTTCAGTTTTACACATTTGATCAAGAGGCTGAGTCTTTAGAGTATTCTATGTCATTCATAGGAAAGACTTCTTCTTAAGATGAGGATTTCTATCTATTGAAAAATAAAATTTTAAAACATGTATTATTGATACTAAAAAAAGTTCAAGATCGATCGACCTAAATGCATCAAGTAATATTATAGATAATATTTTCTTGTATAAATTAAAATGAAAACTTCTTCTTTCTCTTTAATGAAATTTTTTAACCAAAGTAATTAGACAATCATAGTATATTACTATATTCACATAAGTGGAACATGCTCATATAACAACTGTAACCCATTTGAGTTATTACTAATCTGCCCTCACTTAGATAAATAATCCCACTTGAGGGCTAAAGAGATACGAGTACTTTACTTTTTAGAGAGAGACTTAGTGCGAGCAAAATTTTAGTTTATTTGTATCCAGCATCGGAGGGATTTATTTTCTACTTATAAGTATAAACTAAGCCTGGATTTGGATTTGGATTTTGCATAGGTTCTTATAATTATAAAAAGCTTATTTTATAATAAAGAAAAAAGTTTAAAGCTCTTTTTTTTAAAACAAAAAGAAAAAGAAAAGAAAAGATAACACATAATAGTTCGATCGACCAATTTACATCTTAATGTGTTTTTTTTCACTTTTTAATTGTTGACCACCACCCTATTATAATATATCTTTTATGATAACTTTTATCGAAAAAATCTTATAACAAAAATTTTAAATTAAAAACAACTTATTTTTAATTTGAATTTTTTTTACCAAAGTAATTAACAATTTATATAATCTATATTCACATTTTGGAACATGCTCTTTTTTAAACATTTTTTAACACATCTGAGTTATCACTATAAATAGAACTTTTGGAGGCTAAAAATAACATTATCCAAAGAGAGTTCTTAAACTATCCTAACACCATCAATTAACTATAATCCTTTATATAGACTAGGGTCACTCAACTAATAAACCAACCAATACACGTTATACTTCTAACAAAATTAAATACAATACAACGTTGCTCTTCTGCTAAGTGTTTAAATATTTATTATTTATTGGTCAACTTATATTATGATAATTTAATTCAAATAATTCATAATAAAATAAAATTGTCATCAAGTTTGGTTCATAATATATTAGAAACTTAATTAAATACAGTGTGTCTTTACCATATGTCCTATACTTCTCTTACAATATGGAGCCTCTGAAAATTTAACTTATTTTACAGATCAGTATGTCTTGTTTGCATTCGAAGGATTTTTTTTCTTTATATACACATTCTTCTGCAGCAAAATTCCTCAATGTCCAATAGGGTTTACATGTGTTGAAGCCTTGTTTCTCTATATGTCTGTTTCTGTTCTGAAAATGAAAGCTGAACCAAATTCTATGCGCAGCCGGCTTCTCTATTCTTTCAAAATGTTTTTCATATATATATATATATATAATATTCTTTTTCCTTGTTCATATATATTTTCAGTACTTTTTCTCTTCTTGTTAGATCTCCATAAAGTTAAATTTGTGCACCAATATTTAGTCGGATCATAAATACATATATCTTAACATGTTATCTGAGATTACTGAAGAAATTGATGAAGATCAAATCAACATACAAGTTCAAAAAGACAAGATTAGGAAGATTATACAGCACCAGAAATCTCTGTATTATCCATCCTCGTTATCATCGTCTTCATCATCCTCATTAGCTGCATCTTGTTCTTCGCCGTCGTCATCCTCACGAAGAAACTTGTTGGAATTGATGAAAGGAGGAAGCACGTCACTGAGGAGATTGTTTGAAATGGAACATACAAGTTTGGCTACACATTTTGAATATTACAGTGGATCGCCATTGATAAAACCTATACCTTTGTGGGGTAGTGAATCAGAAGGTGAGTATGAG
This sequence comes from Acacia melanoxylon, assembly GCA_019022615.1. Lineage (NCBI taxonomy): Eukaryota > Viridiplantae > Streptophyta > Magnoliopsida > Fabales > Fabaceae > Acacia > Acacia melanoxylon. The sequence continues at coordinate 592,913 of JAFJYJ010000090.1, forward strand.
GATCCATGGGCGATGATCAACACGATGCACAACACAAAGTTTCATAATCAAAGTGATGATTATGATAGAGAAAGTGGGTTAGCTTCAAAAGGTAGTGATTTTGGAAATGGGTTCATCAAAATTGGGAATAATCATAAGCGCAGGTTGACTAGAAAGAAATCATTTCGGAGATTACCAGGATTAGGGACTTGGATATGTGGAAGATTCAGAATTAGGCTCAGACGACGCTTTAAACTTTTAATTTATTGTAACAAACTCAGAAGGAAACTGCAAACTTTGCTTTAGGTATTGAATTCTTATGTAGTTGCTCAAATAGTGATTTTTTATTTAATTTAAAATTAAATATAGTGATTTGTCTAAACTCTAGAATCTGAAATTACTAACAAAACGAAATGTTTGGTGAATAGTACAGTACTTTCATTTTTTAAATTTTATACGATGATTTATCATTATTATTATTATTATATATCATTTATTCTTGGAGCCATTATAGGTGAGATTTAAGAAATTATTAATGACTATTATGACAAGATTTTGATTTTTGATAAGAAACTCAAGGCATGCTAAAAAAATTGTTGTGACTTTTTAATCTCCGTGGACTAGAATGAAGCAGCCGTGAGCTAAAGGCTGATAGAACTTTGGCAATAAACTCAAGTTCAATGTGCTTTTTAATGACACAAATTAGGTAATTTTACTCATTTAACTTAAATTTTTAAAGTACATTTTTAATCATCTAACATCAAGTCCATTGATAAAATGTTAATATTCTAATAACAAAGTGACATATCAAGTTTAAATTTTAAGATTATTATTATTATACCAAAAAAAATCATCATCTGAAATTAATAGGCTAGACTAGAGAATTTAAAAGATACCTTTTAGGAGATCAAAATGTGACACACTATAAAGTTATAAGATCAAAGGTACATTTTTATCCCCAAAAAAAAACCTTATAAATTTACATTGAGAAGCGAAAAGTGATCTTTTTTCTTGATTGCATATGTAACATCCCAAATTTTGGGACAGAGTTTAGAAAGAAGACTGATTCAGCAGAGGATTGGCTGATGAGGCTGGACAAAATTTTTGAAGTCATGGAGTACCCTGAAGACAAGAAAGCCCAGCTAGCAATTTACAAGCTCGAAGGGGATGCTGACCGGTGGTGGAGGAATGTAGCCACAGCACGGCGAGTACGGTATGTCCCTATCACCTGGGAAAAATTTCTGGAAAAGTTCAATGAACAATACTTTCCCCATCAATTCAAGTGACCGGAGTCAGAACTCCTGAAAATACAACAAGGTCATAATGAATCATTTGTTGAATACTATGCCCGATTCACCAGTCTGTCACGATACTCCTCATACCTGAAACGTTATGATGACGAGAAGTGGAGTGCCGATAGGCTAATAGGAGGGTTAAAGTATGAAGTGAGGGAAAAGCTGGTATCCCAAGAATATCAGAAGTTGTATCAAGCCATGGAAGCCTGCCAGACTATTGAACGCAATTTGAAAGAGCTGCATGTTTCTCGAAACAATAGTGTTGTATTTTCAGGAATTCTAACTCCTTGATCACTTGAATTGATGGGGGAAAGTATTGTTCATTGAACTTTTCCAGAAATTTTTCCTAGGTGATAGGGACATACCGTACTTGCAGTGATGTGGTTACATTCCTCCACCACCGGTCAGCATCCCCTTCGAGCTTGTAAATTGCTAGCTGGGCTTTCTTGTCCTCAGGGCACTCCATGATTTCAAAAAATTTATCCAGCCTCATCAGCCAATCCTCTGCTGAATCAATCTTATTTCTAAACTCATTGTTCCAAAATTTGGGATGTTACAACATAGCTGTTGGATGACCCCTTTGCTGCATTGATAAGTTCATCAGCCAAGCAATCAACAATGGTCTTTATATTTCTGAACGCAGATTCGCGGGCATTGGTAGTTAGAAGATAGATAGCCTGATTAACACAGCCAAGAGATGAGATATCCACAGCCTATCTCCTCACAACACCAGCAGATCCAACTTGAGTTGCATCTTCACGAGGTCCACTAAGCAAAGATGGAAAAACATACTCAAGTCACACAAAAATCCAGGTCTACAGCTGCACAATCAGTGTAACGCTACTGATTAAATCTCATGTCTAGATCTATATTTATGCTCCACGTAATAGTAGTAGTAACCTGCACATAATTTTTCATACATAGAGAGAGGCCATCATACAAATTCACACTATTGTTACATATTCCATCAACAGGCCAACAGCGAAGCTCACTGGTCCCAAATTGCAAATCTAAGGTCTAAGAATGCCAACAGTATAACAGAAAAACTGCATTGGTGTAACAGGGGGAATGATCAGATAGAGCTAATACCAAAAATGCCATCATCCAGGCAATCAAACCAATAGGGAAACAATTAATCATCATTTCCATTCCCCAAATTACAAGTAGGTCTTAATATCAAAATTGTGGCTTAAAGAATACAAATCCTTTTCGGATATAACATATGCCACTTTAAGGACATCGAAACAATTTTTCAACTAATTCACATACCCCTTATCCACCACACAAGAATTCAAATTTCTCAAATAGCATATATTTGAACATATGTAGGAAAAAATATAAAAGCAAGTGAGGAGAATGACAGATAGAGCTAATACAAAAGTATCATCATCCAAACAATCAAACCAATAGGGAAACAATTTATCATCATTTCATTCTCCAGGTCTGCCACAAAAGCATAAATCAAACTTATTAATAACATGATCACACTTCTAGTGTTAAACGTGGCACGTATTATTGCATCAGAGGTTACAAAAAGTAGTGACAATATTACAAAATTTAACTGTAGTTAATAATCACCACAAATAAGAAGCTTCCACAACAAAGCTAAATGTATAGCAATAGTATGAAATTCTGAGACAGGTTTTAATCAACATACCAATAGTTACTACATTTTACGCCTATCAATAAAGCAAGAACTGGATCAGAGTATAACATTATCATAGTTCTAGAATTTGTAGAAATTAGTTGGTCAATTTTAATGAAAAAGATAAATAGCACTTCGGAATATCCATGAATATGAAGGGGAAACAAAAAAATTATCTTATTCCACTTAAGATTTGAATGTTGTTTCGTGTGCTTGTTCCAACTAATTGTAAGACTAAAACTAGATGCATTAAGCCAATGCGGAGAGGCATTACAAACCATTGAAACAAATTAGAAGGGAGTTCTTTAAAAAAAATAGCAGGTAAGTCTGACAGTGCAGCAGAACAAAAGCAGGGGACCTTGAGAAGAACAATGTAGACGATTTTGTGTAGAAAACAAAACGAAAATTGGAAAAGAAAAACGTCAAGAAAAATACCTGAACGTCATCGAAGGTCCACCTATTAAAGAGCTTCACCTTGAGAAGAACAATGTAGACGTTTTCTCGTGGTTGCTTCGGGAGAAATTGTCACCGTAGCAGCACATGACTGTTTAGACAATTGGAACAAACGAGTTAAAGAAAACGGGAGAGAAACAAATGCCAGAGTGATAAGGGATAAAGTGAACGGGAAAACAAACTTGTGTCTAGCACTGGCAGCTCAGACGTAGTTGAGATTTAAGATCAAAACCCTAAACTCAGACACGCCGATGGCCACAGGCGAACCAACGACAGATTGGGGATCTAATATACAAGGGTGCAGAGCTAATAATGGCTCACTATGTGTCGTACCTTTATTGTCGAACGATGGTCACAGGCAAACCAACGACCGTAACAGCTTGCGTGGGTCTACTTCAATTTTGGTGTTAACGCGATGGCGAAATGCGATGGCTTCACTAGATGGGTTCAGTTTTGGCGACGGCGATGGCTTCGATGGGTTTAGGGTTTTCTGGTTTCGGCTTCATAGAAGAGACGCGGGGGAAAAGACACCGTCGACAGAGGAGACTAGTTTTGCGGCGGTGATGGCTTTGGTAGGTTTCAGGTTTTTTGGTTTCCGCTTCAGAGAAAAGACGCGGGCTACAGAGGAGACTGATTATTCATTAAGGCTATTTACGTCATTTCACAATTAATCCTACCAAAAAGTCTTGGCAGCAATCCTGATTTTTCCAGGGACTTTTTTTGTAATTTTATTCCCCTCCTTGAAGGATTTTCCCTATTCCCTATTTATTAAGTGACCACATCCTACCAAAAGGAGCTTGAACAATGAGAACTTAATAATATAGGTAAAATATTAAAAAATAAGCCGAATAGAATTAGGTATGTTTGGATGCTCTTATTTTTAATTTATCTTCTCCTTATAAGTAAAAGTTAGACCAAACCGATTTTTAAAAAAGCTTTTATAATAAAAAGAGTTTATGAAGAAAAAAAAAACAGTTTGGAATTTGGATCCTATTTTATAGATCCTTATCGATTTATACGATTTTAAGCTCGTTCGCTTATCTACTCTCTCTCTCTCTCTTTCCAATCTCCATTACAAGTTGACTCATCTTCAATCGCTTAGAATCAACCAACAGTTATCTCTACACAGTCAGGGGCGGATCCAGAAATTTATAGAGGGGGGCACTATTGGCAAGGGGGATGCGGGGGTTCGAGGGCGCCCCTGAAATTTTTTTTTGGTCATGCAACTGTTAAATTTTAAATTGGCACAAGTCAACAAGAACATGCACAATATCTTGAAAGTTAAGTTTATAGAGGGAACATACCCGTTTCCTTCAATATGTGAATTGTATCCCTCCTTTATTTCTTCCTTTGCAAGTTCTTCTAGAAGGGCTCGTTGTTGTTCATTAATTACACTAGAAAAGGATGAGCAGATCTGAAGTGAGATGATGCAATAAGACTGAAAACATGCTAATGAAATAAGACCAAATGGGAAAATGGTGAGTATTTGAATACAAATGCCAATTTCTTATGGCACAGAAAATATCAACTGAAGACATATTCATTGTGATCATTTGCCTATTCTCACACTTGAATATGACTCAAACGTTGAACCTATAGTAAAAATATGTCATGAAAGTAGACCATTTTCCATTGTTCTATAATATCACTTAATCAGCAATGTAATCTTAAGATACAGACACTAGAAAACCTACGTGGGGAAGTTAACACGGAAGCGCACAAACTGATCTCCATGGTCTACAAGAAAACCATGTTTTGGTAGTCCTGCAATGATAATTAACATCAAGAGTAAATATCTTTTGGGTCCCCAACAAAAAACACGGACCCTATTTTAGTCCCTAGGGACTAAAATGAGACTTTTTTATGATTTAAAAAAAAGGCTTTTAGAAATTTATGAGGGGCCAAAATGTTCTCACCAATCAACCATTATTATGAAAAGGACTAAAAAAGCATTTCTTTGTGTGAGAGACCAAAATGGGGTTCGTGTTTTTTTCCAGGGACCCAAAAAGGTATTTACTCTAACATCAATTATACACTTCAAGCAATGGGTGATAGAAAGATAGATACATCTACAGACCATTGTTCATGGGAGAAGGTATTATTCATTATATATTCACACCTTTGCCTCTTAATATCAGAAGTTGTCCTGGTTGAACACCCTTAGGTATCTGCAAGGAACATAGTTGCACAACAGAGAGGATGGGGTCACAACTAGCAGCAATGTCAATTCATTTCGTGGCAAGTTTAAAAAGCCATGATTTGTTCATAGTAATTCAGGTCACGAAAATTTTTCCCCACCACGATCATGAATATAAAATTGATTGAATAAACAAAAAGGGAGAAAATGAAACACAATTTGAATTATTATTTTTTTAAACAAAGCTTTAAATGCATTAAAAAATAAAAGAATATAAAGGGAAAAGCAAGACGACTAGTGCTATTAGAAATAGCAAGGCTGGACACCATATATTTTAATAACAAATAAAGATGAGCTTAAACTTTAATCTTCCGTATGCAAAGCACATACATGTACCTTCGTCACTGAATAATGAGGTAAGAATAGCTAGACAAATGCATACACTAATATCTTCCCCTGAAAAGCAATAAATAATATGTAAGTAGGAAATAATGGTAATGTTGAATAGATAGTCATTAATGTTTCATCTTTACTTGAGTTTCATGTTGTATAGATTTCTGCAATTAGAAGGATCGAAGCTATGAAAGACCAGAGATCCAAACACTACTCACGATATAAATATGTATGGTGCGAGTGTAAGACAGACGGACACATCAACAATATACCAACGTAATACATTCAGTTGGTAAGATACAATGCAGAATAGTAAACTCATCAGAACAGGTATCCAAATCGGAATTCAAGAAAAATAAAAATAGAAGCAAGTCAAGCAGGATCTAACTAAACTCACTGAAAAAGAACAGCTTCTATCCTCTTGATTCATCAACAAGTAACCACAAAATAAAATAAAAAACCAGAAAATGAAATTTAGATTAACGATACGCTGCCTCCTGACAGAACATAACAAAAAAGCAAAAGAAAAGGCGGATGAAATTATTTACAGGGAGATTTCACCAACTAAAAATTGGGACCTTTCGTAGATAAGTTACCAGAGCAGATTGAAGAAATAGTCATTACCTTCCACATCCAACAAATCCACATATGATGCAAGCCCACATATTCAACCTCCGCTGAGCTTCTGGGTCGTGCCAATGGACGATGGAGGTGAGTGGCGATAATGGAAAGTGGCGGTGTTGGTGCCGATGGTCCGAGCTTGATGAATCTCCGGCACTTCCCTATCTTTGTTTGGCTGTCTCGCTAGGTCACAAAAGAGCAAGGAGGAGCAGAGTGAGCAGGCGTGTCTGTCGAGGAAGACATAGAAGAGGGGGGAAAAATTAAAAATTATATGTATATATATATATAAAAAAAATCAAGGGGGGGCACGTGCCCCCCTTCTCCCATACGTGGATCCGCCTCTGGGTATGTGTTATTATTCTTTCGAGTACCCTTCATCTAGGATGCACGGACATGTCAAATTTTGGAAATGGAACGAGTCGGACACGCGAATTGGACTGAAATTCGTGTATTAAGCAGTCAATGATTCAAATGGCAGTTTTGTAATTTTAAAATCTGAAGGCTGTTTTTAACTCCCAATTTTGGCCCTAATCGACAATTTGACAATGAATTAAGCGGTCGAGCAGCAGCTTTCCCAATTAATGATATTGGATGGATATGACCGCAACATAAACTCAAGGGGAATATCGAATAGGAATTAACATTAAAGCTATTCTTTTGGTTAGTTAATATTGTTCATCACTTTATCATATAAATAAATAAACTCATCACGTTGTACACCCACATCTATCCATCTATCCATTTAATGATATTGGAGCTTTAAATGTTCACGCCCTTTCCTTAGATGAGCTGAGTTGGAAACAAATATTATTAATGGAGATGTAGTTTAATTATGCAAATGATTTTTCTTTTATTATAATTTGTTAATTTGAAATACACTCTTTATATTAAAAATATTATTTAATACTAAGACGTGTCGGAACGTGTCAAAATATTAGTATTTTTGAAGTAACGTGTCGACGTCACGTATCGGTAACGTGTCGAAAACGCCGTGTCAGTGTCGGTGCAACATAGCCCTTCATTACCACCAATACACCAAAGAATATCTTCATTACTCCACTTTCTAGAGGAATTTTAAACCCTTTTGAATCTGGAGTTCCCACATAAATCAGATTTTTCTATTTTTCTTCAAATTCAGTACATATTGAACATCTTTGAATGCTCCGATCAATCCATCATGGTTCCTTAATTAAATTGAATCAATGTCATATATGGTAAGAGAAGAGTTATTTGTTGTGTGGACAATTACACATTCTTCTTTTTGAAATTCAGTGAACTAGTCTCTGTTAGGACACATATAATAGCTACATGCTAAGTCCAACAACCATACATCCGACGATTTTGGCGATGTCGTTGTAGCTAATGAGAAATCTAAATATTCATCATTACAGTCAGATACATTCAAGTCCATAACAACTTTCTCATTCTTAGGTTAGACCTTGTTTTTCAGCTTCGGACAGTCCTTCTTCTAGTGGCCTTTTTCTCGACAAAAAGCACACTTATCTTTGCTAAGTTTGGACCTTGATTTGGATGGCGCTTTCTTCGATCCCGTCTGATTTTCAGTAAACTCGCTAACGACTAGTGCCTTTGCTTCTCCGCCTTTTTGTCTCTCTCTCTTTCTTTGTTCATAGCTGTATAAGGCAGAACAAACTTCATTAAGAGAAACTTCCTCCTTGCCGTGAAGTAAAATAGTCTGCAAGTGCTTGGGAAGTGATCCCAACAACATCAAGGCCAGATCTTCATCTTCAAATGTCACATCCATATTCTGCAAATCTGTCACCAACTTATTGAAGCTAGTGATATGATCATTTATTGTAGTACCAGGAACATAAGTGAAGCGAAACAGTCTTCTCTTCATATGGAGTTTATTCTGATTTCTTTTGTTCAAGAACTTTTCCTCCAATGCCTTCCACAGTCTATATGCAGAAGTTTCCTTTGTGTGTGGATACTTCTGCTCTCTTGAGAGATACGATCGAATGGTACCACAAGCAACACGATTGATGACCCTCCAATCTTCCTCCCCCACGCTATCTGGTTTCCTTTCTTCAATAGCAAAGTCTAGTCCTCGTAGCAAAAGGACATCCAGAACCTCGCTTTGCCACATCCCAAAATGTCCCGATCCGTCAAAAATTTCAACTGCAAACTCCACATTAGACACAATTCTTGTCAAAAGCAAAGATGCCAACGACGAATTGTTGACACTTGATGTGGATTCTTCAATCTTCTTGTCTGTCATCTCTGCTCCAGATACTATTTAATAGCTGCAAATACAAAGGCCAAAAAGTAATTGTTTTATGATGTAGAAGTTCAAACTAAGCTGCAATCACAGAGCATACTCAGATAGAACCTCGGCTCTAATACCAATTGTTGCGGAAGTGAGATATATAAAACGTAATCGATTATACTAAAAATCACAATACTAGAAAACAAAGTTTCCAAACGTAATTTAATTATATACTAAATCACAACTACTAAATCTAATAGCAACTAATTAAATAACAAATAAGATAAGAAGAGAAATACTAGACCTAAATTCACTCCTAATAATTTACAAGCAAGGATAAAGGGAGGAGAGGGGTCCTTATAAAAGAGGAAGAAGTACAAATATCTTATGAGACGGGGGTGAGGATAAAGGGAGGAGAGCGGTCCCTATTTAAACTAAAAGTACTGCCCACCCCTCAGCAGGATTATCATTTGTTCGTATTTTCTGTATCAAGACTCCACCTTCTTCCGAAATTTCTCTTATAAAGTTATATCAGACGTCAATATGTTTCGTCCTTACATGATAGACTTGGTTCTTTACTAATTGAATGGCACTTTAGCATCAAGTATTTTGTGATAGCCTATCATTCAATTAGCAAAGTATCAAGTCTATCATGCAAGGACAAAGCATATTGACGTCTAATATCACTTTATAAGAGAAATTTTGGAAGAAGGTGGAGTCGTAATACAGAAAATACAGACACATGATAATCCTGCTAATATATTGAGGAAAGTGGTGACTTATATCAAATTTCAACATTGTTTGGATCTAATCAACATTGTATATTGAATAGAAGTTACAATCAATAAACTAAGAATGTGAGCATCTTGCCAAGGTGGAGATTTGTTGTTGATTGGCAAGATGCCAAAGTCACACATCGGTGGGAAATTAGTGAGAGGAGCGGAACTTTTAATATAAATAGGGGACCCCCTCCTCCCTTTATCCTCACCCCTCAAATCTTCTCATAAGATATTTGTAATTTTTCATCTCTTGTAGTATTTCAGTTGCAAATTATTAGAAGTGAATTTAGGTTCTGGTATTTCTCTTATTGTTGTCTTATTCATCATTTAATTAGCTGTTATTAGATATAGTAATTGTGATTTATTATATTATTAAATTACATCTAGAAATTGTGATTTTTAATATAATTGATTACGCTCACACTCTATATATCGCGCTTCCCCAACAGATACCTTGGTTCTAAGTTGTCTATTGAAAGGTCAATTTTATATTTGCATAGCTAAACTCAAAATGGTAGCATGAGAATATCATTGACTGTGATTTAAAAATTAATCTAACATTTAGTAAATGATATGGTTAATGGCCCAACACATAAAGATTTCGATGGGATCCAGATAAAATATGTGTTAAACATGAAAATGCCATTTAATATGAACATAAATTATTATTTTGTTATTATTATTCAGATTATATTTGGATATTTTACCATTTATATTAAATTGACATTGTTTTAGCTTCTCCGAAATTTTATGATGAATCTGTGTTTATGCATCCCATCAAAGCTCCCTTCTTCATGAATCTCTACAAAGAGAGAGCAAATCATCGTCTCCAGACCTTCTCACTTGCCATAGTCTTATAGGCAAATAAAGATTTAAAAACAAAGTAATGAATTTTGGTAGTATGAAAATCAATCCACCATATTTACACAATATTCAAAATAGTAATTGAACGATTTAAAAAAACAACGCCGTTTTTCAATATAATTTCAGATTCATCTATGGTATCAAATTTGGTCATATGCCACCATGAATAAACGAATCATAGAAAAACTTCTATTTGAAAAAATGGCAAAGCCAGGATATATCAGGAAAAAGATAAACAAGAAATAGGTGAGATATTATACTGTATGTAATTCACAGAAATAAGTATCAAAACGTCAATCAGTTTCTAAATAGCAATAACATGGAGAAATTCAAGATCCCCATAATCAACACTCCAGAGAACCCTTTTCTAAAGGGAACCAAAACCCAAACACGAAGAGCGCAAAGAACATATATGGCAGATCAGAAAACACCGAACACTCATTTCAAATTTTTAATATTTGATTTTTTTTTCTTTCCAGAAAGCACACATCACAGAAGTTCACTGAGGAGGAGAAGGTTACCTGAAATATAATAAGCGGATATGGAAGATCAGACGAGATGTGACAGAGAAGTTTGCTTCAGATTTCAACAACGAGATGCGATTCGCTTCAGCTTTAACACTTACTCCAGGTCGCCTCTGTGGATTTGCTTGATGTCTCTTACTTCATGCCATTCGAGTTTTCACTCTACAGAGAAACGATCGACAGCTGCTTGATGCCGCCTTGCTCCTTGCTTGAGGCGATTCAAGTCTCCAGAGAAGGGATTGAAGTTTGGGGTTAACTTGTGGGATTTGGCTTATATCCTTTACCTATTCCGTCCGCTGCTGCCAAACGACATCGTTTTTTTGCTTTTTTCAGCAAAACACACACCTGATTCCTTTTAAAAAAAACAGTAGGACGGTTGCTGGGTAGTAAAAAGATAACTGGATAGTCAATGGTACTGAAAATAATTTTCAGGATCTTAAAAAATTATTTCAGGATCTTGATAAATTATTTTAGGGTATTGGTGATCTTAAAAGGATATTAATACTAAAAAAATAATTTATGGTCTTAAAAAAATAATTTTAGGATCTTAAAAAAATATTTAAAATATAGAATGTTACTAAAAACATAGTTTAGAATATTTTTTCAAGATCCTTAAATAATATTTTAAGATCATAAATTATTTTTTCAGATATATCTGTTAGTCTGGGTGAGTCAAGATCTTTAAAATATTTTTTTCAAGATCCTGAAATAATTTTTTAAGATTATGAAGAATTTTTTCGATCACCATTCAATATCCTGAGTTATCTTTTTACTACCCGCCAGTGTCCTGATTTTTATTTTATTTTTTTAAAAAAAGGAACCAAGGTGTGTATGTTTTGCTGAAAAAGCAAAAAAAAGGGTGTCGTTTGGGCAGCAGCGGACAACGGACAACAGCGGACAGCCAAATGGGTAAAAGGATATAAGCAAAATACTGAAATAATAATTGCATTTCATTTTTTCTGACAAAATGCATACGGAATTACTATTACGGACCGTTAGCAAAATAAAAAAAAAAAGTTAAGGTGTAAAAATGTATATGGCTTTTACTTAAAAATACCTAACACTTTGACCAAAAAAAATAAAGAACACCTAACACCAAATATTTTTTGAAGGTGTAAAAGTACCTATAAACTCTCAAAATAGGTACAAAAATAACATGACCATTAAATCTAACTTTAATAAAGTCACTTTTTGTAGTGGGTCCCACCATATTTTCATGGAAATACCAAAATGCCCCTAATTCAAAAAAAAGGGTAAATGAGTAAAAATACACATGTACTTTACCTTCGGGAGCGCCCAGCACCATATACTTTTTTTTGGGAGCAAAAATACACATGTGGTTACATTTTAGGAGCAAAAGTTACACCACCATTAAAATTTAGCTTGTTGTAAATATGAGTTTTTTTACGTTATAAATGGTAGATTTTAAATTTTGTTGTAAATACAAGACTTCTTGTTGTAAATCTAACATTTTTTGTTGTAAATGACCTTTCTATGTTCAAAATCCAGGGTGTTTAAATGTTGTTGTAAATATGACATTTTATGTTGTAAATATGGTCGATTTTAAATTTTGTTGTAAATACAACACTTCCTTTTATAAATATATCCTTTTGTTGTTGTAAATGACCTTTCTATGTTCAAAATCTAGGTGTTTAAATGTTGTTGTAAATATGACATTTTCTGTTGCAAATACACCGTTAAGTTAGATTTTAACGGTGGTGTGATTTTGCTCCTAAAATGTAACCTAAAATATAACCACATGTGTATTTTTTGCTCCCAAAAAAAGTATATGGTCTTTGAGCGCTCCCAAGGTAAAGCACATGTGTATTTTTGCTTCTTTACCCAAAAAAATAAAAACTAGATTTGGTCTGTTTATCGATGACTCCGCATCTTGTCCAAGGATCAGATCTCTCTCAGAATTGACAAGTCAGATTTGAATAATGTTGATGAAGAGGAGGAGTTTAGCTTTGTTTGTGGTGATCTCTCTCAAACTTTGGCTTTTGTTGATGAGCTATTTCACAACGGCCAGATCCATCCTAAGTTCCCTCTCTTTGTTCAAGAGTGCGGTGGTGCTTCTCCTCTCCGGCTGCCGTTGAAGAAACTTTGTGGAGAGGCAGGACATTTCGTCGCCACCGATGAAGGTCTGTGAATTCGTCGAATGGAACAGAGCGGCGTTGCCAGTGGGATCGTACTATAGGTGGTCGAACAAGAAGATGACGGAGGTTTTGAATCGAAGGTGCGAAAAAACAGGAAAGAAAAACTATTGTGAAAAGAATCAAAGATAATACATGAGTACGTGAGAAACAATAGATTCTTCGCTAAATTTTTTATGTACCCAAACAGGAGCCTATGGGAGAGCACAATAGAATATCGAATTCAAAAGAAAATAAAATCCCAACATCCTCCAACACTGATCAAATAAAATTTCAGATAATATGAACGGAAGTACCTGAAATCGAAGAACCACCAGCTAAGAACGATCCTCAGATGGAGACTCTTAAAATATGCAATTTATTCAGAAATTTGTCCTCGTGAGGAAATTGAAGGGTGAAAGAGGGAAGGGGCCAAGGGGGAAAGAACAAAAAATTAAAATAAGAAGAAGGAGAAGAAGAATATGAAGAAAAAAGAGGAAAAGTAAAGGGGAGAAAATTAAAATTGTCTGTGTGAATGAAAGGAATTTACCAGTTTAGAGATGGAAGAAAAGACGAGATAAGGAGTCGTTGATGAACGGACCAAATCCTTTTTTTTTTAATTAGGGGCATTTTGGTATTTCCATGAAAATAGTATGGGACCCACCACAAAAAGTGACAGTGTTAAGTTGGATTTGACAGTCATGTTATTTTTGCACCAATTTCGAGAGTTCATAGGTACTTTTGCACCTCTAAAAAGTATTTGAGTTTGAATGCTTATGAGTAAAAGTCCATATGCATTTTTGCACCATAACCCAATAAAAAATTATTCAAAATGCATACCAACCGTTGGCAGAATTCAAAATGTGTACTAGTCTAAAATTACTCTCTCTAATTTACAATAGGGTGAAGGTGTAAATTCATTTTAAAAGTATTTGCCGAGTTTTAATGTTGCGCTGATTTTTTGTCTTCATATTACCCTAAAAGTATCAAACGTAACAATATCGCCCTTAAGTTAATGGGATTAAATTTGATCGTTATATTTCACTAAAACTCTCGCATGGCACTTAATGATCCAACTCCTCACCACTTCAGCATTTGTATCCCTTCCCTCTCTCCCTCTCTCTGTCTCTCATGTGTCAGGGATAAAAAAAAATGTTGACGTGCTGATGAGTTGGATCATTAAGTGTCATGTGAAAGTGCCACATGTGAGTTTTAGTCAAATAAAACGGTCAATTTTATTCTACGTTAACTCAAGGGTGATATTGCTACGTTTTAATACTTCCGGAGCAATATTGTGACAAAAAAGCTTCTAGAGCAACATTGAGACTTCGTGAATACTTATGTTGCGAATTTGCACTTTAACTCATCTACACTATATATAAAGCGCTTTTAGAGGAATTGATTGGTTTAAAATATGAGATAGGTTATTCTGTCTACTCTTATTTTGCCTACCTTTGTCTACCCCTCTCAATACCACTAGATTATAATCTCATCCAGTGGTAGAGATTTAAGGGATAAAATAAACCCTTTTACCCCTTCCCCTCTCCCACTCCCTCCCTCCCAATTTTTCTATAGTTATCCCATTCAGAAGTCTTACTTCTGGCTCGCCTTGAGGGTCCATGAATTGAAACGAGATTAAGAACTTCCAATCTGTACACCTAACGCCGCATAAGATGTTGATTAATTGTGTTGTACAGTTCATTGAACCAATCAAAATATTAATTTACCATTGGTAATCGAATCAAATTGAAAAAAAAAAAAAGGGAGTAAAATAAGACGAACCGAAACTCGAGGGAAGAGAAGCGTTACTGTGTTGTCGGGAATTCAGAAAATGATACAGATGCTAAATTAAGAGGTCTCAAGTTTAATAATCAAAAGATCTCAGTTAGTTCTGTTCGGGAGAAGACTCTACCATAGGGGATTTTAATGTGATGATTCATCTGGAAGTTGTAAATTTGCCAGTAGCAAAACCATCAACAAGAAAAAAAAAAGTAACAATTGATGGTTCATATTCAGAATAGAGAAAATAGAAGTTGAAGAAACATCGCGGCGGATGATGAGAGAGAGGTGGTGTGAGAGATTAAGGGGTAAAAAGGTTTATTTTATCCCTTAAATCTCTGCTGTTGGATGAGATTATAATGTAATGGTATTAAAAGTAGTAGGCAAAGGTAGACGAATAATCTATCCCTTAAAATATAAGTCACTTATAAGATAATTAATGCTTATTTTTCAGTTTTGATCTTATAATTAATGTTGATTTCCAATTTGTTCACTGATTAAATTTTCAAATATATCTTTCAAAAAAGTAAAAGTGAAAACAATTAATTTAGGATATATTTAATAAGTTAATTGTCACTTTGTGTTTCGTAATATCCCAAAATTTTCTCTAATAAATTCTTTATATGATGTATATGTAATTGGAGAAAAGAAATGGAGACTAGAAGGTCAATTTTACTCGAAATACTCGATTTCGCGAAACCAAAAATTTTGAGACATATGTTAGCACCAATGGATATAAGGAATCAATACTTATTTGTTCCATTCTAGAGCATTAAATTAGACTAGAAAGGAATAAAAAGAAGTTGCTTGAGTTCCACTGGAAATTTTGAGAAAAATCGAAGGAAGATTAAAAATTGCACCTTTTACGAATATGTACGATAAGTTCCATAATCACTTAAAATTTATGGATACTTGAGTAGGGTTATTGACCAATAAAATGGGTCAATATCTTCCTAAACATGGCCCAAGAATTTAGGACAATTGGATTATAAAAGAAATTCATTAATTCCATTCTCCAAATTACGTAGCATCAGCTTCTTCTATACACCTTCGGTCAAAAAGCAAAATTTGAGTCAAAATGCATTGGTACATTTGTAAATAAATGGAAGATTAAAGTCCAATTAATTGGCTCCAATTTCCACCGACTTTGAGCCTCAATATTAATTAATCATCATGTTTTATTTCACCTTCATTCGGTCAGAATAAGCAAGACGGAGAAGAGCTCCAATATTTCCAAAAATGGCGTACAAAATGGAAAAGGAGAGAGAAAATTAGTTTAGCCAAAATCACCTACCAAACCACCTCCAATCTAAAAACTCCATTCACAAGCATTGTTCTACACCTCGAGAGCTTCAATTCTACGGTTTCAATTTTTTCATAAGAGGAGTTTCAAGTCATTAGGTTAGTCGAGTTGCTGCTGGAATTCCAAACTGACTATAGAATCGTGATAAGGTAAGCGTAAGCTTAAGCTTCATTTTAAACCGTTTGGTTTGAAGTTTGGATGAGTTTTAGAATATTTTGTAAAATCCCATATTTTGAGACAACTAAGGTTCTTGGAGCATCATGGTGATTTGTTCATGAATATGTGATTATATGATGATTTGAGAGCATATGAACCTAGTTTGATGGATAAATTGTGAATTTGGAAAAATTGTTATATTTGGACGTTAATGTTGGTCTGAACAGGGGCATGGTTAAGGAATGATATTTTGGTCATTTTGATGGTTCCATTGTGTTAAAAATGCAAATTTGTGTAGGGTAGAGGTACGATAGAAATTTTAGAAGTTCTGGGATCAAATTTTTGCCCAAGCCGAAAATCTGCCTTGAAAATTTCAGTTTAGGCAGTAATTTTGTGATCAGTATTTTTTGTTGCAAATAGACATAATAAGGGTCAATGGGGCTTTTGAACTAACCCAAAAGGATTTTTCTAGATTTAATTATCAAGTTTTGAAGATCATTCACTTTTTGCTGGAAATTCTGAAAAATGACGAAAATAAAGGGAATATAAGCTCATATTAAATTCATTGATAAGAAAAAGAATTTAATAAATATAGACACATGAATTGAGCTTATTTTAATTTATCAAAAGGGAATGTTTATTGAGGTAGATTTAATTATAATTATATTTTATTATTATAGGTCTAATTGTGATATCGGCGCCGGGGAAACTATTTTCATCTGTAGTTGACTATCAGGTAGTAACTTTAATCCTCATATACTCTGTGTGACTTGTGTATGTATGTTTTACCTTGAAATTGCATACATTTGGTTATCATTTGTTTCCAAGCGCTATGGAACCGGAACATCTGTGTGCATAAAGGGCCTTGTTGTGTCTTTGTGCCGGTGGTGTCTTTGTGTGCTATTAGGACCACTGCAGTCTATGTTGTGTGCTATTAGGACTGCTAGTTCCGAAATTGGCTGTGTGCCTTGATACTGAATGTTATGTGGTATTTGTTTATTTATGATTTTTATTACATGCATTGTTTATACATTTTATATGAGATTAACGGTTACTCTGGGATTCAAATTTTGAATCCCAGCCCCTTTTATTAAGCCATCGGCGGTTCATCGAGGCGGAGCGGAAAGAGAGAGGTAAGGCTCGGAGCGAGCTAGTATGTTGGTGGATGTTGATGATTTTCTTTTGGGAATTTATTTTGATTACCGGATGACTGTAGATTATTATTTTGGCCTGTATGGGCACCATTATCCGGATGATTGTATATTTTGATCCCTCCGGGGAAGAATTTATCTTTCCGTATTATTATCAGTATATTTTTGTCCAAACCGATGTGTGCTCTGCTGCTTATACTCTGATGTGTGACGATAATTAATCTGGGAAAAATAAGTTAGAATTAAATAAACGTAAAGGGCCACACTACCCGCCACCCGAAAGGGCGAGGCCGGTAGGTGTGTAACAGTTTCTTATAATTTAGTTAAAGTATCATATATTATGGATTGGAGGGAGTACATATAGAATTATGTGGACAATGTTGCATTGAGTCAAAGTTTAAAGATTGAGTCACAATGAAGTCAAAACTATAAAAATAAAAAGATTAATTTCTCTAAAAATTATAAAGTTACATTGAGCACTTAGTAGTGAAAACTGAAAAGTAAAAACCATCTTAAAAAGAAAAAGATGCACTGAAGTCATAATTAACACATGAAGATGTAAAGATGAAATAATTTGTGGGGAAAACGCAAGGAGTATTTACACACACACACACACACAAAATACTAGAATGAATTAACGAAGAAAAGGTATCAACAATAATAACTCAAGAAAAGTGATGAGATTGAGGAGGCTTTAATATTTGCAGCCATTATAGGTAAGATTTAAGAAATTTTGTTTTTGTTAAAAAATGATCATTATAAAAATATGTTCATTTGTGATTAAAAAAAAGAACTCTATTAGGTAGGCAAAAAAAAAAAAAAAATCGTCGTAATTTCTTCATCTTTATTTCCGTGGACTAGAACCAGGCTTGAGCTAAGGCAGAATGGAACTTTGGCAACAGACCCATGTTTAAATGTGCTTTAACGATAGAAATTATCAGTTTACATTTGAGCGGTGAAAGCGAAATCAAAGGGCTCATTTGGCAAAAAAAATTAACTTTTACATGAGAGATAAGGTTCTTTTTAAAACTTGTTTTACACTTAAAAAATAAAAAACATATAATTTTTTTTGCATTCTTTGTACTCTTT
The DNA here is from genome assembly GCA_019022615.1 of Acacia melanoxylon. Taxonomy (NCBI): domain Eukaryota; kingdom Viridiplantae; phylum Streptophyta; class Magnoliopsida; order Fabales; family Fabaceae; genus Acacia; species Acacia melanoxylon. The sequence continues at coordinate 611,437 of JAFJYJ010000090.1, forward strand.
TTATTGTTTAGTGATTTCGGGCGCTCGAACAAATCCAGCTTGTTTATGAGTCTGTTAATGGTTTGATTCACATTATGTGTTGATTTTATCCCCAAAACTCTCTTACTCTACACTTTTCTTCCGGAGAATCTCATGGATTTCGAATTCTCTGAATTGAATTCACGGATAAAATTGATCTGAATTTTCCAGATCAATAATTAAGGCTTTTTTATCGTTGTCTGACAATAACAATCTAGAATCCTCAGATAAAAATATCAAGATCGGGGCTTGAAATGATAGACAATGAATCCAAAGTCAATATGACAAACAAACAAATTGAATGATGATGCACCAATGTGACGTTGAGTCCTGTAATTGGATATGAATTTGGTAAAGAAAATTAGGTTTAAATTAAGCAAAATTGGTACGATTAGATGTTTTTTGGTGGGAGATTTTGAGATGAACAACCAGAGTAGGGATCCTTTGTTCAAAAAAATCTGCATCGCACGAAAAATGATGAAATAGACAATAGTGGAGAATGGACTGATACAGATTCAAGCTCTGATAAGTGTAAAACATGTAGTTTTGGGAGTACTGGAGAGCATTATCTCCAATAAGCTGGAGAAATATTAATCCCATAATTATATATATTTATATATGTTTTTATTTTAAAAAAGTTATTTACACACATACTTATTTAAATGATATATTGAAAAATGAGTTTCATAGATTTTAAATAAAAAAGAGTCAAAAGTCTAAAGCTCCATAAAAATCAATTTTGACTTTAACTCGGCATTTTGCTAAAAATTATTTGTCCTTAAAACTATCATTTTAGACGTAAATTAGCTTTTTATCCAGGTTTAAAAAGTCAGTTTTCTTTTTTTTTTTTTCTTTTTTTTTTGGTTTTAGAAGAAAAAGTCAGTTTTGATAACCGAAAAGTCATCCCAAACAATTTGCGAGCAAACAAAGCTCTATTTTACACATGAAGGTCTAAACATCAAATAATTTGTTAAAAAACTGCAACAGCATGGTATTTACCATTTACATACAATAAAATACAGGATATGAATGAGTGAAGGAAGGATGGTGATGAACAAAATTTTAAGAAAAGTTATAAGATATACTCCCTTTGATCTTTAATATAAGACATACTTATCTAATTTAATTAGATTAATAAAGTTATTTGAGTTAGTTAATATGACATGTATTTTGTATAACACCTTAATCATCTTTTTTAATTCCCTAATCCTCTCATTCTTTATTATTGTTGACAGATAATCAATAGGGGTAATTAGGAAAAAAAAATGACCAACATAAAGTTACGTTTTATATTCAGGACAACAATCAACTCCACAAATACGACTTATATTAAAAACCGGAGGAGTAAGTAATTGGATGGGGCTTTCATGTTCAATTGTGAAATTATATTCCAACTTTGCTTGTTCCAAAAGTGAACCCCATAAGTGTCTCCACTTTTGAGTTCAACCAATTTCGCTTCAACCCATCTTGCTTCCTCCTCGTTCCTTGGCTTCTTGAACAATTGTGTATAAGTAGATTCCTCCATATTTGTACAGAATCACAAGTCCTACTATGAATTCGATAGATTCTGTGGCAGAGGAATCTTACCTGGGTCCTTCTTCCCTTTTATCAGATCATAAAGACATGCTTTTGCTGGAGTGCTACGAAACAAACTTTGGCAAATATGGTGTCACAGCTTCAACTTTGAACCCTCGATCAATCAAAGGACAAAGAATCCTCTTCCTAAGTTTTTTTTTTGGATGGGCAAGCATCGCTTGCAGGTAAGGATCAAACCTGATAGGCACCATCAAAGGATGGCGTACGTACTACGTACGTACCACTGCGCTCCCGGAATCCTCTTCCTATGTTTGGTATCCAAGGTTGTTGTTAATATGATGGACCTTGAAAAGAGTTTCTAAGGATACCGATTCCCTCTTCCAAACAACCTCGGTTAGGATATCCAAGTCATGAAAAACAGGGTTAGCGTGCGTAATGTGCCTTTCCTGCTACTCTTCAATTTTGTAGACTTTCCTAAATGTATTTTTTATGATTTAGATCATTAGATTGTATCTGAAATGGGCGACATTTTAATATTGGGAAAAAAATGGAGCTATTTTCAATTTTCAAAGATTTAAGACGTTAAATAAATAAAAAATTAATAACTTTTTTTTATGGTTCGTTGTTTTGTACTTATGGGCCCAGAGTATTATTATAAAGGCAGGGATAAAGATTATGGAGAAGAAGATGGAGAAACTAGCCTCCAAGCGTTTTCTTTGTTTTGGGTCCAAGCTTTCTCCGATGATATACATGGGATGATCATCAAGATTTGAATCTGCTAAACATCGTTCTCTCTTCTCTACTCGTAAACTCAAACTTTCAGTTGCTTAAGTGATATCACAGGTATAATAGATATCTTCACAATTCACATAACAAAAATTCTTTAATTTGTTTTCTTAAATCATCATGTATTTAGAAGTTTTTTCTATTTATAAGTCCATTTTAATGACACACAAAAAATGTCCTTATTAAAAGTTCAGTTTCCAAGTCATAAATGCATTTTTTATATTTTTTTGTCCTTATTAATTGCAATAAATAAATAAAAAATATTCATGTTAACTTTTGAAAGCAATTATAGATAAGGGGAAAATTGAAAATTTAGTACATAATTAATAAGTTTACTAACTCTCCTTGATATGTAAAATTTAGTTAATTTAGACTTATAAATAGGATCAAAGTGATATATATATTTGGATTAAAGTAATTTAGTTTGAATGGGAAAGAATCACAACAACAACATCAACAAAATTCTTCCATGAGTTTTCAATGTACATCTCAAAAGCTCAAACTAAATAATTTAAGATATTTTTACCAGAATAATTTAAGAATAAAGTATCATTATCGTCTCCTATTTTTATTACTGCCCTAATAACATGATATTTAGTGAAGGATGAATAATATATGTGCTCGTTTGGGAAGAAAGAAAAAGTGCTTTTTAAAACACTTTTTCACAAATCGAAATAAAACTTATCTTACATACTTACTTTAAACACCGTAAAAGCATCAGTTAAAATAAACCAGCACTGTTAGTGACGTGGTGTTATGTGAGAATGACAAAGGACAGAGGGGCAAAAAAGGAAAGAAATTAACAATCCAATGCACCATGGCACAACGTGATGTTGGAAGCTTTTAACTTTAGCTTCATTTTTAGTGTAAAAAGTCAGTTTGGGCGAGCCGAACATGCCTATATTCACATACTGATAATATGATATGTTCTTTGATTAGTCAATGAAATAATATTGTTTTGTATATAAGGATTAAATAATAATGTCTCCATAAATTAATATAGGTTTCGGTAGCTCTCTCTGGCCAAATTTGACCAGGTTTGTGACTGACATTAGATATATCTTGATATTAAAAATTAATAATGATGAGGATCATATTACCAATTCCCTGTAAAGAAGCAATTAAATAGAATATAGTTTTCCACATGCAATGTGTATTATATTGTATTTGTTCAATATTGTTGACGGTTGAGACATTACATCTGATGTACGAATAATACAGAGATATGTAATATTCGTGCAAGATTTGTTTAACAATGACATTATGATTAATTAAAGCAATCTGATTAGGGTTATAGAAGATTTTATGCATCACCAATATACATCTAGTCTACGTATTGTTTATTAAACTCGCGACTGATTTCTCTCAGAGTTCGTTTTTATGTTTACTTAAAAGCGAGTGAGTCATTTAAGTAAGAACATGTCGATTATAAAGCTCGGTTAAATTCACGAGTTTATACACCAAATTTACCATTTTTACGTTTACCGCTTACAAAATCGTGTTAATTTACTCTTAAACTCGTGTTAAATTTTTTATTTTATAATGCTCAATGACGTTATATATAATTTTTTTTGTTAAATATGATGAATGTTGATGGATTTAATTTCAATCATTTAGATTTGAATGATATTTAAATCAAATTGTGGTCATTTTATATTTTAATTATTTAATTTAATAATAAAAAGTAAACTCTTATGAGTTTACGATTCGAGATTCACGATCGAGTTTTAAATCATTTATCACGAGTTTCTTAAACTCGTGAGTTTGATAACCTTTTGGTTTTACGGTATTTGTTTAAAATCATTTTTGGACACCTTTAAAAGCGTTTATTTACGTAAATCGAAATAGATTTCTTCTCATATACTTTTATAAATTATAATTGAAAAATTGTTTTTAAACATTTCAGTCGCTAAAACTATCTCATACAAGAACAAGGCAACATACTCAATTTTTTTTAATTACCTTACTATTTATATCATCATCATCTTAAAATACATTAATATAATGATGAACCTCTACTCCTTTCAATTTTTTCGCTTTCATTCACAATTATTATTTTCCCGTTCTCATTTTATAAATTTTCAAATAAGCAAACACATTAATTAACCAAAAGTGATTATACATGAACTATATATGTACAAAAAAAAAGTAATTATATACATGAAATGAAATTTTTAATGTGTTGGAGAAATTTGGAAGTGAAGCAGAACGAAATTCATTGACCCAAAAATGCAGAATCAATTCATGGGATTAAAAAGGACTAAAACTATTTAATGTGGGCATGAATCAGTCAAAATTATATTCGAATCACGAAATACTTTGATGGGTAAACTAAAAAAGTTTTTTTTTATAACATAATTTTCTTCCTGATAACCGGAAGAAAAATTATACCTAAATTTTTTCCCCCATAAATAACATTTAAATTATACGCTTAGAGTGCAAAGGTTTTTGCCTTTAACAATATAAGTATGATTTTTGATATTTAAACTTATATTTTTCTTCTTACGAGAACAAAGTCACTTCCACTTTAATCAATAACTTGTTGAATATGTATTAAAAAAATTAAATTTCAAATTTATATCAATCAAATTAAGAAAAGAAGAAGAAAAATCTTCATTTAAAAACAAAAAAGAACTTTAATTTTTTTTTAAAAAAAAAAGAACAAAGTTTCTCAAGCGGGGAAAAATCTAAGAAGGTGGCTGAAAAGTCCATCCATATTAACCTAGATCGCTTGACTATGACCTGCACCTGCTTCACAGTTTCTTCCAAATATGAACAAATTCATTACTACTAATTTAGGCTTCCTTCATATTATTTTCTTCTTCAAAGTAACATTTTCTCTGCTAGCGATCTTTGTTTCATCATCATTCATCATTTTTAGTTTACAATGTTTGATCACAAGATTCTTATACGTGCCAAACTCTGTATCATGTTCTTCTTCATCACTTTCTCTGCAATTATTTTCCTCCTCTTTGAACACGTAACAGTCCACCATTGTTCCTTAAATTCTAAAGCCCCTGAGAAGTTTCAGTTACAATTGCAAAAACCCAGGATTCAAAAGGAAATACAGTCAACTCTTTCCCACAAACCCGTTGAAGAAGAAGAAGAAGTTGACAGAGGAAACCAGAAGCCTCTAGTTCCTCCGTTGAATGTCACAGAAAAGGAAAGAATCGCTTGGTTCCAGAAAAGGTTTCATGAGTTCAAGATTTTTGAGTCAACCAATTTAAGCCGTCAGTTTCATGCTAGAGTTTTAAGATTCTTCAACCACGGATGTGAAGCTCAATTCTTCATGACTTGGATTTCCCCTGTTACCCTGTTCAGAAACAGAGAACTATTATCTCTAGAATCTCTGTTCAAGGCTCATCCTCAGGGATGCTTAGTAATCCTATCAAGAACTTTAGATTCCAAAAATGGGTATCACATTCTGAAGCCTCTTATTGATCGTGGCTTCAAAGTTGAGGCATTCACACCAAATCTGCCATTTTTGTTTCAGAGCACTCCAGCAAAATCATGGCTTCATGATCTGATACATGGGAAGAAGGACCCAGGTGAGATTCCTCTGCCTCAGAATCTATCAAACTTAATAAGACTTTTGGCTCTATACAAATATGGAGGAATTTATCTAGACACAGATTTCATAATCCTTAAACCCTTCAAAGGATTAAGGAATTGCATTGGAGCACAAAGTACGGACTCTGTTTCTAAACACTGGACTAGATTGAACAACGCAGTTCTTGTGTTTGATAAGAATCACCCACTTTTGTTACTATTCATACAAGAATTTGCATTGAATTTTAATGGTAACAGGTGGGGGTATAACGGTCCATATTTAGTGTCAAGAGTGGTTGAGAAAATGAAACAAGAAGATGGTTTAAACTTGACTGTGTTACCTCCAATGGCGTTTTATCCTGTGGATTGGACCAGAATAGGTGCGTGGTTTGAGAAGCCAAAGAACAGAGATAAATCAAGATGGGTCCAAGCTAAATTGATTCAGCTTAGAGGACAGAGTTATGGCGTTCATCTATGGAATAAATGGAGTGGCAAATTGGCGGTTCAACAAGGAAGTGTCATGGCAAAACTTATGTCACAACATTGTTTATTATGCAATAATATGTAATAGTTCTTAGCTTCATTTCTTTTTTCACCCAAAAAAGAAAATATTTCATAGCAGAGATGAAAAATATTGCGTTACTTGTTTATACATAAACTTGCATAACTGGTGCAACAATTATTAGTGGCATGCACGAACCTTCAATCATAATAAACATTTCTATAAATTTGTTGCTATTATATACTTAGTTTCACTCCATTTCTTCTTCTATTCTTTTTATTCTAATTAAAAATCTTCCACGTGTACCATATATAACATGAGTCAAAGTAGAAGTGTTTCCAATGTGAATTCAAATTAGAATTTTCTTTCAAAAATCATAACATTACAAATATATATATATCATGCTTTTATATATATATATAAAATTATGTCATTGAATAGCGAAGATTGATGTTAAATAAATAAAAAAAATAGTGAAAGAATTAAGATCTATGAAGTTGACATACTAGTTAAGCGTGCTTTGACGATAGCCTTTAGTTTTCACTTGATTTGTTTAAACGATTTTTATGTTTATTTTTTTGGGGGAGGGGGAATTGATAAATATAGGAGATGAAACGCTTTAAAATCTTATATTTTAAACAAAATACCCTTATATTAGAGAGAGGAAGTAGTACTATCTATGGTATGTATCATCATTATACTAGTAACAAAAAGCCTTTTTTAGGACGGAAAAAAAAACACCTCTTAGACCAGATCTGGAACCAGTTTCGATATAGGCAGTCCAAAAAATCTATTACTTTTAAGACCGGATACACAGCCGGTTTTAAACAATATGTTTAGACCGGTTTAAAAATAAGGTCTAAAAATTCAAACTATATAGACCTAACATTGATTATGTTAGGTTTAAAAAGTCCGAATTTTAAAACCGGATGTATCACACAGCCAGTCTAAAATGTCCAACTTTTAAAACCAGATGTATTACACAGTAGGTCTAAAAATTCAGACTTTTAAGATTGGATATTTAACTAAACCCAAACAACCGGTCTTAAAGGTCTGAATTTTTAGACCTTTTGTGTGATACATCCGGTCTAAATTTAAGACTGTATCACACAACCAGTCTAAAATGTCCAACTTTTAAATCCGGATGTATTATATAGCAGGTTTAAAAATTCAGATTCTTAAGACTGGATATTTAACTAAACACAAACAATCGGTCTTACAAGTCTGAATTTTCAGACCTTTTGTGTGATACATCCAGTCCAAAAAGTCGAACGTTTTAAACGGCTATGTGATACATTCGGTCTAAAAAGTCCGACTTTTTAGACCTTCTGTGTAATACATTCGGTCTTAAAAGTTTGGACCAATTTTTTTTAGATATGTTATTTATATCATCCAGTCTAAATTTTATCGTATTTTTTCTCTAGTCTATTCCTTCCTCCTACCCATCCACCACCCAATCCAAAGCACCTAAAAGACAGTACGTTAAGCTACAAGCTATAAGCAATTAATTATGAATTACAAATTGAATTATTGGAAATGAATACAAATATTATTCACCATGAGTTATGTCCTCTTAATGAATATACTAAGGCCCTGTTTGGTACAGGGAAGATTTGAAAAAGGAAAGGAATGGAAGTGAAAGGAAAGGAAGGGAAGATCATGAGGGAACTTTAAAATTTGAGCTGTTTGGTATATTAGGAAATGGAACTTAAGTTGAAGGAAAATGAAATGTTTGGTATGAAGAATTGAGTGGTGGTTAAGTGGGAAGATGAGGTGAAATTCCCAAAATGCCCCTAAGGAAAAAAAAAACTTGAGGACTTGATTCGTTATTTTTTTTGTTCACGGGAGGAAAACGAACCCTAAAACGAAAAGCACGCTTAGGTTGATATTTAAAATTGAAGAAGAAGATGGCGATGAGATATGAAATTGCGACGATGTGAGGTTTGCGTTTGTGTGTGATTTAGAAAACACAACTGTTAATTAAGCAACTGCATATGTGAAAACACAACTATTAAATGCGTCGACAAGTCGGATTGGTTTTCGCCCAAATTCAATTTAAACAAGGTTAATCAATTTAAACTTAATCAAAAAGATAATTAATATGATATAGATAAGTTTCGGTATGATTAAGAAAGAATAAATGATTACCCGGTGATTTTAAGAATCAATTAGCGATCTTGGAAAATGATAGAAAAGATAAGAATGCATTCTCGAGAATTGCATATGAATTCTCGAGAATTGAATATGCATTCTCGATGATTCTCGAGAATTGCATATGAATTCTCGAGAATTGAATATGCATTCTCGATGATTCTCGAGAATTGGATATGAATTCTCGAGAATTAAGCCAATTCCCGAGAATGATCAGGTTATTCTCGAGAATGACTTTAAAAAATGATAACTAAATTGAAACGACATGACCTACCTCCTTTCTTAAAAATACACTGACCTGATACTTCTCGAGAATTGACTTGCAATTCTCGAGAATTAAACCAATTCTCAAGAATGATCGGGTGATACTCGAGAATTACATGTTTCAACAGATGATAAATAGAGTAAATTTAATGCTAAAATACCTCAATTCAAGTGTGTATTGGGAACACTTGAAGCCTTTTAATGAGAAATTTGATCTTAGCATAGCAAATTGGTGAGATAGATTTGTATTCCCAGATGGCAGAAGGTAGTTCTCAGGAATTCTTATTACATACTCGAGAATGGTTGAAAAGTCTTCACTGTAAGAATTCTTTTTGTTCTTCAGTTCTCGAGAATTTAGTTTGAATTCTCGAGAATTAGTATTCTAAATGTCTTGAACATCCTCTGTCTTCGACAATTCTCAAGAATCCCTTGATGATTCTCGAGAATCCTTAGTTAAAAGAACTTCATCTCATGAGGCTCTTCTTTGTTTGTTACAAGAAGCAGGTACAACAATAGTAAAAACCTCAGAGAAATCTGGTTCACGAGCTACATACAGCACACCATCGGGAAAAATTTCACACAAAATCAACACTCATTTCAACTTTATTACCTAGATTCGAGAAAGAAGCCTTCATCTCGTCCTTGTCCTTCGACTGTCGTTAAAGCGGCCCGGCTCGTCTTTGTCGCGGCTCCTCGTTCTCGCATCACAGGTGTTATAAGCTGGTCTATTTACAGGGGCTTTTTCGTCCCAATAATTGCCTCTCCTGGAAACATTTTTGAGTTCCCGCCGATTTGAAAGGGAACCCACTTTCCCACGTTGATGGGAACTTTGCATCGTGTGGGAACTCTACTTCTCAGAACTCTGGCGTGCCAAACGGGTTTTCTTATGGGGAACTGGCTCATGTTCCATTTCCCTCAATCCTAAGACAACACCTATGCTTTGATGACTATTTAAAAAGGAAAAAGAAGAAACGTTTCTTATAAAAAGCCTGTGAGAGCGCCCCGACGGAGAAATCTTCCAGGTTCACTCTCTGTCGTAAGTGCTCTGGAACCAAGCAATAGCGGTGGCAATAGCAACGATTCCAATTACGTTGTGCCACCGGACAAGTCGTTTCCTCTATTAGTGCATGTAATTAGTTCTCAATTAGTTACAGATCTGTTATCATGTGATTGACAGCTGTATTAGTCATATACACGTGTTAGTCAAGTAGTCAGTCAAGTTGGCAAGTTGTTATGCTTTATCTCTAATCTGTTAGCCATAGGCTTTACTATAAGTACTGTATTGCACTTCTGAATCAATTCAATCAGAATATTTCTTTGAATTATATTCTTAAGTTTTAGATTTTGGCATGGTATCAGAGCCATCGTCACACCGGCAAAGCTCTGTTCTTCCGGCCATTAAACACTAAGAGGTATTGACTGTGGTTCGTCTCCTTCCTGGATTGACAGATCACAAAACAATGTCCTGCGTTGTAGCTTTTCCGGTGTCGATCGATTAGGGCCAAAATGGTCGCAACTTCACCAACAAGAAAATCACCGTGAAGCTTGATGATTCCAACTACCTGATCTGGAAATAGCAAGTCTACTTCATGGCGAAACAACATCGTCTATTCTCATATCTAGATGGTTCAGTCAGTATTCCTACACAGAAGGTTTGCAGTGCAGAAACTCAACTGGAGATTGATAATCCAGCTTTCGAACAGCTAGACTCGGCACTTGCATCGTGGCTCCTTTCATCGGTAACATCTTTTGTCCTACCTGACTTAGTTGGTCTGGAAACTGCCGCTCAGATTTGGCAAAAACTAAATCGGTTGTATTCTGATAAATCTAACTCTAAGGTTCTACACTACAAAAATCTTTTAACCAATCAAAAGAAAGGTGAACTCAGTATGCGTGATTACTTGGCAAATTTAAAATCCATATGTGATCATTTATCTTTACTCGGTGAACCAGTCTCTGTTGCGACTAGAATATCTCATGTCTTAAATGGTTTAACCATGGAGTATGAGTCTGTAATTGCTATTATCAATGTTGCCAAGCAAACCTTTGATCTTGACACAGTAACTACTATGTTGCTTGTCTCTGAGGCTAGACAAAAGACTTTTATTAACAATTCTGTGTCTCAAGTGCATTATGCATCAGCGTCACCTCAATATATGGATCACTCTCAAGATGCTCAAGTGGCTTATACTACTCAATCATCTGGCTATCCTATCACCTCTGGACCTATGGGACGTGGTCATCCTCCTGTACCACCATCTCGCTCTCAATTCACAAGTTTCAGAGGTCGAGGTAGAGGTCGAGGTAGAGGTCGTGCATCATTCTTTCAATCCAAACCGTCTTGTCAAATATGCTACAAGGTAGGTCACCTGGCAGATGTCTGCTACTTCAGGTATGACCAGGCTAACCATGCTAAATCTGCTGCACAGGCTCATTATACTGATTTAGACAATTACTCTAATGCAATGCCATCTGATGTTGGTCACTATTACAATTGGCCAGCACACTATTCTGAAGTTTCACTTGCTGAAACTCACTATGCTCCTCCTACATATAAACAAGTTGTGAGTCTTACAGGAAATAATTCTCAACCTACTGTATCCAGTACTACTGTTGCGCCTACTTCACTGTCTAAAAATACAGTATCCAGTCATGCATCATCTGAATCTACTTTGCCTCAAGCCTTTGTTGCTTCTCCTGAGGTTATTACAGATGAGGAGTGGTACTTGGATTCTGGTGCTACTCAACATATTTCTAATTCAATCAACACTCTTCATTCTGCAGCTCCACCGAAAGGAAAAAGCACAGTCATAGTTGGTGGAGGTACTAGAATTCCTGTATCCTATATTGGTAGTACATGCTTAACTTCACATGCAACATCTAAAATGCTTTTGACTAAAGTTCTATGTGTTCCAACCATGCAAAAGAATCTGATTTCTATTGCACAAGCAACAAAAGAAAATGGAGTCTCAATTGAATTTTTTCCCCATGCTTGTGTTGATAAGGATCTACAGACAAGGAGAGTCATCATGAGTGGCACTGAATCTGGTGGTATGTACAAGCTTGATGCTGCTGTTTGTCAAAAAACGTCAAGCTCTGGACAGTATCCTGTTCCTAAATACAACTCAAGTTGCTGCTATTATACTTCTACTCTAGACACCTTTACATTGTGGCATAGAAGGCTAGGTCATCCTCAACAAGAAACTGTCAAAAGTGTGCTTCAGTCCATTAATATCCCTGTTGTAAAATCTTACAATGATGTAGCTTGTACTGCTTGTAAAATGGGCAAAGGCCATAAACTACCTTTTGTACCTTCTTCTACTATATACAATAAGCCATTGCAATTAATCTCTATGGAACTATGGGGTCCAGCCCCCTTTGCCTCAAATGGTTTCACTTATTATGTTGCCTTTGTGGATGCATACAGTAGATTTACATGGACATATCTTCTACATAAAAAATCTGATGCTCTTCTCAGGTTTAAGGAATTTAAAGCCATGGTTGAAAATCGTTTTGAGACAAAGATTCAACAAGTGCAAAGTGACAATGGTGGGGAGTTTCTGTCCTTTACTCCTTTCTTGACTAGTTGTGGTATTCAACATAGGCTTACTTGTCCATATACTTCTTAACAAAATGGTCTGGTTGAGAGGAGACATAGGTCCATTGTTGAAACAGGCTTAACCTTATTAGCCACATCATCACTTCCCTTGTTTTATTGGGGAGATGCCTTTCTATTTGCAACTTTTATGCTCAATCGTTTACCTACTGTTGTGCTTCAAGGTGCTACTCCTTATTTGAAGCTTTTTGGTGTCAATCCTGACTACACTCTTCTTAAAGTATTTGGTTGTGAATGCTTCCCTCTGTTACGCCTTTATAACCATCATAAGCTTAATTTCAGATCTACTTCTTGCTTATTTCTTGGCTACTCCACAAGTCATAAGGGTTATAAGTGCCTCAATAGACTCACACTCACAGGTCGTGTATATATCACACGACATATTCAATTCCATGAAAGTAGTTTTCCAGCACAATCTCAATTTAATATCAGATATGCTTCCTCACAACTCAGCTCAGTTCCCAGTTTTACTCCTCCAGTTTCCACTCAGTCCACATCCCTTACCAATACTCCTTTATCTTTGCTGTCATCTGCAGCTATTTCTTCATCCTCATCACACCATATTCCTTCCTCATCATCTTCTCAGTCACCTACTCCTCTCTGTGACAGATCACCCTCTCCCAGAAACACTCATTCCATGGTTACTAGGAGTAAAGCAGGTGTTTTCAGGCCTAAGATATTTTCCTTTGCTGAAGATATTCATATTCCTAAAAATATTGATGAAGCCTTTGCTGATCCTCATTGGAAGGCTGCTGTTCAAGAAGAATATGATGCCCTTCTCAAGTTTAAAACTTGGGAACTTGTCTCTTATCCTTCTGATAGCAAGATTATTGGTTGTCGCTGGCTTTGTAAGTTGAAAACTCATTCTGATGGTTTTGTTGCAAGGTATAAAGGGAGGTTAGTTGCCAAAGGGTATTCTCAGGAAGCGGGTGCTGATTACCATGATACTTTTAGCCCAGTTGTTAAAGCTACTACAATTCGAACACTACTTACACTAGCTGTTACAAAGGCATGGAAATTGCATCAAGTGGATTTTAATAATGCCTTCCTTAATGGTGACTTAACAGAGGAGGTGTTTATGGAACAACCCCCAGGTTTCATTAACCATGATGCTCAAGGAAATCCACTAGTCTGCAAGCTCAAAAAGGCACTATATGGGTTAAAACAAGCCCCTAGAGCATGTTCGTCAAGCTAAGTAACTACCTGCATACCCTTGGTTTTATTGCTTCCAAAGCTGATTCTTGTTTGTTTATTAATCAGACTGATCATTGCATCATCTATCTGCTAGTCTATGTTGATGACTTAGTGCTCACTGGTTCTAATGAAGAGGCTGTACAGAAGCTTATTCACAAAATGAGCAATGTGTTTTCCTTAAAAGACTTAGGTGAATTGTCTTTTTTTTTAGGAATTGAGTTTCACAGGTCTAACAGTGGGATCCATCTCACTCAGAAGAAGTATATTCACACACTTCTCTCAAAAACTCATATGCTTGAAGCTCACGCATATGCTTCACCCATGGCTGTTAATGTACAATTATATGCTAAGGACAGTTTGCCATTTGCTGATCCTAAGTTGTATCGCAGTGTTGTAGGATCTCTACAATATCTATGCTATACCAGACCCGATATAGATTTCACAGTGAATAAGCTAAGCCAGTTTCTGCAAGAACCCACTATGAAACAATGGGAGTGTGTCAAAAGGCTGCTTCGGTATCTGAATGGAACTAGTACACATGGTCTGTTCATCAAACCAGTTCAGCAATTTACCATTCAAGCATACACAGATTCTGACTGGGGAGGAACAACTACGAAGAAGAAGGATGAAGTTCCTATTCTCCCTGAAAATAAACGATCTACTAGTGGATACTGTATATTTCTTGGTGCCAATCCAATATTATGGCTTTCTAGGAAACAGCAAGTTGTTTCTAGATCAGCTACTGAGGCAGAGTATCGCAGTGTTGCAGACTCCATTCAAGATATAATGTGGGTCTTGTCACTTTTGAAAGAGATGCAGATAGAGGTTCCAAAAACACCATTCATTTGGTGTGATAATACTGGCACTGTTGCTCTAGCATCTAACCCGGTTTTACACTCAAAAACCAAACATGTGGAGTTGGATGTGCACTTTATCAGGGAAAACGTTGCTGCTGGTATTGTTGTTGTCGGTCACGTTCCATCTGCTTATCAAGTCGCAGATATACTTACTAAACCACAGGTGTATAGTATGTTTGCCTTTTGTCGAGACAAACTCAACACCATCTCTCAAGATGAAGTACACAATGGTGACTCAAGATGCGTTTCTTCTCAGCAAAGGGAATATTAGTGCATGTAATTAGTTCTCAGTTAGTTACAGATCTGTTATCATGTGATTGACAGCTGTATTAGTCATATACACGTGTTAGTCAAGGTGGCAAGTTGTTATGATTTATCTCTGATCTGTTAGCCATAGGCTTTACTATAAGTACTGTATTGCACTTCTGAATCAATTCAATCAGAATATTTCTCTGAATTATATTCTTAAGTTTTAGATTTTGGCATCCTCTCTCGGACCCATCCAATATAACTCGTCCTCTGGCAGAGATTCTAAGCGACCTCAATAAAAAAATCCCCGATAATATCGTCAAGGCTCATGGCCATGGCACGCCTCTTATCCCTTGGTAGTGTTATTGTGATATGTTTTTGTATTTAGTCAATTTATTTTGTTCTCCGTTTTATTTCCCTCCAAGAAATATTTCTAACAAACAGCCAGACAGTGACCATCTTAGCAATCCAAAAGTCCGGGTAGGAAATAGATAGTTTGAAAAAAAGATAGTGAATATATTGCCCCAAAAGAAATCAAATCTAGTAATACTGATAGCGAAATACTCGCTTACTCCCTATATGATGCATCCAAGAAAAACCTGTCTTTCACAGCCCTTGCATGTACTGACACACTTTTAACACTTAAGTAACCATAGAGAACGAAAGCTCAACATCTGATCTCTCTTGATCTTGTAATGTTTGGTTACTAGGTATCATGCCAACAGGATGCTGAGCTTCTGCGGTGCAGGTGCATGGGACAATCCTTTCTCTTAATTCATGCTTTGCTTGTTCATTAATCCCTCCGTTGGCCTTTTAATATCTCTTTTGAGTTTATCTCAATAATGAATGCACTTTTTTCCTTTTTTCCCTCAATTAATTATTATACTACATACATGGTCTTTCATTATTTTCTCATTATTATTCTCTCTCACCCATTCAAAAATAGAGGTATTTTTGGGAAAATAAATAAATTTACTATATAATTATTACGCTTACCTACTTTTAACTGTTTTTAAAATCTCGCATTGAATGGCTCTTATATATATATATAGACGGATAGAGTATTGATTAGATAGTGCGTGGGAATCTAGGAAAATGTACTTCCTTGATCAAAGGGGATATCAAAATTTGGGCACTAACTTGGACAAGTGGATATTAGTCATCTGATCTTTATTATAAAACACAAACTATCAATTATATTTTGTCCTTTTTATAAGACACTTGCTTGTTTTCAAAGCGCATTAATTATTTTTTTCCATATATGCCCATAATTAATAAGAATAGTGGGTGAGAGTAATAATTAATATAATATTAGAGTTTAGTACAATTAGTATGAGTAATATTGGAAGTTTCCAAACTATCAAGTCGATTGAATGGCTCTTAACTGTTTTTATTGGTTTGTGAGAATTGTTAGTTGGGTCCTTATAATAAGAACCATAGCTAGTATATCACAAAAGCTCTTTCATGATGTCAAAATGAGGATTTTTTTTTTTTTTTTGCTTGCTTGTGCCGCAAGATGTGAACTTGGTGCTGCTTTTTATGTTTCTGGCAATCTCGCTTGATAGTCCTTTAATAGCGTAGTCTACTTGATTGAAAAGATGATGATTTTTTTTTTTTTTTTTTTTGAAACTAAGCCGTGCTTCCTATTTTTGGGAGGTTGTTGAGGTCTTTGGGGTACAAACATGTCGCTTCATGCTTTTAGAGGGCAATCTATTTGAAATTGGCACATTGTATCTTGCTTAATTGGACTTGAAGTTTGTCATATCTCATATTTAAACTCTTGCAGGATGGTGTGGAAAATCATGTCATATTTTCTGACAATGGGAGTGTGACTGTGTTATACCGTGTAACCATGAGAGAATCTGATGGGGAGGTGGTTTTTCGCCCTTTTCAGTGTACTATTTATTTATTTTGAATCTTCATTTGATGGCATGCTACAATGTTACACCCTTCAACTTTGCCCATTTGAACATTATTTTCCATCTCTCAATCAGTAGCAATCAACCTGCATTAAGCTTGATTTATGTGCTTTGTCTTTAGAGGTTACCAAAAGCATGATCCTTGTAGGAAGTGATGTGACTCTAAACAAGGTGGAATCAGATTATGGAGTTTGAGTTTGAGGAGCATTAGATCCATCATTTAGTTCTATAAATGAAGCTATGCCTTAATAACCTAAGACATTCAATTCATAGTTGGTTGAAGTTATCACTTATCAAGGTGTCTGAAAACCCTCATAGTGCATATTTGGGTGTTTGTACGTATAGGGAAACCCAACCGGACTTTTCTCAAATCCTACAAATTCCTCAAACAGAATCACAAACACGTTAATAATCTCTTAAATTATAAAATAATGGGACAACTCCATACACATATCAGATTACATAGTACATAGAATGTGACTATTAGAGGTCTGGTTATATCAGTAATAAATGTTGTTTGAATAATCTTGAGTTAAAACTAGTCTTTAAAGAATAATGATATCAGAATCAGCTGATGGGATGCATGGTTGGCATGTTCTCAGGATTGATCAGCTGATGGGATGCATGGTTGGCATGTTCTCAGGATTGACAAAAATATAGTTGGAATTGTATTTTCTTTTTGGTTGATAATTGTAGAAGCTGCACTTTTTCATTTGAGTGATTTATATGTTTTTAGATTTGATTGGATAGTTGAACTGTACAAATTAATTAAATTTTCTTGAGTTTTTTTCATAATACTCAAACATTTTGTATAGACAGAAATATTGAAGGGATGGTTGATCTGTTTTCTGCTTAGACAGCAGAAAGTTTGTTTTTTGAAATATTTTTTTTCTTAATTTGGGTGATTTTTTATTCTTTAAATTAAGTTTGCATAGATTTATTAGATTGATTAATTATGCCATCATACTCCCCCAGTTTCTCTGATTTTTTTTTTGTATGCTTACACTCGGTTACTTATTTTCCCGTGTTAATTCTGCATAATACAGTCTAAATAAAATAAGTTGTTATAAAATATGTCGTTCGTGATTAATAATAAGATTCTTATCCTTAATGGCCTGTTATAAGATGATCCGGATGATTGTAGAATTTTTTCTTGAATAGAATGTCGGCACTGAATTTATGTTTCTTATCAAACGCAATATTTTCATATTTCATGATAAATGATAATGTTACTGTTACCATGTTTGCTTTCCTGGAACTATATGTCTTCTCTTGAAGCAAGATATGGCGTCCTTGTCGGATGAGTATAGCTAACTTTGATTTCTACTCACTATTAAAAAATACTGAAAAAGCGACCGAATTTGTGAAGCAAAAAAATTCGTCGTAATTTGCAACAGCTTTTTTTTTCATTACAAATTTCGTTTGCGACGGATTTTTTTTCCATTACAAAATTTATTTGCAACGGATTTTTTCTATTTAGCGACAGATTTTGCCCGTCGCTAAATCTTTTTTTTTTTAGTGACTTCAATTCAATCAATTAGCGTCTATAAGAATTTTATGAGTTCACCATTTTAGATTATTCATCTGAATCCATGTTATCATGATGGATCATATGAATTGTTTGGATTGTTTATGATCCCTGAATTACTTACTGTTTGGAGTGGGCTGTATGTCATATTTGATATACGGAATTGAGGTAACTAAAAGGAAATTAGCATGTAAATTGATATTTGTATGCTTAATCAATCTACAAAGCTATTTAACAAACTAAACCAGCAATTGTTTTCCATGAGTGTTAACTGTAGTATCCGCACCTAATTTGTTTGATTGAGCTCCGAAATCAAGCTTGATATGATATTGACTCAAACATTCAAAAATCACTTGAATATTTAGCCTGACCATTGAGGTACTGACGACTACCTTGGTTCATTTAACGCATAACAATAAGTCATACGAGATCTGAATCATTCCAAGGATGTTTTAATGCCTTTTGATGAGCATCAATATTAGTGTTTGTTGTTCCCTTCAGGTTGAAGGTTGGGTTAGGTTAATTTTTTACCTGATGATATAAAATAAATTCAACGATGTTTGTGCAGCATAAATTTTTTTATTGTAATCTGAAGTCTATATGATATAATTTTAAATTTCTTGCTAAAATTATTAAACACATACTCCCTCCGGTCATAATTATAGGACAACATTTGAAAGTTGGTTTTGGTCCTAATTATTGGACAACTTTTTAGTTTTTGTCAATTTCTTCTTAAAATACCCCTATTTTATTCTTTCAAGTATGTTTGGTTTCTGGTGAGTATATCTATGTGGGTTGTTGACTCTTCCAGTCAGTGAAACTTTTAAATTGTTGAATTTTAATTTATTTATCAATCAACTGACGTTAATTTGCAATACACACATGCACACGCACGCAAACACATGTGTGTGTCTATAAACATATATATGTATGTATGTATATATGTGTGTCTATGTATGTGTCTGTGTATATATGTGTGTGTATACATATATATGTATATCTGTGTGTGTGTCAATATATATGTATGTGTGTGTGTGTAAAAACATATATATATATATATATATATATATATATATATATATATATATATATATATGTATGTATGTATGTATGTATGTATGTATGTATGTATGTATGTATGTATGTATGTGTGTGTGTGTGTGTATCTGTGTGTGTAGATATAAATATGTGTGTAGATATATGGGTGTGTATGTGTCTATATATGTATGTATGTAGATCTATATGTATACATATACACACACATATATGTATATATAGCAAGATCATTATTTCAATTAGAAAACGTGTGGAAAGGAAAATTAGCCGAAGAGATAGGCGGGGTTGTTGATTCACTTTTACTTATGTCATTTTAAATTTATATAAGGGCATTTTAGGAAAATGAGTAAAATTAACTAATTTAACTCATCTTTTTAATCTCCTCAAAATCAGTTAAATATGTCCTATAATTAGGATCGGAGGGAGTATTATTTATATGGTTGTGTTTAAAATTGTCCATTACCAAATATATATCTATAACAATTGGCATGTAGCATGCTTTGCAGAAAATACAAAGGAAACTTGGGTTATTTATTTATTTATTTATTTCACTTTTGGTCTGAGAAAAATGTGATTGATAGCTAGTTTATTTATATATATGAACAGGCGATTCGTACGTTAACCGAGACAATGTATCCTTCTGACGGTCCTATTGGAGATCCATAGTAGCCGCTGAGGAATAGCTTTCTACAAAGCTTGTACTCAACTTGGTCTTGGCTTGTATTTATATCATGAAGATTAACTCTATGTTTGGATGGAAAAAAAATTAGGGAGGAAAGAATACTAGAAATCAAAACTCCTAAAAATAGTAAATTTTTACTTTTTTGGGAAATTTTTCTTCTTAGCATCCCCTTCCCCCTATTCTCTTCTCACTTTTTCCTCCCTTCAAACATAGGGTAAATGGCCAGACGATTTACTTTTGCAGAATTTGCTTGTTTGAAAGGTTAAAATATTAGGTTTGTTGCAAAAGTTATTAATTTGCCTAAAAGTAAGTAGAATGCAAGGGTCGTGCATCAAATACTCATCACCTGCATATGGTAAATAGGGGAATGTAAAAGCCACTTATCTGTTGTTGTAACACCCCAATTTTCGAAAGCATTTTTAAAGCGAAAAAATTAGAGTCGAGCATCGGAGCAATTTAAAATATTGAGTAACTGATAAATCTGTGGTACAACATTGTCTGTGGCGTATCTTAACAATATAGATGCATTTATTCGTAAATACAAAAAAAAAAAAAAAAAAACACACACACACACACACACACACTCTAGCGATGATAGTACGTCTCTAAACAGAGGCTCCATCTGAGTCCTCACGCGTTCTGCTTACTCTTGTCTCTTATCTTCAGTCCTCCAGACCCTGAAGCTATAGTAAGAGCTGAGGTCCAATGCCCATCGGACTTCAGGTAACGGTTAACCTCTTGCTTATGTAAACAATATATGTATGACAGATATTCATGATATTACAGCATTAATCAATACAAAAGCCCATAACAAATGTATGATTCGTCACAATAACGATACACGGCCCACGCACATGTACGTTATTTTAGTCTCGCACCACCTCATGCCACGATTGGCCCTCGTGTCCTCGCTAGGAAAACTCACGGCATTAACAAGACTATAACCCGTGTAAAGCTGAATGTATAAGCAATGATCTAAGACACCGTCTTAGTTTATGAATACATCGATCATATATAAACCTACTATAAGCATCAGAGTTAGTGTTACAGTACGTCGTAAACGTACCTGAGTCGGTGATGACGGTACGTTTGTCGGTTGGTATGTGTTCAAGGATAGCCTATAATAGTAATATAGTTTTATTAATCCATAAATAATATCATAAAATATATTTTGACCACTAATGACCTTTTTACCCTTGGTGGGTTTATTTTTCAATTTATTTCCCCAAAATTTCGTAAAAGACGCTGGTTTCAGCATTTAGGACAGATTTTTGCCTAACTTTGAAAAATCATAATTAATTCTAGAAAAATAGAAACGAGGATCCGTAAAATTCCCCGGACTCCTTAGGATGTCTATTTTTGATAAAAAATACTAAGGTTTTCCCAGAAATTAATAAAAATTCCCAGTTTTCGTTTTTCAAAGCTCTGCCCAGAATTTCCCCAGAAAACGTAGCCCAACTTTGAGAATTTTTATCTCCTAGCAAAAAACGCAAAATGACAAGCTATAGGTATATTTGGAAATCTCTATATGTCTACTTTATTCATCAAAAATTTCAGAATTAATTAACCTCATCTTCAACATAAAATTATGGCGTTTTTACTACTAACTCCAGAAATCGCCTAACCGAAAAATTTCACGTAACTTCGTTACTTTAAGGTTTCTCTTTCAAAAATTTTGCTCTATCACTTTATTCATCATTTTTTAGAAATAAATCTAATTCTAACCATAAAAACATGAAAATAAAATTACTCTAGCATTTTTAAGATCAAAGCTACTTCTATCTATGAATTTAAGAACTAAAACTTAAAGAACTTACTTACAAATGCTTCAACTCCTTCAAGAAGCTCTCAACTCTCTTCCACTCCTCTCTATATTCAGATTGCTACTTGATTTTGGTGTGAAGAATGAATCAACCCAATGCCCCTATTTATAGGAAAATGGTATGGCACTTATGTAATTATTCCTAACCTAATTCATCTTGAGTTCCAACCCTTGGATCTTGGTTACTCTGTGAAGCTAAATCCTCACCTCTTAACACTCAAAACCGTGCCCCCACCCCCTCTCGCTTTCCCTCATCTTTTTTTCACCTTATTCAACAAGTTTTCCAACTTGTTTCACAAGTTGTCCAACTTCCTCTCCAAGTTGTTGACCCTTGTTCACTAAGTTTGGCTTTCTAGAATCTTTAGCTCTTCTTTTCAATTCTACTTCTTCCCTAAGTTAGCTACAAAACCGTCGCCCTCCCTTATTTTCTTTTTATTTTGTTTTGTGTTTTACTTTTAACCTATTGATAATGTTTTAAGCTCATTTATTTAATTCACTTGTATCTTATTTTATAATGATTAATTAAGGCCCTTAATTTTAGATTAAATCTTGGCTCTTTATTTTTAATCCTAATTAGTATTCCTAATATAGTGTTCTAGATGTTATTAGGCTTAATTATAATAGTGTGCTTGACTATCAATTTAATTATGGTCTTTAGAAATTCATTTGATACTTATTTTGAATCCTTATTGGTCTTTAATATTTAATTAAGCCAAAATATTCTAATTGTTGATTTTAAACTGCCCAAAGATTAATTATGAATAAATACGTAATTAACTTAATTAATAAAAATTCAATTTCCTCACAATTGTTTTTAATATTCTTTAATTACATTAATCATTTTCATTCTCCTTTATAGCTTATTTTTTATGATACAAGAACTACATGTGAATACTTTAATATAATTAATGTAATTTTAATTGCCCAATAGTTGTTGGTAATTTTCTCTAATTGGTTTAGGTAGTTTCATGTCATTTTATTGTCTCTTATGATTAAATTAAGGCTATGCTTAATTATGACAATTTTATGATATTTTATGATCCCTACTTGAAATTAGAATATTTGATCTTTAGCTTATTTAATTTCAAAAAGAAATTACTTAAAATGATAATCAATATGCTTCTAAAGTTTGAGACCACATATTCACCTATTTTTATTAGGTATTATTTGTCAAAATATGACACTTATAATAAGTGAGAATTTTTAGGGTATTATAGTTGTTGCTTAAGCACATTGTTGTGCCCTCCTCCTCCTCTTCAAATTTTACGTGGCTTATGTCTGATATGGAAAGACAATGACTATTAGAGAACAAATGCAGCAAATGAAGTTCCTTCTGAAATCAGAGTTGGTTGGCACAATAAATTTGCAAACATTATTCATATCCAGTACTTTAGAAATTGCCATACTTTACAATCGAGGTGAGCATTCGTTTTTTCAGTTCAGTTTTCGGTAACAACCAAAATAACCAAAAAAAAAAAACTGAACAAAGTTAATTTTGAACACAAAACCGAAGCTGATTAACCAAATTAACTAAAATATTTTGATTTAGTTAATATCCAAATCCACTGAATTTTTTTATATTTATTATCTACAAATTAAAATATATATGAATAAATTTTATGGAAATATTACTTTGTATCCTCAAGATTAGATTTAGGGACGAAAATATATTAAATAGGTTTAAAACATTTATAGATTTAACTAATATAATTCAAAATACACGCCTATGTAATTATACAAATATGCACGTATCAAATAGTATCTATTAAATATAAATATGTTATACATATTTTGGTTTCTTTTTGGTTTAAACCGAATTATTTCTCTAATAACCATGGTTTGTGAAACCGGACTGAACCGGCCGGTTCAGACCGGGAACCGGCCAACCGGCCGTGAAAGCGGTCCGGTTTGGTGCAAAACGGATCGACCGGCCGGTGAAACCGGGTGACCGGACGGGTCACTGGGTTAGACCTTTTATTTAAAAAAAAAAATCTCCATTTTTTTTTATTTCTCCCTCAATTTTTTTTTCCTTTTTTCACTTTTGGATGTCATATGGATTCGTTTTTGGTTTTCCGAAGCTATTGTGGTTTTCTGTTTTTTCGGTTGGCTCTACTTAGTGGATCTCAAATGTAGGTTGTAAAGAAAATTGTTAAGAATATCTCGAATATGTCACAAGTATTGGAGTATATGATTATTTTGCCATTTGATCCAAAATATTGAAATGATATATAGTATGTCAAATTTAGGTTGGCATGATAATAAATTAATTATTTTCTAATTTTTTATACCTCACCGGCCTAGGCCGGGTTGACTCCGTCGACCCACTAACCCTTAACCGTCCCGACCAGGTTCAGTGACCGGTCCGGGTTTCAGAACCTTGCTATAATAACCGAATCCAACACTGAAAACCAAAATTTTCAAAAATAACAAGTGAATCTATAACTGAAAACCAAATTGGGTTCAGTTTGGTTTGGTTTTCAATTTTGGTTCTAATTTGCTCCCTAATTTACGGATATTTATTGTCATATTTGATTTTTTTAATTGTTAAGCATATTGGCTTCATTGGTACTCAGTTTTATACTTGACATCTTTAGTTTGCAAATATAAGTAATGAAAATTTTGAAGTTAAACAACAAAAAGCATAAAGTAATAAGGTTATAGAATTGGTTTAGGAGGTTATTTTTAATAATTATCAAGTATGTTTCAATTAATTAATGGTTAAAATGTAAGAACATCAAATAATATGGTATTAGTTTGGATCAGTTTGGTGTTTTGGAGCAGTGCAACTTGGTTCATATCCTCCATGGAGCCCCCCTTTTTTTATTCCTCAGTTAATAAAGTGATGCAAGTTGCTAGGAGATGATATTTATGGTTAAATAACTCTAAATTATTATTTATTGGATTTTTATTTAACAAATAAAGAAAACAAAGAAAATAGATATTTGCGTTATCATGCACTAAAAGCCCGTTTGGTTCCACTACATTACAGGTGTGCAATGGTAATTTTCATCTCATTACCATTGATTCCCCGTTTGGTTGGAGCAAGGAGAAGGGAAGAGAAAGAGGAATTTGACTGAGGGTAACATAATATTTTCATGTTTATTTTTATTCATTTTGATAAAAAAAAAAAATCATTACTAACCTTCTTAATATCATGATAATAAAGATTGCATTACAAAGTAAACCTATAATTGAACCAAGCAATCTCTAAGGATAAATATCAACGTCAAACAATCATTCAAGTCTTAATTAGTTATCTTGATTAATAATTTTTCCTAGAATTCTAGCAAACAATTACTTTTCAAGAAATTATAAAAATATAGTAATATAACAACTACAAAGCAACAAAAGTACTGAATAGATAATGTATATAATGTATCAAACAAACCACAAATGTCATAATATATGTAGTCAAGCAACCTAGTTTCTATCCTATTTTAATTTATGGTGTGCCTTCATCAGCTTCAGTGTTTGAATTGTTGACAGCCATAAAGATATTTTGCTCAAGTGCTTCCAGCCTAGTTAAGATAATTTCATTATGTTACATAAGATTTCAATTCTCTTGTCTAACCTTTGTGACAACATTTTCAATACTTAGGTTGGAACATTGTGTTGATGGAAGGAGGAGAAGACCTATGAGAATAAGGTGTGCTTTCAATATCTTGGCTATAGAGTACCATTTTTTTGTTTAAGTGTATGTTAGGTTCTTAGTCTAACAAGTTCAGATTTGGTTTTGGCTTCTGTTTTGGTTTCTATTTTTGGTTGGTAATTTGGATTAGTTTTTGGTTTCTGTACAGTTTTGTATGATGACTGTAATTGGTTTTTGTAATGTGCAGTACTTTGGTTTCTGTAATGGAGCTATAATTAGTTTATGTAAGACATATGTATGTAACATGCATATAGTGGCTTATTGAATATGAACCCCAATTTTTTTTATATAAAAAAAGTGGTCCACAATACTTCACCGTTATTAGCTAATTAATAACTGCTATATATTGACATATATATGATGGTTTTTTTTTTTAACAATCGTTAAATATATACATATATTTTAAAGTTAATTACCAACAACCATTAAATATACAGCTTACTAATGATTGAAACTGGTGTCAAATACTTAATCGTTCATCATATGAACAGTAATGTATTTAGTACTACCTCTGGTCTTAATTATAAGACCTAATTGACTTTTTTTGGAGAAATTAAGGAAGCTAAAGAAGATACTTAATTATTTCATATGTTGTGTATCCTTAGATTATATATTAGTTTATTAGTCAAACTAATTAGTTTGAAGAAAAAAAGTCTTAAAGTAATTTAAAGCTTTCTTAATCTCTCCATCAAATATAATTGGTCATATAGTAATATATTTCATGGTTTTTAGTGAATAACCGTTGGATATAGTTTGCCACATATAACAGTCATTAACTAAAAACCGTCAAATATACAATCATATAAGTAACAATTGCCTTTAAACAACTGTGAAATACATATATTTAGCACTCGAAAACCGTTAAATATAGGTTAAAAAAAACGTTAAATATAGACAAATTTATAATAGTAGTAGTGATCGCATACAATCCTTTATCAATAATTGAAAAGAAAAAAAAAATCAAAAGATATTATTATGTGATCCCTTAAGATAATACAGAATTTAATGCTTATAACTATAGGGATGACAAGCTGCTAAAATGCTTTTACAAAATGATAAATATCACAGATGCAAATTGTACCCCACAATTTTGTCATATGTCAAAAGTTACTTTTTGAGATACCTTACGGAAGCATGCAATTTCAGTTATGCTGGTGGTTTGCTTAGACAAGGAATGAAGCAGATTATAATTCATTTGGAATCTTCAGACATTCAAGCATTAGAAAAGACAGGAGAAAATATTGCTATTGCCAAGGTAATATACATTTTAGACCTTCATTTAATTATATCCACATTAATGTAGTTTGCATGTTGAGTATTATGTATTTTCTGCAATCATTCTATACTCAGTGGTTCTTTTAAGCTGAACATGTGTTAAATTGCTAGAAAAATGACTCATATGTTACATGGATTATTCCTTTCCAGTTTTGTCAATACAACAACTTGACAAAAAGTGGTTCTCTTTATTAATATTGTTTTAGATTATGCAAGTAAAATAGGAAGACCATGCATGACTGTGTACCTTTAGTTAGATGCTGTCAATTATGCTTCACGTGCATTCTGCAATTCTATGCCGCTCTCTTCCTTTTCTTTTTTCCCAATTTAAATTTGTCCCTTTTTTTTAGGAGTTAAGATCAAGATCTACTCTTTAAATATGTCATATATATTAAGGACAAGATGGAGTACTAGAATAAATTTAAGAATTTAAAAGATCATCTAGTGTAAAAATTTGAAATATATATATATTGGACTTTGGTTTAAAGAAGTAATTTTTCGTTAGGGGACAAATGGAGTACTTTTTTTTTTTGTTATTTTAAATTTTTAAAAATGACAAATAACTTCAATTTTTGTTATTAAAAAAAAAACCTTTTTATTTTTTTAAATACTCCCTCCAGCCTTTATTATAAAACCTATTTGTCTTTGTTAAAGAGATTAAGAAAGCTAAATATATTATTTAAAGATAATATATGTTTAGTATCATTAGATTATATGTAATTTTTTTCCAGACATTAGATTAGACACATGCCCACATATCAGTTTATAAGTTAAACAAATTATTTTAAAAAAAATTGATAAATATAAATATTTTAAAGTAATTTATTTAACTTCCTTAATCTCCAAAAAAAACTAACTAATTCCCTGTAAAGAAACAATTAAATAATTATAAACATTAGTCTACCATATCATTTTCAGTGGAAGATTATAAACAAAACAAGTCAACATACTCAATTTTTTTACGCAATGTGTATTATAATTAAATAAATATAAACATTATAATTAATTAAAGCAATCTAATTAGGGTTATAGAATATTTTTATGCATCACCAATATACATTAGTCTACCATATCATTTTCAGTGGAAGATTATAAACGAAACAAGTCAACATACTCTTTTTTTGTTTAATTACATTACTATTTATCTCTTAAAATATATGAATATAATGATGAACCTCCACTTTGAGGAGGGATAATGCAACAATCTGGATGTATATATATTTTCATTTTCGCTTTCATTCACAATTATATTTCCCCGTTCTCATTTTATCAATTTTCAAATAAGCAAACACATTAACCAAAAGTGATTATTCATGAACTATATATGTACCAAAAAAAGTAATTATATACATGAAATGAAATTTTGAATGTGTTGGAGAAATCTGAAAGTGATGTAAAACGAAATTCATTGACCCAAAAATGCAGAATCAATTCATGAGATTAAAAAGGACTAAAACTATTTAATGTGGGCATGAATCAGTCAAAATTATATTCGAATCACGAAATACATCGATGGTTAAACTAAAAAAGTTTTTTTTTTTTTTTTTGTAACACAATTTTACATCTAATTTCATTTTCTGGTATGGCCTAATATCAGTGACTGAATTGGACATGTTATTAGAAGCTTAGTTCCGTGATTGAAAGATTGACTGAATTGGACTGTCATTAGAAGCTTACTTCCGTGATTGAAAAAACTAGCAGCCACATAACTGGAAGAAAAATTATAGGTAAAGGATTCTCCAGTCATTGGAGATAAGTTATCTAGTGATCCTCAAAACTACATCGTTTTGGATTAATAAAGTGTGTTTATGTAATTTTTGCACCCTTCATTAATTCACCTAAAATTACAAACACATCATTTATTAATTCAAAACGACGTATTTTTTTAGAGGCCATTTGAAATAACTTATCTCCAAAGGATTTGGAGAAATATTTTTCCCAAAATTATTATAACCAAGAATTATTTTTTTCAATAAATGACATATAAATTATAGGCTAAGACTAAGAGTATAAAGGATTTTTACCTCTCCAAATAAGTACAATTTTCGAGATCTGAACTTATATTATTCTCAAGAACAAAATCACTTGCCACTTTAACCAATAGTTTACTGAATATGTATAAAAAATTTTGAATTTCAAATTTATATCAATCAAATTAAAAAAGAAGAAGAAGAAGCTTCATTTAAAAACAAAAAGAACTTTAATAAAAAAAAATAAAAAGAAGAAGAATTTTCAAGAAAACAAATTCTAAGAAGGTGGCTGAAACCGCGTTCTTCCGTATTAACCTAGACCGGCACCTGCATTACAGTTTCTTCCAGACCTGGGCAAATTCATTACTACTAATTCAGTTTTCCTTCGTATTGTTTTCTTATTCAAAGTCACATTTTCTCTGCTAGCGATCTCTGTTTCATCATCATCCATCATTTGTCGTTTACAATGTTTGATCACAAGATTCTAATACGTGCCAAACTTAACTTTGATAAATAAATAAAAATCTAAGAAGGTGGCTGAAACCGCCTAGACCGGCACCTGCATCATAGTTTCTTCCAAACTTGGGAAAATTCATTACTATTAATTCAGTCTTCCTTCATATTATTTTCTCTTCAAAGTTACATTTTCTCTGCTAGCGATCTCTGTTTCATCATCATCCATCATTTGTTGTTTACAATGTTTGATCAAAAGATTCTTTTACGTGCCAAAGTCTGTATCATGTTCTTCTTCATCACTTTCTCTGCAATTATTTTCCTCCTCTTTGAACACAGAACAATCCTCCATCGTTCCTTAAATTCTAAAGCCCCTGAGAAGTTTCAGTTTCAAATGCAAAAACCCGGAATTCAAAAGGTAATACAGGCAAATCTTTCTCACATACCCGTTGAAGAAGAAGAAGAAGTTGACAGAGGAAACCAGAAGCCTCTAGTTCCTCCGTTGAATGTCACAGAAAAGGAAAGAATCGCTTGGTTCCAGAAAAGTTTTCACGAGTTCAAGATTTTTGAGTCAACCAATTTAAGCCGTCAGTTTCATGCTAGAGTTTTAAGATTCTTCAGCCATGGATGTGAAGCTCAATTCTTCATGACTTGGATTTCCCCTGTTACCCTGTTCAGAAACAGAGAACTATTGACTCTAGAATCTCTATTCAAGGCTCATCCTCAGGGATGCTTAGTAATCCTATCAAGAACTTTAGATTCCAAAAAGGGGTATCACATTCTCAAGCCTCTGATTGATCGTGGCTTCAAAGTTGAGGCTATTACACCAGATCTGCCATTTTTGTTTCAGAGCACCCCAGCAGAATCATGGCTTCATGATCTGATACAGGGGAAGACGGACCCAGGTGAGATTCCTCTGCCTCAGAATCTATCAAACTTAATAAGACTTTTGGTTCTATACAAATTCGGAGGCATTTATCTAGACACAGATTTCATAATCCTTAAACCCTTCAAAGGATTGAGGAATTGCATTGGAGCACAAAGTTGGGACTCTGTTTCTAAACACTGGACTATATTGAACACCGCAGTTCTTGTGTTTGATAAGAATCACCCACTTTTGTTACGATTTATACAAGAATTTGCATTGAATTTTAATGGTAGCAAGTGGGGGTATAACGGTCCATATTTAGTGACAAGAGTGGTTAAGAGAGTGAAAGAAGAAGATGGTTTAAACTTGACTGTGTTACCTCCAATGGCGTTTTATCCTGTGGATTGGACCAGAATAGGTGCGTGGTTTGAGAAGCCAAAGAACAGAGATGAATCAAGATCGGTCGAAGCTACATTGATTCAGCTTAGAGGACAGAGTTATGGGGTTCATCTATGGAATAAATGTAGTGGCAAATTGGCAGTTCAACAAGGAAGTGTCATCGCAAAACTTATATCACAGCATTGTTTATTATGCAATAATGTGTAATAGTTCTTAGCTTCATTTTTTTTTCACCCAAAAATGAAAAGATTTTATAACAGAGAAGAAAAATATTGCCTTACTTGTTTATAGCTGGTGCAACAATTATTAGTGGCATGTACGAACCTTCAATCATATAAAACATTTCTATAATTTTGTTTTCCTATTATATACTTGGTTTCATTCTGATATGGACTTATGTAATGGGCCCGATAGAATATAGGCCCAGTAAGGACACTTTATGACAAGATCATCCTCAATCAGGTAAAATATCAATCATCCCATGATCATGCCTATAATCCTGGATAGTGCAGGTAGTAGAGCGAAAGTTATGCAGGTCGTGAGAGGCCACGATTGAGGAGGGAGGCGGAAGCACAGATGGAAGACTTAAACCCTAGGTGACCACTATAAGTAGGAGGGCATTCACCAAGTGCGGATGATCCATTCTCTATTCAATTACTTTACATTCAGTCACACTGTACATACACCCCACCCCTCTAGCGAAACGCCTCACTTGTGTAGCATAGTGATCTGAGGACGCTTTGTGATATCTCCTTCATAGTTATCACTGAGCGATCACCTTCTCATTGGAGTTTAACTTTAGACATCCTTTGAGGAGTATACCGATCCAATATCAACCAACCACTAGCTCTAGAGGTTAAACATACATGTTCTATACCATAACACATTCTATTTCTTCTTCCATTCTTTCTATTCCAATTAAAAATATTCCATTTGTACCATATATAACACGAGTCAAATTAGAAATGTTTCGAAAGTGAATTTAATAAGAATTTTCTTTCAAAAATCATAATCTTACAAATATACAAAAGGCCATCTATTTTTGAAGGATTCATGAACATATAAAGTTCAAGTTCACTTCTACGCGCTGTGTGGAAACTTTCAAGTTTAGAATCATTTCATTTTTTATTCCAATAAAAAAACAACTCACGCCTTCCATTTGTAAAACAAAGCTTAGAATCAAGGTCATTTCACGAAATCAGCACAATGGCATTAGAATAATGTACTCTTTCACGTTTTTCCTTATGCGATATATTAAAATTTAAAGGTTAAAAAACTTATGTATTATGAACACTAATGAAACCATTATTGAATTCAGTATGTACACTTCGACATTGTTATACTGTTAGTAGGAGCATTATGAACTCTAAAGACATGTCTGAAACAAATTTCACAAGGACGAAGCTTCTATTGAAGAATTTCAATGAATATTATACTTGACTGCTTTTGATGGGTTGGTTGATAGATTAATTCAATGAATAATAAGGTCAAGAGCATCAGATTCAATAACGTCACTCTAGTACTCTCTTTCTCGCTTTGAAGGTGTAAATCCCAATTTCTTTTGGATTCTTTTTTTCTTTTTTGTAGGAAAATTTTCTCATTCTTAGAGCTGTTTGATTCACTAGATATCAAAGGAGGGAAATGGAAAATCAAATTTTCCAGCCGGCGGCGGCCATTTGATTTGCCATTTTCTCGGGAAAAAAATATCCGGTGGCAGGCAATTTTTCATTAACCATGGGAAGATCTTTTCCATCCATTATTGGTGGGAACCAAATTTTCGAGGTGGTAAATTCTCAAATAACCTTTGTTTTTCTTCTTTAATGGTTGTACAACCTTCTTCTTATTCCATGTGACACGATTTGCTTGTTGTTGTTGCCGTCAACGGTGAACCCTTTCCCGCCATTGGAAGAAGTCGATGGTGACCACTTTGCCGCCATCGCATCCTCGTCCTACTCTTGTTGCTGCATATCTGTCAGAGGAGGTGGAAGAAGTTGACGTTAGAGATGGAGGAAGAAGAAGTCGATGGTGGTGATGGCGGAGAGAGAAGATGACAGTGGCGATGATGCTGGAAAACGATGGAGCAAGAGAATAGAAGAAGATGAGACTGTATGTGAATGAGGATAATCTGGACATTTCCATTTTTTTAATTCATCTATCTTTATTTTTAATTTATCATTTTCCTTTTACTTTCTTTGCATACAAAACATCTTTGTAGCAAAATATTTTCCATTCTATTATGTTCCATTCTTTTCCATTCCATTTCTTTCCACCCCTTTTTTTAAACAAAACAAGCTCTTATATGTTCCAGTTGCCATCCATCTGAAGGAAATGTTAACTTGAGTACAATGATTTAACTTGTGGATGCTTTTTATTAAATCTGCAAAGGAATTTTTTTGGTAGGCCTATTGTATTCACTGCCGGTAGTAATAACTAATCCCTTCATACTGCAAACTTCTCGAAAAGGCTGCTGAGCAAATTTGATTTGGGGAACCAGGTCCAAAGTGAATTGGGGCTCATTATTCATTAGAGTCATCTGCTATGGTTCATTTCAGTCCTTTCTGGTTTTTGTTTTAAGAAAAATTCCAGTCTCGGTCTCCAAATAATGAGGTCCAAGGAGAATTGCAATTGTTGCAGTTGCAGGCCTCCAAAAATTTAAGCAATCACGTTCTCATGTGCCTATAATTATAATCAATTATTCTACCCTTGTCCTTGGGTTCAACTAGCGAAAGGGTCAGACTTCCTCACCTAAAGGGAGGGAGTTCGATCCCTGCGTTGGTCAAAGCGCTGGGGGAAGCATCCTAGGGGTCTAAGAAGCAGTGGAAACGCTGGTAGAGGTGGAGGCATGTGTACTCTCTGGCCAGTATGCCCTGTAGACTGGGCTCCAAGCGCCATGCCCTTGGACTGTGGGTGAGCCCAACCCCTTTCCTAAAATTTTATTATTAAAAACTAATAATAATAATAATAATAATCAATTATTCTACCAAAAACCAATGAGGATTGGCATAGTTGGCTAAGGTATCGGCCTTCAACCCAAAAGGAGGAGGTTCGATATCCACGGGTCGATGTGAGGGCCTTATTGGTGGGCGATCTATAAGTACCTCTGTAAGCGCTCTTTGAGCCTGGAGGCATGCCCTGGCCCTGGTGGGGTACCGGTGTATACCCCATCTAAACTTTTCTGTAGCAAAAAAAAAAAAATTTATAATCAATTACAATTTTATAGGACATATTTGATTTTGGAAGAATTAAAAATGAAAAATTAAATCCTCCGTAAGGTTGCTTAAATTATATGGTTTGATATTTAACCGATTGGATCTATGCTCCAATAATAAAAAAAAAAAAAAAAATTAAAATTAAGTATATATATCATAGTCTAGTAATTCCTAAGAAGTTTTATGTTCGATTTTTGCATATGACAAATACTTATGTGGGATGTCTAAGGCCATGGTTGTGGGATGTCTAAGGCAGTAAGTCCCAAGGAGTGTGTGGCGATCGCCTCACAAAAGTGGCGAGTGTGTCCGCATGAAATACCGTCATATGTGAATCCGAACATAAGATTTCTTACGGGAATTCATGACTTATCACATTTAATTTCGTTATCACTTTTATATTTATGTTTAAGTGAAATGGTTAGGTTAATTCACGACTATGGGATTTCGCGATCGAGAAAAGGATAAGATTCATTCATAGTAATGTTCGGATGTTTAAGATGGTTGCACCTTGGCAGTGTCGATTCTTGAGCTATCTAGATTAATGTGAATTGAATGATCTTAGATTTTCAGATCAATAAGACCCATATTCACTATTAAAGGAGCATATGATCTAAAGACCCTCTAGAATGACCAACTATATATTATGATTGGTAAATTACGATAAATATTTAATCAACATACCACTACTTCATCCAATGGTGAAGATATCGGTTGAAGGGAGACTTAAATTATTTGGTTAAGTTTCTTTAAATTTTACCTTTATTTCCTAGCAATTTCATTATCCGTTTTATTTTATAAATTTTATTATGGCTTTTCTTTTCCGTTCTCCCCATAAACGTTCTTCTTCTACCCTCTTCTTCTTCTTCTTCTTCGACATCCCCCGCTCCAAACTCTTTCATAAATACTTTTACAAATTCGAAGATCAAACGTCCTCAACCCATAACATTTTCAATGAAGAAATACAATTTAACAACATAAACCAACATGTTGATAATTGGACTCTTCCTAAAATTGATCCAAAAACTCTTTTCCATAAAAATAAGGAATGGTTTTTCGATCGATTACATAATCAAGACTGTTGAAGAATCTGCCCCTATCCATCTCGAGAAAGAAGTTTTTCATCTTCTTTCCACCAAATCCATTGAAAAACATAAACAAAAGTACAATTTCTTGCACATTGGTTGTGTACGCATGATTGCACTTAAACCTCTTACTCGTAAAGGGTTAAATGTTTCGGTCTTGCTTGCTTACGAGATCAAAGACATAACATTTACGAAGATTCTCTTTTAGCAGCAACTGAATTTGGACTGCACAATGGTCCAGTCTATTTCAACTGTTTTCCAAATCAAACCATTGATCTTAACGATAAACATGCTTATGAGGCTTTAGATCTTAATCTTAAGTTCTTTGGCTTCAACATGAAACCGGGATCTATACCTGTTACCCTAATTTATAGGATACGGTATAAGGTCTCAAAATCTTCTTCCTCCTACCTCTTTCAAAATCCTCGAAGACAATGGTCAAACTATTGTTTTCCTCATCGATCATACAAACACCAACATCATGGTTCCAAGGGTGATCCATTGGAAAGATGTTAATCTTCCGGACACATGGGTCATGGATAAAGTGTTAAGGCTATACCCAAACCCGTCCCACAAATCACAAGAATTACACAAACACCCTACCGGAGGCTGTCCTTCTTTCTTTTGACAGATCTAGTAGAACAAATTCTTCTTACGGATCTACTTCTTCAAGATATGAAAGTTGTAGATCTCCAAACTCTTCTAGAAGGTTATTTGAATATCCTGCTTCTCCCCCCCTGCAGTTATTCATTTACCTCCTCCTCCTCCTCCTCCTTCACAACCTATAACACCTCCTCAACCAATTGCACCTCCTAGGCGGGATGAGGATAAGCCTAATGATGAGATGCAAGGAATAGATAATTGGTACAATTCCTCATGCAAACTATCAAAGAGAGGATGACCAAAATTCAGAAATACCCGCAAATTATTCCGAATTAGGTGAACCTCAATCAATTGGAGTTCTTTTACAAGAATTTCAAATTGATAAAAAACGTTTGCAAAAAGGAATTCTATTCGAGAACATAATACTTTGAAAAGAAACTGGTTTTAGAAAACTTCAAAGGAAAAGCTGCGACGGACGAGATCCAAGAAGAATTCTACAGTTTCTTACAAAGCAAGAAATAAATATTTTATTTTTTGACTGGTTTGAGGAATACACTCTCCAACAAAAAATAGAATATCCATTTTACAAATCTATTAATATGATCAAAAAGGATTGGAAGCTTTGTGACAATCAAACAATTTCTTCTCAACTTCCACCTATTAGATCATTCCAACTTGACATCAATGACAAGAAAGGAAATCCACATTATTGCTCTCCTTTCAAAGCAAAAACACCTTCGATGATAATCCTTCGCTTTCGGGATATTGTCAATATTATAGAACAAAATAA
Source organism: Acacia melanoxylon (assembly GCA_019022615.1). NCBI lineage: Eukaryota > Viridiplantae > Streptophyta > Magnoliopsida > Fabales > Fabaceae > Acacia > Acacia melanoxylon. The sequence goes on from JAFJYJ010000090.1 coordinate 647,464, forward strand.
TTATACAAATCAGTATCTTCAAGTTCTTGGAGGTCATATCATAAATGCATCTTCTTCTTCTTCCTCACAAACAACTTCTGTTTCTCAACCAAATCCAGAAAAACAAAAAAGAAACAACCTTTATTCAAACCATTTCAGTTTGATCCTAAGGTTAAAACTGATCTTCAAACAAAAACAAATGCTAGTATTATTCAAAGTATATTGACCAACAATTACAACAGTTAAGAAATAAGGATGATCTTTCAACACCAACAATGATTTAAGAAGAAAGATTATTCCAAACCCCCCTTCTACTCCTCAAAAATCAACTCATGATTCATCATCCTGTTAATACAAAGAATGATCATGAATTTAAAAATCCCAAAAAAATTATAATCAATTAAAATCTATTTTTCAAATAAACCATCAACGATGGCAAAAACCTTCTTGGAAAAATCCCTCTTTTCAAAGTTCTTCAAAGTTATACTATCCTAGGGCCAGTCCTTTGGATATTCTAACTGAGGAACGCCATAATCAAACTTTTAAGTCTTTTAACTCAAATGACATCTATGAATGGAATATAGATGGTCATAGTGAGACTAATATTCTCCAAATTCTTCAGAGATGACAATGGTAAGCTCGCTTACTATGTTTCAAAGAATTACACGAGATCGTGATATTACGATCTTTTAATTTCCGGATTTTACGGGCGGTTAAAAGGTTGGTGGGATTTTATCTGATCGATTCGAGAAACAACAAATTTTTTCATCGTTAAACCGAGTACGATGGAACTCCGATAACTCACAATGGAGAACCAATTCCAGATTCCGTTAATACTCTTATTTTTCAATAGTTAAACACTTTATTGGCGATCCAGAGATTTGGAAAGATCGCTCTTCTGAACTTTTATCAAACATCAAATGTCGAACATTATCCGAATTTAGATGGTATAAAGATACCTTCATGACTCGGGTATTCACAAGAGATGATGCCAACCAAGGTTTTTGGAAAGAAAAATTTCTATTTGGATTACCAATTTCTTTTGGTGATAAAGTTAGAGATAAACTTAGAACCTTGTATAATGGCACTATCCCTTATGATATATTGACATATGGTGAATTAATTTCCCATGTTCAAAAAACTGCTTTAAAAATCTGTCAAGATGATGGAATCAAACATCAACTTGCCAAAGAAAAGAGTATAAATAGAAAAGAATTAGGTACTTTTTGTGAACAATTTGGTCTTCCTTCTTGTTCTAAACCAAGGCCAAAGACTCACAAATCTTCTCATTTTCAAAAAACTTTTAAACCTTATAAATCATCTTCTTTTTCAAAACGTCCTTATTTTAAGGATAATTCTCAGTCTTTTCATAAAAAACCAAGAAAAGGCTTTCGTCCAAATTTTAAATCAAAATCCAAACCTAATAAATCTTTCAAAAAACCTTTGAAAGATCAGTCTTGTTATAAATGTGGTAAAATTGGTCATTATGCTAAATACTGCGAATCTCCAACAAAATAAACAACATTGACCAACTCGAAGAATCTCTTCGAAACCAAATAAACAATCTTCTTCTTGATACTTCCTCGATTCCGAAGAAGAAACCAGCTCAAATTCTCGAGGATATTAATCAAGTACAAGATGATGAATATTATTCATCCTCGACTCGATAATATTGCTCAAATAAATATGATCACCAGGGAGCAAGACCTACTCCTTGATGTCATCAACAAACTTCCAGATTGTGATAAAGGTGAGTATTTTTCAAAATTGAAAGATATTTTATCACAATCCTCCCAACCCTCTTCTTCTACTCCTTCCAAAATAAATATTCCACAGAACCATTATGATCTTACCAAAACCATGGAAAGATTTAAACGTTCAGTAAAACTCCGTTACTATAAATGATCTTAAAATGAGATTAATACACTCAAATCAAGTTCAACAACTTCAATCCTCTCACAAAATTCATGAGGATGCCATACTTCAAATCCATCAAATCTTATCTTCTTCTCAAAATCCTTCACGATGAGAATAATGATCAGGTTTCAAACAATGAAAATCAAGATGAAAATCCTCTTGAGAATCCAATTTTAGAAACACCCTTTCTAAATGAGGTATCTCAATGTTTTGTACAAAAATTTTATATAAACGTCAAGATTATAATCGGTGATTATGTTCTTGATCAACCAGCTTTATTTGACACGGGATCCATGGTCAATTGTATTTTAGAAGGCCTGGTTCCTACAAAATATTTTGAAAAAACAACTCAACGATTTGTAGGTGTTTCAAAGATCTTACCGTCCCGTTCGGTATAAAGTGTCAAAAGCAATTGTCCGAATGGAAATTGGAAGGTAAAAACCCCTTTTATTCTTATGAAAACTATGGCATCTAATATTATCCTTGGAGCACCATTTGCTACAATGATAACGCCATACAAAACTCTTTTCGAGGGGATTACAACCAAACATTTAGGTTTTGGACAAAAGATATTTTTCCTTTTTCGAAAAACCAAGAGTTAGAGAATTGAATCTTGTTTTCATGAAACAAAATCAGATCAATTTTCTTAAAGAAGAAGTCTCCTTTAAACGCATTGAACACCAACTTCAACAACCTTTTATCCGAAACAAATCCATTCTTGTCTGGATAAAATCCACCAAACCGTTTGTGCGGATTTACCTAATGCTTTTCGGAATCGAAAGCAACACATGGTAGATCTTCCTTACGAACCAAACTTTTTCGAAAAACATATTCCCACAAAAGCCCGCTATTCAAATGAATCAAGAAATTCTTGAAACTTGCAAGAAAGAAATTCAAGATCTTCTTGACAAACGTTTGATACGCAAAAGCCAAAGCCCTTGGTCTTGTGCGGCTTTTTACGTTAACAAAAATGCGAGATTGAACGAGGAACACCTCGCTTAGTCATAAATTATAAACCACTTAATGAAGCTTTGCAATGGATTAGATATCCAATTCCAAATAAATCGACTTACTAAAACATTTACATTACGCAAAAATCTTTTCTAAATTTGACATGAAATCTGGATTTTGGCGATACAAATTTCGAAAAAGATAGGTATAAAGCGCTTTTCTTGTCCCATTTGGTCAAGTATGAGTGGAATGTTATGCCTTTTGGTTTAAAAAATGCCCTTCGAATTTCAAAAGATTATGAATGACATTTTCATGCACCAAAGTCAATATATCATTGTATATATTGATGATGTTCTGGTCTTTTCAAATTCAATAGAAGATCATTTTAAACATGTCAATAAATTTATTAAAGCTGAGAAATAAATGGTTTAGTTGTTTCAAAACCAAAAATCAGTTTATTTCAAACAAAAGTCCGATTTCTTGGACATTGGATTAATCAAGGAACTATCACGCCAATTGAAAGAGCAATTCAATTTGCGGATAAATTTCCCGATCAGATCCTTGATAAAAATCAATTGCAGAGATTTCGGGTTGTTTAAATTATGTGGTCGAGTTCATTCCTCAACTTAGCAATTTTCTTAAACCACTCCATGAACGTCTTAAGAACAATCCATCTCCTTGGACGGATGTTCATACAAAGATTGTTCAACAAATCAAAAAACAAAGTTAAAGAACTTCCATGCCTTAACCTTCCTCTTCCTATGGCCTTTAAGATTGTCCAGACGGATGCTTCGAATTAGGCTATGGAGGAATTCTTAAACAACGTGTAGGAGATAAAGAGCAAATTATCTCTTTTACATCCAAACACCGGAATCCCGTCTAAAAAAACTATTCTACGATCAAAAAAGAAATTTTGGCCGTTGTTTTATGTGTTTCAAAATTTCAAGCGATACGTTAAATCAAATGTTTTTAATTCGCATTGATTGTAAATCGCAAAAGATGTTTTACAAAAAGATGTTAAAAACCTTGCATCAAAACAAATTTTTGCCCGATGGCAAGCAATTTTGAGTGTTTTTGATTTTGATATTGAATTTATCAAAGGCACTACAAATTCCCTCCCGCATTTCCTTACCCGAGAATTCCTTCAAGGAAGTTCTAAGATGAGTGAAACCTAACCATAAATTTTTCTCTTCCTTTAGCCTATGACGAGAAAAAAGAAACCAAAGTGATGATCAAAAGAATAAATCATCCTCTCCCATGATGAGGATGATAAACAAAGCATTTTCCAAGATGCTCAAGGCCCTTCGCGATTTGGCCAAAATTATAAAACAACCGCTTAACAACAAAGCTTCTCGGGAAGATCTTCATCAATGAGTCAACCCATCCCGCAAACACGGGGAATGCGTCGAGACTCGTTCACAAACAAGATCCGGGTCATCTACCCCAAAACCGAGTCATCTACTCCAATAAACCGGTCTCAATCCAGGGACTAATTTAAAAAATCTTTAAAGCCCGAACCAAAAACCATTGATTCCTACGTCAAAAAACTTCCTTCTCAAAATTGGAATGAAGTATTGACCAAAAAGGATCCAAAAATCCAGGCTTTAGAATATGATAAATTGGCTTTATCTTTAATTGCCTCTTCTTCCCGAGGCAATTACAAAAGGAGAATATGATTCAGCAAATAAAGAATTTGCTCTCCAACTAGCCTGGAAAAAACCACCTCGGGTATCACGCCCATTAGCAGTTCTTCCAACCGTTAATACTATAGATACTCCATACATCGAAAAACAAAATGTTGTATTGGATATCTTACAGATTGAACCGAGTTTTTCTTTGAAACTCCAAACCAAGTAGCATTAAATGTTTTCCCTTCGGATTTCATTTTGTGCCTACTAGTTTACAAAAAACACAAGAGTTTTATGAGTTAATTTTAGTTGATTCTGGATCCATAAAGTTGACGAGACACATCTCTAAACCTAAGGATCAAGAACAACAATTTATAACTCATTCAACTTTACAAATTTTAAAAGTTCTTACGCCTACAAACTGGGGTAAGAATCTCAATAAATGGAAACCTTTTTCTAAAAGAGTTTTCGATCCGGAAGGATATACATACGGGATTATTGTCTTCGCCTGGTATAATGTCTTTTGGGATCAAAATAAAATTTTCAAACATACTTGGTTTATTTATTTCAAAAATAAAAAGTATATCTTTCCCAATGGTTTTTGAAATGGTGGCGAATTTTTGGACCAATATCTCGAAATTCTCCCTACGCCTTCAAAAGGCATTGATTCTTTTTCAACATAAATTCCGAATAATGGAGATCCTTTTCCCATAGATCTTCATTATTTTTCAAAACTGTCTCGTATCTTGGATTTTTTCCTGGCAATACAGATTTTCTCATATAAACAAAACGTACCAAATTTACCAATTTTACAAAGACAAATCTTTGTTCGTTGGGAAATTATAAAACGACTTTAACCGATCGCAAAGCGGTTGATAAATGGTTCGAAGAAAACCCAAAGTATCTTTGTGCCAGCAGCGTATTCTTGAATCAAAAGAATCTTTCAAAGCATACCCTTCCGCAAAAGATAAACAAGATTGTATCCAAGAACTTACTCTTCTCCTCAAACAACTCCAAGAAGATAAAGTCTGGACCATCAACACTCTGTCTGAATCCAATGATGATGAAGACGAAGATGAATTCATCAATTTGGAAGAAGACCGAACTTTTGCAACTTTTGACGGAGACAATAAACACATTCGTTTCCATGTATAAAGTTGTAGAATTATAAATCTCTTTGTATTATGATAATTTATTGTAATACGTAGAGTATTTGTCAGAAGTTAATTACAAAGATTTTGTAGTTGATTACGCCACCAACCGAAGGCAGAAGAAACGCGGTTCAGTTACCATTAACCGGAACTGTGATAAACAATGACTTAACCGATCTATATAAGCGAGACATTCGGTCTGTTTCGGCGGAGTTCAAAACCACTACTCTCCTCTCTCTCTAGCTTCTTCTCTGCGCTTTCTCTACAACCTTTCCCCTCTCTTCTCTTTAAGCTTTCTTCTCGCTTCTTCCTTCCATGTAAGTGTTTACATGTTAATAAACGCTCTGTTTCTTTATGTCTTCTTGCATCTGCATCCTTTACTCTTCTTTTCGTTTATGAACTAGATCGGCGTAGTTTACTACCGATCTTTTCTTTTATTTCTTTCTCTTTAAAGACGTTTACTCTTTCGTTTTATATTCTAAACTTTAATTATGCTTTCTCTACTTCTCTCTGTCTCTCCCCCTCGTCTATCTCGATCCTTAGGGGTCTCTTAATTAATTTTACCCATTTTCCTAAAATATCCTTATATCATTTTATATAATTTGACAAAAACTACCGCAGGCTTATTTTCTATGCAATCCCTTAACGCACAATCGTCGTAGCCTGTAAGTAGGGAGCGCATATAAAACGAGCACTATTAAATTTTCTTAAAAAATAAAACAAAAAGTGAATAGAAGTATGAACATATTTTAAGGTGAAATTCAGGTCACAGAAAAAAAAAAGTAAAAATAGGTGGATATGGATTATTATTAGACGGTGGGGATGTGGTGGGAAGTGTGGCGCCGAACATATGACATGTGTATCTGAAAATTTGTCATCAATAAGCAACGGTGGAAGATGTCCCAGAAAAATGAACCTGCGGTAGTTTTGGTCATAATTAAGGATAAGGGTATTTTAGGAAGAAAGAGAAGAAAAGAGATAAAAATTCAAACGAATGTTGTCATAATTGTGATAGGAAGGGAGTAAGTGATAAGGGAACAAACCACGTGCCTCTAGGCTGCACCTAAATGGATAAGAATATCACTTCCTCCAATCCTTGATATTATAGCTAGTTAATTAATTTATATTAAATATAAAATTGAAATAAATTGATTAGCTTTAACAAATACGATCTGAACTCTCTAAAATAGCATTGTGTAATATTATAGTTTAGGTATTAGTTTAGGAAAAAAAAACCATAAATATAGGAGATGAAATGCGTTGAAATATTATATTTTGAACAAAATACAACTTTGATATTAGAAAAAGGAAGTAGTATGTAAGGTTGTCAAACTCGCAAGTTTAAATAAACTCGTGATAACGATGTTAATTCGTATCGTTAACTCGAAACGTAAACTTCTAAAAGTTTACTTTCACTATTAAATAAGTATTAATAGTGTATAATAAATAATTAAAACATAAAAAATGATAACAATTTGATTTAAATATATTTTAAATCTAAATAATTGAAATTAAATCCATCAACATTTAAAATTTATCATATTTAACAAAGAAATTTCTATAAAACTTATATATAAGGGTCGTTAAATATGATCAAATCAAAAAACTTAACACGAATTTAAGTGTAAATTAACACGATTTGTAAGTTAGAAAAAAAACAGAACTCGGTGTATAAACTTGTAAGTTTAACCGAGTTCACACAGTGACTTGACTTGATTTTGTAAGTTAGAAACGTAAAAACGATAAACTCGGAGTGTCAACTCGTGAGTTTGAGAACAATAGTACGATATTTGAGATATATCATCATTATAAATTTATATTAGTCCTATGAATATATGGAGTCAATTAAATATCATAATAATGGTCAAAAAAAAATTGCGTGTAGAATATATATAGAGAGAAAGATAAATAGAGATATTTCTGTCCTCTCAGAGAAAGTCCAATCAATGCATCATCATGACGCCTTATAGTTACATTAATTTAATTTGCTTTTTTTTTAAAATTTAATCTAGTACTTGGTTTTTTTCCCTCTACATATGCTTTGATGACTATTTAAAAAGGAAAAAGAAAGAATATATATACAGAATCTGAATAAATTTTGGAATCTTCTTATAAAGTAGCTTTATCCGTATTATGGGGAGTTGGGGACCAATCATAAACAAACATATTTCCCTTTTACGTTGTTAAAAACCATGAACACTTGAAACAAAAATGGTTTTGCAATACACATTAATTTATTTTAAAAAATAATTGTTCATGCTTAATTTTAATTTGAATGCAACCCTAGATCATTGCCTTACCTAATGAGCCATTGGACCACTAAAACGAAACCACCTGTTCTTAAGCTGAACTTAGATTCTCACGTCCCTCCACTAAAAACTAAAACTTCCTTATAATAAAATATTTAAAAATAATAAATATGTATTTTTTTAACTATACCCTTAATAATGAATATGAAGAGGAGATAATAAATACAAAAATATATTTATTAATTCCTTCTTTCACTCCTCCCTCCGATCACGTGTATTCGGATCCGCTCTGCAATTTTCTCGTAGTCACATATATTTGGACCCACCCCTATAAAAAGTGGCTTTACCTTACCCCTTCTGATGGAAATTATTAAGTTGCATTCTCAGCCCCTAACAAACAAAAAGCTGTATTTGTTGTTGTGGTAACATCAAAAAGAAAGCCACCACACACCATAACTTGCCTTTGATCACTATCTCGTCGTTACCTTCACTCGCCGAGTGATGGAATCCCTCACGAGTTCCTGCTCTAAGCCCCTTTTTGATGGCCTTGCTTCCTCTTGTTCCTCAAGGCTTGTTTCCGCCTTTCATTTCTATGACAGGCTTGAATTTTCCTTCTGTAATGGTAAAGTCGGCAACTTTCGGTTCCTTCAAGCTGTTCAAAATAAGGGTATTTCTCCAGTTCATGCTGTGCCATACGAACCCCAGGTCTCTTTCTTTACCAGAATTTTCATTTTCTTAATGATGTGTTTTGCTTCTTTCTTTTGTTTTCGTCTCCTTTTACATAGTTTTGATTAATTTTCAATGGCGAGTTATGTTCTTTGGGTTTCTTTTTCTTCTTCGAATACCATGTTTGTGAGTTTCAATGAACACTTCTAGCTGCTTACTTCTTTCTTCTTTTCCTTTCTTTATTTTTTGCAATATGCGGCTGTCAGATTGAGCTTTCCCATCTTATATCCCCTTGTATATTCCTTATTTTATGAAATAAAAGATTCTGAAAATGACTGGAAAGACCAAAATTGTCGGTTTTTCCCCCTCAGTTCTCACTAAGCTGCTACTTATTTCAGATTTGTTTTCTTTCCTTGTGTGAGTATGTGTATGTAAGTTTTGTGGAATATCCTGTGAGATTCAATCTTGTCTTTGTATGACATGTATAAAATGTTGCAGGTGGACTTGGAAACTGAAGAGCCACGAGCACAAGAAACTGGTGGGTCCTAATTACCTTTTACAAGTTTTCTAATTCATATTCTATCATCCTAAAAAATTCTAAAGACAACATACGGATACGGATTGTGCAGAGGAAACAAAGTTTGTTCGGATCAAATTTCAGTTACAAAAAGATTGCATGTTTGGCGAACAGTTTCTTATAGTAGGTGATCATCCTATGATTGGTGCTTGGGATCCCTCGAATGCACTACCAATGACCTGGTCAGAAGGGCATCACTGGTTTGTTGAGACAGTGAGTAGAATCCTCCATTAATCTAACAGAAATATGAAGAATAAAATAATGTTTACTTTAATTTATGGTATAAAATAGATCTTCATGTGTCTAAACAGGATGTTCCTGCTGAGAAATCAATCCAGTACAAGTTTATTCTGAAATCAGTATCTGGAGATATTATTTGGCAGCCGGGGCCTGACCGAATTGTTAAGACTTGGGAAACTTTTAACAGAATAACTGTTTGTGAGGATTGGGAGAATGCCGAGCTTCAGAAAATAGTTGAGGAAGAACAACTTGATTACTTTAATGGGAAACCTATAATTGATTCTGAAATGTCAAATTTTTCTGAGAATTTTGATCTTCCTGAAGAAGAGATGGTATCTGATGCAACCGATGCGCTAGACTTTGAAGACAGCAAAACTCACTTGGAGGAGAAACCACTTGCTCAACCAGATGTGCAACAAATTGTAGGTGATATTTCTTCTTCTTCTTCTATGGAGAAGCCAATGCCTATGGTTGCAGAAAATATAGATTCATCAGATGATGTCACCAAGAGTAAACCTCGAACAAGAGGTGTGAATAATATGGAGGAGAAACCACTTGCTCAACCAGACGTGCAACAAATTGTAGGTGATATTTCTTCTTCTTCTTCTTCTTCCATGGAGAAGCCAATGCCTATGGTTGCAGAAAATATAGATTCATCAGATGAAGTCCCCAAGAGTAAGCCTCGAACAAGAGTTGTGAACAATATGGAGGAGAAACCACTTGCTCAACCAGACGTGCAACAAATTGTAGGTGATATTTCTTCTTCTTCTTCTTCCATGGAGAAGCCAATGCCTATGGTTGCAGAAAATATAGATTCATCAGATGATGTCCCCCAGAGTAAACCTCGAACAAGAGGTGTGAACAATATGGCTCTTCAGAGTGAAGTTACAGTCCATGATCTTGAACAGATGTCGATAGTCTCAGAAGTTAATGATCAGGGAAAGGAAGTTGTGAAAGGAAACCTATTTGAATTTGAAGGAAGTCCTGTTCTTGTACCTGACTTGACTCCACGTGAAACTGAAGAAACGACTAATGATAAAGTTGAAGAGAGGGTTACTATGGACAATTCAGTTGAAGCAGTTGATGAAACCAAGGATCAGAACATGCCAGAGGTAAACTCTTGATGAGCGCGACGTTCTCTTGTTCGTCATGCCCTCCTAGTTTCTTGCCCATGTTTCTTGTTCAAACCTACCCTAGGCAGAAAAGTGGTTGATTGTGTTTCCAGTACAAGGGTTTCTTTTTCATTTTTGTTGGGCTTGAGGTTTCTATTCCAATTAGGGTAATATTACTTGCATAATAAAACGGAGTTTTTTCTTCTCAGTTTTTTTTTCCTGTATGATCATTTATGTTTATCAATGGATTGAGCTTGGTCCATTTTCATGGCGCATCAAGTTGTTTTCAAGTACAGAATTTCTGCATCTGGACGTTCAAAAAGAAAGAAAGAAAAATGATGTCTCCAATCTGATTGATAATAAAAATAATACTATTGACTCTACCTATTTCTATAAGCAATAATGAACTTCTCTGTCAATTATGATAAACAGCCAAAAAGCCAAGCTATTATAATGAAAGATGCAACCGAGAACCATAAAACTTGTGCAGTGTCAAGATTTCAGAGACTTAGTTAGCATTCCATTTTTAATGCCTCATTAGATTCACATGTTGTACATTTTTCACTACTTTGTAAGCGCAAAAATTACTTAACATTGGCACCACAAGCATCTGACTGGCACTCTTGGCTATAAATTCCTAATAAATCTCTTGTTTCTTCATGCTGGTTGAGCAGTTCTTTCCACTCTTTTAAGTGAACTATTATTCTGAATTCCTCTAAAACAACCTGAAACTTATTAATTGTTAATGTAATTGTTTTTTCATTGCTTGGTTAAACTGAAAAGGTCCAATTCAAAGAGGAAATAGAAGAATCAGATGATGGAGTCCAGGTCAATGAGGAGGAGAAAAGAGAATTACAAGATGGAAAACCCCAAGAGAAAGCTGAAACACTCAGTGATGAGCCAGAGCTGATCGACAATGAATTTCAAGAGAAGTTTCATTCAACCACAGAAATAGTTAAAGTTTCTGATGTTCACACGGCTCATGAAAATGTCTTGGAAAGTGACATTCAATGGGGCCGTGGAATATTAAGGAAGATTCTATCAAAGCTCGGATTCCGATGAGAAAATTTGTCATAGATATTTAAGTATCTCACTATACTTTCAGTGAGACTCTTGACTAAGTTCATCCATTGATAGTTTGGTTGGGTAATGTTTCAAAGCATCTTTGTCTGAAACTTGCGTGATTGTTCTGATCCATTTGCCATTTTATTAGCCTGGCAAAGATGGATGGGAGTCCTAGACATTTCTTATGTATTGAGTGTGTAGATGCGTGGTAGTATGTTCTAGAGGTGTAATTTGTTGTATATCATGCTTTCTATATTCAAATAGATTGCATGATCCTTTCAGTTTCGGTCACTTTTGTACAGTATGAGGAGTTCAAGGTGCAAAAGAATGGAGAGCTGTGTTCATGAGAGTTCAACAGAACGAACTTGTAACAAGTACATGTTGTAATATAGTATGTAAAACGGTTTTACTTCCCTTCTCTATTGGATTCTTTTATATATATATATATAGACTATTTGATTAGATCAGATTCGAGCATTGTCAGACTTCATTAGAGCTAGCTCTCCCAAATGGGTTTTTTACATTCACAGGGACTTGAATTTAAGGCCTTGTACTTCCTTTCCTATTAGATTCTTATGCTATAAGAATTTGAAAAATCTTGACTATCTAAATACATAGATTAACGAGAAGAGGCTAATGCTTGCGGGTTTTTTTCTTTAAAATAATAATAATAATAATAATAATTCTGAGGAGCATGTTACCTGGGAGGAGATTTCCAAAGTGGTCCTTGAAATGAGTGAGGCACAAAACGTACGCCACTAGCAGTTGCAAGTTCATGTGGACAAGAAGATTAAGATACCAATTTTTTTTAAAGATCATACTCAGCAGGCGACATCTTGTCTGCTTCATAAATGAACCACATGATGGTTGTCTTGCATCATTGAATAAATCTTTGAATCTTCTTGAAATGGTAACAACATTACAAAATATTTAGCAAAAGGACAATACGTAGACTCCTTACGATGTTTATGTTTATTTTATTTTTTTGCATGGAATGGTGTTATTCAAGAGTAAAATATGAAACTCAAGTCTCTTCATGTTTTATGGCATTATACATATCAGCCCTCCATACTTTAAAAAACAGAGCTTACATGAAGTATGCAACAATACAGAATAACTTAACCCTTTCGCCCCTTGCCACAATGGAGAAAAACCAAGGTTCTCAAACCCGTACTAGCCTCTAAATCGGTGGGGTATCAGTCAAGGGTCAAGAATCGACTGCAGAAAGTCAACCAGACAAATAAACGATGAGAAATTGAAAATTTCAGCTAATTAATATGAAATCTAAAGAACTTTTTTTAAAAAAATAATATATAAAAAAAAAAAAAATATCGAACATAGTTGATGCCCAAACCGGTTTCTTGGTTTCGGGTGCGGATTTCGATTTAACTGGGGAAAAACCAAGGTTAAAACTCGATCGCAAGAACCGCCAAGATATTAGGTCAAAAGTCAGTAGGTCAGACCGAACCTAGGATTAACCAGTGAGAAATATAAGATTTCTAGTCATTAATATAAAATTCTAAAGAATTTTTTAAAAAAAAATTACTTAAAAAAAATACCGAACCAGGCTTGTTTACCAACCAGTTTGTCGATTTGCAGTCTTGGGAAACAGAGCTAACATATTCACAACTTTGCAGGGCAAATTATGCCCAATAGCGAGATGGGTTTTATATTAGGGTGAAGGAGCAAAATTACACATGGACTTTTACCTGAGGTGCACTCAGCACCAAATGCTTTTCAGAGGAGCAAAAATGCTCTCAAAATGGGTGCAAAAATACCCATGTCGTTAAATCCCTTAAACAACCGTTACTTTTAGGTGGGCCCCACATCATTTTAAAAAAATGACAGACTTTTTTTAATTCCCAAACTGCCCTTCCCTCTTTCCTTTCACATCTAGACCTTCCCCTTCCTATCTCTCATACACGTTTCAAATCCCATTTTTCTCTTCAGATCTGAATCTCTCGGATCGACCACTACTTCCAAAATCACCGGCACAGATTCGTCACCTCCACCATCCTTTGCCGAAGGTTTCCGCAAGTCCATCCCCGCCGTCCACTCCTCTCCGCCCATCGTCAATTTCGCCGGAGGTTTCTGCAAGTCCAGCCCTGTCGTCCACTCCTCCGCCCATCGTCAATTTCGTCGGAGGTTTCTGCAAGTCCAGCCCTGTCGTCCGCTCCTCCGCCCATCGTCGATTTCACCAGAGATTTCTGCAAGTCCATCCCTGCCGTCCACTCCTCCGCCGATCGTCAATTTCGCCAAAGGTTTCTGCAAGTCCGGCTCTGCTGTCCGTCGCCGACTCGGAATCTTCGTTTCTCTGCTCAAATCTAGAAATCTTGTGCATTTTTCATCCCAAACTGGTGTGCTTCGTATTGTTAAAATTTTGTTAGTATTGTTAAAATCTCTGAATTTCTTAGTCATTTGGGATGAAAATGCACATAGATCATGCTTGGTGGATGTGCTTACTGCCACTCTGCTTTTGCAATGGAAGCTTCTTCTTCTTTTCCGGTTTGATTTTGGGCTTGCGGTGATTCAATGGTGGAATAGTTCGATTTTGGTTGTTGTGTTTATGTGTTCAATTTTGGTTCTATGTTTATGTGTTTCCTGTCTTTCGCCCCCTCTGTATTTCAATGGTGGTTTTTTTTTCAGATACTAGTTTCTAATCACCTTCTTGTTCATATGTGGTTTTTGGGTTGCTCTGGATTGAACCCCAGTATGTAATTTTGTGCATTTGATGATGCTGACTTAGGAACTGAATATGCTATGGGAAGATCGAACTGAGCTTCTTTTTTTAAGTTTAGGGGCATTTTGGTATTTTTCACATTGCAATTAACGTCTGTTAAAGAAATCTTACGGTGATGGTATTTTTGCACCCATTTTGAGAGCTCATATGCATTTTTGCTCCTCTCAAAAACATTTGGTGTTGAGTGCACCTCAGATAAAAGTCTATATGTAATTTTACTCCTTCACCCTTTATATTAAGAAAATAAACTAACATCATAAATTCAATTAAATTAAGTAAATAGATTTTATATCAAAGAGTAATTATTTTCAGAGCTGCTTGGACCAATCACGCTTTTTCTCTTGTTTTTTGGGATTTTAACCATGTCTTATTCTGCAAAAGAGCGGAATACCATAGCCGACATCTACTGTCCTTCTTTACAATAACTTTCGGGGAATCGAAAGCTTTGGAAGGAATCAAATCAGATGAAGGATTTGGATCTTGGAATCTGCTGCTTCTAGTCCTTTGTTACAGGAAATCCCCCCGGCGCGCTTATATGCAACTCCTTACGACCTTGTGAGTTCGTGACAATTAATTGGAGATTTTTCAAGTTTTAAAAAATTTGTCAGGCCTTTTAATATTACCATTGCCTGCATTTCGTTAAGTAATCAAAATCTTAAAGAATCTGACTTACATAGAAATAAAGTACTAATATTTATCTATTGTTTAGTCTTCCTCGACCAAAACATTTCATACCTAAACTTCCTACCCACGTGGCCAATGCTAAATCAGTCGCTTTTCAATTTAAATTAAACAAAAGGTTAAATTTCTCCAAGTAAATCCCAGAGATTTTTTCAGAAGCCAACCTTCTTGGGCTCTTATGAACAAACAGCCAGCCCACTTACCTGGGAACCTTGAAAGCTGAAATGAAGCCGCCAAAGATTTCAGGATCACCCCACAACTTGCAGCTGAATGGGACTAAATTGCAGAATCCCTTCCTCCAGCTTGCTTGAACCAGCTCATAAAGAATCACAGGCAATTTATAATTCGAATACCAGAAAAGAGGTCTCGGATTCATCTTCATGCTTCTGTAGATCAAGTGTTGGACTACCACAATCTGGAATTCTGTAACCCGGCTCATAAACAAACCCTATGTTTTCTGAAACTGATGCACAAGTCATTGCTTACTATAACACATCTTGAAAAATTTACTATTACAATATATGCATAAAAAAATGGTCAAACTCTCCAGCTAGATAATGACTAGACTAGCGTTCCAGCTAAACTAACTAACTAAGCTTTCGGGTGTAAGATATTTGTGATTTCTAATGGAAATATATCATATAACACTACAACTTCCAGACTAGACAAAAAGGAAAACAAGAGACAAAGTAAAAGAAGGCAAGTGGCAGGGCAAAACAAAAAAGGACGCCCACCTCCACAAGCATAGACTTCAGCAAGAGATATGACCTCCTCGTATCATCAAATTCTATGCTACAGATATTGCAATATGACTTGGCGAATAACAGCCATTGAAATCTTTTCCGAAACTCATTGAATGCCTCCCCATGAATCAGTATATGCCTATTCCTCTGTGTTGCTGCCCTAACAGTGG
Source organism: Acacia melanoxylon (assembly GCA_019022615.1). NCBI lineage: Eukaryota > Viridiplantae > Streptophyta > Magnoliopsida > Fabales > Fabaceae > Acacia > Acacia melanoxylon. The sequence continues at coordinate 663,333 of JAFJYJ010000090.1, forward strand.
TTACTTCTGAATTTTGCGATCCTTTCATTCCTTCAATCGTTTACTAGAAATAGACTGGTCCAATCTGAGAAGACAGAATGAAAGAACTTAACATAGACAAGATATAAAATACTAACTCCTAAAACCAAGCTTCCGTGTACAAAAATTTTCAAATTAAGCAGAAAGGGGAAATCTGAAAGACATTTTTCTTCTCGGGAGGTATTTCTCATCTATCAAACCATAGCATAGAATCCCTTCACCCAAAAAGAACGGTGAGCGATGAAGGATAAAATGATAAAGTATAATTGAAGAGTAAATTCATACGTTGAAAGTGATGCTTTCTTTCACACTTTTGAATAGAACCAATCAACAACTATTAATTGCTCTATCTTCGACCCCACAGAACATGAAAAATCCTCTCCTTTTTTTGTAGTGAAACCACAAAAGAAAAGAAAACGGCAATAACAATCAACTCTTTGTAAGTTACCTTGGTGAGCTGGCACGTTTTTCTAATTGCGGATTGATTGCATTAGCTGAAGAGACCCTAGTTTCACCATTCAAAGCCTGAAAATCATGGTGGATTAAGTTACCTTGATAGCTACTATGATTAGCCAGCAATTACAGATCATCTAGTAAATCCAAAATTTTTCTTGAAAATAATATAGAGCCCACATATAGTCACAAACACCAACTGATTGCTTCAGGTTTACCAATAAATTGAAAAAATGACAATGTTGTAATAAATTTAGGAGCATGCGAGGGGAAATTGACAATGGGCATAATTAACTACAAGGGAGTACTTGGACAACGGGTAGAAACCAGGGACTGACCACCAAACCCTTACCTTTAAATATGAATTTAAGAAGCCTGTCTAAGGCAGCAGTAGCAGACGTGAAGCCAGCTCACACCACATTCAGTGACTAAGCTCTCACATATCTGTGCTATGCAAATCCATAAAACGAGTGGTTTCGCTATACAACCACTAGGCCTCATCAGGAATTTCTAGTCCACATACCCCTTATCCTAGCATCACCTATTTCCTTAAACAAACAACGCAAATCAACTATGAAAAACATCAGATATACCCACCTCTGAAGCACTTTCTTTAGGCAGCCCATCCCCTAGCAGTTCACTGGATTCAGGATTGACATCATCCCATAAGAAACCATTTTCATGTCCAAGAGAGAGTTTGTCAAATTCTTTGTCAACAGCTCCAAATCTAGGCTCCATATGTGCAACATACTTCTCTGTGATTTATATATAAAAAAAATTGCATTCAGAACTTTAAAACTCCATAAACATTACTTAAAAACAACAAATAAACAAGAAAAAAACAGGTTGCATTAAATAATTTGAGGGTTGGATTTAACACACAGGAGTTTTAAATACCACAATTTTTTTTCCAGCTCTCTTACAAATGGTCACCAAAACCACACAGCGATAATTTCTCCTATGCCCTAAATATATGGACAAAAATATTCACCTCATGAACCGGTTAGTTTTATGTATTCAGAACAGTTCAGCCTTGGATATAAGAGAACGCCAAGTTAAATACATGCACAATTAAGTCAGAAGATAGAGCAAGATTTATTAGGGAATACTAAAAAAACTGCGTCAGCTAGTTGCCCATAGATGGTCTCCTTCAATTTGAACACATTCATTCATTCATGATGCTTCAGTAACTACAATTTCACAAATCATGAATGTCAGGAGTCTCTAGAACGGTTTAATTTGCATAGCCAGTGGACAAAGGGAAAATTCAGACGCTCCTGATCGGGCAAGGAGGAAATGCTCTCTATATGTCCTCACTAGTCCAATAAATATCTACCAAGTAAAGCAACAGTTTCCTATTCATCAATCTCAAAACCATTTATAAAATAAAAATACTCCCAATATGAGCATCATTTAAATTCCTTGTTCCGAAAATATTATATTAGTTGCCAAAATTGAAGAACAGCTCAAAAAAATATTATGATCTTAACAAAGTTGACTTTGACTAACATTAGTAAGGTTAGTGAGAAACTACTTTCACCTGCTAGACTACGGAGGGCATTCTCAGCAGCTTCTTGTTGTGCATCCTTCCTTGTCTTACCCATTCCAACACCTATTTTCTCACCTGTGAATAGTACCTGAACAAAGGCATCATACAATCACACCAGTCCAAAACTACACATGAAAGCCGTGCAGCAGATTGTGAGGGGAATCAAACAAAAGATTATACGTGGATGCTTAGAAAAATTGAATCATGATACTCATTAATATTCAGAACACTAGTATCATCGGGCAAAAATTATACATGGCTCAACATAGATGATAACATTATGTCAATCAAACTTATAATTCAACAGCAAGCAGCTTGAGCCAATCAAATCTTACATAACATCATGAATTTAAACTAAATAAGCAAAAAATAATCAAATGAAACAAAATCATTCATGCATTCATGAAATTTTATGAGTTCACTGGAAAAAGAATCTATTAAGAAACAACATCCACTGACCTCCATTGAAAACTGCAAGTCCTTGCTTGTGCTAACAATGGACCTAAATTCAACCTACAAAAAGAAACACGTGAAAAATAATGCCTGAAAAACCCCAATTAAAAAAATTGCACGCAGAAACCACATATACCTTAGAATTACATCGCCTTCCAATTTCTTGCAGCACTCCAATAGATAGAGTGGGTAACAAGTTCAATTTTCCCACTTCACTTTGAAATTCTCTGTTATTGGAAGCCATATGATCCTTAGATGCACCATCCTCTGCAAAAAAAAAGCTTCAGTTAGTAACATAACATAATCAAAGACATCAAAAGTTATCAGCTCATGAAATTATATTGCCACTGAAAAGTTTGAAAGAAAGCTTGTCAAAAGTATTTAGCCTTCTCTGGTGCCCGGAATTCAACTTAGGGACAATTTGAACATTTTTAAGGAACTTACAAAAGAATATTAAAAATAAAAGCCAGTATGCCTACGATAGTAATCTTGTAAGAGCTGGACCCTATAAAACATCATGAAAATATAACGGATCCATAGTTTACTCTTACACGTCCTCCAATTTTCAAATTTGTCCCATCCCCAAATGAATTTTCCTACTCACAAATATAAGAAAATTTTGTTCATTTATACCAAACTCAGAAACATGTATATGAAAAAGGGCAAATGGATCATACAATTTACAGTAAGAGCATGAAGTTTAAACAGACAAAGCAATAAGAGGTAAGAGAATATAATGGATGTCAAAAAGGGAGACAACTACAAGAACAAGCCTTATCCCACTAGACAGAGTTGTCAAAAAGAGAGGCATGGTAGAAATATTACACTTTAATGAAAGACAAGCCAAATTAAAATCCTTTAACTTCTCTAAGTTCCAGTCATTACACAAATAGCATTTTGCAAGGTAAAAGACCTAAAACAGCTCTTCTCATGTGGATGGATTATTTAAGATTGCCACTTTCCTTACAATATGGAGGGCCTTTTTTAATTCTTTGGAAAGAGCTATTTAGTGTCCTTGGTGATAAAATAAATACATAATTCATCAGTGATAATAGACAATAGATAAGATTCAAAAAGCTTCAGACCTCGTCCATCAAAATGCATTCAGGAAATAGGTCTGAAAAAAATACCTGCTAGCAAGGATGGAGATGGAAGAGTTTGCCTAAGCAAATCACGGGCAGAACTTGGCTGCATCAAGAAAAATTTGACAAAAGCAACTTTAAGAGTACTCCAAACAACACAACCACCATTGAAAGCAGGAAGCAATATAATGTCCATTGACAAACCTCTTCACCCTTCCCTTGTGAAAATAAGGCATTAGAAGGTGAAATCGGTATGCTCTGAGACAAAGGTTTCAGCTGCGGTTGATGCTTTTCAAACTTTGCATTAACAGTTATAGTAGGTCGAATATTTAGCTGAGCTTTGCTAATTATGTCATCTTCTATCAACCTGCCTCCATGTGGATGCATTAAAGATGGTGATGCTTGAGTGGGAGGCCTTGATATAAGAGGGGGTTCACCTGAACTTTGAATTCTCATCTCTGGAACATGCCTCGTTGTCAATAGTCCCTTTTTCATGTCATAATCATGATTAACAGAGCTTCCTTCATGCTTGACCGGAGGTCCAAGCAAACCAGGCTCTTAGACAAATTAAGAAAAGCTACCATAAGAAAACAGAAGATATTTTCAAAACAAGAATATAACCATGTAAGAAGTAACATACTTTGAGAAGGAAAGAAGTTGGTGGAAGACATAGGGTATATGCCGTTTGGAATTACAGCAGCAGGTAGCTGAGAGGTTTCAGGTTTCAACTCAACATTGTTGGCCATAGATCGAGAGGCCAAATCAATGAAAGACTTCTCATCCTGTAGAGAGTGACACGAGTAAGAACACAGATAATAATCATGATATCAATGATTATTTTCAACCTTAAAAGGAATATCAATAGTCCGCACCAAAAAACTTATCACAGGAAAAGTTAAGCAATATCCCATCAAAACTATAAAGTTTCTTGGTAACTTCCAAGGCATACAGCTATAACAGAGATGCAAAACGTAGATACAAAAACCTCAAAAGCCAACATATTGGTTTACCCTCTGTTCAGCTTCTACACCATTTATTCCCTCAATGATGGGTGCATTCACATTACCATTCGGCATATCCTGCCATTCAATGAAGTTATTGATATTAGAGTAATAAATAAGCAAGCATCCCACAGCAGCAAAATAGTACCATGTAGTTCAAAATTTGTTAATTATCACCAATAAACTAAGTAAAATATATTAGTCACATACCTCAGACATCAAGTAGTTACTCACATCTGGAGGTTTTGGTAAATTTGCAACTTCATCTTCATAGAAAATTTCAGAAATCCTTTGGAGTAAATTCTCATCAAACTCTCTGGCCACGAGTTATAACAAATTAGATGCACTGGGAGAAAACATTTGAGCAAATAAAACAATTACAAATAACTTACTTGAAAAAACAGCCTCTGACATTGCATGCGACATTTCTTGCTACACACAAGACTGGAACAGCATTGGCTGTCTAAAAATGCAACAAAAAAATAACAATGTTTTGATCAAGCAAAACTTTGGGGGGAAAAAAATCACTTGCAATAAGTAGGACAGAACCTCTGCCTGGGGAGCATAATAAGGAGTAAAGGCAGGAACTACATGAACCCTGGGTTGGTCCTTATCTTCCCAAACCTTTGACCGGTCATCAATCACCATTGCCATTTTTGGATGGCACATATTATGTTGGAAGACATTCAATAAAGATTTTCGGGAGCCTACAAGCATCAGTAGAATCAAAGGTTTAAATATTAACTGTATAGAATTTTGGCAACGCCATCCACAAAGTGGTGTGTCCGTATGAGAGAAAGAAAAGAAAGGAAATGAACATGAACAACAACATCATGAAGAAAGTAAGCATTATGAGAACCAGAGACATAATATGTTGAACAATGAATCGGACATATTTTATTTGTTACACAATCAATTAAAGCCACTTACACAAATTATTTTAAAAATGATACGAGACCCTCAGTATAATGAACAGAAAACAAAGTATAGTTCCTCTTTTGCAGTAGAAACATTTTTACATTAAGAAGAAACAAGCATCAACAAAGCTAAAAATGCTTGCAGAATAAGGAGGACTTGCCTGATTTGACACAAATAACACGATGTAGGAGTTGCTTTGAACCTATAAGATGTTCCTCAGGATCAAGAAGTCTCCACATTTCATAGGCATAATCCCTTTCAGCCATAGTACAAACATATACTTCAAACCGTTTACGTCCTTTTGCTGTTAAGTAGCATCTCAAATCTTCCCAAGCAGGTCGTAACCTTACTAGCACACTAGTATCTCGAATCTATGCGAAGGAACAAGCAAAGTTACTATAAATGTCAAAAACTTTATATAAGAAAAAGCTTCAATACAATTATACCACTATTCTATCTCTCATAAAACATTCCCATTGGCAACAAGCTCAGAAAATATTCAGTTCCCCCAGAGAGAGCGGGAGGGAGGGAGGGAGAGAATGAGTACAAACCTATTAAATCTAAAACCAAACACGTCCAACTTAATGGATGGCATAAGAAGACTTGCATTATAAATACATAGGACATTATACATAGAATACACCACAGACAACCAGCGTGAGGATCAATAAAGAAACTAAGGCCAGAAGCTTTCACCTCCTTCATGGAGTAGCAGTGTTATTTAATTCACTTAACTTTTTTTGCTTTTTTCTGGAATGGAAGTAAGAATTTGAAATCCCAGGCCTAAACCTATACAGACGACAACGAAACAAGCAACAAGCTCAAACAGATAGACCCAAAATATCAAACCTCAACTACGTTTAAAGAACTAATTATCTTACGAACCAAGAGAAACTGGCCTACAACATAGAACTGGTAAACATTCACTTACATGTATTTTATTTAATCCCTTCTACCCCCTGTAATAAACTGTGTAAATTTTAACATTCCAAGGTTTTGAAATAAAGCCCAAAAGATCTAAGAAGGCTCAAGATCAACCTAGGATATGTATGATTAGCATTAAATATTATAAGGTTTGCAGAATGACATTTTAATCAATTTGGCTCTGACATCGTTCTTACAGTTCATTCATTAATGAGAATTTTCTAATTACAATTTGCTCGCTCTAAGCTCGTGATCGTGAATCCTTTCCATAAAAATCATCAAGTCCAACATAACAAGATAGACAATGATGCGTGGATAAATACCATCTGCATAAGATTAGAAATTTAACCTCTGGGTTGATGCGAGTGAGGACTATATTCTTGTCTTGCAATCTAATGACAGGCCGCCGAACAACTTTCTCATGTTTATCAGACAATGGAAGGACCTCTTCCAGTTGAACCTTGAATAACTTTCCATTATCGACGACACAATCACTGTCCGCGTACTGCTTCAAAAGCATACGATCATCCATGTAACGCTTAAGTTCCGCAGACATTCCTGCCACTCGCAGCTGATCAGTCTCACGAGAAAGCCAACTTCGCAGGGCCTCAATTCTATCTTCAAATGACTTCAGGGTATTTGCAACGATGAGGGTCTCGTCCAAGTCAAACACAATCGCAAGACACCTAAGATTCAACAACCCCAAGCATGCATTGAATAGACCCACGGGAACTGAGTAGCACCAGAAGCATGGAAACTTCTTCCTCTTACTCGGCATAGCTACCAGGTGAAGTTCTTCATCCCCAACTAATGCCACCGCCGTCTGTTCGGCCCAAATCAAAACCACAAATCAGAATCTATGCATCACCACTTCGTTTTTAGAATTTGAAGTTGAAATCAGAAGGGGGGAAGAATTAAAGGAGTTAATGAGACAATCAAAATTCATGTGCTGCACAGAAATCCAACACGGTTGATCGAGTGACAAAAACTAAAGCTTCAGTTATTGATGTAAAATGCAAAAGTCAAAATTAAGTTTATATAACTACTCAACATTTTCTCATGAGCAATCAAACTGAATTACAGGAAAATACCAGTGACAGATTTAAATAAAAGGAAAAATGCATTCGGCTGAGACCTTCAATTCATAAAAACAAGAAGCGTGAAGATTGATCAAATGAGGCTGTTCAATAGGCAGTGATGACTCGAGCTTGCATCGAACAGAGAATGCAGAAACCGTTTGGAGTATTGAGAGAGGTGGACAGCGCTCACTCCTTGGAGATATATGGCGGATTCGAATCTCGTTGTTTGGGAACTGGAAATTCTGACCCTTCACAGATATGACATCCAGTTCCCCTAACCGCAAGTCACCGTGGTAGACCACGGATTTGAACCCTAAACGGTTCATCTGCACTGATTTGGTTCGCAGTAACAAAGGGAAGTGATGCAGGAAAAAAACTCGAACGCAGATTCAACGAAAACGACAATGCTCAGAGAATGAGAAGTTCATGCAAATTTTGTAGAACAATCAATCTAGTGAGGATCCTCGGCTGTCCTCATCTCTCTCACCATCTTCCCAAGAATCTCTGAGAAGCTCCTCTCTCTCTCTTAAGCCCCTATCTCCCTCCTCCCTGCGGTTTCAAACCATTGAGCGCTTCTTCTATATTTATAGGCACGAGGGGGTCCGGTTAACCAAGAAAAGGGGATTTCGACCTCAAATTACAAAAATGGCCTCCTGGCTTTTCTGCTCATCAGCCCATTGCTTCTTCTTTTTTTTTTTTTCCCCTTTAATTATCCATTATTCAATATTCAAATAGTAACATATGATCTGACTAGTTGCTGGAAAAAAAAACAAACAAATCTTCTTAGCTATTGAGCTATTGAGTAATAAGTCATCCTACACTACAAAGCCCTAATGAAGAACACTTTTTGGAGAACACTTTTTGATTTTGGTCCAATTATAAATGCGTGTTTTAACTTTTTTGTAAATTTTTTTCCTATAATACTCTATTTATACTTTCTCAATAATAATTAAAAGACAATAATAATTTGATGATACACCTATATATTTAATGGGATTAACATATCTGCATTTACTGCAGATATGTTTCTATAGCAAGCCTCTGAACACACCGTTTCATTTGATTTAAAAGGGCGGCCTATTTCAATAATCAATCTCGCTGCTTGTCTGATTTGGAATAGAACATGTTGTTTACAATATATCCCCTGCTGCCTCAGTATATCCATTCACGTGGTCACGCGCGTCGACCCCGTTATGTTCATCCCCAGCGTCTTGCTCATACTTTTCAGCAACTCCAACTTCAGTGTCTCCGGCACCTCCCCAACGGTGTCATATATGGGTACTTCACCAGTGATATATAATGAAATCATATCCAGTATGCAGGAATCCTGTCCTTGCTTATGAAGAACCCACTGAATAGCAAGAAGTAAGATAAAATGGCGACTACACCACTCCTGAAAGGAACGTCATGAAGGAGTTTCCCACCCAGAAAGACGCCACGATGATCAAGAAGTAGAAGAAGAACCCCGACGCGGCGTCGGTTAGGCCCACCGCCCAGAATATGACTTTGGGAGTGATCATAATAATATTGGAGTAGAACTCCTATTTTATTCTAAACATCGTGTTTTATTTCCAATAGGCAAAATCAGACGGCAGCGAGATTGATTATAATAAAATAAATTTCATTGACTGGATATAATATAATCACATGTTCACTGCAACCTAATTTATTAGCAAATAGAAATATATATTTCATATCGTGCGGCCCACGATTCAACTCTCGAAGACGGAGTGCTCAGAGAAATCGCGAGAGTAGTACTGTGCGTGGGCTACAATTCAACTAATTTTGCCTTATGTAATTTTCGATTTTCATAGGGGTATTTTTGGAAAATAATTATAATTAACTAATTTAACTTCTCTCATTAATCTCTCTAAATTCTAATAAATCGCTCCTATAATTGGATAGGAGGGAGTAATATCTTATAAATTAATCTATAATCTATATAGGCACAACTGAAAAAAAAAAAAAAAAAAAAAAAAAAAAAAAAAAAAGGTAAAGATGTGTCAAAAACAAAGGTTAAACTAGACAATTTAATTAATTTTCCCCCCACGATTAATCTAATTAGCATTAACTCAACAATTAGTGTTGCTGGGATTAAATTCAGGCACAAAAGATGTTACAATTTTGAATCGTGCTCAAAGTGATACAAATTTATCTTTTTAGCTAATTTTTGTTGGCCAGAACTTTTTTTGACAATTTGATACTCAAAGACAAACATATCAATGTGTGTCGGGTAATAATGCCACTGAAACAACTAGTTGTTAACGTTGACAATTTTAACTTTTTAAAACATTGGTTTATTTAATATAAGGATTAATTTCATACAGATGATTTTTTTGTTTGATTTTTGGTTTGTTATTAAATTTTGGCTAAATTATATATAACCCATTATATTTTTCACCATGTATAGATAACTTCCCTAACTTTTGGAATGTCATAATGAACCTCTTAAACTCTTTCATTCATCTCAATAACTCTTATGCAATGAATTTTATGCATTACTTATCTGCATATAGTTTAAAGTTTAGTAGGTTATATATATATATATATGTGTGTGTGTGTACGCGTGTGTAGATGTGGAGTCTGAAATTGTAATTAAGGGATGAAAATTACAGAATAAAGCCTGGGTGTTCATGAAACTACATTTCAGCCTTATAAACATTTCAATATTTTCGTTTTAGGCTCTTCACGAAATTTTTAATGGGGATTAAAGTGAGAATATTAAAATTTTTATGAAGCTGAAATGTAATTTCCTAAACATCTAAATTATATTCTATAATTTTGAGGGGCGGGGGCCACCCTTAGCCCCCTAGTTCTACCCCTTTGTGTGCATGTATGTATAAAAAGGGTTAAGATAATGGGTCTGTTTGGTGTCAGCGTTAGGAGAGAGCGTTTGCGGTAGAGTTAATGGGCTTTGAAGAAAAAACTCTACGTGGTGTGTTTGGGTTGCGCGTTAAGTTCACTGGATTTTAAGTAAAAAAAAAAAAAAACTCAAAAAGCATTAAAAAAAAAGTTAGAATCCGGCTTTTTTTCCAAAAGATCTAAAAGCTTTTTGACATACGCCCCGCCACTTCTACCACCATCAATCTAAACACAAATCATTATCTATAACTTGACTTGTTTCCTACCGAGCTTTTTTTGAAGTTAGATAGCTTTTAAGCAACCGCTCCTACCACCAACCCAAACAGACTCAATATATGATTAATAGTTAGTGGTAATATAAACTTGAAAACTCATATTTATTGTTAGGTTTTAAAAATTAAGAGAGAATTTTATATAATTTAGCCTTAAATTTTTTGTAAGACATATCTATATGAAAAAATTAATCATTTAGATTAGAGTAAACATGTAATAATCAACGCTAAATCGCCTTTTTTTCACATGATTCCTTTACGGATAGATTCTTGGATTAAAATAAATTATTAGTAATAAACTATAATTGATTGGGTCATGTGAAAGGAAATTTAATGTCCTTTAAATAAGGTATCAAATTTGAGAATTATAAAGCCATGTTGAGAAGCCACCTTCCATTTATGAAAGAAAACTACTATAATTCAAATTACTTAATGTAATATGGAATATGAATATGGTATAGCTGTACGTCATCAAAAGGAAATGAATTATTAATCTTAATTTGTAGTTGGTCCAAAAATGCTACTAGTAATATGTAAGGATTCTTTGCTCAAAAAAGAAAATTGTAAAGAATCAATTAGAAATTACTTACCGGATATATCTAAAAGATTTTGAAGAAATTAAAGAGATGAATTAAATTAGTTAATTTTTTATTTTTCTAAAATTTATAAATTTAGTTAATTAGTTAGTTAACTTCTTCAAGGTTGTATGTCAAAACCAACATGTTTTAACACATATTAATCGCTGGCACTTTAAGTTTCAACATTAACCTGGGTAGAAAAGCGTAACACATGTTTTTTTACATGGTACTGTATTAATTGAGGTATATTATTGAAGGGATTAGCTCTTTTTTTCATTTTATTTAAAAGCGAGATCTTCGTGTAAGATTGGATCTGATTTTACCGACAATGATAATTATAAAAAAGATAATAGACAAACGGATTAGCTTTCCAACATGTCTTATTTTCAATTAGACAAAAATAAGTGTATTGTGGGTAATTTAATAAATGAATTGTATTATTTATGATTAATTGATTATGACTTATACTCGACTTTTTTATTAGCAAAAAGACGACTTCTTTTTTAAAATACAAAGGTCAAAAAGACTTCTTCTAGTCAACTTTATAATCCTTATATTTGTGCTTTTAATTTGAGGTGATGTGGAATGGAAGGTGGAAGAAAAAGAGGAAAAGGAATTGGAAAAAAGGGGTTTGGTTTGATAAAATTTTATTCTTTTTTTTTTTATCTTTTTGTTGTTATTGTATAAACAAACAGAGAACAACAACATCCCAACAACACCAGTATAATTGGGCTTGTGTGTGCTTCGTGGAAACATCTATAGAATTATTGCATAACACATTAACACACCCAACAAACCAAGAAGCTAGTCCTCCTTTGTTAAACGGGGGATTGAGTTTGGAAATCAATGTTGATTCTAAATGTTATTTATTTTAGGGTTAAAAAAAAAAAAAATCCTTATATATTTTTTTCAAAAGAGCATCCAACACCATAAACATTTTTTGTAGGTGTAAAAGTGTTCATTAACTTTTGAAAAGTGAGTAAAAATATTGCATCCGTTATTATTGACGGATGTTAGTTACGTACTCTTTGTTGGATGGGCCCCACATGATTCTTTTTAAATGACTGGGCTTAATTTTAACTATTTTTCCTTCGATTTTTTTTTAAAATATAATTAGTAAATTGCAATAATTAAAGTTTTAATCTATCAAATAAATGTTATCAATATTAATATCTAAACAATATAAATCATTCAACAAATAAACACATTCATTAATTCGTAATAAAAAAACAAATAAACACAAAGAATATATTTTTTCCTATTTTTCAAAAAATATTAAAAAAAAAGAATTGCTTTATGTATCACGACAAAATGTCTTTCCTCTCGTAATTTTGTATGTGTCGCAGATTCTTTCGGTTCATGCATGATTTTACCGATAGGTAAAAATAATTATACTTATTTTACACTAAATATATTTATAATTTATTACTTATATAATATTGTAATACCAAAGTATGTGTTTATTTAATATGAAAACATCCATTCTTTAAAATTTATAATAACTAATTATGTGTTTTAATACGAATAATAATAAACATAAAAAGGGTTATAGTTTAAATTTAAAAAATCTAAGTAATTACAAATAAACACATTCATTCGCTCTAGGTGGGAGTGATGACTTATTTTTTATCTGAATTTTTTAAAAGCCCGGTAGGAAAAAAAGTCAGGTTGTAAATATGATTTGTATTTAGATTGATGGTGGTAGAAATGGCGGGGCACACGTCAAAAAGCTGAGAACTTTTTGGAAAAAAAAACTACTATATAGAGTTTTTTTCTTAACTGACTTTTAGGAGCTTTTTTTTTTAAAAAAAAAAAAAAAAAAACCACGAACATAAAGCTCAACTCAAACACTCCACTTTTGGCTTTTTTTTCCAACTGCTTCTTTTTTCTAGCTTTAAACTAATTAAAGCTCTCTCCAAACAGGCCCATTATTTAAAAACAAACACACTTTCCTTTTTCCTCACCCCTCCGTCTAAGGCTGAGCAAGTGACCCGCAAACCGCCCAACCGCCCGCTTCCCGCAGAATTTTCCCCGGATTAAACCCGCCCAGATTGGGCCCTTCACGAGTATGGGGCTACCCCGTACCCGTTTCCATTATATGAGCGGGTCACGGGTTGAGGGACGAGGCATCCATGACCCGTTTAATGTTTATTTTATTTTATTTTTGTTCCCCCCAACTCAACCGGTCAGGTCAGCCCTAACCGACTCATCAGTCATCACTATTCACCTTCACTAAATCACTGTCACGATTCGAACGCAAAGGCCGCAGAATAGAAGCGAAGCGCTCTCAAACCCTCTCACCGTCGCTGTCACACCACACACAGCCAGCGCCTTAGCTTGAGTATCGCCGCCTCATCCGAAGTCTGCCTTATCTTGTCGTCGCTCGCCACCTCTCCAAGTTGCTGCCGCCACATCTCGATGTCTCCCTCTCCCCCCTCTCCCTCTCACCATCGACGTCTCCCTCTCCCTTTCGCCCTCACTGACCTCTCACTCTCGACCTCACCCAGTAAGTCTTCTTGAATCTTGCTTCCTTCTTGTGTGTATCTGAATGAAATTTCATGATTATAAGTTTTCTTGTCTATATCTTGCTTCCTTCGGCATATATAGAAATTGATTGTGAGATTGTCTGGTTCTCACTCTCGCCCCTACCATCTCTTGGCCACACCCCCACTTGTATGTGTTTGTGAATAGTTGTGCCTGTGTGTGTATAATTTAATGGTGTCGAGTCTATCAACTACCGAACAGAGTATATTTAATGGTGTGTGTACATAAAAAGATATACCTGCTGCTATAGGATTAAATTGTACACCCACTTGTCGAGTTTTTTTATGCACACCCAGCTATAGTCCCACGGTCCCACCATATCAGTGATAGTGAGCACCATTAAATCTATTATCAAGGCAATGAAGTGCTTCTACAAGGAGTTTTATGCAGTAAATGGAATTACACGGTCCCATCATTTACTAATGTGGTCCTGGATTCTATCACTTCCCTTTATCTTGATGTGTTAATCTTCCTAAACTTAATTTTTTTTTTTTGTTAATTTCTTCCTTAAATCTGATTTTTTTTTTCTTTGTACTGTTTTTGTATAATCATTGCTACCAATGTCAATGATGTACATAGTTAAACTAATTTCGAACCAACTCTCTTCATTGTCCTTTTCATTATTGATTTGCTATTTTGTCTGAGCATCAAATATATGTACTAGATGATGATAATTTTTATCTTATTATGTGTTTTTATCTTGAAATTAGCATGAAACATATAACAGATAATGTGCAAGGGCAAGCTCCAAGTGTTGTAGGGGAAGCTACTAACGAAGATGTAGTCCCAACAGTACAACGTATTGCTGCCCATGTTGAGAATGAGATGACGAATGAGGGACAAGATAATGATTCCCAACCTAGAAAAAAAAAGGAAATAGTCATCTGATATATGAAACCATTTTACAAGGCTGCCACTTGCAAAAACTAAAGGAAAACATAGGTCAAAGTGCAACTATTGTGTAGCAGCTTATGCGAGTCATCCTTCGAATGATGGCACTAAACAATTATGGAGACATTTTGGCAAGTGTCCAAACAATCCTAACAAAGCAAGCAAGGGTCAAAGCTTGTTCGCGGCTACGGCAAATCAAACAGTGACTCATCACTTCTTCAGTTAAGAGTGAGGTAGAAATGTTGTTGCTATGTACATCATAAAGGATGAGGTGCCTTTCTGAGCTGTGGAACAAGAGGGGTTGACAGAACTTTTGCAAGAGTTTCAACCTAAATTTCAAATGCCATCAAGATGGACAACTGCTAGAGATTGCTATGCCATATATAAAGAACAAGCAAATATCTTGACAAAATATTTCAAGACTTCTAAAGTCCATGTATCTTTCACAATTGATTGTTGAACATCTATGCAAAATAACAACTTCATGTGTTTGATTGCACATTGGATTGATGAGGATTGGATTTTGCAGAAACGCATTTTGAATTTTTGTGAGATTAAAGATCATAGAGGTGAGTCAATTGCCAAACAAATTGAGGATTGCTTATTTCAATGGGCATTGACAAAGTGTTTACGATCACAGTTGAAAATGCTTTTTCCTATGATTTTGCAATTGCAATCCTAAAAAAGCGTTTCAAGAGTTGGGATGGTTTTGCAATGATATGTGATGGAGAATTTTTACAAATGCGGTGTGCTGCTCACATATTGAACTTGGTTGTTTCTGAAGGTCTAAAAGAAATGAACAAGTCTATTGAGCTCATCCGACATGCAGTAAAATATGTTAAGTCTTCTCCATCAAGGAAGCGTAAGTTCATAATGTTGGCTGAAAGAGAATGAGTCAAATCAAAAAGTCTTCTTACCTTGGATTGTCCCACGAGGTAATTTTTTAATAATTTGTTTGAATGAGCTTTGATATGATAATGTATTGATGTTTAATTGTTTCTATCATGTATAGATAATTTTTCATTGTCATTAGGTGGAACTCAACATACCTTATGCTTGAGAGCGTTGTTAAGTTTGTCAAAGTCTTTACTCGGATGGAGGAGGAGGATGAAGAATATAAATAATACTTCAAGAAGAAAGTAATACTAGATTCCAGTCGAGACACTTTTATCTTGATTGACGATGTATTCGATGATAGAACTACAAGAAGGATTGTTGAACCTACAATTTTGCCTCCTAGTGCATATGATTGGAGCACTACAAATGAGTTTCTTGGCTTTTTAAAGTTGTTTTACAACATGACATTGAAGTTTTCTGGATCAAACTATGTTACAAGTAACACTTGTTTCCAGCACATAGTTTCAATATAGACAAGCCTTGAATCAAATGCAAGTAGCTCTTACTCTCTATTAAATGACATGTCAAGAAGAATGCTATCAAAGTTTAACAAATACTGGGGGGCAGCTGAGAAAATGAATCTTATATTGGTTGTGGCTGTGATACTAGAACCCATATATAAATTGACATATGTCAAGGTTGCTTTCGCTGACCTTTTTCATGAACCAACAAAGTGTGAAGATATGTTGAGGAAGATTACAAGTTTATTGTATTGTTTATATGACTACTATTCAACTATTGTTCATGTTGGTGAATCTTCTTCTCAACCAACATCTGAGCAAGGGGATAATGTTGAGTTAGAACTTGAAGTGCCCTTGGCATCTGGGGATGCTACATACCAAAAGTTTTTGGCCCAAGCAGATGCAGAGAGTAATGCTGAGAAAATTTCAAAAGTGGATAAATACCTTCGAGCTGAATTGGTTGGTTATCGTGATACAAAATTCGACCTCTTGGCATGGTGGAAAGTCAATGCTTGTAAGTATAAAGTGTTAAGCTTGATCGCACGTGATCTGTTGGTTGTTCCAATCTCTACTGTCTCTTCAAAAGTAGCTTTTAGCACCGGGGGTCGAGTATTAGATGCATTCAGGAGCTCTTTATCCTCAAAGATGGATGAAGCACTCATATGTGCACAAAATTGGTTGTCAGTGAAACCACCCAACTGCAATGACTTTGATTATGATAATTTTGATGAGACTGAAGCTATTGTTATCGGTATGTTAATTTACTTTTTCTATTTTCAGTTATTAATGTTTCATTTCTATTTTCATATTAATTAGGATTTATCTTCTTTCATTTTGTAGAGGGAGATGTGAGAGGAAGCGCTTAATCGAGCAACGAATATTAATATTGAACTCTTGAATTTTTTTATGTTTCAAGTCATCAAATTTGAACTTCAATTATTAATATTGTCCTATTTTTATGTTTGAATTGTGAAGTTGTGATGATTGAAGTTTGAATTGATGAATCTTTCATTATTGTGTGTTTGAAGTCTGAAGTGATGAATATTAATATTGTTCTGTTGGGGTATTTTTGATTGTATTTTTGAAATTGTCATTATTGAGCAAGTATTGTTTTTAAAAAAAAAAAAAAATTAAAGCAGGTATTCTTATTATTGAGCAAGAATTGTAAAAAAAAAAAATGCAAAAAAAAACGCATAAAAAAATTATTGAGCAGAAATTGTAAAAAAATGCATTAAAAAAAATGTTTTGGGCAAAAAAAACGCAACAAAAAATCTGTTCAGGGCCCAAAAACTGTTCTTGACAACAAAAAGCTTCTCTGGGCTTAAAAAACTTGTTTTTTTTTTAAAAAAGACTAGATATGTAAACGGGTTCCCTATACCCGTTTAACCCGTACCCATTTTTTGTACGGGGTTACACGGGCACGGCACGGCTGCCCCGCACCCGTGGAAAATAAATGGGCGGGTCGCGGGTTCCTCCTCCGTCCGTCGTGAAAAAACCCCACCCACCCGCCGTTCACCCCTACCTCCATCTCCCCCGCTCTCATAATTCCTTATCTCTCTCTTTCCAACTCCATTGCCCTCACCACCTTGAAAAATAAGTCTTTGCTCGTACTTTAACAACATATATCAGATGGATAATTTCTAAAACAAATTGTAATGCTCCCTCTAATATTAATCAAGCTCATATTTAAAATATATTTGGATTAATATTTGCATCATAAGCATTTATATCAATTGATTTTCGTAAATTGAAGTTGGTACTAAAGTTAAAATGTGATTTATGTTTGAAAATGCTTCTATAAAAAAATGTCAATCCAACATAAATTTAATTGAGTAATATATTAAAAAGTCAGTTTTAAAAAGTTTAAATATAAAGAAAGGCTAAAAGCTATATAAAAAAGTTGTTTTAACTTCAACTTGACTTTTGATCCTAGCTAAAATCATCTCGTCCCCAAATTTTCTTTAATATAACTTTTGGCTTAAAAAGTCCGTTTGGGTTAGTTAAAAACCATCTCAAACATCCTGTTAAAGTTGTATAAGTTTCATACATTCATACACGTATATATCCAAAGCAAACACACATTTGTCAATAAGAAGAACATAATCGTCATCTAATCAAATATGTGAGGTTGCCATAGATTTGAATTAAGTACGAGATAATATCCTTGGCCAAACATCGAAAGAAACAAAAATTAAGATTTGAAAGATTAGAACATTAACTTGCCCATGTTAGAAATGTATGAGAAAGCAAAGGAAGGATGAGGGAATGATTTTAGTTTAATCCTTCCATTATCTACTTTAATACAAAACTTTATCTTAAACGAGGTTCATTAGTTAATTCAAAGTTAAACAAACAATACTCTCAATCATCTCTATTATAAGTTATAACCAAGTAATTTTGAAGCGGGGCCACCCCTAGCCCCCCCTAATTCCGCCCCTAGAATTAAGTATGAGATAATATCCTTGGCCAAACATCGAAAGAAACAAAAATTAAGATAAGATTACACATTAATGGCCATGTTTAGTATGTATGAGAAAGCAAAGGAAGGATGAGGGAATGACTTAGACCTCATTATCTACTTTAATCACAAAACTTTATCTTAAACAAGGTTCATTAGTTAACTCAAAAGTTAAACAAACAATACTCTTATAACACACCAACTACTGCTACGTTGGTATTAATTGTGTTATGCGTTAGTCAAACTTGTGGGATCATTAGATAAGCACCTTCTTGCTTCAAGTCAAACTATGAGATTAAAGAATTGGGGGACCCAAAGGTTGATCCATATATTAAAGGATGACACAAACAAGTAATTCTCATAATTAATTCTTCCATTAAAATAGTAAAGTCAATCAATTTATGACTTTATGCTTTTCTTGGTGCTGCCAAAGTTAATTGATTTTTTTTTCCTGATTTTTTTTTAAAAAATAAAATAAAATTGTGAAGTCTTCAATACTTTCCCCTCCTATTTCCTTGCATCAATCTACACTTTTTTTTAATAAAACATAATATTCCATGAACTTCAAATAGTTTGAAATATTTATTCCCCTCTTATTTCCAGTAAATAAATAAAAAAGGTATTGATCCTGATTCGATGTGTAAATCCAAATCCATTGATGTGACCCTAATTTTCTGCAACACGGATTTTTTAAAATAAAGTTTAGACATAAGGAGATGTGAACATAACATCTTATCTTGACTTGAATTGATGAGATATCCATTTTGTTAATAAAGAAAAATTTAAATAGAAAGTGTAAGCTCACAAGTCACAACTAAGAATGAATAATTTTTGTTTTACCACTAAGAGAAGAAGATTTCACAAGAAAAGAAAAAGCAGAGAAGAAGATAAAAATGACTAACATTTTTTGTCAATCAAGTTACATATGTATTATACTTCTTGGTTCTAATAATAAGACTAAGTTGACTTTTTTGAATAAATTAAAAAATTAAATTAAATTACTTTAAAATATATTTTTTTCTCAAACTAATTAGTTTGATTAATTAACTAATATATAATTTAAAGATAAACAACATATGATATTATTACATAACTTATTTAGCTTCCTTAATCTCTTTTAAAAAAATTAATTCAATCTTATAATTAGGACTGAAAGTAATACTTTTTTATAGAAGATTTTTTTTTTTTGGCTCAAAGGGTATCCCCATATATTAATACTGCAAATCCATACAATACATAAAAATAACCACAAAGAAATCTAAAACAAATACAACAAAAAAATGACCAACATTATAGGATTAACTATTAAGTGAAAAAAAAAGCTCCCAATTCTTAAACAAAATTGAATTGCTATAGATAAGGAAGTAATTGGTAATACTACTGTTAGATATTGGAGCAATAAAACTTTTTTATCCTTATGTGACATGTATAGTTAGGAAAATGATAGGAAAAATATAATTTAAATTAAAAAACCTTAAAATGTCTACTAATCTTATCGGATTACTTATTTGTCCATTAAATAATTTAGTAGACATTTTGAGGTTTTTGTGATTCAAATAATATTTTTCTATTATTATTATTTTGCCACTCATGTTTTTATTACCAAACTTTTTAATATAAATATGATAATTACTTTGATACTCAATGTAAAACTTATTTATTTAATTTAGAGAAATTAAGTGTATTATGATCTCTTAAAATTAGTTCCATATAATTATTTGGAGGTAGCGGGGTTTTCCCTATTGTGAATCTATATTCTTGCGAATTAAACTAGTCTGTTGCTAGTAGGCTCAGACATTAGGTCTAAAAAAACATTTTCATGTAATATTATACTGCATATTAATTTATAAGTTGAATAAATTAGCTTGAAGAAAAATAAAATATATAAAACATAAAAAAATTTATTAAAAAATGGTATATGACTGTAGTCATATGCAAAACGTAAGGAATCGGTTTCCCTGCCTATCCAAAGGATAGATAGGGTGAGCTTATCTCATCTCGAAGTCGTCAAGGATGAGATCTGAATGGTCCGCATTTAATTTTTTTTTTTAAAAAAAAAATTATTTTAATGTGTAAAAAATATAAAATAAAAATAATCTCTTAACTAATATTTTTTTTAAAAATATTTTTTAATTTAAAAATCACCAAATAAAAAATATTAAATTAGAGATATTGACGGTCTAGATCATCCGGTTCCCAAAACGTAAGCATAACATCTGTCACGCAATGGAGAACATCCGCGGTGGTGGGGACAGCGCAGCAAGAGGTGGCGCTGTGCTGAGTAGAATTCTCATAAGCTATGCGCAACTCCATAATAATTTATGACGTGGCGTTAAATGAATGGCTAGATCTATCTAAATTTCATCTCTGGGCCCCTTATCCCAACAAGAGTCCAATCGGTGTCGCGTTGTAAATAGACTCGACCGCATCTTAAGAAGGAATTTTAACGCAGAAAAAATGCAATCACACTCGGAAGACACACTATCGACCCCGCCCGAAAGCTTTGTGCGAGGTCCGTGGCTCCCGGTGATCGGAGGAATTCGAGCCGAGCAATGTCATCCTTCAGCAGCTCTAACCGGCCGTTCGACGACGACGGCTACGTCGGCTTCGATCATCACTTCCAATCTCAGCCCCTAGACTCTTTTTCCAACTTCGACGCCAACTCGGCTGGTGACTCGTCTCCCATGTTCGGCAGCCAGTCTTATGCCGCCGGCGATGATATTTTTTCGTCTCAGCCGGTCCCGGAAGCTCCGTCTCCGCCATCGATCTACTCCGCCGCCGGGGGATACTCTGCGTTTTCTCCAGAGCAGAGCGTAAAGGTTCTCGATGGTGATTTCAGTTCCTCTAATGGTCCGATCTTTCCGCCTCCAGTGGAAATGGAACCTGAAGTTGGATTCGCTCTGAGGGAATGGCGAAGGTAAGCTTGTGATCGCTGATCTTTGATTGGTGGCGTTTGATTTTGATATCATTCAGTCTCTGTGTATCTGTCTATGAAATTGTTGCATGTAGATGATGTGATGATGGTATGTTTCGATGGGCAGAAAGAACGCAGCTCAACTTGAAGAGAAGGAGAGGAAGGAGAAAGAGCTGAGACAACATATTATAGAGGAAGCGGAGGAGTACAAGATGGAGTTTTGCCGGAAGCGTGAGATCAATGTTGAGAACAACAAAGCCTCAAACAGGGAAAAAGAGAAGGTAACATATTTCACATATGTTATTTTGTTTTTTGTTATGATCTTGGGTTTGTTATTGCAGTAATCTGATGAACTTAAAAGTATTTCTGAATCCAATTTTGCTGAAAACATGTAAGTTAAGACTATTTATGTCTCATTGACACATTGCTATGCAATATGCAAGTAGTATAATACAACTCTCTGAGTTGAGGTGTCCAACTTGACATTTTGTCCAATTATCTTATATAGCTACTCCAAAAACACAGCCTTGGTTCAATAGCATATTATTTTCATTTATTTGAGTTGAATTTGAATTGCACTGACCACCTTTTGCAGCATTTCCATCCTTGAGAAGACTGAGGTCACTGAAACATTTATAGTTTATTTTCAACTTTACGAGGAAGTTGGCATTTTCTATCTGTCAGCCTCGCAAATTTTCATTTATATTATGAAAATTCTGTTTTAGTGTCACACACACACACATATCTGCGTCTCCTTTACTTTCCTAGATTGTTATGTTTTCCTCCTTCCTGTTTTGTCTTTATCTCTTAGGTAGGCAATGTGCTATTATTATCCTCTCAACCCATTTTAAGACAGTCAGTCTTAAAAATATATTATTCTCTGCTGAGTTTGGCAGCTGTTTCTGGCAAACCGGGAGAAATTCCATGCTGAAGCTGAGAAAAACTACTGGAAGGCAATTGGTGAACTTATTCCTCATGAAGTGCCAGCCATAGAGAAGAGACAGAAGAAGGAAAAAGAGAAGAAACCTTCCATTGTAGTGATTCAGGGGCCAAAGCCTGGGAAACCAACTGATCTTTCAAGAATGCGCCAAATTTTATTGAAGCTCAAGCATAATACTCCACTACATATGAAGCCTAAGCCAACCCCATCATCAGAACTGAAAAAGGATACTAAATCAGGATCTTCTGATGCAGCAAGTTCTAGTGTTGTTGTACCTCCCAAGGCTGTGGAGGTTGTTGCAGCGGCTTGAGAGAGTCTGTGATGGCTAGAAGTTTGAGATCCTTGGTGATATATGTGTGGCTGTGTATTGTGTTGAAAATTAAAATATCTATGTCGGTTTTGGTTACTTAACAATGTGTTGTTATTTTATTTTCTTCTAGACTTTTTTTTTTTTTTTCCAGGTTGTCATCTCTTGTGCTGTGTGGCCTAACTTTCTCAATTGTGACCTGCTATAGATATTTTTGTTGATAATATGGGCTGTTTTGAGTTTTGACTTTGCTATTTGCATCAAATGTTTTAATTGGTGGTTTTGATGTCCAAGTTTGACCTCCTTATTATCACTTCCAGGAAACAATTTATTCGAAATTTTAAGAGGTTTTAATATAAAAAGAATATTTGTAAAACATAAATGAATCATCGGTATGTACGAGGCGATCGAAATTATTAAGGATCTCAAGACAATACAAAATTAATATGTAGTGTAAAGAAACAATATGCGTATGTGCGAGGCAATTGAAGTTCAAACAAACTTTTGGACTACAAAATTCACTGCCTGCAATAATGATGGTCAAACATGAAAGATATTAAAAAGAAACTACTGGCATCATACTTGATGTCATCAAGATCTTATTATAGGCCAATGACCACACTAAAAAGAATAAGTACAGAGAAACAACTCAAGTAAACATAGAAGGGAAGAATGTAAGGACGGAGGAAGCTTGAGCATCCTAATGTAATTGTTGTAATCTATCTCACATCTTCTCATTAAAACACTACTTTTATTTGTTTTTCTAATTACAGTAGTTTTTCTAATCCTCTAACAAATACCTTGAATATAACAACTAAAACTGTCCACCGTAACTACCAAAATAATCAATCGATCTAGTCCCTCATCAACAATCTCCATGACCTGCCATCATTTCTATCACCACTGTATCAGAGGACTGTCATAATTCTGTTGCAGAACGTCACAGCAAACTCCCAAGAACTGTTTGATTCAATGATTCATCTTGGAAGTATGTCTGTGAAAATATCAGGATCACCTAACTGGTTAGAGATTATGTGTGAATTTTCAGGTCTTTTATTAGACTTGTTTGCCTGAGAAGTTGATGTCCCACCCGAAAAATTTGCGGCATTTCTGGAGGCACGATGCCACCTATTAACTCCGGGCTCCGTCAAAGCCTTGTCATTGAGGTGAACTTCCTTGAACAGCATTTCCACAACTTGCTTCATGGTCGGTCTATGATGAGCAGCTGCTTGGGTACAGAACAGAGCAACCTTAATGAAACGCATGACCTCAGTCTCATCATATGAAGTTAGTTCTGGATCAACAATGTCCAGAAGCCTATTTTCTTCTTTCAGCTTCCATATCTGCCTCCAAGTAAATTATTATGTCAGAAGAAACAGATACTATATGTTTTCAAGCAAACACAGAAAGACAAATAGCATAAGCAACATGCTATGACATTTAATGTTGTATCCTCTTTTCTTTCATGAACTTTATTTTTTGGTTACGTTGTGAAAGTTTAAACCTCGCCACTTGACAAGTCCTAATATATACATTTAAGTAACAAGACGGTACAGGCTGACTGGCGCCAATAATTCAAACAGAAGAAAAGTATGAATAGGCTGCCGTCAACTGTATGCCATCTGCAAATATCTCTTTCAACTTTACAAATACTAAATACCCATAAATTTTCATTTCCGTCTCATGCAAGGCATTTACTTTTTAACATTTAAAGCACTTTTATTTCCTGAAAAGCATGCCCTGTGACAAGGTTAAAGTGGCATTTTTGTTAGAAAGGAAAAAACAAATTGGTTGTAAGTGTCTAAAGGTGAGAGTTTAGGAGACCAATTTTTCATAAAGTGGAAATCAGCTTTTGCAAATAATCGCGAAACGTATATTTCTATTTTCCTTAAAATACATTACTATTCAAGTATTATATAACATAATATATAACAATTACACAAATATGCCATTTAAGTTGAGAATATCAAAAAGCATTATCAACAAATGCGAGTTTAAGTTGTGGAAAGGAGGAGGAAATAACACGAGGTGGATGTAATTGCAAAAAAAGACACAAAGAAATCAAGCCATGAGTGAGATTAACATCCTAGTATTTCTCAGAACTAATTGATACGCAAAGAGTTCAGAAATATACCCATTCCACAAGAACCAGTAGCTTATCTCCAAACGCAGCTTTGCTGCTACTTCTACCACTGATTACTTCGAGCAAGAGAACGCCGAAACTGTACACATCTGCCCTTTTTGTAAGCTGACCTAGAAGTGCATATTCTGGTGCAAGATATCCCCTGCAGGTTTTTTTTTCTTCTTATTTTAATAAAAAATCAGTTTTTATATTGAAATCAAATCCCACAAAATCACCAAGAGAAAATCATAGAGCAGTTTGGACTCTGAATGTATCTGACAGAAGTGCTTTGATTCTGTAATTTAAGTTATGGAATGACAAGTTATAATCAGTTTCCTTTTCTCATTAAAAAGTATATTTAAAGGGGGGAAAGGGTGAAATTCAATTGAATATAGAGAAGAACTCCTTTCCTTTTCTTTGTTTTAAGAAAAAAGAAAAGACTGATCTAATTCCAAAACGATAACCAGAAGGCACCGTTCACATATAAACGATACTGATAATATAAACCATGCATTTGTGCTTACACAGTTCCAGCCACTCGTGTACTCAGATGGGTGACATTGTCGGGAAAAAGCTTCGCGAGGCCAAAGTCCCCTATTTTAGGATCGAAATTTCCATCAAGTAGTATGTTGCTAGCCTTTATATCTCTATGAACAATATTTGGCTGAACCTCGTCGTGAAGAAACGCAAGAGCAGAAGCAGTACCACGGCAAATGGAAGCCCTTTTTGGCCAATTTAGAGCAACACATTTACTTTTGAAACCTACAAAAACGTTTTTTCTGCAGAATTAGCTGCAACACAATTGATGGACAGAAACATTAAAAGGTTGAATATTCACATTACAATAAGCATTTTTTTAAATTGTTCATACTTACCAAGCATAAAGCTTGCAAGGCTATTGTTTTCCAGAAATTCGTAGACCAATATGCGATGGTTGTCCTCTATACAGCAGCCAACTAGTTGCACCAGGTTTGGATGTTTTATATTTGATATCATATCAATTTCTGTCATAAATTCTCTGGCTCCTTGTTTAGACTCTACAGAAAGACACTTGATAGCAACTTGAGTTCCATCCCGTAAAACTCCCTACAAATATTAATGACAGAGCAAAAAAGTTTACCACAAACAACAACAAAAAAACCTTATCCCATTAGGTGGGGTCAGCTACATGGATCGCATGATGCCATTGTGCTCTGTAAACGACCAAATCTTTAGATTTGTTGTTAACCAACAAGTCCTGTTGAGTATTTTTTCGGGTCTTTCTTTACCCCTATTCAGAGGATTGCCCCCCTTTCAGTGGACAGTGTACCCGAAATAAAGGGATAAAAATTAAAGATAAAGAAATGCGCAACGCAATAAAAAGCCAACAAAGAATAAGGAAGAAGCACAACCGAAAGTTAAATTCTACTGATGAGAGTTTTTATTCTCACCTTGTAGACAACACCATAACCTCCTCGACCAATTCTGTTGGATGGATGAAAGTCTCCTGTTGCTGATCTCAAAGAATTATAACTAAACTTTCTGGTTGATATCACTGCCATTTAAAAACACATGGCACACACAAGTAAATCACAAAATTTCTCCAACAGAAAGTAGTAGAGTAAAAAAGAAAACCCCAGTAAGCTTTTCAAAAATATAAGAAAAATATTCAGGCAAGTATATCTGATTTAAGTGGGACATGTTAGCCCACAAACATTCGGACCTACATCCCAACCCCAGTTCCGACTAGAACATGAACAATTCCTGACAAATGTTTCTTCAGGTTCTGACATGTATTGAAGAGATGACAAAGATATCTCCAACTAGAGCAAATCACTGAGTAAACAACTTTGTGCTGTTGCAATTATAGACAGATAAACTCAATATTCTTGACAAAATTCATATGGAGTTTTGAAGAAGAAGAATAAATGTACAGAAACATGTCATGCAACAGAATGGACATAAATCATGAAACTCTTAGAACTCAATAATGGATAAGAAACATAAAAAAAAAAAAAACCCCTCATTCTCCTTACCTTGTTCGCGTGACTGATCATCAGAATAATTCCTCCATCTAGGTGTACACCAATTCAAGGCACCAAAGCAATTTCCAAGCATTGCTCTCTTCCAGTCTCAAACACTAATATTACTAAACCTTTTTATTTGCATTTGTTCTTCACACCCAACATTCCAACCACTGACCAAGACGAAGGAAAGAGAAGAAATCTCTGATTCCTCGAGGAAAACAATGATTAATTGAGGCAACCAGAATTCCATACACACTACATATAAGCAGCCAAGTCAAACCCAAATCAAAGAAAAGTATTGTGTTTTACCGTCAAAGAAGTAAATCTTCCCCCTATTCCTTTTCTTGTACCAGGTCAAAATGGTTAAAATCACAGCGGAACCAAAAATCCAATTCCGAACCTTGAAGTGCTGCAAGTGTGAAAACGTTTATTGGAGATTCAATGAAGAGTTGGAGAGACCCTTGAGATCCATATATGGAGAAGAAAAATGGAGGATTTGTGAACGGTTAAGAAGCACTGTTGAAAAAGTAGCGCCAACAAGCAAGCATTTTGACATTTTTAGGAGGAAAGGTAGTACTAGTGGGAGGTTAGCTGTGAAAGCGACTAATTGGGATTCTCTTTTTGGTTTTTGTTTTCTTTTGCATGAAAGTTTAGAATAAAGGACGCAAAAATCAACAAAAAGTTCAAATAGACAAGAAAACGTTAGGGCATGAAACCGATAAGAACGCTGAAACACTTTTCACACGTATTAAATGTTAAAAAAAAATTAATTAAATTATTTTAAAGTATTTATATATTTATTTTTTAATAATAAATTTATATATAACTTAATGATAGACAATATCATTAAGTAATTTATTTAGTTTCTTTATTTTTAAAAAAATTAACTGTGTATAATATTTAAAAACGGAGGAGGTACTATGTATATAGCAGTCACGCGCACGCAAGTAATAGTTTAAAATGACCGTGCAATGAAATAATGCGGCATTGTTTTTTCCAAATTAAGACTTTTTAAGGTGATAAGATAACCAAGAAATGGTAAATGGTTTTGTAATATATATATATATATATATATATATATATATATATATGGTTTATTATTTGTCATGTTACTTGATATAAGATTTTATCAAGTTACCCTAAAACTACATCGTTTTAGAAGTTAGGAGAATTAATAAAGGGTGTTTTTGGTCAAATTCATATAATAAATACAAAAACAAAAATATCAAAACACCCCTAATTAATTCTCCTAACTCCGAAAACGACTTAGTTTTGGGGTTATAGGGATTAATGAAGGATCTTTCAATAAAATTTATATAATAATACAAAAATGAAAAATACCAAAACACCCTTCATTAATTCCTCTAACCCCAAAACGACTTTGTTTTGCGAGTTAGGGGAATTAATGAAAATTGTTTTAGTAAAATTCATATAATAAATACCAAAAAAATTAAAAATTAAAACACTCTTCATTAATTCCCCTAACTCCCAAAATGACGTAGTTTTGTGGTGACTTGACAAAAACTTATGTTAAGTGATACAACAACCGATAAAACTATATATATATATATAAATATATTATATAACAACCATGATCTCTAAATCCATGATCTTTAAATCACATTTGTCCAATCAATACAATACTACTTTTACATTTTTCTCACTTTCCCAAATCAAGAGTCAGATGAGGCCAATGAAAAAAAAATGAGAAACAAGATTAGGAGAATATCTGCTTCCCTCATTTGAAATGATTGATGTGAGAGCGTTGTTTTAATGTTTTTATTTGGGGGTCAAGTTAGACATTAAATTGTTTTTCTCATATTTGAAGTTGAGAATCAACGATTGAGGTTTTAGTCAAAATATTTCTATTTTTAGTTTGTCTAGTATGACCATTACCACGTATCATATGACATGATACGTGGTATTATAATTTCATAGTATAAGAATTGTGGTCAGCTTAGATTGAAATTTTATAATATAATTTTCAACATAAAATGTCTCTTATGAATAAGTCTATGTTGTCCACTTGATACGGAGCAATTCAAAATCACCAATATCTATAAGGCACAATCAACAAGACTGGTTCTTGAATAAACGCGTTGAGTTTCAGCGCAAGACAATGTTCAAGATAAAGGTTTTTGAAAATGAGGAAAAAAAAGGGTTAAATTTAGGATTGACTACAGTTGTCTTCCCTTCCTATCCTCTTCTTAATCTCAGCATTAAAAAAATATTTTTGTAAAATATTAAATTAAAACCGTTCAGATTTCAATTCAAAGATTAAAATAAAAAAGAGGATGAGAAAAAAGGAGGACCGTAGGTTCGTAGCTACTTCTGTTAAATCCGCTCTATATGCCTGTACTTCTCATGAGTAACGAGCTTTTGTCATATATTTTCAAAAAGTTTTGATTTTAAATTTTGTGTACAAACCACTTTAGTTCTCATCAACAGTCTCTAACCCTTTTTCTAAGCAAAATTATCTTTTAGATTTAGTGCTTTTTATAAGAAATATTTTTTCTCTCTCTCAAAATTTAAACTACTTTTTTTTTCTTTTTCTACCCCTATTAAATACACATCTTTATATTAATTATCACTCACTTATTACTAATTTTTTTTCCTTTACTCATTTATTACATATTCTCTATCATTTTTTATACTCATGCTCTCTCATATTTGTTACTAATTTTCTCTCCTATGCCTTTTTTATAAGTATGAGCATATTTGGAAGAAACATGATATTTTTGACACATTTATTATTTTTAACTAATCTTAAGTCAGTTTGTTTTGTACAATAAGGATAAAAGTTATTCATAAAAAAGAAAAGACTGGAAGGAGTATTGACAAAGTTAACTTTGTTAAATTCATAACCTAAATTCTTACGAGATTGCTGCTCTTATCCTCTTTATAAGTGACTTTTAACATGTTTTACACAAATAAAGGGGAAAAAAAACCCCCTTAAACTTCATTATTTTTGTTATAAGATTCAATAACTTTCTAACTTTATCTTTGTCTAATACTCCCTCTGTCCTTTTCTATAAGATCTTTTTTAAATGGGCTTGCCCCTAAATGTAATATCTCTTTTGAGTTTGTCTCAATAATAAATACAATTTTTCTCATTTTGCACTCGATTAATTATTATACTATATATATATTGTATTTCATCTTTTTCTCATATTACTCTCTCTCTCACACTTATTCATAAATAGGGGCATTTTTGGAGGAAAAAGCTAAATTTCTTACATAATTATTATATTTAATTTTAGAATCTCCTCATTCAGTTGAAAAGCTCCTACATATAGGGATAGAGGAAGTATACATTATACATTATAAAAATAAAGTCAATCAATAGTAATAATTAAAGGGAAAAGTATGCATTTATATGAAAGTTTAATGGGATGCCTTATAAATAAAGCTAAAAAATTTCTTCTCTCACTGTCCCCTATAAATAAAGACATAAACTATCGATATTTTGGACATCATAAAAGATAGAGACAAGAATCAACAAAAACAAAGGGCAAAGACTAAAATCAAAACTTTTTTTTTAAAAAATAAGAATATGGAATTGGTTTGACCCTTCAAAAAGAATTTATGATCAACCAACTCACACCAACTTTTTTTAAATGACGACGAAGACATTCCCCACCATTGAACCAATTTCGTGATATCCTAAATACTCTACATAATAAATTTATACTACTGGTTTCAGTCCTACATACCGTATATGAGTTAGATAAGAATTTGACTATTTACTCTTTAGTGCTGAATTAGGGATGTTTAAGGATGGGGGCCAGTCCGGTTGGAGGTCAACCAAGTTTGGCGATATGACCTCGAAATTTAAAAAAAAATTGAGGTTCAGTCCGGTCGATCGATACCGAGAGTTTCGGGGTTGGACCGGAAGTCCAATTTTTTATTTATTTTTTTTTTCAATTTCTTTTTTTCCAGTTTTTTTTTTTGTTGCTTTCTTAAATTAAAAAACACATTAGGATACAATATTTTATCTCGATTTCACCTAACTTCCCAAAATAATAAAAAGTAACATAGTAAAAAGTAATTCCTATAAATTAAAAAGACATTAGGATGCCTAAATTGATCACAATTTAAAGTGGTGATTTAAAAAAAAAAAGGACCTCGGGTCAATATATATTTATTACAAATAACTAAATAATTAATTATTTTAATGTATGTAAATTATTTATTCAGCTACTATGTTAAGGAGAAACAAAAAATAAACACTCATGGTTGTCATTATCAGTCAAATAATGATTTTATTATGGTTTTCTTAGTTCTTAGTCATAAGTTCTGCGGGCGAATACACACACGCTTTTATGTAGTCAGAGGGTTATATATATATAGGGCTAGACCGAACCAGTCTAAGGGGTTTAGCCCCTGTTTAACATCTCATTTTTAAAAGCAGTATTTTTTTTTCATCATCAGAGTAGAGCATCGGAGCGATTGAGTGACTGATACATATATTAAAAATGCCGTAAGTCCTATTGACAAAGGCGGTACAATAACCGAGAGTTTTATATAAGACACATCTCATGTAAAGTTATCTATACAATTCACTCGTATAGTCGTCTATCACATATAAGTATACAAAGTAAATATCGAGTTAGTGTTGATAAAGACGCGGACGTACCCGTCGGTGGTATAACGGTATTTTTCTAAAAAACGGTACTTTTGATGGGGTGAAACAACGGTATGACGGTACAACGGCGGTACGATTATCTCGATATCCTATAAGGATGATATTTATCAATATCTATAAAGATAACGGGCATTTTAGGTACAAATTACCATTTTGCCCCTGAACCCCTAATCGGCGGAATTTCGCAGAGCTTCGCTTATTTTAACTCTATCTCTCCGAATTTTGACATATCTCTTCCCCCAATAATATTTTAGAAAATAATACCATATTTACCCCTAAATATGACATCTAGACTATCTTGAAAAATTAAAGATAAATCTAAAGCATTTCTACTACATCTTGAAAGAACTACCGAAACTAAAGACTAGGACCGAAGAAATTACCCAAGACTTTGCTACTTCTTCTTCGTGAGCTCCTCCTTGCTCTCACTTCTCTCTAACTCTCTAGGATTTCTTTGTGATTTTTGGTGTGAAGAAATGAAAAGAGGAAACCTTGCTATTATATTAAAATTCCAAGGCTAAAAGGGTCATTTACAAGGTCATCCAAATTCTCTTCCTTCTTCTTAAACCATGGATTAAAAATCACTTTTTGAAATCCAATTTCAACCATTCATATTTGGCCGACATCTCCCACGTCTCATTTGCAAATTAATGTGTTACATTTATTAATTAAATATTCCATGATTATAAAAACTCCTCACAAGACTTGGTCAACAACTTCAACTCCAATAAATTATCATATCTTCTCATTCTTCCACTCACAATCAGCTGAACTTAGCATTTCTTTGGAAATGTTTAATGAAGTTAACTTATTCCTTTAATCAAGTATTTATATTTTAATTAGAAAGCTTAATTAGGTCCTTAATCCTATGATTAGCAATCTTTTAGGATTTAGGGTTTTCATGCACTTAATCTCATACATTTTTCTTAATCTTTTCCAATTAATTAGCAAGTATAATTTTTCTAATTTTAGCCATAAACATTTAAAATAAAGGGTTTTACATAATTTACCTTGAATATTCTCTTAATCAAGCTTAAACAATTAGCCATTAATTACTTAATTAGCCACTTACTAATTGTTGATAATTTTCTTATTTAGGATAAATTATTATCTCACAACTATTTTACTTACATTGGTATTTTATATCCCATGTAAAATATTAAAAATCATGGGGCCAAAAAGTGCTTTTAATAATATTATATTTATGCTCTATATATTTTCAGGGAAATAATCTCAAAAATTCCTAAAATTAAAGATAACATACTTCCTAAGTTTTTGTCAATATTTGCAGTCATATAGGATTTATCATAATATTTTCAGGTCATTTTATGCCTTATAAAATACATTTTTCAAGGATTTTTAGCTCTTTATTCACCCTAATTTCAATAGAAATTACCTTAGAAAATAAGGTATTTATTGCACTAGTTTCGAGACCACATATTCATCTATTTCTAATAGGTATTTACTTATCGAAATATAATATTCCAGATAAATAATTATCCGAGTATTACACCCTGGACTGAAGTCCGGTCTAGTCCGAACAAATCAGTTTGGTCTGGTCTTCAGACCATTTTTTTCTTCATTGGACTGGGTTGAGTCAGACTAGACCATCTAGACTGTTAGATTTTCGGGAAAATTTCATATAGATCCCAAGGAACGAAAAAAATTACAAAAAAGTCCATTGAAATCATCAAATTACGCTCAGGTCCCAAGGGACTTCGTGTAATTATTTGTATGGAGGTTTTTAAATGTTGTTGTTAATACATGCATTTAAATTTGTAAATAGCCAGAGACTTCGTGTAATTATTTGTATGGAAATAAAATTCGCGGTTTTTAAAAGTTGTTGTAATACACATTTTCTTGTTGTAAATACATGCATTTTCTGTTGTAAATGGCCATATTTTAAATTTTGTTGCAAAAATAACATTTCTGTTGTAAATCTATGCTTTTTCGTTGTAAATGATCTCTTTATGTTCAAAAATCAAGGTGTTTAAATGTTGTTGTAAATATATGCATTTCTGGTTGTAAATGGTCGGAGTATTTAAAAGTTGTTGTAAATATATGCATTTCCTTTGTTAATACAAATAATTACAAGTCCCTCTGAGACTGAGCGAAATTTGATGATTTGAGGAACGACTTTATTGTAATTAATTCCCTTCCTTGGGACCTAAGCGTAATTTTCCCTAGATTTTCTGGACATCCCTAACGTAGGGTAGAAGTTCTGAACTTCACAGCCCATCAGGCCCCACAATTTTCTTCTTTTTATTTGCTTCTGTTCCAAAATTTTATACTTATGGCTTGGTACGTATTTTTTATTCTTCGTCCAGTTATTTTTCAAAAGAAAAATTTTGAGGCTGCTAAACAAGGGATAAAGTCCACCTATTTCTTTATTTGTGTGTGACAGAATTAGTATATCTTCTTGCAATGAAAATGCTTGCTTTCTGTTTAATTTTCTTTATTTCCAGAATATTATTAAATTTAAACTTAAATAATAATAAATGGTGAATATTTTAGTCTGAATTAGTGATCAATATTGCATTGGATTCTTTTAATTAAGTATTGTAAATTTTTAATTTTTCACATAAAAAACCAGTGCCATTTTGTTCAAAGATAATGAATAGTGACTTTTTTTTTTAATACACTATATATATATACAAAGAAAGTAAAAATTTCCTGAAATCTAATACTCTTTGCAATCCTAAATATAAGATAAAATTCATTTTTTTTAATGAAGCTAAATAAGTTATTTAATCAATTATATGTTATGTATCCTTAGATTATATATCATTTTGTTAATCAAACTAATTAGTTTAGAGAAAAAATTATAAATATAAATACTTTAAAATAACTTCATTAACTTCATTAATCTCTCTAAAATGACATCAAGGAAAAGTTTGTTGAATAGGTAGGCCCCTCACACCCGATACTCTGCAATTTCTCAGAGCTAACGTCCGAATGGCAAAAAGCAAAAGCTTCTGACAACTTATATATATATATATATATGTATATGTGTGTGTATGTTATACTCAACTTATATAAACATGGGTTTCGTAATGAAATTAGTGTTTTATTAGGTTATTTTAGAGAAAAAAAAAATCAATGGATAGGATTTTTTTAAAAAAAATATTAAAAATATTTTATTTAAAAAAAAAAAAGAAAGTAGAATATATATCATGATAGAATATATATAAACGTGTTGTTTAATTAATTATTGTGGAGGAAGTATTAGTAAGAGTGATATGGAAAAAATATGACCAAAATTGCTCAAAATTATTTTATTAAAAACAATATAATTGAGGTGTATATGACATTAATGGGTTGTAAGCATTACTTACTTTATAGTTTATAGAATATATATGTACATTATTAAATTATTATTGTGTTTAATTATTATTGAGAAAGTATCAATAAAGGTATTTTAGAAAAAAATTGACAAAAAATAAAATTTGGTCCTATAATTAGGATCAAGATCAACTTCAAAATATATTCCTATAATTAAGACCGAATGAAAGTATTATAATTTTATAGTATAAGAATTGTGGTCAGCTTAGATTGAAATTTTATAATATAATTTTCAACATAAAATGTCTCTTATGAATAAGTCTATGTTGCCCATGATACAGAGCAACTCAAAATCAACAATGAGTCTGTTTGGGTTGGCGGTAATAGCGGTGGCTTAAAAGCTATCTAACTTTTAAAAAAACTCGGTAGGAAAAAAATCAGGTTATAAATAATGATTTGTGTTTGGATTGATAGTAGTAGAAGTGGTGGGGCCCATGTCAAAAAGTCGAGAGCTTTTTGGAAAAAGCTTTATAGTAGAGCTTTTTCCTTAATCACTTTTTGGACTTAAAGTCCAATAAACTTAAAGCTCAATCCAAACGGACAAAAAATCCGTTGGGAACGTTACTGGACTTTTTTTCAAAATTGCTGCTCCTAACGTTGCACTCTAAACAGGCCCAATATATATAAGGCACGATCAACAAGATTGGTTCTTGAATAAACACGTTGCAGTTTCAGCGCAAGACAATGTTCAAGATAAAGGTTTTTGAAAAGAGAAAAAAAAAGGGGTTAAATTCGGGATTGGCTACAATCCTTTTCCTTATCTTAACATTAAAAAATATTTTTGTAAAATATTAAATCTAAACCGTTAGATTTCAATTCAAAAGCTATAATGAGGAAGATGATGAGAAAAGAGGAGGACCATAGGTCTCTAGCCACTTCCATTAAATCCACTCTAATGCCTTCAAAAAGTTTTGATTTTGAATTTTACGTACAAACCACTTTAGTTCTCATCAGTAGTCTCTAACTCTTTTTCTAAGCAAATTTATCTTTTAGAGCTGGTTCTTTTTATAAACAACATTTTTTTTCTCAAAATTTAAATTACTTTTTTCTTTTTTAACACCTACTAAGTACATATCTTTATATTAATTATCACTTACTTACTACTATTTTTTTTTTCATTTACTTATTTATTACATATTCTCTATGATTTTTTATACTCATGCTCTTTCATATTTGTTATTCATTTTCTCTCCTATGCCTTTTTCATAAGTATAAGTATATTTGGAAGGAATAAGACATTTTTTTTATTATTTATTATTTTTAACTAATCTTAACCATTAGTTCGTTTTATACCATAAGAATAAGAGTTACCCATAAAAAAGACTTGAAGGAGTATTAACAAAGTTACTTTGTTAAATTCATAACCTAAATTCTTACAAGATTGCTTCTCTTATCCTCTTTATAAGTGGCTTTCAACATGTTTCACATAAATAAAGGGAAAAAAAACCTTAAACTTCATTATTTCTGTTATAAGATTCAACAACTTTCGAACTTTATCTCTGTCTAATACTCCCTCCGTCCTTCTCTATAAGATCTTTTTTTTTAAATGTGTCTATCCTTAAATGTAATATCCCTTTTGAATTTGTTTCAATAATAAATATAATTTTTCTCATTTTGCCCTCGATTAATTATTATACCATATACACTATCTTTCATCTTTTTTCTCATATTATTCTTCTCTCTCTCTCTCTCTCTCTCTCTCTCTCTCTCTCTTATTCATAAATAGGATCATTTTTGAAAAAAAAAATTTAAATTTCTTACATAATTATTACATTTAACTACTTTTTACTATATTTTAAAATCTCATGATTCGATTGAAAAGCTCATACATATAGAGACGGAGGGAGTATATATTATACTCCTACCTCATGAGAATAAAATCAATCAATAGTAATAATAAAGGGAAAAAATATACATTTATATGAAAGTTTAATGAGATACCTTATAAATAAGCTTAAAAATTTCTTCTTTCACTTCCTTGTAAATAAGACATAAACTATCGATATTTTGGACATCAAGAATCAACAAAAACAAAGTGCAAAGACTAAAATCAAAACTTTAAAAAAAAAAAAAAAAGACAAAAAGAATATGGAATAGGTTTTGACCCTTCAAAAAGAATTTATGATCAACCAACTCAAGCCGTCAAAGTGCATTTATATTCCGGCAAAAAGAAAGTCCATTTATATTTTTGTCATTAAATGACGACGAAGACATTCCCCATCTTTGAACCAATTTCGTGATATCCTAAATACTCTACATAATAAATTTATACTACTGGTTTCAGTCCAAAATACCGTATATGTTGACCCCCCAAAAAAAATAAAATACCGTATATGAGTTAGATAAGAATTTTACTCCTTAGTAGAGAATACATGACTTCAATTTATTTGATTTCCCAAATTTATAATTTTACTCTAAATATTCCTATTTGTTATGGACTCAAATATTAGGCCCAGATATGATGCGGCCCAACAATAACGCATTACAACAGAAACTCTCCTTAAGCAGGAAAAACACTAATCACCCTATGAATAAAGCACTAATCCCGACAGTACATGTAGTGGAGCAGGGATACGTCAGGTAGTGGAGCAAACACTCAGACTCGGAGGCACGCACAACACCAGGATTGAAACCCTAAAGGTAATCTCTATAAATAGGAGATCCAAAGCACATTTTCTCTCTCTTTTTTACCTATTTTTGGTTCAAATATGCATAGGAAATGTAGTGTATAAACGAAAATGTGCATATCAAAGTATCGAAAAAAAAATCAAGAAATCCTTGTTATACGTAGAGTTTGTGATTCCATTCCTCCATCTTTTGTAGGAAGATGGAGACAAGTTTTGAAGCTCTACAAGAACCAAGAAACAAGGAAAGAAATAAAGGAGGTGAACTCGTGCACTTGCGAGGCGAACATGCACACATTCTATTCATATCATTTTACTATTCAGTCTCACTATGCACACACCCCACCTCCTTTGACAAATCGCCATTATCGTGTAGCACAGTGACCTGTTGGTGTTCTTTGGTGTCTTCCTCATAGACATCTTTGAGCTTCCATCTTCTCTCCGACTTTCATACACACACTTACCCCGGAGAGTATTATTGATCCAACAGTAATCATTCACTAACCCGTTGATGTTAGACATTTGTGTTCTTATAACAGAACATTGGCGCCGACCGTGGGGAGAGATAAACTTCGATTCCCGAACGACCAACAATGGCAAAGTACAAATGCAACGTTATCAGCGGAGGATTTGGAAGATGAGGAGATTCAGTGAGCCAAAGGAATAAGTACCTGAGGGAGGTTCTCTCCATCAAGGATTGCCCAGAGTTCAAGAAGAACTCTTCTTCTTCTTCAAAGTTGGAACCTCCTGTACTCTGTTTTACTAAGGAGGACTTGGAAGATGTAGTTCTAGGCCATCATGATGGTTTGGTGATTACGGGAACGGTGGTCAACTTCCGGTTAAGAAGATATTTGTAGACATTGGGAGTGCGGTCGACATTCTTTTGTGAGACGCGTTTAGGCGAATGAAACTCGACCCAGAGGATTTAAAGCCGTGCAAGACGACTTTGACAACTTTCAATGGACAAGATACCCGCCTTAAGGGATATATTGATCTCAAGTTAACATTGGGAACCAAGGAAGCCTTCAAATCAGAACGGGTAAGATTAATTGTGGTCGACTTCCCATCTTCATACAACATCATTTTGGGGCGACTAATGATACACAACTGGGATATGCTGGTATCTACTAAGCATCAGAAGTTGAAGTTGATTAATAACAAGAATGAGGTTGTCATGGTTAAGGGTGACCAAAAAGAGTCTCGGCAATGTTATTTCGAGATAGTCAAAGAGAAGAAGGACAGACCATCATCCTCATCTCGAAGCATGAAGGGGAAGAGTCCGGGTAAAGAGAGAGAGCATTCAGAAGAGTCGGTCAATTTGGTGGAGTTGGATTTGCGAGAAGAAGATAAAATCAAGAGGATGGAACCAAATGGAGAGTTGGAAGATTTAGTCCTGGGTGCTGAATTAGGACAAGTTACTAGGATCGGCAAAGCTCTAGATCCAACAGTTCGATCCGAGTTGGAGGACTTTCTAAAAAAGAATAAAGATGTTTTTGCATGGACGCTATCCGAGATACCTGGAGTGGATCCAAAATTTTGTTGCCACAAGTTGGCAATTCATCCGGGTTCGTCCCGGTAGCTCAAAAGAAGAGAAACCTCGGTGAAGAGAAAGGGAAGGCTTTGGAGGAAAACGTGAAAGAGTTGCTAGAAGCCGGATTCATTCGGGAGGTGCAATACACCACCTGGTTGTCTAATGTAGTGATGGTCAAAAAACCAAACGACAAGTGGAGGGTATGCACGATTACACCAATTTGAATAAGGCACCCTGAGGATCAAGATAAAACGGCTTTCATCATCGAGAAGGCCAATTATTGCTACAACGTGATGCCGTTTGGGTTGAAAAACACTGGGGCCACTTACTAAAGAATGATGACTAAAGTGTTCGAAGACTAGCTTGGCAAGAATGTGGAAGTATGCATAGCCGACATGATTTTCAAATTGATGGAGCCGGTAAGCCATGTCCATGATTTGCAGCAAACACACCAAATTCAGCTCAACTCGGCTAAGTGCGCATTTGGAGTTCCGGCCGGAAAGTTCTTGGGTTTCTTGCTGACAAATAAAGGAATTGAAGCTAATCCAGATAAATGCCAGGCCATGCTGGATATGAAGGCTCCAAGAAACAAGAAGGAAGTACAACAACTAACCGGGAGACTAGCTGCCTTAAATAGATTCCTACCTAAGTCGGCGGAGAATTCTCTACCCTTCTTTAAGTTGTTGAAGAAAGAATCCCAAGGCGGGTGGAACTCGGAATGCGAGGCAGCGTTCGTAAAAATAAAGCAGTGTTTTGCAGCCCAGTCGGTCTTGTCCCGTCCAAAACCAGGAGAAACTTTGATATTATATTTGTCTGTTGGAGAAGAGGCGGTGAGTGCCGTGTTGGTCCGAGAAAGGAAAGATGGTCAAATACCAGTGTACTTTGTTAGCCGAGCTCTACAGGGGTCAGAGCTAAGATACCAGAAGCTGGAAAAGATGACATTTGCTTTACTTACCATGGCAAGGCGGCTCCGCCCGTATTTTCATGGTCATCTGATTATAGTCAGGACAAGCCAACCAATTCGGCAAGTGCTCCATAAGCCAGATTTAGCAGGAAGGATGATTAGCTGGGCAATTGAATTGTCCGAGTTTGACATCACCTACGAAGCGCGGCACGCCGTTAAGGCGTAGGCCTTGGCGGACTTCTTAGTGGAGTTAATCCCGTCGGGTGTGGGAGATTCGGATAATGCAGAAACGTGGAAAGTCTTTGTTGACGTTTCATCGAATGCCAGGGGAAGCGGAGCCAAAATCATCGTGGAAAGCCCTGAAGGAGTTTCTATGGAGCATTCCCTCCGATTCAATTTCCAAACTTCTAACAATCAGGCTGAATATGAAGCTCTTATTGCTAGATTGCTTCAGGCTAAGGAGAATGGAGCAAAGAAAGTTCATGTCTCCACTGATTCCCAACTGGTGGCAGCTCAGATTGAAGGGACATACCAGGCTAGGGGACCTCTGCTGATTAAGTACTTGGAGAAAGTTAAAGAAGTCATTGTGAACTTTGAGGAGGTGATATTTTGTCTATATAATAGGATCTAATCTAACTAAACCCTATATGATTTCACTTATAATATTATTTACAAAATAATGTATATAGTGAAGCATATTTTATGTGGTGGAAATATTTAACTAATTGACCCGACTCTTGTCCATATCCAGATCTCGGCTAAACCAAGAACGTGACACTGAACCGGCGCACGGCCATACGTCAAAAGCATGCTTTGCAACGTAATCAGCAGCCATATTAGCATCACGAGAAATCCACTGCACCCGCACCTCCCACTCTCTGACTAACATACTCTTGACCTCTTGAATAACTTCGGCATCAGGGTGACTCGTTGGATTGGAACCATTAATCAACGACACCACCCCCTCTGCGTCAGATTCAAGGACTACTCGACGCTTCCCTGAATCCCAACACATTTTCAAACCAAAGAGAACAGCCCATAACTCAGCTAGAAAGCTATCCGCAGGCTTCTCGGCTTTGAACATGAATCCTTCCTGAAAAGTCCCGTTTTCGTCACGAATCACCCCCCACAAGTCGCCACATGATTCTGATCACATGCCCCATCGACGTTTACCTTGACCCAGCCTACACTCGGTGGATCCCATGCAGCAGAATTAGGCCGGACGTGGTGCCCATTCAGATTAACCCCTTGCAACACCCTTCCTGCGTTCGCCACAGTAGCAATAATTGCCTTGGCTCTGTGAATAATTGACTCGTTACTTACCCTCGTGTTATCAAATATTCTGGCGTTCCGGCGTTGCCATAGCAGCCAACATATCGTAGAGAAAAAATCACACCACCCCTCGTTCCCTCGGTTCTGATTTTGATGAATGTTCTTCATAATCCATGTTCGGCAATCTGACTGGAAGAACCTGCTTCTGAACAAAGGGTCCAGCACCTCCAACCAGAGATTCCTAGTTTCCCTGTAGTCTCGCAAAACATGCACCAGACTCTCTGACGTGACCCCACACCAGGAGCAACTGCCCTCCTCCCCCATGCCTCTACGGAGTCTTTCGGCATTTGTGAGTAGCCTATTGTGGAAAGCCAGCCACAAGAATGATTTACACTGAGGTACAGTACGCAGCTTCCAGATATGTTTCCATGTCTGTTCCTCCCTACCCGGACTCCCAGACAAAGCTTGGTACGCTGATTTAATACTGAATTCCCCATCTCGCTCATATTTCCAACGAACAACACCCGATTGATCCTCCACCGTGATACCCGCGGACAATTCTTCCCAGGACTTCTTAATCCCAGTCCAAGCGTTAGACCCACGTCTGGAAGGGTTAATAATCAGAACTAAATCATCCCCACATCTATACTTGCTCCACAACACTTTCACCCATAGGTCATCCCGCTTTTTGATCAGGTTCCATCCCAACTTCATCATGTACGCTTGGTTTTGGCGTTGAAGATGTCTTAAGCCAAGACCCCCATTTTTCTTTGCGGTACACACAGTGTCCCAAGCCACAAGGTGTGTCTTCCTTTTCTCCAGTGAAGAGCCCCATAAAAACTTCCTATTCTACTTCTCGATATCTTCGCAGGTCCCTTTAGGCAATGAGACAGTTTGCATAGTGTACCCTGGTATAGCTGAGGTAACAGATGCGACAAGCGTGGTTCTTCCTACAAGAGACAGAGAAGTTGCTTTCCAACAAGAGAGCCTAGTACGCACCTTATCAACGATCGCTTGGTAGGTGCCCTTGGTTACCCGCTTATGGTGTAGAGGTACTCCAAGATACTTCCCAAGTCCGGAGTCACTTGGAAACCCAACACGCCGCATAACTCCGTCCTTCTTATATGATTAACATTTTTCAAGAAGAACACGCGAGTCTTACTCGCACTCACTTTCAGCCCAGAAGACATGCAGAATTGGTCCAGACAATTCTTAACCTCAGACGCTTGAATCACATCTGCTTCTACAAAAAAAACCACATCATCTGCAAAAAACAAGTGAGATATAGGAGGACCACCCTTACATAAATTAATAGGTCTCCAATCGCCATTTCCAATACGCTCCTGAATTAAGTGGGCCAACCGCTCCATGCATATGACAAACAGATATGGAGAGAGAGGATCCCCTTGGCGCACGCCCCTAGAAGGGTTTATTGAGCTAGCTCGCTCACCATTCCATAGAAGCTGCATGCTTGGAGTAGATACACAAGAAAACATAATATCAATCAAGGAATTGGGCATATTAAGATCTTTGAGACAATCCCGGAGGAAGAACCAATTCACTCGGTCATATGCTTTTTTCAGGTCTATTTTAATAGCCATGAACCATCGCTTCCCCTGTTTACTTCGCATAGAATGAATCACTTCCTGAGCAACAATAATATTATCAGAACTATGCCTGCCAGGAATAAAGCTACATTGATGGGGACTAATGACTTGTGGTAACACCGCCTTAATTCAATTAGCAACTACTTTAGTAATAGTCTTAAAGATCACATTACATAGGCTAATAGGACGAAAGTCTTGCACAACTTCCGGGTGATCCTTCTTGGGGATGAGAACAATCAGAGTATCATTAATGGATTTAATTTTGGTGGGAGAATACCAAATAGACTTGATGAAATCACACACTGATTTTCCCACCACCTGCCATTGACTATGATAAAACAGAGCATTCAATCCATCAGGTCCAGGAGCCTTCAGAGCACCCATACTGAATAGAGCTTGCTTAATCTCAGCATCCGTAATACCACGACTCAGATTACTCGCCTCTATTGAGTCAATGTCAGGGAAGGAAATAGAGCATTCCAGGGGCGTGTGTTTGAGCTCTTGGATTAGGAGCAGTGTGATAATAGTTAGCTTCAACGAGAGGTAACCACTTTCCACTTGTTATGTGTATTAGTATGTTGTTTGTGAGTATTTTGTGAAATGATTATGAATATCTTAATAGAAATTGCCTTGTGGAACCTTATAATTTGAATTGTGAAATATTTACATATATTTATATATGTACAAGAAATTGGGATTTGAGCTATTATGACATGTATATGAGAATTTTATTTTGATATGAACGTGAAAATCTTGGAAAATTCCTGTTGAGCTATTTATTGTGATAATTATGATAATGGTTGAATTGGGAATAGATGGAGTAGGTTATTCCACCACGTGGTGAGGCCTCCATTGGTGCACAATGGTTGGCTTTCTATTGACATTGGTAAATTATATTTTTAATACTTTGTTATATAAATTGTTCCACTTGGCACCTCACTAGCACATATTAGTATTCGTAATAAGTTGGATTGATGGTTACCCACATTTTTCAAGTGGTAGTTCCGTGCAGGTCCATCAGGGAAAACCTCGGAAGCTTAGGCTACTTCTGCCAAAAGTAGTGCTACTGACTTTCTAGGTTATGTTGGATGATTGTATATTGCCACGTTAGGGCTCATTCTGCATACTCTGGCTAGTTTATTTTGTATCATTTTGATAAATGTAGAAGCAGTACTTAGTTGTTGATCAACCTTTAATCAATAATTTTGTTAATTAAAATGGAGGACGTTACATCTAAGCTGGCAAATACCAAGAATCCCGATAATCACCTCACGGTAGGTGACCGTGGTGCATATCCCCAAAGGAGAGAATACTTGGAGAAAGTTGTGTAATGATCATCTCGGAATCCGGCGATTGAAGAAAGTCGATTGTCGATTACTTGGAAAGGGGCGTCTTACCTGACAATTCAGCTAAATCAAAGAAGTTGGAAAGGTAGGCAACTGTTTATACAGTGGTTGATGATCAGTT
Organism: Acacia melanoxylon; assembly: GCA_019022615.1. Taxonomy (NCBI): domain Eukaryota; kingdom Viridiplantae; phylum Streptophyta; class Magnoliopsida; order Fabales; family Fabaceae; genus Acacia; species Acacia melanoxylon. The sequence goes on from JAFJYJ010000090.1 coordinate 707,454, forward strand.
ATATCACAAAGGCTTGCATTCCCCGATGTTAAGATGCTTTAATTCGGAAGAAGCTGAATACGTTTTGGTCGAGATCTATGAAGGGATTAACGGGCAACATATGGGTGCTGAGGCATTGTCCAAAAAGGCTTTGAGAGCCAAATATTATTGGCCTACCATGATGGCAGATTCCAAGGATCATGTACAAAAATGTGACACTTGCTAAAAGCATGCCGGGATAATATGGTCCCCTTCAACAGAATTAAAATCTATCTCGGCACCTTGGCCATTTTTCAAATGGGGCATGGATTTGCTGGGACCATTTAAGCCGGTTCCGAGACAATTTTGGTGGCTCATAGTGGTTGTCAACTATTTCATTAAATGGATAGAGGCGGAACCGGTGGCGACAATTACTTCAGCTCGGGTACAGAAATTCCTTGCAAGAAACATCATATCACGGTTTGGGATCCTGGCAAAAATCGTCACAGATAATGGAACTCAGTTTATTGACAAGGTTTTCCGAGAAATGGTCTCCGATTTTCATATTAAACAACACTTCGCCTCCGTAGAACATCCCCAATCCAACGGGCAAGTTGAGGCCGCTAACAAAGTTATCGTAGACGGATTAAAAAAGCGGATGGAGGAGGCAAAGTCTGATTGGGTGGAGCAGTTGTATTATGTCATGTGAGGACACCGAACCAGCGTTCAGACTTCAACAAGGGAGACGCCTTTCAGGTTGACATACGGCTGTGAGTCAATGATCCTGGTCGAAATTGACTAGTTCTCATGGAGGAAAATTAAAGCCTTGCATAAGGAAGAAAGAAACAATGGAGTTTTGGCAATGGAGTTAGACTTGATCGATGAAGTGTGAGTCGCGGCACACATGTCGAGATTTAGCCACAAAGCAACTCATTGCAGCAAGATATAATAAAAGGGTGAAGTGTTCCGGTCATTTGAAAAAGGTGATTTGGTACTTCGCCGAGTCGATATAGGCAAAAAAAATGCTAAAGAAGGAAAGCTAGCACCAAATTGGGAAGGTCCGTATCAAGTTAAAGAAAATCTCGGAAAAGGAGCCTATATGCTAAAGACCCTAAATGGGAAGGCGGTCAAGAGAACGTGGAATGTGGATAAGTTGAAGTTTTACTACAGCTAAGATCAGAAATCGTGAAAGAAAGGCCCTATTTTCTAGTGTTGTAAATTCGATTGTAGGAATCATGTAAAAGCAACCATGTCGTGAAGTTTGTTATAAAGGAAGAGCTTCTCGTATGAGAATTCATTACGCATTGCTTGAAGCACGTCATCAAAGCCTATGATAAAGGTTAAAACGTACTCCTTTGGGATACGGTAAAGCCTAGGATAAAGGTTAAAACGTATTCCTCGGGATGCGGTGAAGCCTAAGATAATGGTTAAAACATGCTCCTACAGGACATGGTAAAGCCGATATAAAGGTTAAAACGTGCTTCCCTTTGGGACGCAATAAAGCCAAATTGATGGTTAAAACGTATTCCTTCGGGATACGGTAAAGCCAAGAGAACGGTTAAAACGTACTCCTCCGGGATGCGGTAAAGTCGATTTATATGGTTAAAATGTGCTCCTTTCGGACATGGTAAAGCTAGGTTAAAGGTTAAAACGTGTTTCCTTCGGAACGCGGTTAAATTGAAAAACCCTTCGCGCCTTGATGCATCAAAACTAGGGGTAACAAAGCGATCCGTCACAATGACCCTGATCAAGTCAAAACAAATGACGACTTGCTCTTACTCCGAGATGAATTCTGGTCAACCACACTGGATCGCATACAATTCTTTTGTGGTCCTAAACATGTATTTTGCACAATGAATTTTTGACTTTGGCCAAGTCACTTAAAGGGTTGTAAAGCCAAAATTCAAATTTGGGAAATGCAGCGAATGCAATGCGAAGAGTATTTGGATTCAACAAGCAAAACGTAGACATTCAATATTAACAAAAAGTAAGTTTTCCATTTGATATAAGTATCTTTTTATAATATGCTTGGATTACAGGAGCATAATCGGGTTGAAAACCCAATAGGAGATCTTTACAAAAAGCAAAAAGAGGCTTCAGTACCCCAAGATAGAAAGTTGAAACAACGTCGGAATCTCGATCCTCAGTTGAATGGAGTTTTATCATCAGTATCAGCCTCTTCACCCCCATCTTCATCCTGATCCTTCCCCAGTTGACTTTTAGAGGCATTGCCGGAAGGAGGAAAGAGGGGGATTATTTTGCCATCCGTCACCCAAGACCAGCAATCCTTCCCCGATGTGTTTAATGTAATGTCAGGGTTCAAAAGCTGAATCTGCTTTATAGTATTCTCAAAGGATTTCCCGACAAATTTCTTGATGGTCGCATCCTTTATATCAATAGCATCGCGGGTGGCGTCTAGGACGGCGTGAAGGGCGTTCTGGTCTTTAAGATACTCCTTTTTCTTCAACCGAGATTGTTCCAGGGCTTTCTTATCCCAGGTGCTCTCCTACTGAAGCCGATCCAACTCCGAATTTGTTTTCCTCCAGGCCTCTCTTTCCTTCTCCAGGTCTTCTTTGACCTTCTGTAGCTTTTCTCCCATCTTGTCCCTCGCTGCTTGCACTTGTGTTTTAATATCTGACACTAGATCATCAGATTTACGAATATGTTTATGAGTTTACAACTTGACCTTCTTCAGTTTGTCTGCCTTTTTAGCATACTTCACGTTTAACGTGGACAAAGCTTGGGCTAACTCAACACATTTCATGCCATAGTGCTCTATATTCGACAGTTCCTGCAACTTGGGCGTGTCATATTTTTCTGGTGTGAAGAAGCGCTCTGGGAGCCCGATAGCATTATTGAGTTGAATAGGGACTCCTTCTCTCCAGATAATGCCATAAGGGAGCTCAGGGACTGAAGGTGGCGGAGGCACACTTGCAGAAGGTGAGGCGGTAAGAAGAGAGGCGGCAGGAGTCTCTAGTGGAGGAGTGTTGACTGGAAGGCTCATCGAAGTAGGGACGGGAATCTCCGTCCTAGTTGGAAGGGCCTTTTTTGACGATGTGGATGGGGTTGCTTTATTGGTCTTGGATTGTTTTGAGGGATTAACCCGTCCAGCCTTTTTTGCATCAGACGTCCCGGATTCTGGCGTGGATCACTTTTTTGAGTGTCCCGTACCTTTAATGCCGGGATTGTCTATGGCGGTAGCAAAGGTCGGTTTTTGTCCATTCTTGAATCTGCGAAATAAAGCAATTGATCAGTTATTGATTAGAGATTAAGCATGCCATACATCACAATAAAAGAATGTACATACTCACTGCAAGTCTTTTCTTCAGCTGGGTTGTTAAAACATAGTCTGTCGACTTCAACGGGCCAAGTTCAGTTATTTGTTTTTCTAAAAAGGTGATTGTTTCCTTCTCGGTAGAAGAGAAGGAATGGGAAGAAAATTTGTAATCGGAGGAAGATTTTTTGTGGTGATCTAGAGTCCAATAAAGGGGAAATGTTTCCTCCATCTCCTTGGACTCATAGGCTTGAAGGAACCAAGGTAGTTGTTTGGGCACGACAACTACCTTGAAAAATGAGGGCTTGAAGCTTTTCCATGATTCGGTCAAAACTCTGAAGAGTTTGTAGGTACAGACACTACGAAGAGAGGTCCAACCTTTATGAGTTCGAGCTTCGTCGTCGGCCTCTTTATTGGCATCCTTATTGGCCTTTTTACTGTGAGCCTCGTGGACATAATAAAAATGAAAGAATATCGGAAGGGTGCAAGTTAAGTTTTTCTCTTGACAAAGGTTTTCAAAAGTGATGGCAAAGGCTCAGCTATTGGGATAAAGTTGGGTGAGAGCAAGATGCAAGTGATGTAAGAGGTATAGTTGGAACTCGGTAAACGGGAAGCGCATACTGAGCCGGAATATGCAATCTTTGTAAAAAATAAAAGAAATGGGGATTGTCATTACTGTTTCGGCAACTAGATATGGATTCGGTTAGGCGTGGTAGGCGAAAGACATAGTCCTTTGTATCACAGAGACCTAGCTCGGTGACCTCTTCAGCGGTCATTGTGCTCCTAATACTAAGCACCTCGTCGATCCATGGGGCGGATGATTTGGAGGTGTTCGAGTTTCCAGCAAAACTCGATTCCCTCGTAGCGGATAACTCGGTGTGATGTGAAGGTGAACCCATTTATGCCTATAATAAAAAGTATAAAGTACAAGTCAGAAACAGGAAGTATACCTCGGTCAAAAGAGTAGCCATGAGAAAAATCAACAGGCGGTAGGTCGAGATTATCTAGGTGGACAGGAGCCGAGATACAAGTTGGAGTACGTCCATGATTGCAGGAGGCCAACATCCGCTTGACTTCCGAGTTACGGCCGCTATTGGCAAGTTCAATGCTTATAATTCAATCTTTATTCCATGTGATATGTTAATTTTGAGGCATTTCATTACAAGGGTCAATGAAATTGACGATTTTGCCACGAGACCCTGTGGATGAAGTTAATTGTTTATCTAGGAGTATGTTTTTAGTTGGACAAGAGGAGAAGACTGGATGGGTGATATTGGAATCGAGTTAAACAACAAAGGTGTAGAGTTTTGCTTTTAGTAAGGAATTCCTTATGTGGTCATCACCGCCACCCAACACAGGAAAATTTGAATCAAAATAAAAGATGTGGGATGACATTATACCGGAAATATCAAAGAAGCTTCTCCCTAGTTTTTCTCTTCCCAACTTTTATTATAAATATGAAATTTTAAAAATGTTATAAACCCTAGATTTGGCCCCCCCAAATTTTTGGTGGACCCGACCAAAATAAAAAAAACCAAATGGAAATATGAATCAAACCTATACACGGAAAACCAGATGATGAGATGCGATGAAAAACAAAAATGCAGAGTTGTAAAAGACTAGACGAAGCAAGACGGACGTTAAGAAAGGCAAGGAAGCAGAGGGGGTACCTGATTCTATGAAAAGTTGCAGAAAGTTGGAATTCACTGGCGACAGTATGAAGAGAAAGAAGGTTTCAGAGGAAGAAGAGTTTTTTTTGGCGAGACAGAGTGAACGTCTGGCAAAAAGTATTGAAGAAAGGCGGAAAACATGAATTTATAAGCATTTTGAATCCGAAGCGTCAGGGGCAGTAAAGACCATTCGCACAGAGAATCAGATTTGAAAACCTAAAAGTGCAATGATGACTGCTACGAAACGACGTGCAACTGCTATGGAGCGACGTGCACATTAAATACTCACGAGTTTCAAAGACGGCGATTGTGGTTAATGCACGTAAAAAGGCGGTTTTACGCCATGATGTCAGCAATATAGGCAAATTGAAACCGATTTGTATTCCTCTTATTCATGATATCTCGGATTGGGGGCAACACACCTAACAAAGATATGAGAAAACAACAATTCGGTCTCAAAGTTACAAACAAAATCCCGGATATCATAAAGCAAGAGTAGCTTGGCACACACATCTGGGGGCAAGCTGTGGAAGAGTCGATCTATCTCGGCAATTCTCCAAAATCAAGTAAGAGAAATTAACAAAGGAGAGGGAGAGCAAAACAAATAAAAAGCGGTTTTATCAGTCACTTAATCTTGGCAGCTTAGAACCCTAAACTTCCGAGATTGGGGGCAATTGTTATGGACTCAAATATTGGGCCCAGATATGATGCGGCCCAACAAGAACGCATTACGGCAGAAACTCTCCTTAAGCGGGAAAAACACTAATCACCCTATAAGTAAGACACTAATTCCAGCAATACATGTAGTGGAGCAGAGATACGTCAGGTAGTGGAGTAGACACTCGGACTCGGAGGCACGCACAACACCAGGATTGAAACTCTAGAGGTAATCTCTATAAATAGGAGATTACCCACCAGGTGCACACATTCTATTCATATCCTTTTACTATTCAGTTTTACTGTGTACACACCCCACCCTCTTTGGCAAATCGCCATTATTGTGTAGCACAATGATATTTTGGTGTTATTTGGTGTCTTCCTCATAGACATCTTTGAGCTTCCATCTTCTCTCCGACTTTCATACATACACTTACCTCGGAAAGTATTACTGATCCAACAATAATCATTCACTAACCCGTTGAGGTTAGACATTTGTGTTCTTATAACAAAACACTATTGATCACAATTTAAAATAAATTAGTATTTTAAGAAAAACAATATATATTTATTATAAATAACTAAATAATTAATTATTTTAATGTATATAAATTATTTATTCAGCTCTTCTTGTATTAAGGAGAAACCAATAATAAACACTCATGGTTGTCATTTTCAGTCAAATAATTATTTTATTATGGTTTTCTTAGTTCTTAGTCATAAGTTCTGTGGGCGAATAGTCGAATACACACACGGGTTTATGTAGGGTAGGGTCGTATCGAAGCTTTGAACTTCATAGCTCACCAGGCCCCACAATTTTCTTCTTTTTTATTTACTTATTTTCCAATATTTTATACTTATTATGACTTAGTAAGTGTTATGGACTCATATAAGAAGTTTATTCACCACGAGGCCAATAAGGTCAAAACACACCAGGATCTGCTAATAATGAGGGAGGATTATTATCAGTTTATAATCAAGGCCATAATAAAAAAATAACCCTAATGAGGGATGACAATTGCAAGTGAGGCGACTGAAGCATGGACCAGGCGCACAAAGCCCAAGGATTTAAACCCTAAAGTTAATTTCTATAAATAGGAGGTTAACCTAAAAGGTATACATTCTCTATTCAGCATCATTGTACACATACACCACTCCCTTTTGGCTAAACGCCATATATGTGCACAGTGATCCACCATTCTCTTCGGTATCTGCCTCATAGATATCCTAGAGCAATCATAGTCCCTTTGGTATCTGCCTTATAGATATCTTGGGGTATTAAGCTGATCCAATATTAATTCACTAACTCTTCAACTAGACATCTGTGTTCTTATATAGAACCGTAAGTATTTTTTTATTTTTCGTCCACTTATTTTTTTAAAGAAAAATTTTGAGGCTTCTAAACAAGGGATAACGTGTCGGACTTCCACCTATTTCTTTATTTTTGTGTGACATAATTAGTATATCTTCTTGCAATGAAAATGCTTGCTTTCTGTTTAATCTTCTTTATTTCCAGAATAATAATAAATGGTCAATATATTAGTCTGAATTAGTGATCAATATTGCATTGGATTCTTTTAATTCAAAGCCTAACGATTGTACATTTTTGATTTATCACATAAAAAAGCAGTGCCATTTTGTTCAAAGATAATGAATAGTGACTTTTTTTTAATACACTTTATATATATAAAGAAAGTAAAAATTTCCTGAAATCTAATACTCTTTCTGATCCTAAATATAAGATATACTTCTTTTTTTTTTTTTTTGGAAAGAATCTAAATAAGTTACTTAATTATATCATATGTTATATATCCTTAGATTATATATCAGTTTATTAATCAAACTAATTAGTTTGGAAAAAAAATATAAATTAAATACCTTAAAATAATTTAATTAGCTTCATTAATTTTTCTAAAAAAAGTCAACTTTGTTTTTATATTTAGGACTGAATGGAGTATAATAAAACATAAAACATCTGTATAATAAAAATATGTCATATGTAATTGAAATATTAGACTGATGTCTGAGATATATAGCCACATGTAATAAAAAGAGTGATTGAAAATGTTTCGAGGCAATACATCCTCTTGTGGTAAAATTCCAGAAAATCAAAACAACAGAGTCCATTCCTGTTTCTACCATTAACTCATTTCTGCTACCTTCACTAAACACCACATGCAGATAGATAGATTCACACATGCTGCGTCAAACTATAATGGATGCTTCTCCTTATGTGTCCTGTATGTAATAAACCAAACACGGCTTGTAATTAAATTTTCCTTTTATATATGAAACAAAGATAGCTTACTTCTGCGCACATTAATTAATATTTGGACATACCATATGCCTCATTGCCATATCTAGTGACTTCTTCGAGAATGATCTTCCAAATGCTGAGCTATCAGACTTACCAGAAGAATTATGAACTGCAGAATGATGACCCGCAATGAGCTTTTTGGGTTGTGCTGATTGGTAAAAATTTTAGGGTTAAGATATTGAGTTTTAAATTTTGATAATAGAAGACTATATATATGTGTGTGTAGAGGATGATTAATACATAAAAGAATCATGGTTGAGTGTTGACAACAAAGTCGAGATAGCAGTTGTCATTATGACAGTGCAATTTATCCATTCAAAAGTGCTAGAGTCATCAGAGGTAAACAATTATTGTTCTTTCAATGAAAAGATGTATATGAAGGCCGAAAGTCAATGTCAATAGTAAATCTGAGACTCTAGCCAGATTTGAACCCGCAAGTATGAAATGAAACTGGACATCCCTCTAATTCCTGGTCTTTTCTTTTAAAGTTTATTGTTAAGAACCTATCGTTTACTTTTTAAAATTTATTTTATAGCGCAAACAATGTTCATGTCAATAAGCATCCATCAACAAATATCACTGAACCTTAAACACTATGGGTCTCTCTGCATGAGAGTATGTCCAGTGGGATGATATGCATTTTGGCCTATCAATAATGAAGCATGCAAGCATCTATAAAGATCAAAACAGAGACAAAATTTGAAGCATGAAAAGCTTATATGTACCTGATCAAGGGCTGATGCAAAAAGATGTAAAACATGACCCTGGCTAACCAGCTGTTTTGCAAGACCCTAGTAGAATTTGACAGCTTTTTTGAATTAGGATGCTGCGTCTTTATCAAGATCTTTATGAGAACGCACTGGATCAGATAGATCTTTGGACACAATCTGAAAACAACTTTAAAAATTAACATTATCATTCTCAACGTAGAAAATTTGTGGATCTAATATTGAGCAATCACTATCAATCAATATAAAATATAAAACCTACAGTGAGCCACCATCACATGCCATGAACAATGCGCCTTTTCATACACTCCATGCAATTTTTTTATTTATTATTTCAATCTTTTTCAGCACATTTAATCGAACTCCTTGTAATTTTTTTAATTCCTTCAATCCTTTTCCACATATTTTAACAGGGCTAAATGTTTTAAAAAATAAATATAATACAATCTCTCAAAAATTCCAAAATCATCATATATTCTGCGAATCCCAAGGGAAATAAATTACTATTTGTCAATAAAAACAAAAATACAAAAGCACTTCCCACTTCCTTCTTCCCTTCCAATAATTCTGAGCTTACTGTGTCTGTCTTCAATTAAGTTTCAGTAAGAACCCAGTGAGATTACCATGAAATCTGCCCTGATTTGAGTCTGTCCCCACAAAGTCTGAAACCGTGAAAACTGAGACTAAAGAACTTATCATGAATCCCCAAATGCCCAACCATTTGCTAAGAAATTATCCTTTCCTATCGCCGCTTATTCTTATAACTAGAGCTTAATTAATCATCTTAAACCCTACTTGTATAGATTAACAAACAGGGACAGATCTAGAAAATTAGTTAAGGGTGGGCACTAGTGAGTTTTAAATGCATTAAAAAATAAAAGAATATAAACAAGAAAAGAAAAGAATATCAAAAAAATATTCATGAAATCAAGTGAATACTAATGATGTAATAAGAGAAACAGTTATTTTACAAACCTGTCATTTAGAAAAATAAGGTTAAGTCTTTGTTAGAAATGTAGCTACATAAATTATAATGAAGGAGGGGAAGACTCAATAAGTTCAGTATATATATTTTAATAACAAAAGTATATTATAATAAAAATAATTACAATGTCATCATTCTAAGTTTTATTTTCTAGAGACTAGACATTGGTCTCTGCGATTGCATTATAATGAGGTGGGAAATAAATTCGTATATCGAGATTTTAAAATCATTATCAAAGGATTGAGAATGGACGAGAGGGCTTGCAGCCGAGAGGGCCATAAGAGATTAAGGACTAGAGGTAATAATCTAAGAATGTTAACTTACATGTGGACCCAATTAGAAAAGGTATTAAATTAATAGTTCGGCTGAAAGAATTTTTATATTTTATAGATTTAAATTTAGTCATTTTTACTCCAATTTAAATCTTATTTTTGATTTTGATAACTGTTAATTGATTAATAATTCAATTATACTTTTATTAATTAATTTAACTGTTTAATTATCAATATATTTGTCACGTTTATTATTATAAATTACACGTGTTTTCAAAAAATTAGTTTATAATTTACTATACCAAGAAAATATATGGACTTAAGGATAATGAGTACGCAATTTAGATTATTAAACTAAAAATATTTTATATTTAGATTATTAAACTAATTTTTTTAATACAATAGAAGTTTTGGTATTGACTGCTCCATTACGTTTTTAAATATTTTTAAATTTACACATATTTTAAATTTAGCACACCTTATAAAGTTAAAAGATCAAAAATATATTTAATGTAAGCTTAAAGAATTATAAGTGCACTTCAGCCAAGAATTTTTATATTTTAAAAGATTCAAATTTAGTCATTAAATGTTATTTTCGATTTTGATAAGATTAATAATTTTATTAATTAAATTAACTGTTTAATTATCAATACATTTGTCACTTTTATTATTATAAATTACACCTATTCAAAAGATTAATTTATAATTAAATATATCATTAATTTTTTTGCCCAACTATATCAATAATTTAAAGATTCACTTTCATCTTTCATATTTAAAAAATTTAAATTTAACTTAAATAGATCAAATTAAATCCATTATCTACTCAACTACTGGATAATTATCTAATCAAATAAAGATATTGGATATATTCAAACTGATCATTTTCTTTTTGTTTAGGTATATTTTACAACTATATTCTACTTTTGATTTAAAATATGTTGATCTAAAATCTATTCATATCCTATTTTATTTTGTAGGAAATATTAGCATATATATATATATATATATAAAAGAGAAAAGAAGCAGATAAAACAATTTAGGAGAATATGCAATCAGCCAAAACAGAAAATCAATTGTTGTGATCTGGTGGAGGAGATTCGCCTCATAATATACTACTAATATATCTCTTTTTTTTTATATATATACTAATATATCTATTTGAATAAAAAGAAAAGAGATTTAGAAAGAGATAGAGGCCCACATGCACACCCGACCCTAGCCTTATATTTATTATGCAAGAGAGAGAGCGGGGACATTCAGAGCACGATACCAGAACGGCAGAAAAAAAAAAAAAAAAAAAAAAAAGTCCGAGAAACAGAGTACCACGCACGAACAGCGGAGAGAACAAGAACGGACCGGAGCGATTTCGACACACTCACTACCCTGTCCCCTGCGTCAAGAAAAGCCACACATTAGCGTCGTTCCTTTTCAAAACTCATTAGCCATGGATATTGCACATGATATTGTGTTTGAGATCTTCTCATGGTTACCTGCAAAATCTCTCTACAAGTTCAAATGCGTAAACAAATTCTGCAACACTCTATCTTCACAGGAGAACTCTTATTTCAACCATAAGCAATCCCAGAATGCCTTACTAAGGGATGACTCTTGTTTCTTTCTGCAAGAGAGATATGGTGGAAAAATTGAGTTCCATCACCTATCCTCAAAGAACACAACCTCTGGTGCATCTCATGGTTTCTTCCAACTTCTGGAACACTACCACCGGGATTGGAGAATTATTGCTTCAAGCAAGGGCTTGATTCTTGGTCTTAGTAATACAGGGTTGTTCATTTGCAACCCAGTTACACAATCATGGCTTCCCATTCCAACCCCTGATTATATGAAAAAATACGCAGATCATAGAGTTGTCTTAGATTTTAACGTGGAAGACTCAAAAGATTTAATGTTATTTCTGTTTGAGGTTCAAGGTGAGTGGGGTTCTTCATATCTTCATTTGAAATTCTGCTCTGTAAAGGAGAGAATGTGGAAGTCAGTTGAAGCAAGCTTCTTCTATAATGGAAGAAATTTGAGATTTGACATACATGTTTATTATAGAAAAGCTCTTCACTTTATATCAGATTGTTCTCGTTATTTCGGCAAGGAGTCCTTATTTCAGGCCATATATAATGGCTTATACTATTGAAGATGGAAGCTCAAGGATGATTAGAATCCCTAAAGAAGCTAGAAGTGACTCGATGTGCCAAATGGGAATTTATAAATGGGGGAAACCAACAAGTTCAGATGAGTCAATTTGTTTGGTGAGATTAAGGAAAAATGTTTTTACCATATGAGTTTTAATTGATTACGAGATTAGTAAGTGGAGAAGAGTTTTAAAGATAAGGGTGAAGGCTATGGTGTGAAAGAAAAAGATCATGTTCATGTAACAGGATTCATTGTTATAAATGGGGATAAATTGATTTTCGCCACAGAGATGAAGATCTATGGATATGGTTTAAGGCAAAATAATTTTATGAAGTTTGAAAAGATTTGTGAACATGGATTTGGACGTCATGCGCAAACTTTATTGCTTATTCAGATACACTTTATCCTTGTGGTCATACTGCTATGACGTTGCCATTAATGCAACAACATTGATCCTCATTTCATTAATGTCATGTTATTTGTTTTTGTTTGATTGTGGTTCAAACTTTAAATTGAAAAAATAGTATCATCTCATCTCTTATGTTTTATTTTCTGTTTGTTTTATTCTTCTCACTGCTGCTATTAATATTATTGATTATTGAAGTTTTGAATACAACAACCAAATGTATTCAGGGAATAAACACATCAATAATGATGCTTACAAAGTTAACTGAAAATCCTTACTATATATTTATTAATTTTAAATATTTTTAAGACTGAAAATGTTCAAGAAAACTATGAGCAATAATTTCACTAAAGACATTAACATAACATCATATTTCAACTTTACAACATCTTTGGGCAAGAAAAAAAAAACTTTATAACATCATATTTCAACTTTATATGATAGTCGTGATTGTCAATATAATCAATAAGAGAACCCTTGAGAATATAATAATAAAAGCAAAATTATAATGAGCAAAACCATCCCCTCATCTGCCTAGTTGCTGATCGTATGCACAACAGCTCTTGCATTCTCATTATCCTTTCCTTCCACATCTTTACCCAAATCTCAAATGAGTTTTGAATCCTTATTTCCTCTTGCAACCACAAAAGAATCACACGTTTGAGATTTACTTTCCTTATTCTTCAATTGGTATGGGTTTCAAATTTCCCCTGGGAACAAAGAAAGGAATATAACTGAATGTAACATCATAATTCACAAAGCGACAGGACACTTCCTGGATGAATTTTCCAGCTAATTGAAGTCCAAGACTTGTAAACATTGTCAGTCTTTATCATCACCTCTTCAAGATTGGACAGCCAACTTTTGAAGATGCTCAAAAAAGACTTGAAGGCTCACATCATCAGTAAAGATCACATCCGAACCAGCCGCCATCTCGTGTGCATTGTTGTATGTAGCCGAGGGGTTCAGCTTTGCTAGTAAAAATCTAGCCTGTTCCACATCCAAAAACCCCCAATAACGCGTAACCCAATCAGAATGGACCAATAATATAACAACAATCAAGGAGATGAAAATTGAAACCGGTTCTGGTTCAAATACTGACCTGGGAACCATGTTGATCACAAACTACCAATCTAGGAACAGGAAAACGATCTCTAATGATGATTTGAGCATCATCACGTGGAGCTTGTAATAGTTGTGCAAATGCCTGCAATGAATTTCAAAACTATTAGGGAAGAAGAAAAAGAGCAAAGGCAAATGAGACCCCAGAACCTAAGTACATAACTATAAGATGAAGCTCAGATCAGAACCCCAATTTCCATCATCCGGAGACAGTAAGCTAATAAAGCTTTCAATTTGAATATTCCATTTGATCTTTATTATAAGGTACCAACTAACCATTCTCACAAACTAATAAAAACAGTTAAAAATATTAAATTTGTTCTAATATTCAAGTGATTTACAATATTATCCTTGTCAATTACACTAAACTCTAATATCATATTAATTATCACTCTCTCCCACTACCTTTATTAAATATGAGTATGCATGAAAAAGAAATAACTTAATGCTCCTTGGAAACTAACATTTTCCATATAAAAAGAACCAAGAGTACTTGTTAGTTGATGCTTTATAATAAGGACCAGATGAAGTATTTAAAAATATCCAAGACCAATTTGACAGCAGAATCGACATGTGACAATTATTTAGTTTGCTAGACATGTCCCAGCATATACCTTTGTTATGATGTTTGTTATGAGATGTTGTATATGGAATAATAATTTTGTAAGATGTTTTTGAAAATTATAGCGATATATTATTTTTCTGTTATGGGCTATGTTGGGTTGTGTCAAGGTAGTTAAAATAGAGATTTTACGTAATATCGGAAGAGAGATAAAAAATCGTAAAAACATAAAAGCGTTTGGAAAATTAGTAAAATCGTTTTAATGAAAAAAAATCGTAAAAACATAAAATTGCAGTGATAAATCGAGATTTTAACTATCTTGGGTTGTGTGGAGGAGATTGAGGTGAAATTGTGCCCACCGCCCTCTTACGATATATCGGTGGTGGCATGAGAGGGGACATTATTCTTGAAGTGACCAGCTAATTTTGGCCAGGTATACTAGTACTGATAGGCTGTACCACGTCCAGATGAAATAAGCAGGAGCATGATGGATGAGTGAGGATGATTATAATTGTTGTGATTATTATGTAATATTTGTTCTAATCGTTGTTTATTTTCTTTATTATTTAATTATTGAGAATATTATTATTATGTTAATAAACCTACTCCCTCCGGGTCCTTATTATAAAGCACCAACTTACAAGTTTATTTGGTCCTTTTTATAAGGCACTTGTTTGTTCCCAATGAGCATTAATTATTTTTTTTCATGTATGCCCATAATTAATAAGGGTTGTGGGCAGGGGTGAACCTAGAAAATTACAGAAGGGGGACACAATTGGCGGGATATTCGGTGGTTCGGGGCGCCCCGATTTTTTTTTTTTTTTTTTTTAAAGGAAAGTTTTAAATGCATTAAAAAAATAAAAGAATATAAACATGAAAAAAAAAATATCAAAAAAATATTTATGAAATCAAGTGAATACTGATGATGTAATAAGAGAGATAATTATTTTACAAACCCGTCATTTAGAAAAGTAAGGCTAAGTACTATTAAAAATAAATGTAGCTACATAAATTACAATGAAGGGTGGGCACTCAATAAGTTCAAGTACATATATTTTAATAAAAAAATATATTACAATAAAAATAATTATAATGTCATCCTTCTAGGCCTTATTTTTTTGTAATTCCATCATAATTGTTTCATTATCAATGTTATTAAATACATTTTTTTTTTCAATACAAGGCACTAAACAATCATTCAACCATTCATCCCCTATCCCATTACGAAGTGCAGCCTTGATATATTAAGAGTATACACTTAATTTTAGGGTGGACAATCATTTAAACATGTATGATTTTTTTTTTTTTTTATATATAAATAAAATCCCAAATTCAGGGGGAGTGCCCCCAACTTATAAGGTGGGTCCGCCCTTGGTTATGGGTGAGAGTAGTAATTAATACGATATTAGAGTTTAGTGCAACTAGTAGGGGTAATATTGAAAATTATTTTAATTGTATGACAACTTTATTGACTTTAACTTTTTTATTGGTTTGTAAGAATAATTAATTGATGTCTTATAATAAGGACTAGAGGGAGTACTTCTCTGACTTGCAGTCTTTTCCTGCATATTTTGTAAATTGATTTTGGTTATTGGGACTTTACGTCTCACCCCGTCATTATTAATATTTAAGGTAAGGTCTATAATTTTGTTAGAGGCTAAGGGAAGCAAGCATGGACATAGGTGTCATGAGCCTTGTAGGCTTTTTTTTTGGGTATGGGTTTTGTATTAAACTTACCTCATATATCATAAATTATGTTAGAAAAACAGTTTTTATCGCTAATCAAAATAGTGACTTACTCTTTTTGGTTCTTATTATAAGGCATCAACTAACTATTCTCACAAATTAACATCATGAACTATTATCACCAAAGACAATTTTTTTGTCCAACCAATGCTTCTGGTCTCTTCTTTGCTTCAGCAATTTTATATTCAATGAAGCCAAGGGAAGAAGTTACTGTTCCTTGAAAACCCCCCCCCCTTCCAAAAAAAAAACTAGCTATATGGGAAGGGAGCAAGAGGCCAAACAATTTCAACTTTCAAAGCAACATATTCTAAATGACGATTATGCCATTATGGTATATTTGAAAGGGAATACTCACTCCAATCCTTAATATAAAATATATTTGGAGAATTGATCTTGATCCTAAATATAAAACAATGTTTTCATATTTGTCAAATTATTTGGCATTTGCCCCTATTAATGTTTTTCCAACAATAATCAAGAATAAGAGGGAATGGAAGAATTATGAAATGTGACTAGGGTGTTTTAAAAAATATAGATTATCCTAACATGAGGAAAATCAAGCCTCATCGCCATCACTTCCAGCAATATGAGCTTCTTGAACTGGCAAGTATCCGCTGCCATCAGGGCCAACAACCTTAAACCTACTCAAGAACAGATCATGTCACGCAAGAGGTGTATTAATGAACCGCCTAAATATAAAGGTCAATGTAATGAAATGGTCTAGTAAACCTCAACAAGAGATAACAATCTAGTATCAATGGGACAAAGATGGTGTATCGGTACTAATCTGTGTTTGATTCCTTTGAAAAGCATTTTAAGAATTCTAAATGCATAAGACTCATGATGGAGTACACTCTTAAGATTGTCCAAAGAGAAGATTTGAACTTAAGGAACGTTTGTGAACTCATGACAGAATGGACTAATTACCTTTCAAGAATGAATTTTCCCACTTTGTACTCCTCACTTTTCTCATGTGCAACCTCCTAAATGAATAAAAGTGAAATAGGCATATTAAGGAACACTTCACAATAGTAATAGCATGACAAGAAAACAAGTAAATCCCAGATAATGAGCTCTTAAAGATGCTCCCTTACATATTTCCACCCAACAATGGACCCACACGTGACACAAAATATGTCAACAACAGTATGCAATCCAGTTATCATCATCCTCTCTTCTTTCTCTCCAACTGTGACATTCACACTGTCATAAAGTAAAGAACACAGATGTCAAAAAGTCCTCATAAGTTCATCCTAACATTACACCAGAACTTGAAATTTTTCAATCTTGATGGATTCCACACGAACTCATTCAAGATGAACTCATGAAGCATGTGCCAAGTTATGGGGTTTCTTTCAAGATACCGCAAAATTCTAGAAATTTTAAGATTATAAACTTAGCAGCATAAACAGAATTCCATCCCCAACTTCTAATGCTTTTGACAACTTGAAACAACACTTACACATCATTAAACAGGTAAGCCTTCCCATGCCTGCAATGGAAAGACTATGAAAAGAAAAAGGAAAACAAAAAGCAGAGTTAGATTGCACACGTGGTTCCATTTTTTGGATTGCAATAAATCTGTAAAATGCATAGTACAAATGAAGGATTCAGAGCGCATATAAGAAAACATGGAAAGGAAGATAAAATCAAAAACGATGTAAGTTTCCCAAATGCTTCTCTTCTTTTCAAACAAGAAGTCACAAGAGGAAAACACAAGAATAAGTAAAAAAAAGTTCTGCAGACAACATAATATGAATGTAAAAAGTGCCAACTGTATTGCATAGAAAGATCCACATTGTGACAAAATACCGAAGGTTGAGTGGATTTTTCAATTAGAAGATTGTAATCTCACAACTTCATTATTGGAAAAATTGGCATACTTTGATGGAGATATAATCCAAGTTGTCAAGTTCTGCAACCCACGAAGACCGATTGAAGGATTGTACCACTAGTATTATGTGCTGCGTACCAATTATATTTCTCTTCCTTAATAAGGAAAATAATCTCATTATTGGATTACCAGAGTCGTTTTTGCAAGGAGCTTCTTTAGATAACATAAGTTGCATTTCTTTCAGACACCATTTCAAACATGAATAACAACTATCATTTCAAGACAAGGTGTATAAAGTCAGAATTTCCCACTCTTTCCAAAATATACGTGTTCTTGAACAAAGGAAAGATCATTCTACAGTCAAAGAATCAGATTACAACATAAGAATATATCAACACAACAAGATGAAGCATTGGCACGATAAATGACATTGAAGAATTGTACCTTATATGTCTTTAAATATGTTTTCAAGCGATTTAAAGAGTGAAGATTAGATTCCTAACAGGGCAGTTCATCACATTAGTCAGAGTGTTAATGTAAAAGTTCAAAACACATTAAAGACCCTGAGTCCTGAGACAAACACAGATACAGCTCCTCCCTATAATTACAGTACTTCAAAGACAACACAAAATGATTAAGAGGTAAGAATATATTATCCGATCATGTCTGATTTTTCGCTTAATTGGATTCCTCATATCTTGTCACCTCCTCTCAAATTATACTCCTTCCTTCCCTTTCAGGTTCATTGTGTACCCCCTATCATCCCAATAGCGGGGCTTTCTAGTCAGCTTATTAGCTTATACCTATTCTCCATACAAAGCCCATAAACGTCCATAAAAAACTGCACAATCAAATTCCAGAAATTTAAGTTTCAGGGAAGAGAAATGAAACCTTGGAAATGATGTCATCAAGAAGGGCAAGAGGCGTATGGCAGCACTTGCAGCTATAGATGTTTCCTTCCAGAGTGATCAAGAACAACCTTCCCATATCTCCCCTCACACGAATCTATCAAACTTTGAGCCCGAAAGAAATAACGAATCGAATTTCCCTTCGAGAAACCGCCAATGAGAAAAGAAAGATATCAAGCATAAGTGAATCGCATGCCCAGAAAGGAAAATGAGAAATATTAACGTCTTGGAACCCAGAAAAGCCAAACCAAAATAATAGGTAAAATCAATCTAACAGAGGATACATTAGACAATGCAATTCAAAGGACGTGACCAAACGAAACTACAAAGTAATAACAATTAAGAAAAATCAGGATGTATATGGCGACGTAAGGAATACATATTGAGGGCGTGAATCAAGAACGAAGACAGAGAAGGATTTCTATGAATCGCTTACCAGGAAAAAGTACAAAGGCATTCGAATCCTATCACTCAGACTCCGTAATGGGCTGCCTTGTGAACTACGCTCATTATAAACTACGCTCGTTATAAACTACAGAGATTGTTTTGCCAAGAGGTCCATATAATTTAGGGAAAACTCTCCTCAGGCCCAACTAACCAAAACATTGTTAAAAAAAGACTCAAAAAAGTCACATGTAAAAAAAAGTCCTAGAGTCTTTTCTAGTATTATTTCAGAAAACGTGATACTGATATAGTTTTTAACGTGTACTGATATAGTTGTTAGGATATTGTTATTAACGTAAATTGATTTAGTTGTTAATGTTTATGAAAAAATATCAGAAAAAGCCCTAGGAACTTTTTTGACATGTGACTTTCTTTAAGTCTTTTGTAACAATTTTTTGGTTATTTGGGCCCTAAAGAGGGTTTTCCCTATAATTTATTGTCATTCATGGTTTTTTGGGTATTTGATAAAAAAAATGTTTTAAAAAAATGGCATATATATATATATATATATATATATATATATTTTATTGTAGAATACGGAAAACATAGTAATAAGAATTTAATAAGGATATTATTTTGAAAGGTGATATTTTCTGATTAAATTATACGTGTATCATATTATTCGTTGGGTGAAAATGTTATATTCATTTTACTGTTAATAATATCTTTGGTTTCTCAAGTTTTCCTTCATTTTGATAAAGTTTCAAACCATAAGTTTTGGTCATATAGAGGCAAAATAATCCAGGTTTTTATTGAGTTATAGGAATAAATATTTTAGAAGAAATGAAATTTGAGGGACCAAAGATTATATAAACCCTTTATTTTAATTAAAATATTTAGTAACAAATAAAAGAGGAGTGTTGCATATGAATCTATTATTAATTAAATAGATATACTTATTAATTATTAAAATAAAACCGCTAATTATTATTAAGTGAAACATTGTTTAGAAGGCAAAATTACATGTGTACATCGCCTGATATCTGCATACTAGAACCCGCCTCAAAGTGTTAAATGGCAGAGGATATGGAAATTGGGTGGCAAATCGCGTCACCATACATTAATTGAGATTTGTTCATCCTTTCATTTACCTCCTACAAAGTACAAATTCTTGCAAATTTATTGCTATTTCTGGTTACATTATAAATTTTGGTCCTTACAATAAGTCCAGTTCTTAAGAGAATTCTTTCCAAATTTCATAAAATCTTATTTTAAAAAACTAGCTACCTAGGAAGGGAGCAACTGGCTCCTCAATTTCAACTTTCAAAGCAACATATTCTAAATGATGATTATGTACATTTGAAAGGGAATATTAACATGAAGAATGTAGAATTCAAGTATCAAATAGAATTATCCAAAGATGAACCAAATCAAGTGTCAAATGGTGGACCACTTCATACATGTGGCATGTATGCGCTGCCATCAGGGCCAAGAACCATAAACCTACTCAAGAACAGATCATATTACCAAAGAGGCCATATCAATGAGCTGCCTAAAAAATAAAGGTCAATGTAATGAAATGGTATAGTAAACAGAACAACAAGAGATAACAATCTAGTATCAATAATATTAAGCTTAGTTGATAAACAAAGATGGTGTATCCATACTAATCTATGTTTGATTACTTTGGAAAGCATTTTCAAGAGTTGACATTCTAAATGCATTAGACTCATATGAATGAGTACACTATTAAGATTGCCCAAAGAGAAGATTTGAACTTGAGGAAAGTTTGTGAACTAGAGAATAACAGAATGGACTAGTTACCTTTTAAGAATAAATTTTCCTACTTTATACTGTTCAGTTTGCCGTTGTGCAGACACCTAGATGAATAAAAGTGAAATAGGTATTAAGGAACACTTCACAATAACAGCAGCATGACAATAAAACAAGTAAATCCCAAATAATGAGCTCTTAAAGATGCTCCCTTACATATTTCCATCCAATATTGGACCCACACTTGACACAAAATATTTCAACAATAGTATAGCGTCCTGTTATCATGAACCGCGAATGTTCGTCTCCAAATGTGACATTCACACTGTTATAAAGAAGAGAACACATGATGTCAAAACAAATCCTCATAAGTTCACCCTAACATTATACCAGAACTTCAAATTTTTCAATCTTGAACGATTCCCAACGAACACTTTCAAGATGAACGGATGAAGCATGTGCCAAGTTATTGGGTCTCACTTAAGACATTGCAAATTCTAGAAATTTTAAGATTATAAACATAGCAGCATAAACAGAATCTACACCCCCAACTTCTATTGCTTTTGTCAACTTCAAATAACACTTACACATTATTAAGCAGGTAAGCCTTCCCACTTCGAAAATAGAAAGACTGTGAAAGGAGAAAGAAAAACAAAGGAAGCAGAGTTAGATTGCACACATGATTCCATTTTCTAGGTTGCAAGAAGTCACAAGTGGAGAAGACAAGACTAAGTTTAAAAAGTTATGTAGACAACATAATATGGAAATAAGAAATGCCAACTATATTGCTTAGAAAGAACCACAATGTGACAAAATATTTTTTAATAAGAAAATATCACTTCATGATTCATTGGATTAGTCTGAGTCATTTATACACAAGAAGACAATGCCACTATATTATTTATTTAGACCTTTATAAGGAAATTAGAAAAATGATCTAAGTTGCATTTTCATTAAAAACATCATATTTCAAACTTGAACAACAATTATCACTTCAAGAAAAGGTGTATTAAGTCAGACTTTCCCACTCTTTCCAAAATATGCGTATTTTACCACAAAGAAAAAATCCTTCTACAGTCAAAGAATCAGATTACAACAAAAGAATATATCAACACAACAAGATGAAGCATTGGCACGATGAATGACATTGAAGAATTGTAACTTATGTCTTTAAATATGTTTTCAAGTGATTTAAGGAATGAAGACTAGATTCCTAATTAACAGGAGAATATGTTTTTAACGTATTAGTCTGAGTGTTACTGTAAAAGTTTAAAACACATTAAAGACCATGAGACAAAAACAGATAGAGCTCCTCCCTATATTATCACGTAATAATATATCAAGTTCGATTTTCGCTTATTTAAATTCCTCTCCTTCCCTTTCAGGTTCATTGTGTGCCCCCTATCATCCCAATAGCGGGACATCCAGGATTAGCTTATATCTATTCAAGAAAACCTAGAAATGTCATAAGAAAACTGCACAATCAAATTACAGAAAGTCAGATTCATGTTTCGGGAAAAGAAATGAAACCTCTGAAATTAATTCATTGGCAAGGGCAAGAGGCGTATTGCAGTGCTTGCAGCTGTAGGAATTTCCTTCCAGATCGATCAAAAACAACCTTCCCATATCTCACCCCAATCTATCAAACTTTGAACCCGCAAGAAACAACGAATCGAATTTCCCTTCAAGAAACGACCAAGAAGGAAAGAAAGATAACAAGAAAAAGCAAATGACATGCCCAGAAAGACAATGAGAAGTCTTAAAGTCTTAGAACCAAGAAAAGCCAAATCAAAATAACAGACAATGCTATTCAAATTACGTGACCAAACTAAGCTACCAATTAATGAATAATAACAATCAAGATGCATATGGCGACGTAAGGAATGCATATTGAGGGCGTGAATCAAGAACGAAGACAGAGAAGGAATTCATTGAATCGTCTACGAGGAAAAAACGCAGAGGCACTCGAATTCTATCACTCAGACTCAGTAGTGAGAGACGGTCGGTGAAATTCAACTATTCAAGCTTGTGAATGTCGCTCGTATAAACTTCAAAGATTCTTTTGCAAGGAGGGTCCCTCTATTCATAGTTTTTTCGGTATGAAATAAAAAAATTTGTTTAAAATAAAAATACGGCAAAATATAGTAATGAGAAGATAATGAGGATTTATTTTGAGAGGTGAGATTTTCTGATTAAATTTTATGTATAGCATGTTATTCGTTGGCGGAAAAACAGACTTGTCATATTTTATTTTAATTAAAAGATTTAGTAATAAATAGACAAGTGATTGCATTTGAATATAATATTAATTAAATAAATATAGTTCTTAAATTATTGAAATAAAATCACTAAATATTGTTTAGTGAAGGATTGTTTAGAGGAAAAATAACACGTGCACATCAATTCAAAAAAGAATTTACTTGTACTGTTGTACAAGTGTCATTTTTACCCTAAGTAATAAGTGGTCTAATAATGAACTAATTAACTGGACTACAAAGCGAACGAACTAAACTTGAATAATACTTTTTGTTTTTTTAAAGAGTTTCTAAACAACATTTCTAACGAATTAACCAAGTTCTTCCTACTAATGAATGACTTAGTAATTTAAAGATTTTTTTTTAAAAAAACATTTTTTAAAAAATAAATAAATAAAGGAGTTAATTGGAGAGAGTAATTCAACAAACTTGTAAAAATGTACTCAATCAATTTCTACAAAATTAATATTGGAAAAGGTCAAACCTATGTGAAGAAATTCCTACATCCATGTGATGCACTTTATTACATTCTTTAGGCATTTCAGAAGGAGCCTTAATCTGAAGGTTACATAAGAGTTGAAAACCAAAATGCATCTCATTTAAAAGAATTCAGATGATCATTGTTTCTATTCGATCAAAAGGATTCTCATTATTTCAACTCAAGGAAATCACAATGTTATAACTGTCTCTTCAAAGCTTTACTTTTTAAACTTCAAAACATGAATTTAAAATCTTGGGAATTTGGTTTGCATGCTTTCGAGACAAAGTCTGAAATGTGGATAAAGCATGTCAAGGAGATCATTAGCTACATCATGAAGCTGAATGGGGTATTTAAAAGTTTACTAATCTTTTCAGTGGTGAAGTAACTCTTAAATGTGTTGTTAATTAGTTAAAAACTCTTTCTATGTTCTCAAAGGAATTATGTTCAGGTGTTTGCCTTGCTCTTAACTCTCATATATTCTGTAATTTCTCTTCAAATTCGTGAACTAATATCACCAAAGACAAATTTTCATCCAACTAATGCTTCTGGTTTCTTCTTGTGCTTCAGCAATCTCATATTCAACGAAGCCAAGGGAAAAAGTAATTGTTCATTGAAAATCCTAAAAAAACTAGCGATTTGGGAAGGGAGCAACATGCTCATCAGTTTCAACTTTCAAAGCAACCTATTCTAAATGTTGATTATAGTACATTTGAAAGAGAATATTGACATACAGAATGTACAAATTCAAGAATGAAATGAAATTATCCTAAGATGAGCCAAATCAAGCGACGGGTGCGGGTCCGACATTCCACCATGCAACCAAAAGAAGGAGCGTCCTAAAAAATAAAGGTCAATGTAATCAAATGGTATAGTAAACAGAACAAGAGAGAACAATATAGTATCAATGGGATCAGCTCAGTTGATAAACAAAGATGGTGTATCCATACTAATCTATGTTTGATTCTTTTTGAAAGCATTTTAAAGAGTTAAAATTTTAAATGCATTAGGCTCATATGATGGAGTACACTCTTAAGATTGCCCAAAGAGATGATTTGAACACGAGGAAAGTTTATGAACTCGAGAATAACAAAATGGAATGGTTACCTTTCAAGAATGAATTTTCCTACTTGGTACTGCTCAGTTTGTTGTTGTGCAGACAACTAGATGAACAAAATTAAAGTCAAATAGGCATTAAGGAACACTTCACAATAACAACAACATGACAATAAAACAAGTAAATCCCAAATAAAGATGCTCTCTTACAAATTTCCATCCAACCTTGGACCCACATTTGACACAAAATATGTCAGCAACAGTATGTAATCCTCCCATCATCTCCCGCTCTTCTTCTACTCCAAATGTGACATTCACACTGTCATAAAGAAGAGAACACAAGATGTCAAAAAAAAAGTCTTCATAACTTCACCCTGACATTATACCAGAACTTGAAAATTTTCAATCTTGAAGGATTCTCCATGAACACATTCAAGATGAACTGATGAAGCCTGTGCCAAGTTATTGGCTGTGTTTCCCTTAGGCTCTAAATTTTTGAAATTTTTAAGATTATAAACATGGAAGCATAAGCATAATCTACGCCCCCACCTTCTATTGCTTTTGTCAACTTGAAATAACACTTACACATTATGGAAAAGGTAAGTCACACCTTCCTCACTGATGAAAGACTATGAAAGGAGAAAGAAAAACAAAAGTAGCAGAGTTAGATTGTACGCATGATTCCATTTTCTGGGTTGCAAGAAGTCAAAATTAGAGAAGACAAGACTAAGTTAAAAAAACTTCTTAAGACAACATAATGTGGATATTGAAAAATGGCAACTATATTGCTTAGAAAGATCCACAAAGTGACAAAATACTGAAGGTTGAGTGGATTTTTCAATAACAAGATTGTAATCCCACAACTTTATGATTGAAAAATTGGCATACTCCGAGTCTGATGGAGATATAAACAAAGTTGCCAAGTTCTGCTAAACAAGAAGACTTATTGAAGGATTGTGCCACTATATTATGTGCTGCACCAATTAGATTTCTCTTCGTTAATAAGGAAAATGATCTTGTCGTTGGATTACGAGAGTTATTTATGCAATGAATTTATTTAGACCAAGTAAGTTGCATTTCATTCAGAACACCATTTCAAACATGAACAACAATTATCACTTCAAGAAAAAGGTGCATAAAGTCCGACTTTCCCACTCTTTCCAAAATATGTGTGATCTACCTCAAAGAAAATATCCTTCTCCAGTCAAAGAAACAGATTACAACAGAAGAATATATCAACACTACAAGATGAAGCATATATAGACACGATAAAGACATTGAAGAATTGTAACTTATGCCTTTAAATATGTTTTCAAGTGATTTAAAGAGTGAAGACTAGATTCCTAACAGGGCAGTTCAGCGTAATAGTCTGAGTGTTACTATAAAAGTTCAAAACACACAAACACAGGTACAGCTCCTCCCTATAATTACAGTGCTTCAAAGACAACACAAAATGATCAAGAGGTAAGAATATATTATCCGATCATGTTCGATTTTCCGCTTATTTAAATTCCTCTCCTTCCCTTTCTGGTTCATTGTGTGCACCCTAATAGCGGGACTTCCTAAATAGCTTGTTAGCTTTTATCTATTCACCAGAGAAAGCCTAGAAATGTCCATAAGAAAACTGCACAATCAAATTCCAGAATGTCATATTCAAGTTTCGGGGAAAAGAAATGAAACCTCTAAGATGAATTCACTGGCAAGGGCAAGAGGCGTATTACAGTGCATGCAGGTGAAGAAATTTCCTTCCAGATCGATCAAGAACAACCTTCCCATATCTTCCCTCACCCCAATCTATCAAACTTTGAACCCGCAAGAAACAACGAATCGAATTTCCCTTCAAGAAACAACCAAGAAGTAAAGAAAGATATCAAGAAAAAGCAAATGATATGCCCAGAAAGACATTGAGAAGTATTAAAGTCTTAGAATCAAGAAAAACCAAATCAAAATAACAGACAATGCTATTCAAATTACGTGACCAAACTAAGCTACCAATGAATAATATCAAGATGTATATGGCGACGGAAGGAATGCATATTGAGGGCGTGAATCAAGAACGAAGATAGAGAAGGGATTCATTGAGTCGTTTACCAGAAAAAAGCGCAGAGGCACTCGAATCCTATCACTCAGACTTAGTAATGAGAAGACGGTCAGTGAAATTCAACTATTCAAGCTTGTGAATGGCGCTCGTTATAAACTTCAGAGATTCTTTTGCAATGAGGGTCCCTCTATTTATAGTTTTTTCGGTATGTAATAAAAAACTTTGTTTAAAATAAAAATACGGCAAATACTATATTTTTTTTAGGTATGTATATTATAAACTTCAGAGATTCTTTTGCAAGGAGGGTCCCTCTATTATCACAAGCACCTAATCGACACTTTATAGTACAAACACTGCGATGGATCCAACCCTGAACTTCAGAACTCATGAAACAATAGCTAAGAGTAAAATCGGAAATCACAGTGAAATTAATACCTGGTAGAAAGTGACAGTGTGGAAGCATCTATGCTCTTGGCTGAAATCGGGCAAACCAATGGTGTGATGGAGGATCCGGTTGGTGCCATAGTCTTTGGTGTTAGGACCACCGACGATACAAATGACAGGCAAATTCTCACTGTAGGCACCAGCAATGGCGTTGATAACACTGAGGCCACCGACGGTGAAAGTGACGACGCAAGCACCGACGCCACGGGAGCGAGCGTAGCCGTCAGCTGCGTAACCGGCGTTGAGCTCGTTACAGCAACCGATGAGGTTGAGCCCCGGTTCAGCAATCAGATGGTCGAGAAGGGTAAGGTTGAAATCATCGGGAACGGAGAATACGTCGGTGACACCAACCTGAACGAGCCGGCGAGCCAAGTGGCGACCCAGAGTGGGCTCGGAGGAGCTGATCATAGACGGAGAAACAGAGCTCTGAATTTATATATTTTCATTTTTTTGTTTTAAAATCTTTATTTTATCATACAAGATTTCATATCTAAATGAAGTTGAAATGATTTTTTTCGTATATTATAAATTTTTTAAAAAAAATATTATTGATACAAATTAAAATAAAATTTAAAATAACAATAATAAGACTTATATATGTTACTTTTCTGAAAAAAAAAATAGAGATATGATGAAATATGCTAAAAAATCGCTGTTAATTTAGGTATTGCAAAAAAGTGTAACTGGAAAAAAAAAATCAACTCAAATTCAAACGTAAAGAATTTCATCTAAAAATAATTATCCCTAATTATTGGTGAGTTATATCATTATTTGATGGAGGAATATGTTATATTTCTTAAATTAGAGCCTATAAAATTTATAGTGGAGATAATTGTTGTGTATTAAACTTTCTATTTAAAACTATTTTTCAATTTGATGTGATTATTTTTTTTCCTAAATTCACCTTTTATATTAGAACGGTTATGAAATCAAGAAAATATAAGAGATTGAGATGAAGGGATGAAGAAAGACAAGAGAGAATTGTAGAAATGAAGAGTGGATGAGAACTCTCATTCACATAGGCTTTTCATGTACATGTAATTCTTTATGTTAAGTCTCTATATATAGGCCTCAAATCCTCCCAAGAATTACTATGTAAAAAACATAAGAATTAATCTACAATATAAAATAACATAAAACCATGGGAGATTATAAGCATTATGGAATCCTAAGAGACTATGAACATTCACTACCACAATATTCATAGCACTTTCTCTTGGATGTCACAAGTAAATAAAATAGACATGTCAAGGGTCATTTTGGCTTTGGAAACACATCATTTTGATTCTTGTACAATTAGTTATGATTTTCTAAGTTATTGAAAAATCTGGGCAAAATATTAAAACTTCGTTTTTAAGGAAACGAAAGGGTAAAAATGCAATAATAAATTTTCTAAAAAGGGTAAAAAGGTCATAAGTGGAGAAAATATCACTTAGGATATCGATTCCAGTAAAAATGATATCAAGGAAGAGAAATAATGCGGTGATAATGAGATGGGTTGTATATATTTGAACATGAGGTTAATTGTTACTTAAGATTCAATCCGATTGAATCTCATACTTAACCCTAACTTCAAGATTTGGAGGAGTTTTATTGTTTTGGATTGTATATATTCTATTAGATGCTTAGTATTTGAATACTGGGTTAAATATACCGTTATTATATCCGACCGAAAATGCCGCGATTAGTTTAAATTTGTAACCACGTTACCTATCAATTACTCATCCATGTCATAGGCTCTATTGCTCCACTCTAATGATATTCTTATATACGGCTTATTAATGTACATTATCAGTAGTATGGAATTATGGGTGTTACAAATGTGGTCACATATTCAATAATAGTCAATTGTTTTCAAAGTGGAAATTTTGGAGTTGATACATAATCAATAGATTATTAATCCTGAGACAGATATTCGCTTTCATACTTTACTGAATATTCACAAAATACAGGGTTTTTCATGAAGTGGAAATCAGAATATTATAAGGCACATATATAATCTTCGTTGCCCAATCCATATCTACCCGCACATATCTAGTACGTTTTAAAATAAGTTACTACCTCCGATTCTAAATATAGGACATACTTTATAGTGCAATTTACACTATAAACTATATTTTATATTTAGGACCGGAGGAGTAATATTTATAACCATTGGTTAGCTCATCATGCTTATATAAGATCATGTACAAAAACTATTTAGGCTGCTCAAATCTTTTAAGTAGTAGTACCACATAGGAATTACTACCAAGCTCCAAGTAAGAGGATTCTTAGATATTAAGTCTTTTTGGGACTTTACACTAGAGTTGACTATAATCCTAAATATAAAACATATATTTTTATATATTTTTTTCCTAATTTACCCTTCTTGATACTCCCTCAATAATGACTAATGAAGATAGGGAGGATGGTAGGTAGGGGTGGAAATAGGCCAGGCTTGACCCTTAACAGGCCAGACCTGTTTTGCAACAAAGAGGCCTGAGCCTGGCTTGTAACCTGTTACAGACCATTTTTCGGCCTAGGCCTGGCCTGTGGCCTGTTAAGGAGGCCTGTTTGCATAGCATAGTTTATGGACCTAAAATACATCATAAATATGAAATTAAATACAACAAAACAACATTTGGTTGCATAGTTCAATAATGCAAAATATATTTATATGAGTAATAAAAGATATAAAAATTAGACAACCTTGTGAAGCATACATGGCTACAACACATCATCAAAAGCAAAGTAAATTATATACACATAACATATAGGCCTATAAAGTGTTTTAAAACTCGCATATTTTGAAAATTTTGAATTCAATTACTCTGTTGTTTCAACAGTATAAAAAGATACTGTCTATAAAAGCTTCCGGCATTTGTCATTAGCAAATTTCTGTGGTGAAATCACAAAGCAATAGATAAACAAATAAGAATACTAAAGCAGGTAGTGATTTATCACATGGTAAGTGGTTATATGGGGAAAGAATGGTTAACATCATACCTTAGCAACAAGGGAGCAACAACTGATTACTACAACATCAAACTTGTCGAAGAAATCAATACCAAAATATGACAAATCACCTGTACCCCAGGAGACAACAGAAAATGACAACCAACTATTGATGGAAAAAACAAAAGGAAGAAAATATATGAAGAGGAAAGAGAGAATGCAAACCTTTCTCCACAGAAACACGAACCATAGGATTGAAATCTTTAAGAGAATCACAACAAAGCTCAGCAATGGTTTTCCCTCTGTATACGTTCTCATCAGGAGGAATGAGAAAATTGGAGGACAATGCCTCCTCGTATGCTACTCGATCATCCACTTGGGTTAAACTACCAACTCCAGCTAAAATGATGTTCTTGCAAAACTAAGCCACCAGAAAAACAAGTAACAAAAATTAGGCATCCCAACCAATTAGTCCCCCAAAAAAGAGATTCATTTAGTAACGACTTTTTGCAAGTTTAGTTTGAGATACTTATTGTTACACACTTACCGGCCTCGCCCTTACGGGTGGCGGGTAGTGTAGTCCTTCACTTATATTTTATTCTACCTTAGTTTTCCCATGTTAAATATCGTCACACATCAGAGTATAAACAGCAGAGCACACATCGGTTTGGACAACAATATACTGATAAAGATATGGTAAGATAAATTCTTCCCCGGAGGGGTCAAAAGATACAGTCATCCGGAAAATGCTGCCCAGACTGGCCAAAATAATAAACTACAGTCATCCAGTAATCCAGATATAATTCCCAACAGAAGATCATCAACGTCCACCAAAATACTAGCCCTGCTCCGGAGCCTTACCTACGTCCCTCTCTGCTATGTTCCGAGATGGCTTAGAAAGGACCGGGATTCAAAATTTGAATCCCCGGAAGTAACCGTTAATCTCATATAAAATGTATATACCATGCGTGTAAGAAAAACCATAAATAAGCAAATACCACATAAC
This sequence comes from Acacia melanoxylon, assembly GCA_019022615.1. Lineage (NCBI taxonomy): Eukaryota > Viridiplantae > Streptophyta > Magnoliopsida > Fabales > Fabaceae > Acacia > Acacia melanoxylon. The sequence continues at coordinate 738,409 of JAFJYJ010000090.1, forward strand.
ATTCAATATCAAGGCACAAAGCCAAATCCGGAACTAGCAGCCCTAATAGCACAAGGCGCTGGTCCTAATAGCACAACACAATAGGTCCCTAAAGCATCGCAATGGTCCTAATAGCACATGAGACCCTTTGTACAGCACGTCGCACATCACACAAAGCCCACACATCATGTTCCGATTCCATAGCGCTTGGAAATAAATGATAACTAAATGTATGCAATTTCAAGGTAAAACATACATACACAAATCACACAGAGTATATGAGGATTAAGGTTACTACACTGGCGTCGATTCTGAGATAAAAACAACCTTCTCGGTGCAAAATATCACAATTATCCCTAAAATAATAAAATGTAAAAATAATTAATTCCACCTCAACAATATTTTCTTTGGTAAAATAAAATAAGCCCAATTAATGTGTCCATATTTACTAAATTCCTTTTCTTATTAAGGAATTTAATTTGGGCCTATATTTTCTTAATTTTCGTCCATATACAGAAATTTCCAGAAATAAAGTCTCAACTTCAAAAATTCATAACTAAATCTAGAAAACTCCTTTTAGGTTGATTCCAAAGCCAAAATGACCCTTAATATGTCTAGTTTCCACCAAAAATACTCATTTGGGTCAGATCAAGTCGAAAATTCATCCATAGCCCAAAATACTCCTGCTGTCCGAAATAATTCCCAGTTTTCAGGGGCTACCTTGAAATATTTATTTCTCTTAGCACCAAATTCATAAAAATACGAATTATATACCAAATTAATCCTTGAAATGTCTAATGTCTCCATATAAAATTTCATAATTTTATAAGTCCATTTACTAGGTATACAATCATGAATAAGCCAACTGTCTCTACAGGAATTTCACTCAACAGCCCCCCAACGTTTTTGCACTTTCATCTAGGGTTTCCAAAATTTTGATCCAAGTTCATCCTTATACAAAATCTCATTTTAAACACTTTAAAACCCTCAAAAATACCAAAATCAACTCATATCCTCAAGAAAGTCCAGCTGCACGAAATTTATGATTTAATCAACAAAATACCAAATTTTTATTCTAACTTCATATCTTCCCTATACTAAGTTTGATCTACCATTTTAGGCCATAAATCTTGGTTTCAAACCTTTACTCATACTTTTCAATGACCCTTCAAACCCAAGAATATATATATGCTCTTAGGAAAAATATCATTTCCAAGCTTAACAACCAAGAGAATACAAGAAGGTTCAAAAGACTTACTTGTCTTTAGACTTAAGCTTCCTTGAGTCTTTGTCTCCTTTTTTTTTTTCCCACTAAAATCACTTCAGCCTTAATCTTAAACCACCAAGAGAAATTCTTCTTTAAGTCCTAACCTTTATTAAGAAGAGTAGAAGAAAGTAGATTAAGAGTTTAAAACCTTACCTAGCTTCTATCTTCCTTTGCTCCTTGTATTATTTGTGTTCTTGAGTTCCTTGCTAGATGATTTTCTTGACTTTCACCTTAATTTCTCTCCAAACCGTCCAGCAGCCCACTAAGAAAGAGGAGTTGAGTTGTATGTAGAGGAAGCTATCTTATTTCCCCTATGATTCTTCTTGTCTAGCACGTTGGGAAAATTTTGAAGGGAGTACAAATAAATAAATAAAAATCGTGTAAACTCCCATGCTCACAACTTGCTTCCCACATAAATATTAAATGGTCATATCTTCACCACTCTTGTAGCCGGCGGTTTGCAAGGAATAAGGGGAATTATTCTTATTATTTTATTATTCCAATTTGCTCCTTTCATACGTTGGGGAATTAATCCCTTTAAATAATGTTTCTTGTCTCACTCCACCAATGCATTTGTCCTCCTCTCCTCCTACAATAAAATATGACTTTTCCATCTTTTCTCTTTTTCTTAGGCTAGTTGTACTCTAAATCCTAGGTCGGTATCACTTTACCTACTCCCTCTCTCTTCCTTCCTACTCGTCGATGGTAAGGAGAGAATATGGGGAAAATATTTTGTATCAAATAAGTCTCATTTTATGCCCCCCTTTCAAATAATTCCACATTATTTTCCAATAATTAATTTATCTTGTTGGAAAATAAATACCACTTAGTGAAAATTCATATATGCAAATGAATTCACATTGGGGCGCATGAAAAATGGGGATGTTACACTTATTATATAATGAAAGTTAAAGGTTTAATTACCTCTGCTATAGTCCTTTCATTCCATAAACTAGGACATGAGCTTTGCTCAGTCTAAACAGCATAATCACAAACGAGAAGTCAAATTTACAAACTCAGGGTTCATTTTGTACAACAGAGGGGAAACAAAACAAGCATAAACTCAGGGTTGTGACACTTTTTTTTTTTTTTTTTGGTTAAAGACACATCACATAAACTCAATACTCGGCCAATACCCATGGACTTCTCACTAAACTATCAATGACTGATACGTCAAATAGAAAACAAGTTAATAATCGAAAGAAAAAAGAGACCAATTTACAACATCAAATTCTAAAATGATGATAAAGTAAAGTCAAAAGAAACATGTTCACCTTGACAACGGACAAAATTAAAAACAGAACTATATGTAGGATCATGAATCAAATAATTCGAAATACGTAATAAATCGTTTTGTTTAACAAAATCAGTTTAAAACAACAAATCTTAAAGCTCGTCTAAACGTAGGACCTCTACCGAACGGATGACAAGTATGGACACACAGCCTACAAGGGTAACTAACCAAGCGTAGCTCCAGGCCACGAAAACAAGCGTGGACACACAGTCCACGAGGGTAAGTAACCAAACAAGCACAACACGAGGCCATGAAACAAGCTCAGGTACAAGACCCACAAATAACAAGCGTGAGAATGAATCCCACGAGTATCAAGCGTGAGTTCTATACCCACGAATATCAAGCGAGCTCGAGGTTAACCATGGTGCACCAAGGACTAACAGCACTGCTGTTAGCAACCAGCGTTTTGTATTTGGTCATTTCAAAAATATTTTCAACCATGCCTGGGGTCAGTCTATTAGGAACAACAAAAAGATCCTCCAATACCAATTTCACATAACGCATTTTCGGACCCTAGCATGAAGTTCACAACTAGTATCTCAAGTGATTTTCTTTAAACTTCAAACATCAATGTTCATAGGAAACAAATGGAGAATAGGAGATTAACAAATAACATTAAATAAATTCTTACTATTTACTTGATTCAACATCAAAGTAAATAATAAAAACAATTCATATAAGTTTCCTCGATGGGATGATATTACAACATATAATGAATCAACTAGATATAATAAGTAGTGAAAATAGCGTTGATAAAAAGTAGATACAATGTGTAACACCCCATTTTTCTTTAGATATAATGAATCAACTCGATGGAATAATATATTTTTATCAGAGAAGAGCATCGGAGCAATATAAAAGAGTGAGTAACTGATAAGTATGTGGAAAAATATTAATCACGGTGTATCCGGTCGGTTATAATAGCGGTAGATTTCTCCGAATATTTAAAATTCTAACTATAGATACATCTCCAAAATAAATCTCCAACCGAGTCCTCACGCGTGCTGCTTATGCTTGTCACCGGCTCCAGATCCTGAAGCTATGGTAAGTGCTGAGGTCCAATACCCATCGGACCTCAGGTAACGGTTAACCTCATGCTCAAGTATAAATAATATATGTATGATAGATATTCATTACATTACAGCAATAACTAATACATAGCATACAACAAATGTAAAGTTACAACAATACACAAGCACACAACAGATGTAATGTCAACACAACAACAGTACATAGCACACAAAACATGTAAAGTCTATCCACGTTTGCACTAACCAGTGCCACGACAGCTCCTCGTGTCCTCAGCGCTAGGAAAACTCAACGACATTATCAAGACTATAACCCGTATAAAGCTGAATGTGTAATATGTGATTCAAGACAGAGTCTTAACCACGGTACATGTCCCAAGATAAAGTCTTGTCCATGACTCTATGAAATAAACTATCACATATAAGCATACAAGAAGCATCAGAGTTAGAGTTACAGTATGCATCCGTACCTTAGTCCGTAGAGCTTAGCGATACGTTCGTCTGTCGGTACGTTTTCTCGGATAGCCTATAATAGTATCACCGCATTATTCCCTTATAAATAATATCCTAAGAGATATTTTAGCCACTATTGACCTTTTTACCCATGGTGGTTTTGTTATTCCAATTATATCCCTTTCTTTCCAAAAAAAAGCAACTTTCAGCATTTCTGGCAGATTTTCAGTAACTTTGAAAAATCATAATTAATTCCACAAAAATCAAAATGAGGATCCGTAAAATTCCTCACAATCCTTGACATGTCTATTTTTGAGGAAAAATAACGGCTTCAACTCAAAATACCTGAGTCAATACCAGTTTAATTGTTTCCAACCACTGTTCAGATTTATCTTCCAAAATGTGACACAACTTCAAGAATTTTTATCTCCTTCTACATAACTCAAATTGTTACAAATTTTGTATCAATGGAAAGCTATACATGTCTATTATAACCATGTAAAATCTCATGATTAAATGACTCCATTTGATACATAAAATAATAACCTCTTTCCGAACAACTCCCGAAAAACTGAAATCGGGGAATTTTCCAAATTTTCACAATCTTGCTCCATTTATTCTAAAAATTATTTCCCAACATGTTTTTACCTCGTTAGGCATTTTCAATGCAATGAGGCCTAAAACAAATCATGGAAAATTATTTTACCATTTTCTAGATTAAACTAACATTTAACTAAAAATTAAAAAAACTAAAAACTAAGACTCAAGAACAAGAGAGCTTACCCTTCAAGACCTTGCTTCTCCTTCCACCTTCTCTTCCTCAATTCATGTCTCACTCTCCAAATCAAAGGATTAGAGGTGATTGTGGTCGGTGTGAGGAAAATGTGAAGGGGAGTGGATGGCTATTTATAGGGAAAAATTGAGGACACAAATGACAATTAAATTTGACCAACACCCATCTTAACCCTTGGATTAAATTGGACTTTTTAAAACTTAATCCTAGCCCCTACTTTAATGTGCCGACATGCCCTTCTCTCACAAGCATTTCATGTGCTTTTAAATCAACTAATGGATTTAATTATCTATTAAAACAAAAGCCATCCATGTGCGCCACTTTCTTTGACTTTTGGGGCTGAATTTTAATCTTTGATTAACATCCTAATGGTGTGTTTATATTCCCTTTAATTATAAGTTTCATTGTAGGATTGGTTCATTAATTAATCATGGTCATTAGTATTTTAATAAGCAAGCTTTAATCCTTCTTCTTTGGCCCTTAATCTCTTATTTAAATCAGCCCTTCTTTGATGCTTTCTAATTGATTCTAATTAATTTGAAGAATTATGCTAATCATCTTAATTAGTGAAAGTTTAATTACCCAATTCCTTTTGCTAATTTCCTTTAACTTAATTAAGTGTTTTCATAATATTTTCTTGTCTCTTTTGGTTATAAATTAACAACTATTTTATGTGTTAATTATACCACATTTTATGATTCCTAATCTTAATATTATATTTTGCCTTTTGTTTATTTAATTTCAAGGGAAATTTTCCTTAAATTATAATCAACTAATTATAATAATTTGAGACACATATTTACCTTCATTTTTACACTAATTATTCACCAAAATATGATACTTATATTAAATAGGAATTTTCAGGTATTACACAATGGGACATTATTCACTCACCTGTAAGGCTGCCAAATATATATATCTTACTTCCTTCTATTAGCCATGACTTACATCCTCTCCTTGATCCCCTAATGTTCAAAACAAATTGTTATTATTCCTCCTATAATCTTTATAAAATTATAATATCCTATTTGGTATGGAGATACTCACATGCTTCAAACTAACTCTCTTGCAACTATTCTTAACTTCTAATTTAAACTCATGACTCTTAAATCATTTAACAATAATTTCCAAAATCTCAAGAAGCACAATCAAATCCATAATGTAAGATAATTTAGGAAATAAAGAAGACCTCAACTTCAACCCTCCACATACGAGATTCCACATTGATTTTAATAAATAAATCACCACAACTTTTATATGTACAACATCCACATTTTTCAAGTTTTAATATAGAAAATAAATAGTTTTTTTACGAATTTCCCCAACTTCGATTCTGTATGAAAAACAAATTTAAACTAAAAAAAAAGCATACACTAAATCCATCATATTCCTATTGTAACATTTAACAACATATATTAAAATATTTGTTCCAAAATCATGCTGTTCTAATGCTTCGGTCATAAGAAATTCCCCCAAACTTCACAATCTTTAAATATCCAACATAAAAAAAAATGGAAGAGTTTCAATCCCTTACTTCAAAAACCACGATAGACCAGGCAAAAATTGAAGAAGTTATAAGCCCATACATAAAACATGGTTCTCACACTTAAGGTACAGTAAAGAGAGGACCCACATATTCAATTACCATGCTTCCTTTTCTTCAAAGTTTTAATTGGAAGAACACTCCAATTTTTCTTTCTTTTGCTTCTTGTCTTGGCTGAACAATAGCAGGGGAAAAAAATGAGCCAATCAAACACACACAAGGTGCACACCCACAACACAATCAAGATGAATAAATGTCAAATTGAAAGAATGATTGAAAATCCATACATTCCCCCACCCAAACACCAACGACCAGAGGGGGAAAAAAAACAGCGCTGAACCTCAAAAAAATTAAATCTTGAATTCCCTCTCCCCTCCAATATTCTTTCCACCTAAAAAAAAATCCTTTAAACTCCCTACTTTCTTTAACCAACCAGCAGCAAAACAAAATAATTATTCAATCTTAAATTCTCAAACATCACAGCAGCAAACACAGAACCAGCGAAACATAGCAAAACAAGAAAAATAACAGTAGAAAGATTCTGACCGGAGGAGAAGGATGCCGACGGCGAACAGACGTGCGACGGGGATGGCATGCGGACAGAAAAGGATGAAGGACTAGGGTTAAACGATGGGGCTGAGGTCTGGTCCAAAAATCACGAAGGTTCCATGCTCAGTGATGCACTCGGGCATTTATTTTTTTAAAAAATCCCGATGTCAATCACCTTCACATGTAGAATCTTTACTCTAGGTTTTTTTTTAGCCGCCCAGTAATCAAATTTATTGCAATGTTTCTCATTTCCACTCTAGCGTTTCCAATCTTAAATGCAAAAATGTCATTATCTAATACCCCACCATAACTTACTAACAATCAAGTAAAATGAAACAAAGCATATTGTCCTTCTTCATGCCATCCTACCCATATTATTCATCTTTTTTTCTTTTTAATTTTAAATCGAGCACTTATAATTTCATCAATTGAAGAATAATAATCTTGCACCAATCAGAATGCTCATCTCATAACTTTCAAACCTTATAATCTCCTACTCTAAATCAAGATCTTTTACCCAGATTTATAAATACCATAAGTGCCAAGCCTCCCAAGCATTCTCTACTTGAAAAAAATAATAAAAATAGTTATTCTATCAACCTTACCAATACGATAAAATGATGCAATGCTAGTCCTTGAGAATTATCAACCACTCCTTCAAATTTAGTCCCTTTATCACTAATGGCGATTGACAACCAATGTGAATGTTAGGCATCCTTGCAAGTTACAACTTATGAAAACTCTGCTCAAAGGATTCATCTCATAAAGGTTTACATTCTCCTAAGTTATCTCACTAGTGCAAAAAAGGGATTTAAGACCGACTTGTTTAGACCGGAAATATCTACCGACGCATCGGTCTTAAAAGAATGATCGGTGATCGATGACTTCCCATTTTTAATATATTTGAGATGTATTTTGATGTATTTGGGAAGTCATTATTGTAAAAATAAACGGATTTTTCAGAGATTTTAAGAAAAATTAATGTGGTACATTAATTATGGGATTTAAATCTAAAAAATTAAGTTTATAAAAATAAATAAATAAAAACAGTTGAAATTATTTCTTCATGTTGCAAAGACATCCACGGACAGTGAGGTGAGCATTAAGAAGAGTTGGCAATTGGCATCATTTGGCACTTTATTCTTAATGGGATTGTTGGTCCACATATTAAAAAAAAAAAAACATATCCATGTTCCCAGCATGTAAGTTGGATCATTTGGATAATAGAATTGAAGTTGGGTCCAGCGTAGTTGATAAAAAAATTGAGAAGGATATGTTAGTGGAGGAAGAGGAATATTGTTTAATTGAAAGGATGAAAAGAAGAGATGGGGCACGAGGTGTGAAGCAATGGATGGTCTTCCACAAAATATTTAAAACAACAATAAAAGACAAGATGGAGCACATGAGTGGAAGAAAAAATGAGCATAGTTGTCTAAATCACCATTATTCTAAAGTAAAGAGAGACAAGGAAAAGCAAACACATGGACGTGTTTAGTGCAGGAAGGTTGTCTGCAATCAATGTTCTTAAAAGGAGCTGGAACCGAAGCACAAAGGGAGACTGGACACAAGCAGCAGTTTCACTTCTTGGTGGAGACGCAGGCCCGGACGAACAGAGACAGAAGAATCGGAACTCCTTTTTGCCGCAAAGCCGAGGACCGAACAAAGGTGGAACATTAGCACTGTTCATCGTCTTCGTTTCTTCATGTTGAACCAAGGGAGCTGCTAGGATTAATCATCATTTTCGTTTTCATCGAGGCGGACGGTGTTGGGAGTTTGGGAGAACTGTTCACGACATGTTGTACACTCCTGGACATCGACAGTGAAGCTGGATTTGGAGCAAAGATTTGGTTTGCAAGTTCTTATTTTATTTTTATATCTTGTATTCGGTCTTGATTTTACTTTGATGATTTGGATTAAAATCATGTGTGGCTAAAGTTTTTATTCAACCTAGAGACCTATGAACTTTTTTGAGTTTTAGAAATTATTCCCACTAATTAGTTTCCTTAATTTATTTCAGTTTATTTAATCTTATTTTTAGTGTTATTACTTAATGATTGGCCACCCTTAAGTATGTTTTGGGGATTTATGATTGAACTTGACGAAGGAAATCTTAAATTGACCTTGAGATTAAATAATGTGGAATTAGATTTTAATCTAATTTGCATCTAGGATAGACATATACCTAGAAGCTCCGCATAATCAAATTAGAGTGAGCCCGATCCAATTTGCGCCTTATTTAGTTGTGTGAGACATCACATAATTAATTGAGGTAGGTTTATAAATGGACCGAGGCATTTATAAACATTAATACTCTAGATTGGCTGATTAAATTAAATCGGAATTAATTTTAGTGGGGATAAAATCTAAGAACAAACAAGGGATTAGTGACTCTAGGTTGATTCCTTTGAAAAGTGAAAGCTCTTGTGAAAAGTCTTGCACATATTAATTTTCTTACAATTATTTAACTTGTGAAAACAACTACGATTTACCCAACTAAAACGAAATAAGGAAATTTATTATCTAATCACTAGTTGAATTGAGTCCCTGTGGGATGACCTTGATTTGCCACTTATTATTTTCATGACCCGTACACTTGCGGTGCTTCGTTAAAAATTTAGTAGCATCAGTGACATTTTGTAAATATCAAGAACTTCTTGGACTGGATCATTTATTAATGAGTCTTAAATATATTATTCATACCGGTTAACAAAACAACCGGTCTTAAAAATGTTATTAAAAAAAATGAAATATCAATTACATTATAGAGAAATCTCATACAGACTAGATATTAATAATGGACGGTCTTAAATGTTAACCTTTAAGACTGTCGTTTTAGTTCATCCGGTCTTAAAACTAAAGCGCCAAATATATTCTTCTTCGCGCGAAAACGTACCTTACGAGTTACGTTGTTCTCTCTGAACTCTGAAACCCCTGTTCTTGTTGCGAAACCCCTCTTCCTGTTGCATTACCTCTCTTCTTCGCCCACCACCACCATCCTTTGTTACTCTCTCACTTTCTAGGAGTTCATCTTTCGCACCACCTCTCTCAACCTCTCTTCCTTTCTCGAAAATGAACGGAGAAAACTCTTCTCTTCCTGTTCCTTCAACGCCAATTATTGGTGTAAGTCCGAATGAACCCTCTTCATCTCACAATGAGCCTCGTAACCGCCTGCATGCCGTGGTAGAAGTGGAACACAAATGAAAGACGTATCTGTAAATCGGACCTCTGGGTCAAAGCTCGAGATTCAGTTTGATGAAAAGTTGGAACCTTTCAATCATAATAAAAGCAAATATAATAGTTTTGCCGGCTATCTAGCATGCAACAAGGTTAGCATCTTGAAAGATAAGTAGAAAAATGTGGACCTGCGCACAGTAAAGGATCTTATTTGGGACACTATCCGACTTACATACACTGTCCTTGACTGTTAGAAGTTGAAAGATAAGACATTGTCTTATTGTGCTGATCGGTGGAGGAAGTTTAAGACCTTTCTAGCTAACAAGTATATTTTTGTCGAGGTTCAGCTTGACCATAATCCTTGGGACAAGTACACATTTATTGATGAACAAACTTGGCAACAATTTGTTCAGCTCCGGACCACTCCTGAAGCTCTGGTGAGTTTATATTTAGTTTTGTTTACCCTTTTGTTTGTTTATTAACCTATGCAGATATGTGAATGTTATTGTATTCATCTAATCCTGTTAGTTAAATGGTTTGCTATGTGAATAGAAGTATACATTTCCTTGCATTGTCTTGCATCATAGGAGCATGTCTTAGTTCTATGCAAGTCTGATATGTAAACCGTGAATGGTATGTAAACCGTGAATGGGTAAAATACTAAGTAGGTAATTAGGGAAATAATAATGGCATAAGAGTCAATCCATTATTATAGTCTTAGTTTTGTTATAGTAGGTAGTGGTTATACATTGTTGTTAGTTAGTTAGTATGTTAATTGTGTAATGGTTTCGGTGCAAGCTATTATTGGGCCTTAAGAGTCAAGCCTCTAACTATATATAAGATGTTAAACTAATATGTGTAGGAACCAGTTATGATGAATGAATGAATTGACTGAGTTAGCAGCAATTCTGCATCTCCCTTTCCTCTATTTCTCCCAATTTCTTCTACAATTCTACACCTTCTTAAATAAAATGTTGAAACTTGATTAAGTGAATTTGACTAGTGTTTGAGGTTCATATAAAGCAGAAGTTCTCTAATTTCTGTTAATGAGATGGATGGAATTCATAATTAATAGTTGTTTTCAATTTTGATTCACAGAAAAGAAGGGAATAAGCACAGGAGATAGGGAGAAAGAATGATTGTCTGCATAGGGCTTCTCGCGGTGGATATGAAAAGGTCGAAAAAGAATTGATGCCGGCCAAGCGGAAGAGATTGGAAGATGAAGCTGAATCCAATCCTTCTGCGATAGTTGATCATCCATCTCTAATACGTCGTGATGAGTTGTGGTTGTATATCCGGCAAAAGCCAAGCGGTGCCTACACAAGTGAACAAACTCATCAAATTGCTGAAAGAATTGTAAGTATCGTTATTGTTATTTTTTAGTTACTAAACATGTTTCATTACTAAGCTTCTCATTATCTGTATCTTACAGGAAGATCTTAAAAAGAAAAAAGCAAAGGGATCTTTTGTGTCGGACGTGGGGAATGATGTTCTGATCGTTGCGACCTAAAAACCGGATCACTCGGGGTGTGTAAGGGGGATTGGAGGACGGGTAGGTCTAAAACAATACTTTGGTAAATCCAAATGCCACAAACAAAGTATGGTACCCAGGAGGAAATGGAACAAACGGTGGCCAAAATAAATGAGGAAGCAGCGGCCAAAGCAGCGGCTCAAGAAGCTTTATTGACTGTAATGTTTCAATCCCAGCTGAGCTAGGTGAAGGAGGAAATGAATGAAATGAGGCTGCTTTTGAGCTCTCGTCAAGAGACCAGTGTTCCCTTCACACATTCACCTACACCTATGCAGCAGAGCACTAGAGGGAGCTGCAATGTTGGACAGTCAGAGCAACCTTGTGACCTGTATGTGGCAGAGCCTAAACAATTAGTTGCAAAAGAGACTGTCCACAATTTGGGATCAACTGTACACCACCAACAAATGGCTAATGATGAAGTCAGAGTGTCAATTGAAAAAGTGATCATTGATGCAACTCTTCGTCTCCCAACTGATGAGCTAAAGATTGTGAGTGATGTCAAGAGAACCTTCATCTCTTGGCTAGTAAAGCTTGTACATGTCTGCACTCCTCCTGAAGCTCCTTCCCCTCCTCAAGCTCCACCCCTATTGCTAAATTGACTGCCAAGGAAAAAATATTGGATATGGTATCCAATGGAAATTTTAAAGATAAATAGTGGCCTATCAATGAAGTAGTAGGCCTCCGTAATCCTCAACCGATTTTTGTTGACCTCGATGATTTAACGTCCCTGCTGTTTCCTGGAAAGGAGCTTACTAATACAATTATTCAAATGTTTATGAAGTAAGTATCTTCTTTTATGAGTGCATAATTTAACCTCATCGTTTAGACACACATACATATATACTAATTCCTTGATCGATGTCATTATTGTAGGTTCATGCATCAAGAATTGGTTCAACACGGCATAATCAATGAGTTTGGATTCTTGTGCCCAATCTATTCAAGTACAACATCCAAGGAGGAGAGACAGCAGTACATATCAAAGAGGTTGTGTGAAGTGAGAAGAAAGGTGTACTTGTTTCCATACTACCAAGGGTATATACATATCACAATTCTTGCCTGCAATTCACTTAATTCTGCTACATATATCATTGAGTAATTTACTGCTGTGAATTTTCAGCCGCCACTGGCAGTTGGTCCTCATGTGCATGGAGGTGCATACAATTATCTTCTTATGCTCCACTCACAGCGATCCAGGGCCTACGTTGATACAGACCATCAACGAGTAAGCATGTCATTTTGCTTCTCTTGTCTGAAAACTTTGTTGTGAATTTTCAGTGAACATTATTGATAAATTTGTGATTTTGATGATAGTGCCATGAGGACCTTCCAAATCCAGGTAAACAAAAAAAATGATGCTAAAGATATAAATGCTCGCACCAAAGGTTAGTACATATTTGGACACTGACACACTGCCTTGTGAACGTGGTCAGTAAGCTATATATGCTCTTATATATATATTTCTTGTTCTTTTTAGACCCGTCGGCAACCAAAGGGGTCCAACTTATGTGGCCTGTACGTCATGAAACACATATATGATATTATCACGCAAGGAAGGACGAACTGCAAAGGTAAATGTATTTGATGTTACATATTATGGTTGAATTCAGTTTCTGGCTTAATGTTACATATTAAATATGCACGCAAGTTAATTCAGTTTCTGTCTTTGATATTATAGAGGTTTGCTTGTGTTGATCCCTTTTATGATGATGAAGTGGAACACATACGCAATTTGTTTAGTGAATATCTGAATGACCTCTTAAAGTCAGAACAAAAATTATAGTCCTAATTTCATTTGTAAATATATGTTGTAGCAACAATAATCTTCTGTAAATTTGTTTATTTTTTCAAACAAATTTATTCATTTGTAAATATACGCAATGTGTAATACAATAATAAATTTGTTTATTTTTTCGAACAATTTTCATGTGTCCATTTTAGGTTTCTGAATATATTGGATGGTGGATAAAACTATTTAGTACTTGAAATTTGAGGTAGAGGATGTTGCAAATAAGCAGTAAGAGATCTACTGAAAAGTATTCACGAATTTTAAGACCACATATTTTCAAAGATCCAATCCTAAAAGTGAAAAAATATGGCTAGACTTTTAGGACCGTATATAATTTAAAATTCCGGTCTTAAAAGTCTTCGTTTATTTTAAAAATATGGCAAGACTTTTAGGACGTTATATTTGTTAACTATCCGCTCCTAAAAGTCCGGTCTTAAAAGTCTTCATTTATTTTAAAAATATGGTGAGACTTTTAGGACCGTATATTTGTTAAATATCCGCTCCTAAAAGTCAAGTTTATGTTTAATTTATTTTAAAATATGGTGAGACTTTTAGGATCGTATATTTGTTAAATGTCCGCTCCTAAAAGTCAGGTTTTCGTTTAATTTATTTTAAAATATGGTGAGACTTTTAGGACCGTATATTTGTTAATTGTCCGCTCCTAAAAGTCAGGTTTTCGTTTAATTTATTTTAAAAATATGGTGAGACTTTTAGGACCGTACATTTGTTAGTTGTCCACTCCTAAAAGCCCGGTATTAAAAGTCTTTGTTTATTTTAAAAATATGGCGAGACTTTTAGGACCGTATATTGCTTAATTGTCAGCTCTAAAAGCCTAGTTTTAATTTAAAAAATATGGCTTAACCTTTAGGACTGTATAATTGTTAAATTTCTGGTCTTAATAGTCTTCCTATAAATAGAAATGGTGCCTCATTTTTCAGACAAACCATTAGGGTTCAAGACAACCAAGGTTCTGGCGTTCTGCTCAAGCTAGGTCCTTCGTTATCGTCGTTCTTACCTCTCTTGATTTTGAGTAGCATTATCGGTCTCCATTTTCTTTGTCTTTTTTCTTTTTGTCGGAAAAAGAATGAAGATAATAAAAAGGACACTGAAAATATTCAAATCAGGGCGAGGTAAAACCGACGACAACGATGGTCCAACTTGGACAAGAATTGTCACTGTGTTTGTTTTTATTCGAATAAGGTAAACAATGGTTTTTTTGTATGGTCTTAACTGTATTCTATGAATTTTTAATGTTAATCATACACGAGGACAATATTTTGTTTGTTTCCTTCTTGTCGGAAAAAAACAAAGAAGATAATGAAAAGAGGAAATGCGATGAAGACATGAAAAAAATTATTATTATTTTTTTACTGCTGCCCGGTGAGGGGTAGCAGTTGTAGTACATAAAAAAACAATAAAAATATCTAATCCTCCCCATCGTTGTCAGAGGGGAGGGAGGAGTCAGAGAGGTCGGAGACGTCGTCATCAGAAGGATGGTACTCAAGTGTGATAGACCTAAAACAGTTGGCCCAAGTGTCGGTTTATATGATCGACGCGGGCCAGGAGGTGCTACATCATCTGGTAGAATGACGGGTTCGGAGGTAGCGGAGGAGGGTAGGGAGGTGGAAGAGGATTAAGAGGAAAAGGAGGACCTGGTGGTGGTGGAGCAGCCATTACGGTGGAGGTTGTAGAAGTGATAAAGAAGAATGTGAAGAAAGTAAAGTAACAACGGGTTTAAATAGAGAACCCATCCTGAACAATGTGAAACGCCGAAAACTTTAACGAGGAGACGCATAGTTGCTCAGAATACGAGGAGACGCCTAGTTGGGAAGTTTATCTGGAAGCCGAAGAGACTCTGAATCATTCATTTGAACAGAGTGTAAGGATACAACTCTGTTATATGAGTAATTTGAAAAGAATGAACTTTTAATACCGGATTTTGTAAAAGATATGTTCTTAAAAGTAATATTTTTTAAGAAAAAAATTCTTACTTTTAAAAAAATAAATTTGAAAAAAATAAATGAATTTTGGACCGGATACAAGATAAACGGTCAGTCTTAAAAGTAATTGAATTGATTGAAAAATAAATAATAGACATTTAGGACCAAATATATTGTAAAAGGTAGATCTTAAAAGTTATTGAATTGAAAAAAATAAATAATAGACATTTAGGACCAGATATTTTTAAAATACGCTCTTAAAGTAGAAACACTAAATTCATTTATACCATGTTGAATCCGAATTCATTCTCATCATCAATTGGGTATCTCTCCTGCTCTATGCCCTTATTAACTCCTCACACCACCTCTCTGTCCTTATTAACTCCTCACTACCTCCTAACTCCTCACTACCTAGCTCTTTGCCCCAACTGCTCAAAGCCTCAAACTATGGTTAGATACAAGAGAACTCCTCGTAGGGATGCTCTTACACCTAGAGCTCGTGCCATCCTTAGATCGTTATACGGTGCGCCTCCTCCAGCGAGAGTGCGTTCTATTGTGACCGAAAAGTCTCGGTCGTTGGACCCATTGTTATTTCGGATGATGAAGAGATTGCCGTACCCCCCTCCAGCCTTCAGACCATGAAGAGGTTCTTACTCCCCCTCTCCATCCTATTGGCCCCAGCGCGCCTACCTCTGACCCCTCTCTTCTTTCCTCTAATGATGCATTGTGGCTGATGCAACAAAGACAGGAACTTGCTGATCTCCGGCGGGAAATTAATGCTTTTCACGCCGATATCGCCAAGGCATTGAATGATAATAAGCTTTAGGATGTTCAGTCAGATTCTTGTTTTTGGTAATTTTCAGCTTGTTTTTTTTTTTTTTTTTTTTCTTGTGTATGTGCATATTCTCCAATAATGTATGATGCATTAAGAACTACAAAAACCAGCTTGTGTCGGAAAAATTCCCTCGCAAAGCGATTTTGCGGGGAAAACCGCCTCTCAAAACGATTTTCCGTCGCAAAAATGCTCTTTTCCCTCGCAAAATTTGGTATTTGCGAGGGAAACATCTTCCTCGCAAAATATGAAATTTGCGAGGGAGCAATCTTCCCTCGCAAAATATGGTATTTGCGAGGGAACAGTTTCCCTCAAAAATACCATATTTTGCGAGGGAAGAACGTTTCCTCGCAAATTCCAATTAATTTTTTAAAAAATATAAAAAATTAGATAAAAAAAATAATTACAAAAAAAAAATTAAAAAATTAGAAAATAAAAAGACTTGTATATTATAAAAATAAATTGTAACAATCATAAAGTTTACAAAGCAATAACAAAATTTACAAATTATAATGTTTCGACTAGAATGAACTAAAAAAAGTCTAAAGCTAAAGCAAGGTGGTCATGATCACCACCAGTATCGTCATCACCACCAGGACCCTTGTCCTTCAATAAGGACTGGAGAAGTGCTCGCATCTCAGTAATCATCTCTCCTTGCTCCCTCACCTTCGCTTCTTGCTCCATCACCTTCGCTTCTTGCTCCTTCAACTTCTCTTCTAACACCTTTACCCTTTTATCTTTTGCAAAACCAATAAGTTCAGAAATAATAGGGACATATGAATGATGACGACGGATCAGTTATTGTGTGTGTGTGTGTGTGTGTGTTTGAAGTCCACTCTTTACATTTATAAGTTCCCAGCACAACAATATTTAAAGAAAATGCATAGACATAAAAATGTGGATTAGTAATTCAAGTCTTGTGGATACATACCGATGATGCCTGAAGAATTTGAAGTCTTGTCTAGTTGCGGAAAGTGACTACTCGTTGACCTTTAAATTCTAGATCTTGGGGAAAATTTGAAGGACCGAGATTAGCAAGGTAATGACCACTATATGAGTAAAATTTGAGCTGAAAAAGCAGCAAAAATATCAATCAAATGGTTTCCACATATAGTAGTAAAATCGTAATTAAAGTATTTGAAGTATATAATTCTAGCATTGGAGAAACTCCACAACATCTAGCATATTCAAGCTAATCAAGAGAACTAGGGCTGTACATGAACCAGACCAGACCGGGTAGGTCATGAACCCGTGGTACGATTCCGGAAGGGTGGTCGGGTGGACATGCCAACCCGAAGCCGGTCTTACGGAAAGAAACCCAGTCTCTTAGGGTTAGGAGACTGGTCAGGTCGCCCTGGGCCAGGTTCTTGGTCCAGTGGCCTAGTCCATGACACTTTTTTTCGAACCTAAAATAAATCATCAATTCATATCACAAGCATCAATTTTTATTTTTACATAAATATCAATTCCGAACCTTAAATCCTCCTAAAATTAAACCTCTCGTGGTTTTTGCTCCATCGAGACCCAAAGGACGGGAGAAGTCGTTTGTATTTTTTCCAAAATTGAATTTACGGCTCATAATGGGGACAGTGTTTTGCGTTGTAACGTTTTTCGGGGAGAGGCGAAACCGCATCAAGAAAGTTCACGTTGACGGATTCCCTATAGAGATTCTTCCTCTTTCTTTTTTCGAGACTTGTTAGCATTTCCATTGAATTTCACATATTCTACAGCACCGGATCCTTCAATGTAATTGGAAAAGAAAAAACCATAATATGAGCAAGGCAAGGACAATACATTGGCAGTATCAGTAAAAAGACTAATAAGAAAAACCAACTCATGCATCCAAATAAACAAACACACACATACAAAGTAAGAGATGAATTAAGTAATAGCTTATTAAATGACAAAAAACGATCCTTCAAGAAGTTGCTGTAAAATGAAGGGGTATCTAGATTCAAGCATAGCTTGTGATCCGATGGGGGAAGGGGAAAAAACTAAATTTGAGTATTTTACTTCAACTCCTTATATAGTAATTACGGCACACAAGATTATTTGGGTCTTGACAACTAATTCATAGGAAACTATGACCTATTATTAGAGTACTAATCAAAACGAAGCAAAAGAACTATCAATATTAAGTGTAATATCACAATTAAACACAACTAAAGCTCAACCAATGAACAGGCTATATGAAATTATAGTTTGATCCACAAATGTCAAAGTTTGAAACAAATAACACAGATTTTCATGGCAAAAAGGAATCTTCTCTACCCCTATAAAATAGATTTTCTTTGATAGCTAGGAATGCATAGTGTGGTCGTCAAAAGCAACTCCCTTTTAGGCCAACCACACTCCCGCTTTTACATATGTAGACAAGAAGAAAAAAGAAATCAAACAGCATGATATCAGATTCAAGGATATTTCATAAGCATTTCTAAACTCCGTAATAAGTGTTCTAAATATATTACGCAATCAAATGGATCTACAATATCACATCTCTGCTTTATAATTACTTGCATGTGATTCATGGAGTTCATGTACAAGGCATAAAGGGAGGACTATGTTTCATTAACAAGGGAAGGAAAAACGTATCACTGAACTTTCATCAAAGTAATAAAGATAAACTTACAAGGTCATAGATCTAATAACTACTGAATAAAGAGCACTTAGAAGATCATAAAGCGAAAAAAGCATTACGAAAAACGAATTTCATGTCATTGAATGAGAAGGAAAAATCAGAACTCACCAAAATAAATACATTTTTTCCGATAATACCTTGAAAAATACAGAAAAAAAATATTGTATGTTGCATGTGATCAATAATACAACTATCAAACAAAATCAAAATTTGCATCAAGGATATAACAACCCAATGATACATGAATAATCTTGCCCTCTTATACCACCATAACCGAAACTCAAAGGAAGTTATTAGAAATATTTACCGCGAGACAGGGATGTGGAAGGCTTGGGAGGTTTGGCGCAGAGAAACCTAAGGTCCTGAAATCGCACAGCAAATCATCATCCACATCCACCTCATCGATATCAGACTCGTCCTTGAACTCCCTAAAATCAGCTTCAAAATCATCGTCTGAATCCCCGAATGTAGACGATCGGAGAAGAGAGGTGATAACTTGAAGCTTGAAGAAGAGAACTTGAGGCTTACCGGGAGTTGTGACGGAAAAGTGACGATCTTGAAGCTTTAACGACGAACTTGATGGCAGACGATCTTTAGGCTTCAAGACATGATCTTCGACCATTCTTCAAAAATGAGCACCGGCAAAAGGCGGTTTGAATCCCGAGAGATGAAGAGGATTGCGGATCGAAATGGTGATTTGAATCCCAGAGGGTCAGAGACGAAGAGGACGCCGATCTTTAGGGTTTGGTCATGTGTTTCGAAGTGAACATCCAAATCGGGAGGCCAAATGGTAAAGCTAGGTTTAGGTCAAAAGCCAGAAATTAGGAATTGTTTTAAGACAAGGCGTGATTTTTTTCTGAAGGCTCTAATTTATATATTAATAAATACATATAATATCATAGGGTAGGACCGGTCTTCTTGTCGATTATGGGAGCCCGATATGCCGGTCTACCGGTCTTCGGGTCAAACCCGGTCCTGACCAAATCATTTCGGGTTTCTTTTTCCTTTTCTCGGGCTGGACCTGGTTTGACCGGGTCGGGTTGGCCGGGTTTCATGTACAGCCCTAAAGAGAACGATCAAAATCTAGAATAGTCATTCAAGTTCGGGAAATAATAAAATATATTTTTTTTCGATCTTTAATAAAATATTCACTTTAGAGTCTAACTATAAAATAAATATTATATGAAAGATAGGAGGAAGTATTAAAATTTCATTATATGATCAAACTGTTTATTGATTGACCAAGTGAGGATCGGATTTGACAATGCCATAATTATTCGCTTATTTAAACATTTTTAATCACGTGATTTCAAAATTTCGATATATTTCTTATGAAGGTTTTTATTAATTTACATTTTTTAAAAATATGTCATCTTTTTTGTTATATTTATTTGATTAAATGATAAAAAGGAAGATATATAGAAAAAAATAAATATATTAATTATAAGACAAATGTTTATAAATATATTTCAAAATACTATTGTTTAGAAGAAAATTGTCTTGATTTTAATCAATATGCGAGTCGAACGAGAGGTGGAAATGAGTGAGAGAGTTGAATTTTTTGGTTTAATTGCCTTGGCTTTACTTTGCAGAAATAATTTTTTTTAAAAAAAATAATTTGCGAGGGAAAAAAATTTCCCTCGCAAAATGATCACTTTTGCGAGGGAACAAAGTTTCCCTCGCAAAATGGCCACTTTTTGCGAGGGAAACATACTTTCCCTCGCAAAAATCCCCATTTTGCGAGGGAAAGATGGTTCCCTCGCAAAATTGGGGGAAATTGGCGGGATATTTCCCCCCAATTTTCCCAAATTTTGCGAGGGAACAAAACTTCCCTCGCAAATGGTGAACTTTTGCGAGGAACCCATCTTCCCTCGCAAAAAATGGCCAATTTTGCGAGGGAAAATATTGTCCTCGCAAAATTGGGGAAATTGGCGGGAATTTTTCCCCAATTTTGCGAGGAACCATTTTCCTCGCAAATTTGTCAAAATTTGCGACGGAATTCTTTTCCTCGCAAATTCGATCGCAAATATGACATTTTCTAGTAGTGTTTTTTTGTCCATATTCTCTAGTAATTAAAGAAGCTTATTCTTCAATTTTCCTTTATTTTATTCATTCGGTTACTCTTTGCTGCGCTCACCAAAGCCAATCCTTTTTTTTTGGTTTGGTTAATAAATGAGGACTTTTAGGACCGGATGTTTTATTAAACTCCGGTCTTAAAATTAAATGAATGGTAAAAATTAAGGACTTGTGTCTTATAAACCTCTGGTCTTAAAAATTAAATTAATAAAATCCTTATCTTTAGGACCGTATACTTTGTAATTAACCGATCTTAATAAAATTAATAAAACATATCTCTGTCGCGCGGAAATTTAAAATTTTCCCTCTATGAACTTCTCTTGTCACGCCGAAAGTGATTACTCTGGTTCTGTCTCCAGTGTTTATGTGTTGTCATTTGCTTCGCGTTGCTCTCTCGACAATCACTTTCTCGGTTCCTTAGCTAAACGTCTATAGACCAAGATGTAAGAGGTGTTTCGGTTATATAACTTTATGATTTTCCTGCTTATCGTTCTGGGTTTTTTATGGGTTGAATGAAATCGATGAAATGTTCTTGTGGGTTGCTCTGTTGTTAATGAATATTGTATTTTGAAGATTATCTTTGCACTTTAGACCTACCCAACTGACCAACAACTGTTATTTAGGTTACTTTTCTGTCTTGTGGCCGGAGAAGAAAGACTCAGCAAACGCATTTGAATTTATATGCTACAGGTGAGTCAAGAACTTCATGCGGTGCATTTAATTTCCTCGTCATGCATTTATTTTGCTTCTTGGATTCACTGTGATACATTTATGACCAAAAGTGATTATTCTTTATGCATTGAATGGGCAAGTTTCTCCGCAAAACAAAAAACAAAAAAACAGAAGGCATAATAGACATTGAGCATATATATGCATTTGGAGTTGGCTTATTTTATATGCAAGTTTCAATTTTTTCGGATTATGTATGTTAAATCTTTCCGTCTATAGGAATTCTACTATGGATCACAGTTGGATAAATGTTTTACGGATGAGTGTTGAATATCAGAATGGGGTGAGGGAATTTATAGAATTTTCTAAACAAAATGCCCATAATGATAGTGGGAAGTTTTATTGCCCTTGTGTACAATGTTTGAATGAGAGGCAACTAAGCCCTGAAGTTATACACACACATTTAATTTGTAAGGGATTTTGTAAGACTTACACAGTATGGGTATGACATGGTGAAAAAATGCCAAGGGAGTCTCAACATGGGGAAGTGACCTTTGATGATAATGACATGGATATGTATGATCGCATAGAGGACATTATTCGTGATGTAGGAGAAGAGGCTTTTGATCAATCATATGCATATGGTAATATGTGCAGTGATGCAGAGACCCCGCTATACCCTGGGTATAATACCCCAAAATTCCTATTTATCATAAATACTATATTTTGATAAATAAGGCATATTAAAATAGGTGAATATGTGGTCTCAAACCTTAAAAGCTTATTGATTATTATGTTAAGTAATTTCTTCTTGAAATTAAATAAGCTAAAGACCAAATATTTTAATTTCTTGTAGGGATCATAAAACATCATAAAATTATCATAATTAAGCATAGTCTTAATTAAATCATGAGAGGCAATTAAATGAGATAGAAATATTTATTTCAATTAGAGAAAATTACCAACAACTATTGGGCAATTAAATTTTCAATAATTAAAGTAATTATGTTAATTTTCGAAATTAATTAATAATTAAATTAAAAAGTCATAATTAGGGAATATATGAGATTAATTAGTGATCAAAGGCTAATAAAAACCCAAGATTAGCATAAAGAGAATTTCTAATGATCATAATTAATATAGTGACCTATCAATTAAGCCTTATAACATCTAAAAACACTATCTTAGAGATTTTGGCCAAGATTAATTAAATCTTCCCTATTTTAAATATGTGGCGAAAATTCTCTTTTAAAGGGTAAGATAATTGCACAAATTTTAAATCCCAAAGAGCACATAATATATGAACAAATATCATCAAAAGTAGTAGGATTTTTCCAACACAAATTAAAAGTTTGGACTAAATCTAATAAAGCTAAATCCTAAGGCCTTAATTAAGTATTATAAAGTGTAATCCTTGTGAAGTAAAAATTAACCAATGAGAGAATTCTTTCTAGATGATTATGAAGTAATTAAAACACAATTCCAAGAGCTAAATAAAAGAGGGCCACGGTTTATGTAGCTTGAGGAAGAGGAAAGAGTAATAAAGCATAAAGTTTTTGTTGAAAAGTCAATATTGGCAACTAGCCAATTAGGAGCTTGAGCCAAGAGTTATTTGTTAAATAAAGGGGAACACAAATACAAAATCAAAGTGAAGAGGAGAAGGCACGGTTTCAACATAACTTGAAGAAGAAGTTGGAGTTTAATAATATAAACATAAACACACATGTGGTAATTAAAGTCAAAGAGAAGATAACTTGTTGGCTAAGGTAAGAAACTTGAAACTTATTGAAGAAGTGAAGAAACTTATTGAAGAAGTCAAGAAACTTGTGGGTGAAGGAGGAAAACTTGTGGAGGAAGGGGGGAAAACTTGTCAAAGAAGTAGAAGACAACTTGTTGAAGAAGTAGGTATTTTCCTATAAATAGAGCCCTTGGGTTCATTCATTCTTCACACCAAAATCAAGTAGCAAATCTGAATATAGAGAGGAGTGGAAGAGAGTTGAGAGCTTCTTGAAGGAGTTGAAGCATTTGTAAGTAAGTTCTTTAAGTTTTAGTTCTTAAATTCATAGATAGAAGTTGCTTTGATCTTAAATATGTTAGACTAATTTTATTTTCATGTTTTTATGGTTAGAATTAGCTTTATTTCGAAAAAAATATGAAGAAAGTGATAGAGCAAAATTTTTGGAAGAGAAACATCAAAGTAACGAAGTTCTGGCGAACTTTTTCGGTTAGGCGATTTCTGGAGTAAGTTTTGTAAAAGCCATAATCATATGAGAAGATGAGGTTAATTAATTCTGAAAGTTTTCATGAATAAATTAGACATATAGAGATTTTTAAATATACATAGAGTGTGTCATTTTGAGTTTTGTACAAGGAGATAACAATTGTTGAAAATAGGCTACGAATTCTGGGCGAAATTCTGGGCAACGTTGGGAAAAATGAAAACTGGGAATTATTCTTAAACTCTGGGCAAGAACTAGTATTTTTCCTCAAAATTAGACATCCTAAGGGTTCCGAGGAATTTTACGGATCCTCATTTCAATTTTTGTAGATTTAATTATGATTTTTCAAAGTTAATAAAAAATTCTGCCCAGAAATTCAATATTGCGTTTTTGAGGAAATGTAAGGGCAAAATTGTAATAATAAATACACCAAGGGTAGAAATGTCAAAATGGGTGGAAATATCCTTTTTGATATTATTTTAAGAGATAGAATATTAGTTGTGATATTATGGGAAAAAGGAAATAATCCGACAATAATGTATAAGATCCGAGAAGTCCGGAGTCGGGTTCAAAGAACGGGCAAGTTGGCCAAAACACGGTGAAAGGTACGTTCGTGGCGTACTGTAACACTAACTCTAATGCTTATTGTATACTTATATGTGATAAATAACTTTACATGTGATGTGTACTGTTAACATAGATAACTTTACATGTGATGTGTACTGTTAACATAGATAACTTTACATGTGATGTGTATTGTTGATATATTAATCTTACATCTGCTGTGTGCTTATGTGTTGATTACTGCTGTAATGTCATGAATATTTGTCATACATACATTGTTATACATAAGCATGAAGTTAACCGTTACCTGAGGTCCGATGGGCATTGGACCTCAGTCTTAAACTAATAGTTCAGGAAATGATCAAGGTTCAGAGAAGGCACCGGTAGATGGAGCCATAGAAAGACGCCGATGGACAAAGCCGGAAAGAAAGGCCGGTCAAAGAAAACACAGGAAGAAGGTTAACAGAGCCTACCTTCTGGCATGAATCTAATAAGGTTACTTCAAATCATTTGGTGCTTAAACTAGAAAAAGTCGTCTATGTGGTTCAGTTAATCAGTCGCCGTGAACTCGGGGAGACTGCAACTAGACTTTACCCAGCCTGGCCAAATGGGTTGATTTAACTGTGTTAGGTTCTATGCCCCAAGTCTACCTAAGGCTTGGTTGAAGATGATATAGTTGCATGTAGGAATTGTAATTATACAAAGCTCTGTACTAATGTATCACATGAATATTCCTTTGGGAAATTTGTAATATACCAGTATACTTAGGCATCAGCATATGTCTGAGTATTTTATATCAGTTACTCGTTGTTCAAATTTTTAGTACATGCTCTTCGTTTCCGCATTACGCTAAGCTGTAGCACCTCAAACTCTGACGATTTTTCTAAAACCACGTGTCACCGGCACAATTTATGATACGAAATTTGGGGTGTTACACTGGGTGTAAAAAATACCAATTGTTGAATGCTGTATTGAAATTGGTAAGCTTGAAGGCACGTCATGGATGGAGCGACAAGAGTTTCTTTGAAATGCTTGAGGCTTTTAAGGACATGCTTCCGGATGATAATGTGTTGCCGCATCGATACTATGATGCTAAGAAAATACTTTGTCCACTGGGGATGGAGTACAAAAGATCCATGTATACCCGAATGATTGCATATTGTATAGAAAAGAGTTTGAAGAGCAGCAGAATTGTCCGATATGTGAAACCCCAAGGTACAAGTCAAATAAGGGGACAACAAAAGTGTTGTGGTATCTTCCAATCATACCAAGGTTCAAGCGGTTGTTTGCTAATGAAAATGATGCAAAAAATTTGAGGTGGCATGCAGATGAGAGGATTTCTGATGGAAAGCTTCAACATCCGGCCGATTCTTCTCAATGGAAGAAAATCGATCATTTATTTCTGAAGTCCGGCGAAGAACCTAGGAACCTTAGGCTTGCCCTTAGCACAGATGACATGAATCCCTATGGAACCTTAGCAGCATACATAGTTCATGGCCTGTACTCCTGATTGTTTACAACTTATCTCTATGTTATGCATGAAACGAAAGTACATCATGATGTCTATGTTGATTTCGGGACCAAAACAACCCGGAAATGACATTGATGTTTACCTTCAGCCTTTGATCGAAGACTTGAAGGAGTTGTGGGAAGAAGGTTTCGATGTTTTTGACTCTTTCAAGAAGGAAGTCTTTAAAATGAGAGCCATGATATTTTGTACTATAAACAACTTCCCAGCATATGGGAACTTGTCAGGGTATAGTGTAAAAGGCCATAAAGCATGTCTGGTTTGTGAAGAAGGCACACGCTACCATCAACTTCAACATGAAAGAAAGACGGTTTATCTTGGACATAGGAGATTTCTTAGATAGGGCCACCCATATCATCGATTAAAGAAAGCCTTTTTTGGTGGCCAAGAGTATGAAGATGCTCCGGTGGCATTGACTGGGGAGCAAGTTTATGAAAAGGTGAAAAATATCAGTGTCATCTTTGGTAAGACTGCAAAGAGTAGAAAAGAAACAAATATATGGAAAAAGAGATATGTATTATTCAATCTTTCATATTGGCGCAATCTTGATGTGAGACACTGTATTGATGTCATGCATGTGAAGAAAAACATATGTGATAGTATTGTTGGCACGCTTCTCAACATACAAGGTAGTTCCAAGGATGGTGTAAATGCAAGATTGGATTTGCAAGCAATGGGAATACCTGAAGACTTACATCTAAGGCCATATGGGAAGAGAACTTATTGTCCCCCGGCTTCTCATACTCTGTCTAAGGATGAGAAATGAAGTTTTTGTGAGTGTTTACATGGCACAAAAGTTCCCTCGAGGTATTCTTCAAATTTTAAGAGCTTGTATCGATGAAGGACTTGAAATTAGTAGGCCAAAAGTCTCATGATTGTCATGTCTTGATGCAACAGCTACTCCCAGTAGCTATTCGACCTATCGCCGAATATGATTTTCGGGTCGTTTTGACTAGACTTTGTTTCTTCTTCAATGCGGTTTGTAGTAAATTTTTTGAGATTGAAAAGTTGGATGAATTGGAGAATGAAGAAAATATTATCTTATGCCACCTTGAGAAGCTTTTTGTTCCTACATTTTTTGACATAATGGTTCATCTAGTGAGGGAGATAAAGTTGTGCGGCCCTATCCATTTACGGTGGATGTACCCAATTAAAAGATTTATTAAATTCCTAAAAGGGTACGTGAAGAACGCATACCGGCCAGAAGCATCAATTGTTCAGAAATATGTTTATGAAGAAGCCATGAAATTTTGTCAAAATTATTTGGCCAAAGTAAGACATATTGGGCTTCTTCAACGTCAGCATGCTGAAGGGGGTAGACGAGGG
The DNA here is from genome assembly GCA_019022615.1 of Acacia melanoxylon. NCBI lineage: Eukaryota > Viridiplantae > Streptophyta > Magnoliopsida > Fabales > Fabaceae > Acacia > Acacia melanoxylon. The sequence continues at coordinate 765,601 of JAFJYJ010000090.1, forward strand.
GCTTTGGTAAAGAGTGTGGATCCTGATGAATTGTTAGAAGTCCACTTATACATCTTGAATAATGTTGATGAAGTTCAAGCCAGCATAGCTACACATAAAGAAGTTGTAAGGAAAGAAAATCATCGAATAGTTGAACAAAAGTTGATTAGGGAGCATAAAGAACTTTTAGGTGGTTCAAACAAAAGGTCGAGGGAGAGGAATGTGTTTATGATAGAATAAAATGGTTAGCACGTGGTCCTGAGGTTGACGTCATAAGTTGGAATTTGTATGTGATCAATGGTTATACATTTTACACGAAGTCCCTAGATGATAGGAGCACCGTCCAAATTAGTGGTGTTATGTTAGAGGCTGAATCTATGCACTTCTTCAGTTCCAAAGACAAGAGACCTAAATTGTCAATCATGCCATATTATGGAGTTATTGAAGAGATTTGGGAGGTGAACTATGTCAAAATTAGATTTCCCATTTTCAAATGCAAGTGGGTTAATGTCAATAATGGTGTTCAGATTGATTGGCTAGGATTTACATTAGTCGATGTCAATAGTAGAAGTTTTGGAGCCGAACCTTTTATTATGGCAGACCAGGCGAAACAAGTGTTCTATATCACCGATCAAGAAAATAAAATGTGGTCTGTAGCTCTCTAAGGAAAAAGGGTCATTGATATTGATGAGGAAAGTCATTCAAATTATGGTGTTCCTGAGAGTACTCCTTTTTCAAGGGGTCTACCGGACATGAACGAAGAAGATGAAGTGGATAATGAACCCAGCATAAGAAATGATCATTAAGAAGGGATATGGGAGGATATCCTTTTATGAAAGACTTAATTGAAAAGGTAATATGCAGAATTCTTTGAAAACTTTAAAGTTTTAACTATATTATATTCCTTCTATGTTCTTCAACAATGTCATTGACTATGAAATTTGTTCTTGTTTTATTTTTGTGGCAGGATCCAATCAAAAGGGACATGTTATAAAAGAGGATGTTACGTTGTTGGGTGGGAATCAGATGAAGGCATGGTGAATATTATATTGGGTATGTATGTTGATTTACGTGTTGTATTTGTAAGTAAGTTATCTTATTGTATAAATTAATTTAGGTGTTGTAGTCATAGTATAATCATTAATTAAGAGGCCACATAACTCATGGTGAATAATATTTGTATTCTTTTCCCAATTCAATTTATTCATAATTGTTCATAGCTTGTAGCTTAAAGTATCGACTTTTATGTGCTGGATTGGGTGGTGGATTTGTGTATATATATATATATATGATCAGGAAGAACTGAATAGGGAAAAAATTCAGGAAAATTTGGACCGGAAATAAATGCGCCGGTCTTAAAAGTTCAAATTTTAAGACCGGATGTTTTTATATGTCCGGTCTTAAATGTAAGGTTTACATATTTGATATTAGGCCGGTCTTAAAAGTTGGTGTTTTAAGACTGGTGTATTTATACGTCCGGTTTAAAAGTTCAATTTTTAAGACCGGATGTATTAATCATCCGGTCTTGAAATTCAGTCTTTTAAGACCTATATAAATAGACGTTTGGTCTTAGAAGTCGCTATTTTTAGACCGGAGTTTTTTTAGTCCGGTCTTAAAATATCGATCTTTTAAGACCGGCCTATATTTTGTCCGGTCTTAAAAGTTGAGTTTTAAGACCGAACAATAAATATTTCAGGTCTAGATAATACGACTTTTAAGACTTAAGGTTTTAAATGTCCGGTTTAAAAGAGTTTCTTTAAGACCGGTTCGAGTCCAATCTTAAAAATTAGACTTTTAATACCGCCTGAAACAAGACCGGTCGTTTGTCCGGTCTTACGATGCCTCTTTTGTCTGGTCTTAAAACCTTTTTTCCACCCGTGTCTAGTCAGGGTGTAGCTATTCAAGGACAATCCTTAACAAATATATGATGATAATACCTTTTGAGACTAATCAACTTTGGATGTCCATAATCATAGTGGGTCATTGGTAATTTTTAAATTGCTTTTATCTTACTTTCATCTGCTTAAATTCCAGTTTTAAACATAACATGACCTTACGAGATAACTTAGTAACTATGATTCACATCTTGAAGAATCTACATGCCATTACTATACTCCTCAAGCTTGCGTTGTTCTAGCATAAATATTGACTGTACTTCTCAAGAGTCCTTGTATACTTTAAAATGGTATAAGTAATAAACAATTTGAACATTCTCCTTATCAAATCTATAAACATTAGTACCCTTCCTCTAGCTTCCTTATTATTCTCTTCTATTACTTTGTCCTTCTCGTCCTTTCACCCCCAAAAATTATTCAAGCTCATTTAAGATGCCTAAAACATCAACTTAATTAGGCACCATTAGCTAGATACATAACAATGAAGTTTAATCTCTCTACTTATTTTAGCATCTTTTTTTTTTTTTTTTCTTAAAATAAAATAAAATAATAAGTAGTTCCAAACTTTCAAAAATCATAACTCAAGTTAGGATTCTCCAAATGAAGAAAATTAAGACTTCCTAGAGAGATACACTCATGCACCATCTACTATCAAAATTTTAAAATCATTGGAGCCTATTAGCTCCAGAAAATCAACCAAGCATTAAATATGATATTGAAGATACAAAAATGATTCATGACAGCTTTTCCTAGCAGAATTCAAAAATTCACAAAATATTTCTTAGAGTTCCAAAATCTACCATCTTTGATTTAATAAAACTTCTATACGTACTCTAATTGTATGCAAGGTAGCAGCTCCAAACTCAGCCTATAAGGCCTCCAAATACAGACATACTTTTTACTACTCATTTGGTTTTGTTTTGAGGCCTCAAATGTTTGGACTTGCATTCTTTTGAAATTCCCCATCATGAATATGTTTCTGACCATTTGTGTAAAACAAAAGCCTGATTCATCATTTAAGATTATCCTTTAACTCAAAATGATCACTTAAATTAATCAACACCTATGAAGTCCTATAATTCACCTTAAGCCATATTAGTTCCTTCGTCCCATTCTAAACCATAATTCATTTTTTTTTTCATCACTTTGGGCGTCAAACCATGTTCTCTCGTCATACATGATTTATTTAGTCCTTATAGACTAATTTGAACCATCATTGTATAAATTTCTACACTTTGTTCATCTTACCTATTCTTGTCTCAATTTCGTAATCCAAAATCTTTTTTCCCCCTCCTCGTCAAACCAAATACTTGGTCTCCATATAGTCCTGATTTAGCCTATTTTGTTATTAAACTCAATAAGCAAACCTCATCAAACTTGATTATCCATTAATGGAATTAACAAGTGGAAAGAGCTCTACCCAATGACTTCCTTACATGTACATCACAAACTTCTAAAACTTACAAATACCATATTTATTATAACTATTTTACATTCCACTTACAACTCTTCTTTCTTTCAAACCTTCTTTTAAAACATGCAACCTGCTCCTCCAAAAATAAGCCTAAAGGATACTCAAACTTTTCAATTAAGATTTCAAAACAATCCTGTTTCCTGTTTCATTTCATAATAAAGTTTTCACTTTTAAGTTCACCAAAAGCTAATAAAGAAGGATCTCATCTCCTTGAATTTCAATCAAGCATAAGCCACTTTTCTCCCCTATTTATTTTGGGTTTAAGAATTGCATTTGAAATAGGATCAAATCATTGCAGCAACTAGGACCAATTTCCTTATTTACTAATGCAAACTTGACATGATGCAAAAATCGAGTTTAACCAAAATTATACCATCCATCAACAACTACTCAACATACATACGGGTTTTCTCTTCCATAAGCATATTACCAAACACAAAATCCCAATAATAAGATAAACTTTGGAACACAAGGAGTTTCAATTCACCAATAATCAAACAACCCATTCAAGTTCCATACAACTCATAAATCATTCTCTAAACCAAATAATAATTTTCCCCCTTCCTTGAATACCCAACTACATTAAGAATTTCAACCCTTTACTCCCCAAATATATAACTAGACCATAGAGAAACAAGAACATAAACCCATTTATCTTGTGATCTCACTTCTCTTCTATGACTCTTGGAGAGGTATATATGTGTGTCTTTTCATGTCTCATGTTAATCATTCACATCACATGGTGGGGGAAAAACGAATAATAATGTATGACAAAATTATAAGTACTCCCTTAACCTCTATTGAAATAATTCATGCACCAACCTATTACTTTTTCTTCATTGAATAGATGCTTTATCATAAAATCTTCCCTTACAAGTCCTACTTGACACATATCTTTTTTGAAACATCTTTTCTACATAAGTAAACATAAGAAATTCTTAGATCATTATGTGTGAGTGTGTGTAACTTATACGAATGGAATATGAAGACTAGGAAGGAGAAGAAAGACACAATGACATCCTATAAGGCCTTCAATGATGCCTCAATTATGATTATGCCCGGGTTCATAATGATAATTGAGACCCCAAAGAAGAATCCTCGCTCCACGTAACTATAGGAAACCTAGGCTCTGATACCAATCTGTCACGCCCTGAAAACCAGCAAAGTGACTGGCATGGAATGTGAGGGAAACTCACTTCCAAAGCCATAAGACTTACAAGATCGGTCATATCTCGTATCAATAATCTAGAATATACAGCTACCATCTCTAATTCCTATCTACATGTTCTTCAATGATCAAAACGACATTCAAGGCTATGCTCTACTAATATATATGCATGTACATATGTTCTAAACAAAGAAAAGACAGGGATCCTGCCTATAGACTATGTGGAGCACCTAGATTTTAGTAATAATACAAAAGTCTAATTTATAATTACATCATGCAGCAGCACCACAAAATGAGCCAGCAAACTTTAAATTTTGAGAAGGCTCTTCACTACTCAGCCGGAGGTACAGGGTCAGCAATACTATCCGAACCAAACAAATTTTCCAGTGAATAACGTCCCATTTATTGGAATATAAATAAATACAGAAGAAAATAATTTAAACATTTCTATTCTTCGATAATAACAATATGGCAATAAATTACAATTTCCATATCATATGGACAAAATTAAAAACAGAACTATATGTAGGATCATGAATCAAATAATTCGAAATACGTAAGAAATCGTTTTGTTTAACAAAATTAGTTTAAAACAACAAATCTTAAAGCTCGTCTAAATGTAGGACCTCTACATAACGGATGACAAGCATGGACACACAGTCCATGAGGGTAACTAACCAATCGTAGCTTCAGGCCACGAAAACAAGCGTGGATGTAACATCCCATTTCCAAAAGCAGTATATTTGTTTTCATCAAGTAGAGCATCAGAACAATTGAGTAACCGATACATTTATTCAAATTGCCGTAACTAACGGTACATTGACCGAGATTTTTCAAAATGAATAACAACGAGAAGAAAGTTCGGGCCACAAAACCCGACGCAGGCGAGGTTCAATGCACATTGAACCTCGAGGTGTAACCGTTAACCTCATGCTTAAATATGACAATATATACACGACAACAGCAATCAATACAACAGTCCACAATAGATATATGATTAAAAATACATAACCACGTATGATACAGCAATAATAACCTCGTATGTGACATAACCACGTATGTGACATAACCGTGTATATAACATAACCACATATGCTACAACAACAAAGCAGAACACAACAAACATATATAATCATACAATAACCATTAGAGTTAGTGCCATGAAACTTCGTTGTCGACTACGGTACAAGACCCACGAATAACAAGCGATGACGATTATCATCAGATATCCTATAAGGATAATATTTATCAATATCTAGCAGTATAACAGGCATTTTAGGTACAAATTACCATTTTGCCCCTAGTTTGACTAATCAACGGAATTTCGCCAGAGCTTCGCTGTTTTCGCTCTATCTCTCCAGAATTTTGACAGATCTTTTCCCTCATCATATTTTCGAAATATATATCATATTTACCCCTAAATATGATATCTAGACTATCTTGAAAAATTAAAGATAAATCTAGCATTCCTACTATATCTACCGAAAGAACTACAGAAACTTAAGACTAGGGACCAGAAAAACTTACCCAAGGCGGCTAGAACTTCCTCGAGCTCTTCCTTATCTCTAACCTCTCTCTAGGATTGGTTGTGGTGTGAAGAAATGAGAGAAGGAGCTTGCTATTTATAGAGATTTTCGAGGTTACTATTCATGCTTTATCGATTGATTATCGGCCGTCGGATCGCACTTCGCCACGTGGCTCCATCTTGGCCTTACACAAGTCTTGCCTATGTCATCCTTCTAGAAGAAGGTGATGTCATCTTGCTGACTTACCGATAAAGTTCCTTGATCGGTGTCCTAATCGCGTAATCTTGATGAAACTTAAAAATTCGGGAACAAGGCGCTAAAGTTCTATCCTTCCCCTTTAAAACTACTTGGGTTTACTAAATTTTTGATCCCATTAAGGGTATTCCGTTGTCTGTTGAACATTTTCAGACAGACGTCACCGGTTACAGAAATCACTTCCGGAAGTTCCAGCTTCTTGGCAGAAATTTGCTGGTTCGTAATATGTTCTGACCTAAGAAACCTTATCCCTGGTTTTGTCACAACTATTTCATTTTGTATAGGTTCTCTTTTTGACTATCGACCTTTTCCCTTAAAACCCCGTATCCTAATGACTCATTTGGTTTCCAAATGACCTACGAGATAGTCCACTCCGAGGTAGAAATTCACTGGTCTATAAAAAGTCCAGATGACATAGGCAAAATCCCTATATCTTGGTGTAGAATTTAATTTCTATCCGTTCTCAAATGTCTGTTGGCTCTTTACCAGATATATTATTATTTTAATCAAAATATCAAGATATTTTTTTTAAATTTTTCTAAGCATTTTATATTTTATTATTTTTATTTATTTATTAATTTGAATTTCTCCCTTAAATTAATTATTTACTAATTAATTTACTTATATCTTAATCTAAATAATTAGCCACTAATTACTTAATTAGCCACTTACTAATTGTTGATAATTTTCATAATTAGGATAAATTATTATCTCACAACTATTTGACTTACATTGGTATTTTATATCCCATGTAAAATATTAAAAATATTTGGGGCCATAAAGTACTTTTAATATTATTATATTTATGCTCTATATATTTTCAGGAAAATAATCCCAAAAATTCCTAAAATTAAAGATAACATACTTCCTAATTTTTTGTCAATATTTGCAGTCATATGGGATTTATCATAATATTTTCAGGCCATTTTCTGCCTTATAAAATACATTTTTCAAGGATTTTAGCTCTTTATCTCTCCTAATTCCCATAGTAATTACCTTAGAAAATAAGATAATTATTACTTATTATAATGAATCCCACGAGTATCAAGCGTGAGTGCTATACCCACGAATATCAAGTGAGTTCAAGGTTATTTCAACTCAATGAAAGTTTGTGAACTTGAAAATAATAGAATGGACTGGTTACCTTTCAAAAGGAATTTTCCTACTTTGTACTGCTCAGTTTGCTGTTGTGCAGACAACTAGATGAACAAAAACGGAATAGGCATTAAAGAACACTTCACAATAATAACATGACATGAAAACAAGTAAATCCCAAATAATGAGCTCTTAAAGATGCTCCCTTACAAATTTCAAACCAACATCGAACCCACAGCGGACACAAAATATGTCAACAATAGTATGCTACCCTCCTGTCATCTCCTGCTCTTGTTCCTCTCCAAAAGGGACATTCACACTGTTGTAAAGAAGAGAACACAAGATGTCAAAAAAAGTCCTCATAAGTTCACCTTGACAATATACCAGAACTTGAAATTTTTCAATCTTGAAAAATTCCCCATGAACACATTCAAGGCAAGTACCAAGTTATTGGGTCTCTCTCAGGATACTGTAAATTTTAGAAGTTTTAAGATTATAAGCATAGCAGCATAAACAGAATCTACACCCCCAACTTCTATTGCTTTTGTCAACTTGAAGTAACACTTACACATTATTGAACAGGTAAGTCCTCCTCCCTTGCCGGCCTTGGACAGTCTATGAAAGGAGAAAGAAAAACAAAATAAGCAGAGTTAGATTGCACACATGATTCCATTTTCTGGGTTGCAAGAAGTCAGAAGTGGGGAAGACAAGACTAAGTTAAAAAAGTTCAGAAGACAACATAATGTGGATATGAAAAACGGCAACTATATTGCTTAGAAAGATCCACAATGTGACATAATACTGGAGGTTGAGTGGATTTTTCAATCAAAAGATTGTGATCCCACAACTTCGTGATTGAATATTTGGCATACTCTGAATCTGATGGAGATGTAGACAAAGTTGCCAAGTTCTTCTACACAAGAAGATTAATTGAAGGATTGTGCCACTATATTATTTGCAGCACCAATTAGATTTCTCTTCCTTAATAAGGAAAATGATCTTGTCATTGGATTACCAGAGTCATTTATGCAATGAATTTATTTAGACCACGTAAGTTGCATTTCATTCAGAACATCATTTCAAACATGAACAACAATTATCACTTCAAGAAAAGGTGTATTAAGTCAGACTTTCCCGCTCATTCCAAAATATGCGTGTTTTCCCACAAAGAAAAGATCCTTCTACAGTCAAAGAATAAGATTACAACAAAAGAATATATCAACACAACAAGATAAAGCATTGGCACGATAAATGACATTGAAGAATTGTAACTTATGTCTTTAAATATGTTTTCAAGTGATTTAAATAATGAAGACTAGATTCCTAATAGGGAAGTTCAGCGTATTAATCTGAGTGTTACTGTAAAAGTTCAAAACACATTAAAGACCCTGAGACAAACATAGATACAACTCCTCCCTATATTATACGATCATTTTCGATTTTCCGCTTATTTAAATTCCTCTCCTTCCCTTTCAGGTTCATTGTGGGCCCCCTATCACCCCAATAGCGGGACTTCCTAGTTAGCTTATTTGCCTATATCTATTCACCGAGAAAGCCTAGAAATTTCTATAAGAAAACTGCACTATCAAATTCCAGAAAGTCAGATTCAAGTTTCAGGGAAAAGAAATGAAACCTCTGAAATGAGTTCATTGGCAAGGGCAAGAGGCGCATTGCAGTGCTTGCAACTGTAGGAATTTCCTTCCAGATCGATCACGAACAACCTTCTCATTTCTCCCCTCACCCCAATCTATCAAACTTTGAAGTTTGAACCCGCAAGAAACAACGAATCGAATTTCCCTTCAAGAAACGACCAAGAAGAAAAGAAATATATCAAAAAAAAGCAAATCATATGCCCAGAAAGACAATGAGAAGTATTAACGTCTTAGAACCAAGAAAAGGCAAACCAAAATAACAGACAATGCAATTCAAAGTACGTGACCAAACTAAGCTACCAATGAATAACAATAAAGAAAAAGCAAGATGTATATGGTGACGTAAGGAATGCATATTGAGGGCGTGAATCAAGAACGAAGACAGAGAAGGAATTCAATGAATCGGTTACCTGGAAGATGCGCAGAGGCACTCGAATCCTATCACTCAGACTCAGTAGTGAGACGGTCAGTGAAATTCAACTATTCAAGCTTGTGAATGGCGCTCGTTATTAACTGCAGAGATGCTTTTGCAAGGAGGGTCCCTATTTATAGTTTTTTTTTTCGGTATGTAATAAAAAAACTGTGTTTAAAATAAAAATACGGCAAATATATATTTTTAAGTTATTTGAGAATACCGAAAAATATAGTAGTACTAAGAAGATAATGAGGATTTTATTTTCAGAGGTGAGATTTTCTGATTAAATTTTATGTATAGCATGTTATTCGTGTGCGTAAAAACACACCTGTCATATTTTAATTAAAAGATTTAGTAAAAAAATATACAAATGCTTGCATATGAATATAATATTAATTAAATAAATATAGTTCTTAATTATTGAAATAAATTCACTAAATATTGTTAAGTGAAAGATTATTTAGAAGGAAAAATAACACGTGCGCATCAATTGAAAAAAGTGTCATTTTTACCCTAAATAATAGGGAAAAACAACTTTTAAATACCCGACCATTTACAAATTCTGAAATGCATATATTAACCACAAGGAAATGCATATATTTACAACAACATTTAAACACTTGGATTTACAACAGAAAAAGCATAGATTAACAACAACTTTTAAATACCTGACCATTTACAACAGGAAATGCATATATTAACAATAGGAAATGCATGTATTTACAACAACTTTTAAAAACCTAGATTTTATTTCCATACAAATAATTACACGAAGTCCTGGCTATTTACAATGAGAAAATGCATGTATTAACAACAGAAATGCATGTATTAACAACAACATTTAAAAACCTCCATACAAATAATTACGGAAAGTCCTTGGGGCCAGCGTAATTTGATGATTTCAAGGGACTTTTTTGTAATTTTTTTTTCGTTCCTTGGGACTTATATGAAATTTTCCCTAAATAATAAGTGGTCTAATAATAAACTAACTAGACTACAAAGTGAAGAAACTAAATTTGAATTACCTATTTCTTTTTGTTGTTCGATCACCAGGCACAATTTGAATCATACTTTTTATTTTTTTAAAAGATTTTCTAAACAACATTTCCAACTAATTAACCAAATTCCTCGTACTAATGACTTACTAATTTTAAGATTTTTTTTTTTTAAAAAAAAAAGTAATTTACATAAAGGAGTTAATTGGAGCTATAAAAAAGTATTAGAGAGAGTAATTCAACGAACATGTAAAAATGTACTCAATCAATTTCTACAGAATTAATATTGGAACAGATCAGACCTATGTGAAGAAATTCCTACATCCATGTGATGCACTTTATTACATTCTTTAGGCATTTCAAATGGAGCCTTAATCTGAAGGTTACATAACAGTTGAAAACCAAAAGGCATCTCAATTAAAAGTTTTCTTTTTCTTCTTCTTTTTTTGGCCATCCTTGCTTCTTGAAGTCAATGGCAGCACAAATGTACAATCATGTGTAATCTTCTCAATTCTTAGATCAATTCACCCATTAAAAAATCTATGATATTAATCTGTCAGCAAGAGAACATCTTTAGATTCGTTATTGACACCCTAAACTAAATAAATTTCAAGTACTCATAAATGGTTGACATACTTTATATAGATCCAAATGTTTTACACCTATTTTCACATTTTTAAGCAAATAAATGCAACCTTGAAAAACATTGCAGTACATTGTTAAGAAAATAACATAAATGTTCCACAACCTTTTTTCTGTGTCTGAGTTTTTTCTTACACATTTCAATAATATCTAAATATTAAAATTTTTCAAAAACTATTACGTTATTATTTATCTTGTGAATCACACAATAAACATATCTAGTTATGCCAAATAAAAACATAGATAAAACAAATAAATTATATGAAAACGGGCAGAAAGGTTACCAGAATACCACCACATCACCACAGGAAAACCTGTAGTTTCCAAGGAAAAATTTCTCAACCAAGACATAGTCATCTGCATAATAATCAAATGTCTAACATCAAATTCTGACATGGTAGGAAAATAAAAAAAAATAAAAAATTCTCTAAGATAAATCTTATGATAAGAAATTTACTTGAAATATTTCCCATCAAAGACCTGGTTTTAGGATTAAATGTGGGACACATAGATCCACCACGAACAGGAACAATGGTCGCATAACGAGCAGTTACTGTGACAGTAATGAGCCCAAATGTGATAAATTTCTTTGTAAAACCCCACAGAAAGCTTCGTGTTCTCCACGTTTAGGTGCATATCTAGTTCAATTTGAAACCATGTCCAGCTCAGTTTATCATAACCGAGCAATGAAAACAGTGAAGCTAAGAGTGAAACAAACATAAAACACATTCAGTTAATGATTGCAGATTGCCTATGTATCAATAAAGAGAGCATGTATATCACCAATTTACTCTAGAGGGAGAGGGGAGAGGGCCGAGGGGGGAGAGAGAGCCATGGGAAGGGGAAGAGAAAGAGGGTGAGAGATGATGGAAGGGGCATTTTAGTAAAAACACTTAAATTTCAAAATTCCAGATTCCTCCCAATCAGCTCTGTGTCCTTTTAATTTTGTAACAGACATTTTGAGGTTTTAAAATTTTCATAAAATATTTAAATGAGATTTTCCCTTAAAAATAATAGTTTTATAAAATATTAAAACTAGATCATCTATTTTCTTTTTAATTTCATAGTAGAGATAAGATTCTGAGAAGAAAAAAAGAAAATGGATTATGAGAAAACCCAAACCCACATAGGTGTTAGAGCTGGGAAAATGGGCCGAGCCTGTCGGGCCTACCCATTTAGACCTGAATTTACAAGGGCCGGGCTTAAGATTTTTGCCTCAAAAAGTAAAAGCGGGCCTAAAGGGGTCAACCGTGTAAGGCCAGTAGTCGGCCCTTTTAGGCATGTATGTATTTTTTTTTTTTTTTTAAAAAAAATTATTTATATGATAATAATATTATTGATTTTTTGCACTTTTTTGTGATGTTACAAATATTTAGTTGTTATTATTTTTTTTACAATTAAGTTTCATAAGAACATTTTATATTAAGAATCCTAAAAATTGAAAAACTTATAAAAGATATTTCTTGTTTAATTTCAAAACTATTCTAACTAATTTTATATTTTTTGACTTATTTTCTAGTGATTATTTTGCTCATATCTTGTATTGTTTATTTTTTGATTACATACACTTTTCAAAACATATTTTTAAGAAGTATTTTTAATTTTGTTAAATGCTCTCATGCATTATTTGTAATTGTGGTATGTGGGCAATAATTTACCTTTAATTATGACTTAGTGATTATGTTAGTTTCTTACATAATGCGTGTTGTTTAAACGTTAATGTTGAAAACATTTATTTGTTAAATTAAAACTTTAACTGTTGTAATTTATTAATTATATTTCTTTGAAAAAACACAAGAAAAATAGTTAAAATTTAGAAAAATTTCTTTCATCCCTATAGGTTCAGGCTTTGACACTAGTGCAAAAAAAAAGCTTTAAGACCGCCTCATTTAGAGCGGCGGACATTGGACCTTTCGGTCTTAAAGGTATGAAGTTTTGTAAATAAAAGGAACTTCTTATGTATGACCGGTGAGTTTTGTTAATATAAATAACTTCTTATACCGGATCATTTTTGTTTGGTCTTAAATATATTATTAAGACCCGTTAAAAACCAAACCGGTCTTAAAAATGTTATTAAAAAATATTCAAATATCAATTACTTTATGGAGAAATCTCACACAAGGACTAATATTTTATGCGGTCCAAAATAATAAGGAAAAATTTAAATATAAAGGTAATAAATTTTTAAGACCAAACATATATAAAAGCCGGTCTTAAAAGTAATTATTTTAAGACCGGACATAAATGCGGCCGGTATAAAATATAGAAAAAGAGTGCGTATAAAAAATTAATTACTTTTAAGACCGGACATTAATATGACTGGTCTTGAATGTTAATTATTAAGACCGTCTCTTTGTATATCCGGTCTTGAATATGAACCGCCAAATATACATTTCTTCGCGCGAAAGCTTTTGTTACTATCATTTGAAGAACCTCTCGTTTACGTTGCGAAACCTTCCGTTGCATTACCTCTATTCTGTCTCGAAAATGAACGGTGAAAACGATTCTACTCTTGTTCGGAACGGCGATTCATCGCTTGTGATCCGGTGTGAGTCGAACGAACCATCTTCATCTCACAATGAGCCTCGAACCGCCCCCGCACGTCGTGGTAGAAGAGGCACACGAATGCGGGATGTAACCCTAAGTCGGACGGGAGGCTCAAGGCTAGAGATTCAATTTGATGAAAAGTTGCAACCTTTCGGTCCCAATAAATGCAAATATACTAGTTTTGTTGGCTATCTAGCACGCAGCAAGGTTAGCATCTTGACAAATGAGTGGAAAAGTGTGGATCGTGGCACAATAAATGATCCTATTTGGGACACTATCCGGCTTACATACACTGTCCCTGACTACAAAAAGTTGAAAGACAAGACCTTGTCTTATTGTGCTGATCGGTGGAGGATGTTTAAGACCTTTCTAGCTAACACCTATATTTTTGCCGAGGTTATGCCTCAAGAACATCCTTGGGAAAAGTACACATTTATTGATCAACAAACTTGACAACAATTTGTTCAGCTGCAGACCACTCCTGGAGCTCTGGTGAGTTTATATTTAGTTTTGTTTTCCCTTTAGTGTGCTTATTAACTGCGGATATGTAGTCAAGCCATTATTATAGTCTTAGTTGTTATAGTAGGTAGTGGTTAGACATTCTTTGTTAGTTAGTTAGTATGTTAAGCGTGTAATGGTTTTGGTGCAAGTTGTTATTGGGCTTAAGAGTCAAGCCTCTAACTATATATAAGAGGTTAGTTTAATATGTGTAGGAACTAGTTATGATGAATGAATGAATTGACTGAGTTGGCAGCATTTCTGACACTCCCTTTCCTCTGTTTCTCCCAATTTCTTCTACCATTCTACATCTTTCTTAAATAAAATGTTGAAACTTGATGAAGTGAATTTGACTAATGTTTGACCTTCATATGAAACAGAAGTGTTCTAATTTCTGTTAGACATTAATGGCTGGAATTCATAATTAATAGTTTTTTTTTTCAATTCGATTCACGAGATAAGAAGGGCAAAAGCACGGGAGATAGGGAGAAAGAATGATTGCCCGCATAGGGCTTCTCGCGGCGGATATGAAATGGCCAAAAAGAATTGATGGTGGCCAAGCGGAAGAGATTGGAAGATGAAGCTGAATCCAATCCTTCTGCCGTAGTTGATAAGCCATCTCCTATACGTCGCGAGGAGTTGTGGTTGCATATTCGGCAAAAGCCAAGCGGCGCCTACACGAGTGAACAAACTCGTGTAGTTCTTTGAAAGAATTGTAAGTATCATTTTTGTTATTTTTTAGTTACTAAACATGTTTCATTACTAAGCTTCTCGTTATACGTATCTTACGGGAAGATCTTAAAAATAAGCAAAGTGAGATCTTTTGTGTCGGACGGGAGGAATGATGTGCGACCGTTGCGACCGGAAAATGGATCACGCGGGGCGTGTAAGGGGGGTTGGAGGACGGGTAGGCCCGAAGGAATACTTTGGTAAATCCAAACGCCACAAACAAAGTATGGTTACCCGGAAGGAGATGAACATAAAGAAGCAATGCTTCAATCCTAGTTGGAACAGATGAAGGAGGAAGCAGCGGCTAAAGAAGCAATGTGACAACCCCAAATGAGTCAGATGAAGGAGGAAATGAATCAGATGAGGCTGCTTTTTAGCTCTCGTCCAGACAGCAGTGTTCCCGTCACACATTCTCCTGCGGTTATGCGGCGAGCACTAGGGAGCTGCATTGTTGGACAACGATCGAGCAACCTCCTCCTCAAGTTCCATCTCCTCTCCTCAAGCCGCATCCCTCCTCCTCAAGTTCCATCCCCTCCTAAAGCGGTTGCACAAAAAATAACTTACCACAATAATTGCAAATAATAGAATGATGCTTATTGTGAACATTTTTGCAAGTATTGTGCTGGTGATGAGTAAGACTTTAAATAATCTTTGGCATCGTTTTCGAAAAATGTTTGTTTTTTCAAAAACGGGAATCATTAATTAGTTGAAAAACAATTTTATGCAATTGTTCAAAATCATGTTTCTTATCAACACAAGAAGAATTGGAATTCTTTACCTTATGTGCTTCTTGAGCTCCGAGATGTGATTGATCACAATTGTCAATGAGCTCGTCTTGGGAATCCTTTTTCTCTTGTTCTTTTGTGTTCGACGGGATCATAGAAAGCATTCTCGATTTCGCCTTCTTCCATTTGTTCATCATCCATAAATGTGCGGTTTGTAATTCGATGAACTTTCAACACTTTCAACTTCAACACAAATGTTAGAAGCATAAATAGAATCAAGAGTATCCCAAATACTTTTAGCACTAGTGCAAGTTTGATTTTCTCAAAATCATTTTTACCGATTTGGCAAACAATAATTATTTTTCTGGATAAATCGTGCATGTCAAAGTAGTAAGGCGCCCCTCATCCCGAAGATGTTTTCCTTGACAAAATAGATGTAATGTCCCTGGTTGTGCTACTTTCCAGGTTGTAATCCATTTTGCTTTGAAAGAGATATAATAAAATGTGCAAAGTTTGTCAAAAAATATCAAACAATCTTTTGATCTTGAAAAATCTCATGAGCAAGCTGGTTAAATACGGATTTAGGAATAATGATATGATATATATAAATCATAAACAACCATTTTACAATGCAGTTCCAAAACTCGAGTTTTGTACCAAAACTTGAGTTTGGTCCTTTATCGTGAAACATCACATTTGTCCAAAACATCAAAACTCGAGTTTTATTGGCAGTTTAAAACATTAGCATTAACCTTTACGCAGCCCAGAAACTGAGTTTTGAATCAAGCTAAGTTTTCATTTGAATATGAAAACTTGAGGAATTCGCGCCAAAAGCCCCGGGGTTTGGGCAAAGCGGCAGTTTTTCAAAACTCGAGGAAAACATGAATGCTTTACGCCGATCAAAACTCGAGTTTTGAATCAAAACTGTTTCACTTTTACGTGAAAACCCGCGATTCCTGGACAGGAGCTTAGTAATCCAATCATTCAACTGTTTATGAAGTAAGTATCTGATTCTATGATGAGTACATAATTTAACTGCATCGTTTTGACACACATACATATATACTAATTCCCTGATCGATGTCATTATTTTAGGTTCTTGCATCAAGAATTGGACAAACAGGGCAGAATCAATGATTTTGGATTCTTGTGCCCGGTCTATGCAAGCACAACATCCTTAGAGTTGAGACAAGAATACATGTCAACCAGGGTGTGTGAAGTGATAAGAAAGGTTTTACCTCTTTCCATACTTCCACGGGTACGTATCACAATTCTTGTCTGCAATTCACTTAATTCATCTACATATATCTCTGAGTACTTTACTGCTATGAATTTTCAGCCGCCACTGGTAGTTGGTCCTCATGTGCATGGAGGATCATAAATTTATCTTCTTATGCTCCACTCACTATAATCCAGTGCCTATATTGAAGGAGACCATCAACAAGTAAGCATGTCATTTTGATTCTCTTGTCTAAAATCTCTACGTTGCATATTCAGTGAACATTATTGATAAATTTGTGATTTTGATGATAGTGCCATGTTGACCTACCAAGTCAAGGTAAGAATGAAGCGTGGGTCGCAGGCCACTATTAAACCTAACTGGTACACCCCAGATGTTAGTACATATTTGGACACTGACAAACTGCCTTGTGAACTTGGTCAGTAAGCTATATATATGCTATATTTCTTGTCACTTATCTTATATTTCTTGTTCGTTTTAGACCCATCGTAAAAGCAACGGGTCCAACTTATGTGGCATGTACGTCATGAAACACATGTATGATGTTATCAGGGGAGGAAAGACAAAATTGTTAGCAAAGGTAAATGTATTTGATGTTACATATTATGGCTGAATTCAGTTTCTGGTTTAATGAAATATGCACACAAGTTAATTCAATTTCTGTCTTTGATGTTACAAATGTTTAGAGATTCTGGTCCCTTTCCTGATAATGAAGTGGAGCACATACGCAATGTTTTTTGTGAATATCTGTATGGCCTAATTAAGTCTTAAATGTGGATGTAAATATATGTTGTAGCAAATATAATTTTCTGTAAATTTGTTTATTTTTTCGAACAAGTCATTCATTTGTAACTAAACATACAAACTGTGTAATTCAAGAATAAATTCGTTCATTCATTCTAGATATTTATGCTTGAAATTTGAGGTACATGATGTTGTAAATGAGAAAAGTCTTTGTTCATAAAAATATGGCGAGACCTTTAGCACCGCATAATTATTAAACCTCCGGTGCTAAAAGTCTTCGTTATTTAAAAATAAACGATTTCTAGACTTTTAGGACCGGACGTAACTATATATCCGGTCTTAAAAGTCTTCTAAAAATATGCTAGACTTTTAGGACCGCATCTTTATGAGCCGACCGGTCCTAAAAGTCTACGTTAAAAAGGACGAGACCTTTAGGACCGCATATTTATTAAAAATTCGATGCGAAAAGTCTTTGTTTATTTCTAAAAGACTTATAGGACAGCATATGTCTTAAACGTCCGGTCCTAAAAGTCTTCTAAAATTCGCTAGACTTTTAGGACCGAATTTTATATTTTGTCCGGTCCTAAATGTCTACGTTTAATTAATAAAACAGTATGTCCATACTTTTAAGACCGTAGTGTTGTTATATATCCGCTCCTAAAAGTTTATTTTTAAAAATATGGCTTACCCTTTAGGACTGTGTATATATTTGTTTCCTCTTAATGTTTTTTACTCGGTTTTCAGACAAATTTTTAGGGTTCAAGACAACCAAGGTTCTGGCGTTCTACTCAAGCTAGGTCCCTCGTTGTCGTCGATGTTACCTCTCTTGATGTTGAGCAGCATTATCGGATTCCCTTTTCGTTATCTCTTTTCTTTTTGTCGGAAAAATAAGGAAGATACTGAAAGGAAACTGAAAAATAAGGAAGCTAGGTCCAACCTTGACAAGAATAGTCATTTGGTTTGTTTTTATTCGAATAAGGTAAACGATCTTTTTTTGTTTTTTTTGTATGTTCTTAACTGTATTGTGAGAATTTTTATTGTTGATTTACGCGACGACAATGTTTTGTTTGTTTCCTTTTTTGTCGGAAAAAGAAAGAAGATAATGAAAAGGACATAGCGATCGAATATGGAAAAAAAATCTTTAATTTTTTTACTGCTGCCCGTGAGGAGCAAAGAAGCAGCAGAGCAAAACATACAAAAAAAACAAAACAAAATGAAATATCTACTCCCCCATCGTTGTCGGAGGGGAGGGAGTCGTCGGAGAGGTCGTCATTCGAAGGATGGTACTCAATGTCCCGGGCATCGAGTACCGCTCGCGGCTTTGCGTTGACGGCGTGATAGACTCCGAAACAACCGGCCGTAGCGTCGGTCTATATGATCGAGGCGGCCGGGATGTCTTGGATCATCTCGGTAGATTGTCGGTTCGGAGGCAACGGAGGAGGAGGACCTCGTGGTGGTGGAGCGGCCATTAGTGTGGATGTTTCAGAAGTGATGGGGAAGAATGTGAAGGAAGTAAAGTAACATCGGTTTTAAATAGAGAACCCTGCCCGAACAATTTGAAACGTCGGAAACAATAACGAGGAGACGCATAGTTCCGCAGAATACGAGGAGACGCCTAGTTGGGAAGTTTATCTGGAAGTCGAAGCGATTCTGAAATTCATTTGAACCGAGAGTGTAGGGATACGACTCGGGGAACCTTTAATACCGGATATTGTAAAAGATCCGGTCTTAAAAAAAGTAAATTGAAAAAAAAAAATTAGGACCGGATATAAGATAAAATGTCGGTCTTAAAAGTAATTGAATTGATTAAAAAAATAAATAATAGACTTTTAGGACTGGATATATTTAAAAAGGTCAGTCTTAAAATCAATTGAATTGAAAAAAATTGAAATATGAATTTTAGATCCGCTTATTTATTAACTCCTTATACATCTCTGTCCTTATTAAACTCCTCATACCTCGTAACTCAACATACCTCTCTGTCCTTAGTCACTCCTCACAATCTCGTAACTCCACACTACGCGGCTATCTGCCCCAACTGTTCAAACCATGGTTAGATACAAGAGAACCGCTCGTAGGGGTACTTTTACTCATGATGCTCGTGCCTTCCGTAGATCGTTATATGGTGCGCCTCCTCCATCAAGTTGCCCCACCCCCCCTCTAGCCTTCGGACCATGAAGAGTGCTCCCCCTCTCCAACAAGTTGGCCCCAAAGACGCCTACCACCGACCCTCTCTCTCTTTCCTCTACTCGATTTATTGCGGCTGATGCGATTAATGCAGGAACTTGCTGATATCCAGTGGGAATTTAATGCTTTTCACGTCGATATCGACAAGGTTGTTTAGTCGATCAGATTCTTGTTTTTTATAATTTTTTGCTTGTTTTTTGTTTTTTGTTTTTTTTCTTGTGTACGTGTATATTCTCCAAGAATGTATGAAGCATTAAGAACTAAGCTTGGAATTTTGTTGTTCATATTCTCAATTTTTCCTTTAATTTTCATCTTTTTTTATAAAAAAAATGAGGACTTTTAGGACCGGATGTTTAATAAAACTCCGGTCTTAAAATTAAATGAATAATAAAAAATTAGGACCGTCCATTTGTAATTAAACGATCTTAATAAAAGTTAAGACCGCTAAGCTTTTTTTCATTGAGTTTCACTTTATGCGCCGCTAAAGCCAATCATCTTTTTTTTTTTTTTTTTTAAAAAAAAAATGAGGACTTTTAGGACCGGATAATAATAAAACTCGGTCTTAAAATTAAAAGAATAATAAAAACTTAGGACCGGCGTTTTGTAAACTTCCGGTCTTAAAAATGTAATTATATATTTAGGACCGTCTACTTTATAATTAACCGGTCTTAATAAAATCCAAAATACTAAAACACGTCTCTGTCGCGCAGAATATCAAATTTCCCTCTCAAAACTTCTCTCGTCGCGCCGAAAGTGATTTCTCAGGTTCTGTCTCCAGTGTTTTTGTGTTGCTTCGTCGACTGCTTCGCGTTGCTCTCTCGACAATCACTTTATGTTTCCTTAGTTAAACGTCTATCGACCAAGCTGTAAGAGGTGTTTCGGTTAAATAACTTTATGGTTTTCTGGGTTTAACGAAATCGATGAAATGTTCTAGTGGGTTTCTCTGTTGTTAATGAATATTGTATTTTGAAGATTATATTTGCGCTTTTGACCTACCCAACACCAACAAATGTTTTTAGGTTACTCTTGTCGCAACATCAACGTTTGTGGCGGGAGAAGAAAGACTCCAAAACCATTTGAATTTATATGCTATGGGTGAGTCCACATTTAATTTCACGCGATGCATTTAATTTCCTCGTCATGCTTTAATTTTTCTTCTTGGATTCACTGTGATATTTATGACCAAAAGTGTTTCTTCGTTATGCATTTAATGGGCAAGTTTCTTCGTTGAGCATAGATATGAATTTGGTGTTTCCTTATTTTATATCCGTGTCATAAATAGGAATTCTACTATAGATCACGGTTGGATAACTGCGTTACGGACGAGTGTTGAATATCAGAATGGGGTGAGGGAATTTATAGAATTTGCTAAACAAAATGCCCATGATGATAGTGGGAAGTTTTATTGCCCTTGAGTAAATTGTTTGAATGACAGGCGACTAAGTCCTGAAGTTATCTACACATTTAATTTGTGAAGGATTTTGTAAGACTTATACAGTATGGGTATGGCATGGTGAAAAAATACCAAGTGGTGGGTCTCAACATGAGGAAGTGGCCTTTGATGATAATGACACGGATATGGATGATCACATAGAGGACATTATTCGTGATGTAGGAGAAGAGGATTTTCATCAATCACATGCATATGGTAATATGTGCAGTGATGTAGAGACCCGCTATACCCCGGGTTGTAAAAAATACCAATTGTTGAACGCCGTATTGAAATTGGTAAGCTTGAAGGCATGTCATGGATGGAGCGACAAGAGTTTTTCTGAAATGCTTGAGGCTTTTAAAGACATGCTTCCGGATGAGAATGTGTTGCCGCATCGATACTATGATGCTAAGAAAATACTATGTCCACTGGGGATGGAGTACAAAAAGATCCATGCATGCCCGAATGATTGCGTATTGTATAGAAAAGAGTTTGAAGAGAAGCAAAATTGTCCGATATGTGAAACACCAAGGTACAAGTCAAACAAGGGGCCTGCAAAAGTGTTGTGGTATCTTCCAATCATACCAAGGTTCAAGCGGTTGTTTGCGAATGAAAATGATGCAAAGAATTTGAGGTGGCACGCAGATGAGAGGATTTCGATGGAAAGCTTCGACATCGGGCCGATTCTTCTCAATGGAAGAAAATCGATCATTTATTTCCAAACTTCGGCGAAGAACCTAGGAACCTTAGGCTTGCCCTTAGCACGGATGGCATGAATCCATATGGAAGCCTTAAAGCATACATAGTTCATGGCCTGTACTCCTTATTATTTACAACTTATCTCCAATGTTATGCATGAAACGAAAAGTACATCATGCTGTCTATGTTGATTTCGGGACCAAAACAACCGGAAATGACATTGATGTTTACCTTCACCCTTGATCGAAGCCCGAAGGAGTTGTGGGAAGAATGTGTCGATGTTTTTGACTCTTTCAAGAAGGATGTGTTTAAATTGCGAGCCATGATATTTTGTACTATAAACAACTTCCCAGCATATGAGAACTTGTCAGGGTATAGTGTAAAAGGCCATAAAGCATGTCCGGTTTGTGAAAAAGGCACACGCTACCATCAACTTCAACATGGAAGAAAGACGGTTTATCTTGGACATAAGAGATTTCTTAGACGGGGCCACCCATATCGTCGATTAAAGAAAGCCTTTTTTGGTGGCCAGGAGTATGAAGATGCTCCGGTGGCATTGACTGGGGAGCAAGTTTATGAAAAAGTGAAAAATATCAGTGTCATCTTCGGTAAGACTGCAAAGAGTAGAAATAAACAAATATATGGAAAAAGAGATATGTATTCTTCGATCTTCCATATTAGCGCAATCTTGATGTGAGACACTGTATTGATGTCATGCACGTGGAGAAAAATGTATGTGATAGTATTGTTGGCACGCTTCTTAACATACAAGGTAGTTCCAAGGATGATGTGAAGACAAGGTTGGATTTGCAAGTAATGGGAATACGCGAAGACTTACATCCAAGGCCATACGGGAAGAGAACTTATTGTCCCCCAGCTTCTCATACTTTGTCTAAGGATGAGAAACAAAGTTTTTGTGAGTGGTTACATGGCACAAAAGTTCACTCGGGGTATTCTTCAAATTTTAAGAGGCTTGTATCGATGAAGGACTTGAAATTAGTAGGCCAAAAGTCTCATGATTGTCATGTCTTGATGCAACAATTACTCCCGAGCTATTCGAGGCATCGTCGAATATGATCTTCGGGTAGTTTTGACTAGACTTTGTGTCTTCTTCAATGCGGTTTGTAGTAAAGTGTTCGAGATTGAAAAGTTGGATGAATTGGAGAATGAAGGATATCTTATCTTGTGCCACCTTGAGAAGCTTTTTGTTCCTACCTTTTTTGACATCATGGTTCATCTAATTGTTTATCTAGTGAGGGAGATAAAGTTGTGCGGACCTATCCATTTACGGTGGATGTACCCAATTGAAAGATCTATGAAATTCCTAAAAGGGTACGTGAAGAACGCATACCGGCCAGAAGCATCAATTGTTCAGAAATATGTTTCTGAAGAAGCCATGGAATTTTGTCAAAATTATTTGGCCAAAGTAAGACATATTGGGCTTCCAAAATGTTAACATGCTAAAGGAAGTAGACGAGGGGCTTCGGTAAAGAGTGTCGATCCTGATGAATTGTCATAAGTCCACTTATACATCTTGAATAATGTTGATGAAGTTCAAGCCAACATAGCTGCTCATAAAGAAGCTGTAAGGAAAGAAAATCATCGAATGACTGAACAAAGGTTGATTAGGGAGCATAATGAACTTTTGCAAACTGGTTCAAACAAAAGGTCGAGGGAGAGGAATATGTTTCTGATACAATCAAATGGTTAGCCCGTGGTCCTAAGGTTGATGTCATAAGTTGGAATTCGTATGTGATCAATAGTTATACATTTTACACGAAGTCCCTAGATGATATGAGCACCGTCCAGAACAGTGGTGTTATGTTAGAGGCTGAATCTATGCATTTCTCTAGTTCGAAAGATAAGAGGCCTTTGTTGGCAGTCATGCCATATTATGGGGTTATTGAAGAGATTTGGGAGGTAGACTATGTTAAAATTAGATTTCTCATTTTCAAATGCAAGTGGGTTAATGTCAATAATGGTGTTCAAATCGATCGGCTAGGATTTACATTATTCGATGTCAACGGTAGAAGTTTTGGTGATGAACCTTTTATTATGGCGATCGGCGAAACAAGTGTTCTATATCACCGATCAAGAAAATAAAATGTGGTCTCGTAGCTCTCCAAGGAAAAAGGGTCATTGATATTGATGAGGAAAGTCATTCAAATTATGGTCTTCCCCGAGAGTACTCCTTTTTCAAGGGGTCTACCGGAAATGAACGAAGAAGATGAAGCAGATAATGAACCCGGCATAAGAAATGAACATCAAGAAGGGATATGGGAGGATATCCCTTTATAAAAGAGTCAATATAATTCATAAGGTAATATTCATCATATGCAATGTTCTTTGAAAACTTTAAGGTTTTACTATATTATTATTCCTTCTATGTGATCTTAAACAATGTACCGACTATGAGGTTAATTTGTTCTTGTTTTATTTTTGTGGCAGGATCGGATCCAAAGGGGCATGTTATAAAAGAGGATGTTACGTTGTTTGGTGGGAATCAGATGAAGGCATGGTGAATATTATATTGGGCATGTATGTTGTATTTGTAATTGTTGTATTTGGATTGTAAGTAAGTTATTTTATTGTATAAATTAATTTAGGTGTTGTAGTCATAATATATTCATTAATTTAAGAAGCGACATAACTCATGGTGAATATTATTTGTATTCTTTTCCCAGTTCAATTTATTCATAATTGTTCATAGCTTGTTCTTAAAGTATCGACTTTTATGTCTTTGGATTGGGTGGTGGATTTGTGAATATTGATCGGGAAGAATGAAACGGAGAAATCATTCGGGAAAATTTAGACCGTAATAAATAGGCCGGTCTTAAATGTTCAACCGTTAAGACCGGATGTATCCATATGTCCGGTCTTAAAGGTCATGTGTACATATTTGATATTAAGCTGGTCTTAAAAGTTTGTTTTTTAATACCGGTGTGTTTATACGTTCGGTCTTTAAATTCAATTTTTAAGACTGAACAATTTATTGTCCAGTCTTGAAAGTCAGTCTTTTAAGACCGCGTATAATTAGACATCAGGTCTTAGAAGCCGCTATTTTTCAGACCGGGTATAGTTTTGTCCGGTCTTATAATTTTGATCTTTTAAGAGCGGTCGAGTTTTTGCCCGGTCTTAAAAGTTGAGTTTTAAGACCAAACAAAAAATATGTCAGCCATATTTAGTCCAACTTTTAAGACCTAATGTTTTAAATGTCCGGTCTGAAAGATTTTCTTTAAGACCGGTTATAGTCCGGTCTTAAATGTGGACTTTTAATACCGGCAGGAACAAGACCGGTCGATGGTCCGATCTTACGATGCCTATTTTGTCCGGTTTTAAAGTCCTTTTTTGCACTAGTGTGAAAACTATTGTTTTTCTTACTCCGGGATTAAAAGGGCCAGACTTGATTACTATCCCAATCGCCTCTTTCAATTCACTTTTTCATCCACTAGGCCCACTCTTCTTGCTTATTCAAACATTTTGATTTTTAGCTTTAACTTAAAAATAGGAGGAAAAAAGAAAATACAGCTTGAACTTTAAATATTTAAATTGCTGATTGGCCTTGTTTTCTATAAGAGTATAGGTATAACTATAAGAATATAGCAATTAACAACTTATTTTACTAAGAAATCACTAATTTGAGATTTTAAAGTTTAGGCGTATGTTTTTGTCTTTTTCCCTTAAAAATATACTCTATTTTTTAAATAACACACACACATATATATATATATATACACATATGTACACAAACATAAACATATGTCTGTGTGTCTATATATATACACAAACATATGTACAAACATATGTACACAAACATCCAGGTGATCACCGTTTCTATTCGAGCAAAAGAATACTCTTTATTTCAACTCAAGACAATCACAATGTTAAAACGGTCTCTTCAAAGATTTACTTTATAAACTTCAAAACATGAATTTAAAATCTTGGGAATTTGGTTTGCATGCTTTCAAGACAAAGTCTGAAATGTGGCTTAACCATGTCAGGGAGATTCTAAGCTATATCTTGAAGGTGAATGGGGATTTAAAAGTTTACTCATTTTTTTAGTAGTGAGATGTCTCTGTTAAAATGTGTTGTTAGTTACTTAAATACTCGTGCTATATTCTAAAAGGAATAATGTTTAGGTATTTGCCTTGCTTTTCACTGTAATATATTTTGCATTTTCTCTTCAAATTCGTGAACTAATATCATCAAGGACAAATTTTTCGTCCAACTAATGCTTTTGGTTTCTTCTTGTGCTTTAGCAATTTCATATTCAATGAAGCCAATGGAAAAGTAACTGTTCTTTGAAAATTCTAAAAAAAAAAAACAAGCGATCTAGGAAGGGAGCAATGGGCTCCTCAGTTTCAACTTTCAAAGCCTCCTATTCTAAATGATGATTATGTTACATTTGAAAGAGAATATTGACATACAAAATGTACAATTCAAGAATGAAATAGAATTCTCCTAAGATGAGCCAAATCAAGCGTCAGCCGCAGTTGCGGTTGCGTTTGTGGCAGTCCACCACGCGAGCATATCAATGAGCCACCTAAAAGAAAGGTCAATGTAATGAAATGGTACAGGAAACAAAACAAGAGACACAATTTAGTATCAATGGGATTAGCTTAGTTAATAAACAAAGATGGTGTATCTATACTAATCTATGTTTGATTCCTTTGGAAAGCATTGTAAAGAGTTCAAATTCTAAATGTATCATACTCATATGAAGGGGTACAGTCTTAAGATTGCCCAAAGAGATTATTTGAACTGGAGGAAAGTTTGTGAACTCGAGAATAACAGAAAAGACTCGTTACCTTTTAAGAAAGAATTTTCCTTCAAATTTCCATCCAACATCAGACCCGCATTTCACACAAAGTGTGTCAACAACAGTTTGCAATACTCCATCTTCCTCCCACTCTTCTTTATCTCCAAATGTGACATTCACACTGTCATAAAGAAGAGAACACACGATGTCAAAAAAAGTCCCAATAATTTCACCCTGACATTACCCTAGAACTTGAAATTTTTCATTCTTGAAGGATTCCACATGAACACATTCAAGATGAACTGATGAAGCATGTGCCAAGTTATTGGATTTCTCTCAGGATACTGTAAATTTTAGAAATTTTAAGATTATAAATATAGCAGCATAAACAGAATGTACGGCCCCAACTTCTATTGCTTTTGTCAACTTGAAATAACACTTACACATTATTGAACTGGTAAATCGACGCATGCCAGCTATCGACAGACTATGAAAGGAGAAAGAAAAACAAAAGAAGCAGAGTTAGATTGCACGCATGATTCCATTTTCTGGCTTGCAAGAAGTCACATGCGGAGAAGACAAGACTAAGTTAAAAAAGTTCTATAGACAACATAATATGGATATAAAAAATGCCAACTATATTGCTTAGAAAGAACCACAATATGACATAATAGTGAAGGTTGAGTGGATTTTTCAATCAAAAGATTGTAATCCCACAACTTCTTGATTGAAAGATTGGCAAACTGAGTCTGATGGAGATATAAACAAAGTTGTCAAGTTCTGCTACACAAGACTGATTGAAGGACTATATTGTGCCCCTATATTATGTGCTGCACCAATTTGATTTTTCTTCCTTAATAAGAAAAATGATCTCGTCATTGGATTACCAGAGCCATTTATGCAATGAATTTATGTAGACAACGTAAGTTGCATTTCATGCAGAACACCATTTCAAACATGAAAAACAATTATCACTTCAAGAAAAGAGACTTTTCACACTCTTTCCAAAATATGTGTGTTCTACCACAAAGAAAAGATCCTTCTACAGTCAAAGAATTCGATTACAACAGAAGAATATATGAACACAACAAGATGAACCATTGGCACGATAAATGACATCGAAGTATTGTAACGTATATGTCGTTAAATATGTTTTCAAGTGATTTAAAGAGTGAAGACTAGATAACTAAAAGGGCACTTCAGCGTATTAGTCTGAGTGTTACTATAAAAGTTCAAAACACATCAAAGACTCTGAGACAAACACAGATACAGCTCCTCCCTATAATTACAGTGCTTCAAAGACAACTCAAAATGATTAAGAGGTAAGAATATATTATCCGATCAATTTCGTTTTTTCGCTTATTTAAATTCCGCTTATATCTATTCACCAGAGAAAGCCAAGAAATTTCCATAAGAAAACTGCGCAATCAAATTACAGAATGTCAGATTCAAGTTTCAAGGAAAATAAATGAAACCTCAAATTCTTTGGCAAGGGCAAGAAGCGTATTGCAGTGCTTGCAGCTGTAGAAAATTCCTTCCAGATCGATCAAGAACAACCTTCCCATATCTTCCCTCACCCCAATCTATCAAACTTTGAACCCGCAAGAAACAACGAATCGAATTTCCTTTCAAGACACGGCCAAGAAGAAAAGAAAGATATCAAGAAAGAGCTAATTGCATGCCCAGAAAGACAATGAGAAGTATTAATGTCTTAGAACCAAGAAAAGCAAAACCAAAATAACGGATGAAATCAATCTAACAGACAATGCAGTTCAAAGTACGTGACCAAACTAAGCTACCGATGAATAACAATAAAGAAAAATCAAGATGTATATGGCGACGTAAGGAATGCATACTGAGGGCGTGAATCAAGAACGAAGACAGAGAAGGAATTCATTGAATCGTTTACCAGGAAAATGCGGAGAGGCATTCGAATCCTATCACTCAGACTCAGTAGTGAGACGCTCAGTGAAATTCAATTATTCAAGCTTGTGAATGGCACTCACTTCAGTGATTCTTTTGCAAGGAGGAGGGTCCCTATTTATAGTTTTTTCGGTATGTAATAAAAAAAACTTTGTTTAAAATAAAAATACGGCGAATACTATATTTTCTTACTGCAGAGGTGAGATTTTCTGATTAAATTTTATTTATAGCATGTTATTCGTTGGAGGGAAAACACACTTGTCATATTTTATTTTATATTTTAAACTCAGTTCCTAGTCCCATCTTAAAGACGGGATCGACTTGCTATCCCTATCCCTGGAATTTCCTAAACAGTGGCAGACACAAATTAATGGTTTTTTTTTCTCCCTTCTCAAATCCCAATCGCTTCCACACTCTCATCAGCTTCCCCAGAATCCTGAAGATGAAGATGATGCCCAACTTGAAGACCTTAGAGTTCCCAGGAGCTACCGAGTCATTTTTTTTTTCTTCTTAGAAACTTGCCTGAGAATTGCCGTCGGGATGCTAAGAAAAGAGCGAGACATAGAAGAGAAGGAGGAGAGAGATCTAAAGGGTCACCAAGATCTGAAGAGATATGAAGAGTCACCAAGTTCTTGACGTCGGATTTGTGGTCAAGAAGGTGATCGAAGTGGAGAGGAGACGGATCCAAGACTAAAAAGCAATGTTGAAGAAGCACGGAAATGAACAATCAGAAAAGGAGGGGGAGATTTAAGCGAAAATGAAGGAGGAAAATAAGGCAAAATAACAAATAAAGCCTACCAACCATGGTGTTTTCTCGATAGTTGCAGGTTGCTCCAGCTTTCATCCATGGTGTTTTTGACTTGAGAGGATGTAAATTTCGCCGGTTAATCCAGAGTTCCATGCCGCGTGAAGGAAAATTTAATTCATCTCCTAGTACTACGTGAAGCCTAGGAACCTTGCTAATACTGGCTAACATGCATTACATTTTTTTGACTTTTGATTTTTATTTAAAAATATTTTTATTAACATTAAACATCAATTTTAAAATTGTTGAGACAAAAAGTACCGTACCTGGCTACCTCTACGGCTACTACCATCATAAGCAAAAAAAATTGAGAAAATTTTAATTAAATACAATTTAAATTTGTAAAACCTCCAGAAATCTCCCGAATTTGTAAAAAGACTAAGAGATACCAAGGACATATGAGGGATATGCAAATTCGAATAAAATTACCCTTTTGCCCTTAGTTTTAAATAAATCAAAAAAATATATCCCATAATGCGATTTACAAATTTCATAACGCCAATTACAAATCTCATAACGTCATTTACAACTTTTTTTCAACTTTAAATTTTTGTTTTTCAATCGAGGCATGAAAGAGGTGAAAAGTGTAAACCTCCAAAAAAAGTTGTAATTTGTGTTATGAGATTTGTAATTTGGTTATGAGATTTGTAAAAGTGCATTTTTAAAAAAAAATTTCAATCAGGGGCATCAAAGAGTTAAAAAGTGTAAACCTCCAAAATAACATTGTAATTTGCGTTATGAGATTTGTAAAAGTGCATTTTTTTTAAAATTTCAATCAGGGGCATCAAAGAATTGAAAAAAGTAAACCTAAAAAAACGTTATAATTTGCGTTATGAGATTTGTAAAAGTGCATTTTTAAAAAAAAAAATCAATAAGGGGCATCAAAGAGTTGAAAAGTGTAAACCTCCAAAAAAATGTTGTAATTTGCGTTATGAGATTTGTAAATACCGTTGAAAAAATGTTAAGAAAAATATATATATTTGTTGATGTATTTCCCCCAAGGATGTGTGGGGGGTTGAGGGTTCAAACCCCACCCCCCATACTTTCAATGAAAACATTTAAAAAAAAAAAAAAAAAACCACCCCCTTCGCCGGTGGCAGCCCCTCGGCGAGGGTATCTTTTATTTATTTATTTAAAACTAAGGACAAAAGGGTAATTTCACTCGAATTTGCATATCCCTCATAGGTCTTTGGTATCTCTCAGTCTTTTTACAAATTTGAGAGACTTTTGGGGTTTTACAAATTCAAATGGTATTTAATTAGAATTTTCCCTAAAAAATTTGGTTGAAGGCGGCCATCTTTTAATATTTTTATTTATTATTGAAAACGTGTAAGGATATGATTATTTTGGTAGTGATTTAAGATATTAAAATGATATTAATATTTTAAATTTTGATTGGTGTAATGAGAAATTAAATTATTTTTAAATTTTTAATACCTTATTGGTCTAGTTCCGGGTTGACTCCAAGTCGACCCACTAACCCTTGATCCAGTATCTCGACTGTTTCAATGAACGGTTCGAATTTCATAACCTTGAGTTTCTCCTCACTGACTACTTCCTTCCAACGCCTGCCTTCCAGGTATTCCCTCCAATTCCTTTCCTTTTCTCATCTTCATTACTGTTTCCCCACTTAATTCCTTCCATTCCTGCTTCACTCCCTAAGGATCTTTTTTTTTTTTAAAAAAAATGATTTTCACAATTTACGAGGTAACAATGACGTTTGGAAAATGATTTTTAAAGAATGATTTTTGGGATTTTCGAGGCAAAAATGATTTTGGGAAAATAGCATTTGGAGAATAGCTTTTGGATTTTTAATAGTGTTTGGATAACTTTAAAACCTAGGTTTTAACAAAAGTTTGTCTAACACTCCAAAATTATCAAAAAACTATTCTGCCCAAAACCTAGGTTTTGGAAAAAGTTTGCCAAACACGCCTAATTTTTTCCAGGCATCAAAACCTAGGTTTTGTCATAACCTTACCAAACACCCCTGCCAAAAACTATTTTACATCAAAACCTAGGTTTTGGTCAAAAGCAACTAAAGCTTTTTTTCTCTCTTCTATACCATCATCATTATTTTTTCAGTATCCTTAAGATATTTTTTAGTACCTTTTTGTACCCTGAAATATTTTTTCAATATTAATCAGGACCCTGAAATATTTTTTCAATATCCTAAATTTTTTTCAAGATAAGGAAATATTTTTCAATATCTTTAAGTATCTTTTTAGTACCCGTTAATACTATGAAATATTTTTTCAAGATCCGTTGTTACCCTGAAATATTTTTTCAATATCCTAAAATAAATTTTTAAGACTAAGAGAAGTATCTTTTCAGTACCAGTCAGTATTAAGTATCTTTTTAGTACCCTTCAGTACCCTAAAATATTTTTTCAAGATCCGTTGTTACCTTGAATTATTTTTTTAATATTATAAAATAAATTTTTAAGATTATGAAATATTTCAGGGTATTGATTGGTACTGAAAAATGATTTTTACGATTTACGAGGCAAAAAGCTTTTGGACTTTTGGGATTTACAGGGTAAAAAGGATTTTTGAAAAATAGCTTTTGGATTTATAGGTGTTTGGCAAACTTTTACAAAACCTAGGTTTTGATGCAGAATAGTTTCTGAAGGTGTTTGGCAGACTTAAGACAAAACCTAGGTTATGTTCTCAAAACCTATGTCTTGGGATATGCCAAACGAGCCCTATGCTAACATGCATTACATGTTTTTGACTTTTGATTTTTTTTTTAAAAAATATTTTTATTAACATTAAACATCAATTTTAAAATTGTTAAGACAAAAGTTTCCTCGGGAAAAGCACTAAAATATCAACTTTTTACAAAAAATTGTTCCTAATTAGAGCAGTTTTGAAAATATTTACCGATCTAATGTAGTCAGTGACGTCAGAGTTCTGACACCACTCCACTGCAAACAGAATTTTGACACCACTGCAGAGTGGTGTCTGCCTGTGGACGCCACTACTAGTGGCCACAGGCGTCAATTGATTAATTGACACCACTAGTGGCGTCCACAAAGTGCGTACGCCATCGTAGTGGCGTCAAAATTTTGACACCATTGGTGGCATCAGTCAACTGACGCATTTGATTGCATTAGATCGGTAAAAATTTTCCCAATTGTTCTAATTGAGTATAATTTTTGTAAAAAGTTTCTATATTGGTATTTTTCTCAAATTTCCTCTGTATCGTACCTGGCTTACCTTTACGGCTACCACCATCATAAGCAAAAAATATTAGTTGAAGGCTGCCATCTTTTAATATTTTTATTTATTATTGAAAACGTGTAAGAATATGATTATTTTGGTAGTGATTTAAGATATTTAAATGATATATAATATTTTAAATTTTGGTTGGTGTGATGAGAAATTAAATTATTTTTTAATTTTTAATGCCTTATCGGGTCTAGTTCCGGTTTACTCTAGTCGACCCACTAACCCTTGACCAAATATCTCGATTGTTTCAATGAACGGTCCGGATTTCATAACCTTGAGTTCCTCCTCAGTGGCTACTTCCTTCCAACGCCTTCGAGGTATTCTCTCCAATTCCTTTCCTTTTCTCATCTTCATTACTCTTTCCCCACTTTTAGGGCATGTTTGGCCCAATCATAATCTGAATTGAGCCTAATTTATTGTAGTCCAATGCAAATATTTAAAGCAGAAACTAAATTTATATATTTTCATTTTTTATATTTTAAGATCTTTATTTTATCATAAAGATTTCGTATCTAAATGAAATTGAAATGATTTCTTTCGCATATTATAAATTATTTTTAAAATATTATTGATGCAATTTAAAATAACAATAATAAGACTTGTATATGTTAATTTTCTGAAAAGAAATATAGAGATATGGTCAAATATGCTAAAAAAAATAGCTGTTAATTTAGATATTGCAAAAAAGGGTAACAAAAAAAAATTCAAATAAAATTCAAACATAAAGAATTTCATCTAAAAAAAATTATCCCTAATTATTGGGAGTGATATCATTAAAAATTTGATTGAGGAATATGTTCTGTTTTTTAAATTAGAGTGTATAAAATTTATAATCGAAATAATTGTTGTGTATTATACTCTATTTAAAACTATTTTTAAATTTGGTGTGAATTTTTTTTCTTGAATTCACCTTTAAATTAGAACAAAGTTTTCTTATTTAATGTTACATTTCCGTATTAATAACTGTAAGGAAATAAACGAGTAAGGAAAAGTAGCTTACTAGATTAGAATTTTTTTA
Organism: Acacia melanoxylon; assembly: GCA_019022615.1. NCBI lineage: Eukaryota > Viridiplantae > Streptophyta > Magnoliopsida > Fabales > Fabaceae > Acacia > Acacia melanoxylon. The sequence continues at coordinate 799,230 of JAFJYJ010000090.1, forward strand.
AATTCTTTTTAATGAAATAACTCTTAGGATTTTAAGGTTATATATAGGTTTAATGTTTTTTTTTTTTTGCTGTAAAAATATTTTTTCGGTCACACTCACATAAAAGTGAGTGAGTCCCATTAATATATTTTTTTTCTTCTCTTTATAATGGGACTCACTCACTTTTATGTGAGTGTGACAGAAAAAAAAAATATAAAAAACAAAATTTGATGATCCGAACACCCCTACTCTCAGTTGGCGATTTGAATCAAATCTTGGCCTTGTTTAAGTTTTCAAGGCAATTAGTGTCATTTTCCTGAGTGATTAAATTACTTTTGACAAGAGCTATTATCCATAAAATAAGTGGTTAAAAAATTACTTTTTAATTTTTTTTAGTGAAAATGAATATTTAACATAAACATGTGCAGATATTAATATTAGTCTTTAGAGTAAATACCATTTTGGGTCACCGACAAAAAACAGGACCCCATTTTAGTCCTTAGGGACTAAAATGAGACCTTCTTATGGACTAAAAAGGGCTTTTTGGAAATTTGTGAAGGACCAAAATGTTTATCAATCGACCCTTATTCGTCATTTTCATAGACTAAAAATGGCATTTCTTTGTGAGATGGACCAAAATGGGGTCCGTGTTTTTTTCCAGGGACTCAAAAGGGTATTTACTCTGGTCTTTATAATGGATAGAAATACTTTATAATTCGAAGAGTGAAAATCATTTTTAATTCTTCCTTCTTGATTAAGCTGTTGTCATTTTTCTCAAGTTCTTTGAAGATTTTAACATGAAAATTAATATGTTAAAATATGTTTTAAATTTTTAATATATCCTTACTTTTTTTTAATTAATAATCTCTTAAGATCTAGAAAGTAATATGGATAAGTGTATAATTAATTGGAAAAATTATTATGTAAGTCTTTATAATTTACCTCAATTTAAAATTGTCCGTGTAATTTATTTTTGTTTGAATTGAGCCCTTATAATTTGATCAATTACAATTATGGTAATTTATTCTTGAGTGTCAAAACACTGAATGTTGATTTATAGAATTTCTTTGAGGAGGCCATACAACGTGGGTTACCCTTCCTCGTACTAAACCCAAAGGAATCTGCAAACATAATTTTTAGGTTACCTCTATGTTGAGAGGTTTATAACAACAAAAAACCCTGCATTTGCCACAAAGCTGCATAGACATGATCCACTACAAGCCAATTGATTCATTTATTCTATCAAGACAGATAATATGAAGTGTTGTGTCCAATGGAAAATATATACAGAAACTAGTATACCATTAAAGTACAGATAGGCTTAGAGCTCAGTGCCAACATTTGTCATAAGCACCCAAAGCTCCAAAAGCGCATAGTAGTAGTTCAAGTCAGAGAGCAAGAAGATTTGGTTAAAAAACACAGTGAATATTAGTTTCTTCAATACATAAAGCAACACAATCATGGATAGTAAACAAAGAAGCTCCTCGCCTCTAATTCTTTGTAATAAGCCACAGTATAGTTGCTACATGCAATTGATAAAATTATTGTTCTAGAAATTTAAGATTAGTTGGTCGACTTTTGCAGTGTGCATTTTGTTCCCTATGATAGAAAGCATGAGAACTAGAGTGCAGTACTAGGCTACCAGTGAACTGCTGCTAACATTTGAACTCTATAAGCTTCGCCAACAGGGTAATAAAATGTTTAGTTAAGACCAGACATGTTGCCACAAAACTCGTAGTTCAGGCCACCATCATTCATACAATGCCCGTTTTTCTTGTTTCTAGTATTAAAAATGGAAGCTTACGGGACCAAATGAGTTTGAATCCAGGCTGGAAGCTGCATTGTCTCCTTCAACCCAACAATGTCCTTCTGGAACCTTCAGCACATCATAGTTACGATGTGCACCAAACTACTCACCAGGTAATGCAGAAATTCTCTTTATGTGTGTCTCCTTGTGGTTCAAGGGGCAGCTGAAGAAGTCCAGAATGTAATAATTACAATTACACAATTTTAAAATAAAAATGTTGAACTCAAACGTAATTGCTCAGCATTTACAAAATGAGTTATCGTAGTAACATGGTTAATATCATTGATTAGAAGTACTGTGGTAAGGAGACTGTCAAATTATATATCAGGATGAATGAAGAACAAAAGTCATTAATATATAGGCTGGAAAACTCACATGGCACAAGCCCTGAGTTTTTTAGTTGTTCATCCAATATTTCATCCCATTCCTATTCGCTACTATTGCAGACCCATTTTTTAAAAAATAAGTAAACTGAGTTATGCTCACTTTTTTAATTATAAAAAAGGGCTCATTGTTTCTTTTTCAAAGAAGATAAAACAGAAAAATCTTTTCAATTCTTAGATCAATTCACCCATTAAAAAACCTATGATATTAATCTGTCAGCCAGAGAACATCTTTAGATTCGTTATTGACATCCTAAACTAAATAAATTTCAAGTACTCATAAATTGTTGACATACTTTACATAGATCCAAATGTTTTACACCTATTTTTACATTTTTAAGCAAATAAATGCAACCTTGAAAAAATTTGCAGTACTATGTTAAGAAAATAGCATAAATGTTCCACAACCTTTTTTTCTCTGTCTTTGATTTTTTTTTTCCCTTACACATTTCAATAAGATCTAAATTTTTTTTTTTTCAAAAACTAGTAAGTTATTATTTATCTTGTGAATCACACAATAAACATATCTAGTTATGCCGTATAAAAACATAGATGAAACAAATAAATTATATGAAAACGGGCAAAAAGGTTACCAGAATACCACCACATCACCACGGGATAACCTATAGTTTCCAAGGCAAAATTTCTCAACCAGGACATAGTCATCTGCATAATAATCAAATGTCTAACATCAAATTCTGACATAGTAAGCAAAAGGAAAAAAAAAAAAGATTTCTCTGAGATAATTCTTCTGACAAGAAATTTACCAGAAAGATTTCCCATCAAAGACCTGGTTTTATGATCAAATGTGGGAGACATAGATCCACCACGAATAGGAACAATGGTCACATAACGATCAGTTACTGTGACAGTCTTGAGCTCAAATGTGATAAATTTCTTTGTAAAACTCCACAGAAAGCTTCTTGTTCCCATTTAAAGGTCTCCACGTTTAGGTGCATATCTAGTTCAGTTTGAAACCATGTCCAGCTCAGTTTATCAGGCCCGAGCAATGATGAAGTTCAGAGTGAAACAGACATAAAACACATTCAGTTAACGATTGCAAACTGCCTATGTATCAATAAAGAAAGCATGTATATCACAAATTTAATCTAGAGGGAGAGGGGAGAGAGAAAGCCACGGGAAGGGGAAGAGAAGAAGGGTGAGAGACGATGAAAGGGGCATTTTAGAAAAAAACAATTAAATTTCAAAATTACAGATTCCTCCCAATCACTTTTGTGTCCTTTTAATTTTTTAACCGACATTTTGGGGTTTTAGAATTTCATACGATATTTAAATGAAATTTTCCCTTAAAAATAATAGTTTTATAAAATATTAAAACTAGATCATCTATTTTTTTTTTCAAAAAAAAAATCATATTGGAAATGAGATTCTAAGAAGAAAAAGAGAAAATGGATTATGAGAAAACCCAAATCCACATAGAGCTGGGAAAACAGACTAAACCTGTCGGGCCGGACCATTTAGGCCTGAATTTACAAGGGTCAGGCTTAAGATTTTTGCCTCAAAAGTGAAAGCGTGCCTAAAAGAGTCAACCCTATAGGGCCAGCCTTTTAGGCACGTATGTTTTTTATGTTTTGAAATTATTTATATGATAATAATATTATTGATTTTTTGCACTTTTTTTTTAATGATATTGTAAATATTTAGTTGTTATTATCCCGTATTAAGAATCGAAAAGAATAAAAAACTTATAAAAGATATTTCTTATTTCATAAATATTCTAACTAATTTTATATTTTTTGACTTATTTACCGGTGATTGTTTTGTTCATATCTTGTATTGTTTATTTTGTTGATTACTTACACTTTTCAAAACATATTTATAAGAAGTATTTTTAATTTTTTTAAGTGTTCTCATTCATTATATTTGTAATTGTGGTATGTGGACAATAGTTTACCTTTAATTATGACTTAGTAATTGTGTTTGTTTGCTGCATGATGCTTGTTGTTTAAACCTTAATTTCAGCACATTTATTTGTGAAATTAGAACTTTAATTGTTGTAATTTATTAATTATATTTTTTTTTGAAAAAAAAACAAGAAAAATATAGTTAAAATTTAGAAAAATGGTTTTCACCTCTTTAGGGCCACGCCTTGAAAATATATATATTTCTTATCCTGGCCCTAAAAGAGCCGGCCCTGGCCCTTTAAAGGGAAGCCTTGATTCCCAACTCTAACTGGGATAGTCACGCGCCTCTTTCATCCACTAGGCCCCACTCATCTTGCTTATTCAAACATTTTGTTTAGCTTTAACTTTAAAATAGAAGGAAAAAGAAAATACAACTTGAACTTTAAATATTTAAATTGCTGATTAGCCTTGTTGTCTATAATAGTATAGGTATTAACTATAAGAATATATCAATTAACAACTCATTTTATTAAGAAATCACTAATTTAAAATTTTAAAATTCAAGTCGTATTTTCTTGTCTTTTTCCCTTAAAAATATACTCTAATTTTTAAATATGTGCGCGAGCATGCTCGCGCACACACACACATGTATGTAAACATGTGATCTTCACAATTAAGATTCAATGGATTTTTAAAATATAAATTTTACATTAAACTCAATTTTAGATTAATTAAGATGGTGAATCAATATAATAATATTGAAGAGGTTAGATTATGGAAGGGATTACTATAAAATCCCAAGGAAATGATTTAATCATTTAAAAGTCTAATAATAATTTAGGACTAAGTAATGACAAGTTTTAATGTATGAAAGACAACAGTATAACATAGTTTGCTCATTATAACTTTAATACCCGATTTTCGCTTTATCGAACATCCTGTATTCTATGAATATGTGGCACTACAAGAAAAACCATATTACCCACGGAATTCCGTTGGTAAACAATTTCCGATGGAACAAAAAGCGTCGGGAAAAATACCGTGGATGATCAATTTAACGACGGAATTAAATTCCGTTGATGAATTTTCGAGGGAATGGTTCCGTCGGTAATTAGCCACGGAACTATTCTGTGGATGATATGGGACGGAATTTCGTGGGTAAATTCCGCGGGTAATTGAAGACAAATTTTAGTGGGTAAATTCCGTAGGTAATCTGTGACGGAATTCCCTGGGTAATCTGAGGGAAATTTTTAGGTGGATTCTTTTTGGTCATGTCTACTTTTATTTTATTTTTTGCCTTGAGCAAAAACATCTACGTTTTTTAAGCAGTTTTTTTTTTTTAAAATAATTAAATGCACGGAATGAGAAAATAAGCATGTTCATATAAATAGAAAACTGAACAAGTTCAAAGCACATGTTCATATAAATGTCACAATTTAAAGTCACTAGAAGGGCAAAATAGATGTAAAAGTCACCAAGTTAGTTTGCACAACAACAATGAAAATATTCAACTATCATTTTCAGTGTCTTCATTTGCAATGGTAGCAAAGGGAGCCTCATCATTGGCGGTAGGGTTAGAGAGATTAGGTAAGTGAATCTCATGTGCTTGTAATGCTGACATAATCATTTCATTATGTTGTTTCAAGGTTGCACAATTTTCTCTCATTTGAGTTATCTCTATTTGCAATTCTGGATCCACCGTAGAGTTAATGGAAGGAGCTGAGGTAGAAGAACCAATATGTTCATTTTTAGATCCAAACCCATAGATTTGGCCCTTCTTGTCCATACCACCAGGAACCACTAACCACAAATTAAGTTCATCTTGATTAGACTGGATAGTACCTCCCTCAGAATTGATAGATTCCTTTCGTCTCAGAAATTCATGCTACAAACAAAGTACACAAAAATAAAGACAACAGAATATATTTCTTTACAAGATGAACAAAAACAAAATTCATTCAACAACATAATTTATTTTTAATAAACCTGAAATATTTTTGCCATCGACTACCGAGCACCCAGATAACCTCAAGTATGTATTATTGATCCTAAAATATTTAGTAACAGCATGGTACTAGTTAAAGTATGGTAACATCATTTTTTTTTCAGGATAAGTGTGTTAATATTATACTCATATGATAGTGTTCATAATAATCATGTGTACAACAAATATTTTTGAAGACGCTATTAGTACAACTGCGAACTACGTACCAAGCTATCATTAAACAAGAGTAAATGCTTAAAATGAGATTTCCCTTCCATATACATACGCATTCCAGGGCACTTCCGATGCTTTCCACGCGAACAAATCTTGATTCCTCTTTAGGAACTCTTTTAATCTCTCTTTTAGCTCTAGGGTCAACGTTCTGCCTACTTTCGTGATCTGAGTCAGGTATTCTCCCAACACTAAATCTTCCAGTTCGCCTTCTGGCTCGGGTCGTGGGATCTCGGGCTCATCTCGTAGATCTAACTCTACTATGCTAACTGGCTGTATTCTATTTCTGGTGTCCGAGGTATGCTCACCTTTTTTAGACCGAGATGGAGTCGCCATCGCATTCTCGTTCTTCCTGATTGTCTCATAATAACATTGCCGAGATTCTTTCTGGTCTCCGGTGACGGTTACCACCTTGTTCTTGGTGCTAATCATCTTCAGCTTTTGATGTTTGGAGAGACTAGCATGTCCCAATTGTGGATTGTTGGTCTGCCTAATATCATATTATATGGGGAGGGGATATCGGCTACGATGAATCTTACCCTTTCTGCCCTGAATGCGTCTTTTGTTCCCAATGTTAGTCTGAGGTCGATATATCCCTTCGGAGTAGATTGATCCCCATTAAAACCAATGAGTGTTGTTTTGCATAGTCTTAGGTCTTCTTCATCCAAATTCATCCTTTTGAAAGCATCCCATATAATGATGTCCACCGAGCTTCCCACGTCTACGAAAATCCTCTTTACCTGACAATTTACCAGGATTCCAGTGATTGCCAGTCCGTCTTGATGGCAGGGAACAATGTAACATCCCATTTTCAAAAGCAGTATTTTTTTTTTCATCAGAGTAGAGCATCGGAGCAATTGAGTAACTGATACATTTATTCAAATTGCCGTAAAGTCGGCTGATTTACGTGAGCGGTACATTGACCGAGAGTTTTCAAAATGAATAACACCCGAAGAAAGTCTTCGTCGGGACTCGTACGGCCCGCTCGCCTTTCTCCTCGGTCCTCGGTTCTTCCGAACCCGACGCTATGATAAGAGCGAGATCCAATTACAATTTGGATCTCGTGTAATCAAGTTAACCTCTATGCTTAAATACGACTACATATACACGCATAAAAAGCAATCAATACAACAGTCCATAACAGATGTATGATTAAAAATACATAACCACGTATGTAAGATAATAACCACGTATGTAACATAACCACGTATGATACAAAGAATAATAACCTCGTATGTGACATAACCACGTATGTGACATAACCGTGTATATAACATAACCACGTATGCTACAACAACAAACAGAACACAACAAACATATATAATCATACAATAACCATCGAGTTAGTGTTAAAGACGCGAACGTACCTTTTTGGCGGTACAACGGAACTTTTACTTTAAAAACGGTAAATTTCCGACAAATGAAAAAAAATGGCGGTGTGACGGCGCACAACAAATGCGGCTCGACAATGGTACGATTATCTCAGATATCCTATAAGGATAATATTTAACAACTTTTAGCAGCATAACGGGCATTTTAGGTACAAATTACCATTTTGCCCCCGAACCCCTAATCGGCGGAATTTCGCGAGCTTCGTTTTTCGCTCTATCTCTCTAGAATTTTGACAGATCTTTTCCCTCATCATATTTTCGAAATATATATCATATTTACCCCTAAATATGATATCTAGACTATCTTGAAAAATTAAAGATAAATCTAGCATTCCTACTATATCTACCGAAAGAACTACCGAAACTAAAGACTGTGGACCGAAGAACTTACCCGACTTTGCTCGACTTTCTCCGAGCTTCTCTCTCTAACTTCTCTCTAAGAGGCAGATTTTTGGTGTGAGAAATGAAGAAGAGGAGCTTGGTATTTATAGAAGAGACGGATGGCGTAAACGGTAAATAATTCGAACTTCGTCTTGACGAATATGGACCGTAGGATCGCATTTTTGAGGACAAAACACTCTTGGCCATCCATGGTCAAGATCGAAATCTAAGAGCCCTAAAGTCAATGGATGAGTTGTCATCCATGATGGCTCTTGCTTTATGGCCTCCTAGCCCGATAAAGCTACCCGACGTGTCCGTTTCGCGCGATTTCGAGAAACTCAAAAAACAGGCGTGTAACTTTGAAGATCTTTCCATCCTCTTTCATATTATATATTTTGATCCTCTTTTTGATCATATCCAGGTATTCTCGGTGCGTCGGAAGATATTCGGACAAACGCGTCCGGTTAGGAAATCGCTTCCGATAGAACCAACTTCTCGGACAACAATTCACGAATCGTAAAACGTCCAGTTGTTGCCTAACTTAATCTCGTGTTTAAAAAGACACAATTGTTTCTATAGGTTCTCACTTTGCCTATCGACTCCACTCTATCGATCAACTTTTCGTCTTATTTGAAATTAGGGTTTTCGGTTGCGGAATCGACGTCTGGTAAATTCTTTCTTCGTGTAGAATTTCACTTGTACTTAATTTGATCAGTCCGAAAAGACTTTTACCTCTGGTTTACCTGTAGAATTTATTTCTAACTTTTCCCGGCCTCGCCTATAAGCCGACTCACCGCATTATATTATTATTTTATTCTAATTACCATTTTTAATTATTTAAACAATTCTTTTTAATTAAAAATACTTAGAATTTCGCCCCCTCTTTTAAAAATTCAGATTTATTTATTTTTCTATAATTTTTTCCATTTTTTAAAAATATAATATTTTTTACCAAAATTCCCGTTTTACCCTCGCCTTCGTTAGGGCTTAATCGACCTAATTTCTTCGTTTAGTGATCTTTTAAAGATCGGTTTCTTCATATATTTATCTTTACCAATTTTACAGTATATTGTTATCTTGCAAACTTTTATACCGACATTGTCATTTTATATCCTATGTAAAATATTAACAATGTTTACCCCATCAGGTTACTTTATGGCTCCGAAATGCTTTTTAAACTTTTCTTCATGTTATTTCCTCTGAAATAATTTATTAAATTCTCATAATTAGGGATAACACTTCCATATTTTTCTCATAATTTTTCATGATCTTCAAGTATTTATCATAATATTTTTAGACCGTTTTTATCACCATTATATCATTTTTAGTCATTCGTTCATCGATTTTCCCGTAACTTTTTTTGAAATTTTACTCTATAATTATAACAATTTTTTATAACAGTTTTAAGCTCATGATTTTGCTTTATCAAAATATTCGTTAATTTCCTTTATCTCAAAACTTCAGATTTACTAAAATCCGGTATTACATTTCTCCCCGTTAAATAAAATTTCGCCTCGAAATTTGCTCTATACCAATTTAGACTCGTACTAACTACACTTCGGACTTATTCGCTCCTTAGCAACCACGTGCCAAAACTGTCTCCTTAGCAACCACGTGCCAAAAACCGTCTCCTTAGCAACCACGTGCCGTGACGACAAAAGATACCTCACCGCTAGTTTTACGCACCGCATCTCGCGCATGCAACCAGCTCCACGACTTATTCGCTCCGAACTTTTCTCTATATGTCGGCCGCTCCACTTGATGATCGAGAATTTGCTCGGGTTTGACTCGTCAAGATCTTGTCATTTTGTACTTTGATATTTAGTATTTTCCGTGGCACCCATATACCCCGGTCAATACGGATATCAAAATGTCTCCATGACGCCCATACATCATGGTAACACAAGATACCTTAAATGTTTCCATGACGCCCATACACCATGACAACACAAGATACCTCCTACTCAATGACACGATCGCAGTCGGATAGTAGTAACTATGAGATATGCATCGGAAACTAAAATTTTTGCGGCAAGTAAGACAACTATTTATCAAACCATAGGGGATTTCTTTTACCCTGTACTCAGGTATAGTTTTTCGAACACAGGACTTTTCGTCCATTAAAACACAGGACTTCTTGTCCCTTCCCGAGTTTCTTTCAACTCAAAAGGTACTTCAAACACTTGTGTTAGCGACAATTCTATACAATACTCACTAACTCTAGGTCTTACATCGATTAGTTCAACTTGAGAGGCTTCAATAGGCGAGAGGCGTAAGTCATCACGCCCGTCCCGCGCAGCAAGACATATCCCGACCCATAGCTAATGGCACCACGACCATCTACTTGGATCCGGACAACCAACTCTTGGTGCTTATGACCAACTTCGTTCTCGTCTATGCAAGCTCGTCTCGCTCCGTGTTCTACGCAATGATTTAAGTTTTACTCTTTAAGCTTTATCAATGGTTATGAGAAAATTTCGGTATGAATCTGCGGTACTATCCCGCTAGATCCGAAACTAAATATCTATGTTACTATCTTCGAAGATTGCTATTCCTTGATGTACAAATTTGAAATGGTGTTCTCGAGCATACGTCAACCCTTGACAAAACGTAGGAATTACATAACCGAGTAAATCGTAGATCATGGGAAGTGGGTATGTGTTCATGATAGTCATTTTGTCCATCCCGTGATGGTTGATACAAAGTCACAACTCTTGTACTTTGTTCGGTATCATTTGATACGGCATTTTAGATGTTGATCCTATGCTAGGTATTAATGTCATAGTGAATTTTGAGAATGTCGTCGATGTTTGTGAACGAGTTTTTGAACGAGATATATATTCGATTTGGAATTCGACATGATTACATAAGCAAAATAGTTCACACCCAATGGTGTAGCTACTATTGGATCGTAAGGTAATACATATACGTATGCATCCCAAATTGATTCGCATATTCATCCGATATAACGAGTGATTAGTACCCGTGTCGCACAATACCTAAGGTAGGTTCCTATCGAGAGATAGTTATTCGGATCCTCTCGAAGATTATTCGGCCTCGTTAGTTGTCAAAGCGAAAACCCGGCCCGGGTTTTGTGGCCTTATCCCGTAGTCCTTTAAGGACAGTTCATGTATAAGTGCCCGGCTTCGACACTTGTAGCATATCCGCTCCCCGCACGTTGGTTCCTGGGTGGTTCTTTGCATTTTGGACATGGTGGGGTCCGGCATTCCCGGGTTGTTCCGTTGCTCGGATCGGTATGGCATCTTGCCTCCCCTTGAGGGTTATTCCATGGTGCCGCCTCTTCGCGAGGAACTTCCGCGGCTCAACCCGTCACGACTTGCACCGCCGCGGTTGTCGATTCTTGATGTGCGTAGTTCCGTTATGTTACGTTCGATCAACCGGCATGACTCCACCGCTTGATCAATTCCCGGGAACTGTTGGGATACCAGCTTTTCCCTTATTTCGTACTTTAGCCCGTCTACCATCCCGCTTTGCCTTCCAGCCTCTCGTCAACGTTACGTTTCGCAGATATGAAGAATATCGAGACAGACATTGGTAAACCGAGCGAAGTAGTCATCGAATGACTCCTCGTGACTTTGTCGAATATGGAGGAATTTCGACTCCTTGATAACTTGTACCGAAGGAGGAAAATATTGTTCGTTGAACTTCTCCAGAAATTTCTCCCAAGTCACGGACAATAACGGGTTTGCAATGTTACGCAATGCTTTTCCACCATCGGTCTCGCATCCCCTTCCAGCCTTATAGACTGCAAGTTGGGCTTTTCGGTTTTCCGGACAATCCATCACTTCGAAGATCTTGTTCAGTCTCATAAGCCAGTCTTCAGCCGAATCGAGCTTACCACGAAAAACTGGAGGTTTGAGCTTGCAAAATTGGGTGACCCATTGCTGCGTGGTCTCAACCACTCTGTTGGGTCGAGGTAGCACTGCTATTGCCCTATTACGTCGAGGGGGTGTCTGAGATCTATCGACTCTCGGTTCACGTTCATCATCGTTCGGTTTCATCTTCTTCCTCGCATTCTCGTCGTTCCTCATTGGCTCGGCCACCTTCCTCTCTCTCTCTCCCCGCTTTCGGCAAGGAGTTCATCAATAAGAGCCCTTTGTTCTTGCAAAAGATCCCCCGCATTTCTTGCAACTCATTTCGCTCCGGGTTGCTGCGGTCCTTGTCGTTCGGGTTCGTGTGCGGTATTGGTATTATTCGTGGTCGTCGCCTTTACCCTGCCTCTCGCCTCGGCCTCTCGGGAGCTCCGCTCCTCTTAAATTAGCCATGTCTCACTCTTTTTCCTTCATTTGGGGAAAACGTTAGATTTTTTTTTAAAAAAAAAAAACAATGGTTACTCTATCGCAGACTTTATCACACTAGTACTATGAACGGACACTCGTACTATTTCCCTCGTTCGGGGTTTCGTTGGTTCTTTCCACTCGAAAACTAATAGAACTTCTCAACATGGTTCAAATACCACATGAATATATCTTTGTCGGTCTCCAAGTTTCGTCCGGCGTGGCCTCGTCACAGAGTTTCATCCGATGTGGCCCAGCTCCACATATAAGCTCTGGGTTAGGGTGAAGTTACCGTCCAATACAAACTAGCGATTATCAGAATTATCAGGATTATTAGAGACTGATATTAGTACTGACAATGGATTTGCGGATTCTAGGTTAGAGTGATGCACCGACAAAGGGTGGTACACCGGTTCAAGATGGTATACCGGTTCAAACTGGTACACCGACCTAGGGCTACCTCGTACTCATTTTCAAAACACGCTCAAAGTTTAAAAGGCCGATTTGAACATAACTCCGTTAACCGAACGTAATGGCCGATAAGTGTCTATCATGGGGACCTCACCAACTCTATGGCGACCGATTGGCCACACCCACATAGACTAGCCTTAACCTGTCCTACCATACCGTCCGTAATAACATAGTCATATCAATGCCGGGACTACCGCTTCCGATACCAAACCGTAACATCCCATTTTCAAAAGCAAGATATTTTTTTTTTCATCGAGTAGAGCATCGGAGCAATTGAGTAATCGATACATTTATTCAAATTGCCGTAAGTCTCGGCTGATTTCTGAAGCGGTACATTGACCGAGAGTTTTCAAAATGAATAACACCCGAAGAAAGTCTTCGTCGGGACTCGTACGGCCCGCTCGCCTTTCTCCTCGGTCCTCGGTTCTTCCGAACCGACGCTATGATAAGAGGCGAGATCCAATTACAATTTGGATCTCGTGTAACGGTTAACCTCATGCTTAAATACGACTACATATACACGACAAAGCAATCAATACAACAGTCCATAATGATGTATGATTAAAAATACATAACCACGTATGTAAGATAATAACCACGTATGTAACATAACCACGTATGATACAAAGAATAATAACCTCGTATGTGACATAACCACGTATGTGACATAACCACGTATGCTACAACAACAAACAGAACACAACAAACATATATAATCATACAATAACCATCAGAGTTAGTGTTACAGTACGCGAACGTACCTTTTTGGCGGTACAACGGAACTTTTACGGAAAAACGGTAAATTTCCGACACGGGAAAAACGACGGTGTGACGGCGGCACAACAAATGGGCTCGACAAGAAGACGATTATCTCGAGATATCCTATAAGGATAATATTTAACAACTTTTAGCAGCATAACGAGGCATTTTAGGTACAAATTACCATTTTGCCCCGAACCCCTAATCGGCGGAATTTCGCGAGCTTCATTGTTTTCGCTCTATCTCTCTAGAATTTTGACAGATCTTTTCCCTCATCATATTTTCGAAATATATATCATATTTACCCCTAAATATGATATCTAGACTATCTTGAAAAATTAAAGATAAATCTAGCATTCCTACTATATCTACCGAAAGAACTACAGAAACTAAAGACCGTGGACCGAAGAACTTACCCGAGACTTTGCTCGACTTTCTCCGCAGCTTCTCTCTCTAACTTCTCTCTAAGAGGCAGATTTTTGGTGTGAGAAATGAAGAAGAGGAGCTTGGTATTTATAGAAGAGACGGATGGCGTAACGGTAAATAATTCGAACTTCGGTCTTGACGAATATGGACCGTAGGATCGCATTTTGAGGACAAAACACTCTTGGCCATCCATGGTCAAGATCGAAATCTAAGAGCCCTAAAGTCAATGGATGAGTTGTCATCCATGATGGCTCTTGCTTTATGGCCTCCGGCCGATAAAGCTACCGACGGTGTCCGTTTCGCGCGATTTCGCGAAACTCAAAAATCAGGCGTGTAACTTTGAAGATCTTTCCATCCTCTTTCATATTATATATTTTGATCCTCGTTTTGATCATATCCAGGTATTCTCCGGTGCGTCGGAAGATATTCGGACAAACGCGTCCGGTTAGGGAAATCGCTCCGATAGAACCAACTTCTCGGACAACAATTCACCGAATCGTAAAACGTCCGGTTGTTGCCTAACTTAATCTCGTGTTTAAAAAGACACAATTGTTTCTATAGGTTCTCACTTTGCCTATCTGACTCACTCTATCTGATCAACTTTTCGTCTTATTTGAAATTAGGGTTTTCGGTTGCGGAATCGACGCCTGGTAAATTCTTTCTTCGTGTAGAATTTCACTTGTACTTAATTTGATCAGTCGAAAAGACTTTTACCTCTGGTTTACCTGTAGAATTTATTTCTAACTTTTCCCCAGGTGCCTATAAGCGACTCACCGCATTATATTATTATTTTATTCTAATTACCATTTTTAATTATTTAAACAATTCTTTTTAATTAAAAATACTTAGAATTTCGCCCCCTCTTTTAAAAATTCAGATTTATTTATTTTTCTATAATTTTTTCCATTTTTTAAAAATATAATATTTTTTACCAAAAATTCCGTTTTTACCTTAACGCCGTTAGGGCTTAATCGAGACCTAATTTCTTCGTTTAGTGATCTTTTAAAGATCGGGTTTCTTCATATATTTATCTTTACCAATTTTATAGTATATTGTTATCTTGCAAACTTTTATCGACATTGTCATTTTATATCCTATGTAAAATATTAACAATGTTTACCCCATCAAAGTTACTTTATGGCTCCGAAATGCTTTTTAAACTTTTCTTCATGTTATTTCCTCGAAATAATTTATTAAATTCTCATAATTAGGGATAACACTTCCATATTTTTCTCATAATTTTTCATGATCTTTCGTATTTATCATAATATTTTTAGATTTGTTTTTATCACCATTATATCATTTTTAGTCATTCTACGTTCATCGATTTTCCGTAACTTTTTTTGAAATTTTACTCTATAATTATAACAATTTTCTATAACAGTTTTAAGCTCATGATTTTGCTTTATCAAAATATTCGTTAATTTCCTTTATCTCAAAACTTCCAGATTTACTAAAATCCGGGTATTACAAACAACGTCTTTCAGATCGTCCTTTGTGAACTGGAATGGGGGAGGTATCGGTGATCATGGTTTTCTTCGAACTTGGGAGTGCCCCTTACCGAAAGGACCTCCCTTAAATATTTCCTTCTTTGGCTTGCCGTATCTCCGCCTCCACCATGCCTCCGCTAATTACATTGCATCTGTGTTCCATGTCTATTTCTGGGAATTCCTAATCGTCAGTAGGTGACTTTCGCCGAATTTTGTCAATCTTTCGACCGGGGGTTGGACTCGAACTTCGGTTATCTTGCTTCCGTTTTTGTTGTTTTTTGGCCTTGTGTCCTTATCAGATATTGGCGTAGTTTGCCATCTCGGATGAATTTTTCAATTGCTTCTCTGAGTTCATAGCACTGGTCCGTGGTGTGCCCCGGCCCGTCATGGAAATCACAAAATTTTGTACGATCCGTGGTCGGCCGGTATCTGGTAGGCCGAGGTCTCTCGACTTTCTTCATCTCAGTCGAAGCAACCTCCCTCCATAATTGGGATCGTGAAACATTTAGCGGAGTATACCTTTCATACCTCGGTTTTCTTTCAAATTTTTCTCCTCTAGTTCGGTTATCCTAGTTTTGCAAATAGGGATCCTCTCTTCGAATGCTCGGCTGACTTTTGTTTGTCGGAGGTGTGTCCCTTCGCTTCTTACCTCTGATGGCATTGGCTATTTCCATATGTTCTACGTCTAGGTATTGCTTCGATCGAGTATTAAACTCGGTGAGGGTGTATACCCGATTTTTGAAGATGGAATTGGCCAACCTAGACGAGGGATCCAGGCAGTCAATGAGGCAATGAACATGCACGCTTTTGGGGAGCGAACGTACTTGCAGGGCAACCTCTTTAAATCTGTCCAAGTATCTCTGCAGAGTCTCCCCACGTTGTTGTTTGATTTTACTAGGGTGAACTGCGATTTTGGCTGCTTCTTACTAGTCGCAAAGTAGAGCTCGAACTTTCGTCCGAGGTCTTTGTAATCATGGATAGATTTGATGGGTAATGTGTCGAGCCACTTTTGGGTGGGTCCGATTAGCGTGGCCGCGAAAAGCCGAGGAATTATCGGGCCCACAATCTTTTGAACGAACATTAGCAGTTCGAATGTGTCGAGGTGGGTCCTCGGGTCTTGAGTTCCGTTATACTTTGGCAGGTCCGGCAAGTCAAAATTTTTTTTGGTACGGGGCATTCTCTATTTCTTCCGAGAAAGGACTGCAGTTATGTCCTGCTATGTACCTCACCCGATATTCCTTGGGGGATCCCTTCCGTCGGGTCGTCCTTTCTTTACCTCGGTCCTCATCGTCCGGGGTCCTTTCCACGCGACGCTTCTTCTGATCCGAGGTACGTTCTCGAGGCTTGGCTTGTTCCGGGTCCGTATCCGAGGAGGTCGTTTCCATAGTACGCTGAGTGGATCTTGTCCGCTTACTATAAGGAGGGCTTTCAGAATCTCGGATCGTCTTTCTGTTCTTTCTTTGCTGGTCACCTCGGTTTTGCTTTTTAGCCGATGCTTCAATTTTTTTGAAGTGGTCCTTCATGATCTGTTGCATCACTCTGAGGTCTTCTTGGCGTTGGAGATTGTTTCGTTTTTCTATATTTTCCATCTGTCTCAACATTGACTCCTGACTCCTCTGCAGGAGGAGGAGATCTGGATTCGGTGGTGAGGCTTCCTGCATCTCTGTATCCTGTGGTTTTGCCACTTTAGGAGGGGAGGAGGTAGTGTCTGAGACCTCATTCCCTTCATTCTTGGCCTCCCTGTCTGGGATATCCTCATGCCGCGGAGGTCCTTGAGTTTGCTGCTGCTGACTCGTCTCGGCCTGTGATGGATCTCCTCGGTGAGGGTTTTGACTGTTGCTTCGGTGTTTGCCATTGTTGGTCACGGGGATCGAAGTTTAACGTCCCCACGATCGGCGCCAATGTTCCGGTGTAGAACACGAATGTCTAGCCCAACAGGCTGATGCTTTGATCTTGGATCGAATGGCCCTGCCGGAATATCTATGAGATAGATATCCGGGAGAGCGGATGATCACTGTACACAGGTGCGAAGACTATTCGCCAAGGGGGGATGGGGAGAGTGTTTAGTGGGATTGTGCACAGTGATATTGAATGTAAATAGGTATGAGTTAGAACGTGTGCACCTTAGGGTTCTACCCTTGTATATATAGGGTATACCTTGGTATCTTAACGGCCGGATCTATCTTATCCCTTGATTGTAGATATGATAGGATCCTCCATGATTGTAGGTGAATGACGATACATGCCATATTTCGCATTGGGCCTTAGGTCGGTCCGTAACATATAGATTCTTGAGCATTGCATGCTTTGAGATTTTTCAAAAATTCCCTATCTTGACCCGGGAAATCCCGATCTCGATCACGTCTCAAGAATACCCTTAGATGACCGAGATTAAGAAATATGACTAGAATGTTTTAAAATATATATGTCATATTAATTAATTTAAATAATTTTTTTAATCTAATCAAATTATATAAATATATCTTATATTAAAAATATATAGGAGTAGTGATTTTCCTTACTCATTAATCCCTCCCATTTTAAAGGGAGAAAAATTAAACATCATCAATAATCGATGTATTCAAGGGAGGGAATTCAAAATTCAAAGAACGCTGCCAAAAAAACACTCTGATTTCTTACAAGCATACGAAGAAATTCCAATTTGAAGTTTGAACGAGGGGTGCTGATTCATCGGGATATTTCAAAGGAACATCCGACGATGAATCTGGAATTTTGCATAAGACTAAGAATCATGCCTCACGAATGGTGTGGCCTCAATTTTTTGTGGAGATTGGGAGTACAATATGCATAGGGATGAGAGCATAATTTCTCATCATCTTTTCTCCTCATCTTCTTAAAATCACATCTTCACCCCTAAATAAAAAAATAATAATAAAAAAAGTTAAGTGCAAAATGGCCAACTAAGTGTTACGCTAGAAGCACCGGGCACAAAAATGTTTTGAAGACATCAAAACATCAAAAATACCAATGAACAATTGAGAGAGAGCAAAAATATCATCGAAGAATTTAAAACTCCAACGAATAGACCAAAACGAGAATTGTGCTACTTTCATCGGAATTTATTTCTTCATTGGTATTTTTCCTCCCTTTTAATTGGTCATTGGTATTTTTGATACCTTCAAAATATTTTTGTGCCCGATGCTCTTAGCGTAACATTTGGTTGGCCAATCTACACCTTAAACCAAAAAAAAAAAATAGATGGTACATATTTAATATTTTTTTAAAAACTATTATTATAGTATTCTATCAATTACTTTTTTTTATTAAGTTTGTTTGTACGCAGTCATGTAGATCAGGTTTTAATAGTTTAAATTTATTTATGTTTAAAAATAATATTTTTATAAAATATTAAATCTAGATGATTTTTTTTTTTTTTTTAAGTTGATCGTTGGAAATGATATTCTAAAAAGAAAAAAAGAAAATGGATTCGAGAAAACTTAAAACCACTTAAGTTTGGGATGGTAACACTCCTCTTTTAATTCACTCTTTCATCCACTTGCCCCACTAATCTTGCTTATTTAAACATTTTGACTTTCAACTTTAACTTAAAAATATGAAAAAAAAAGAAAAGGAAAATATCACTTTAACTGTGTTTGGTTTGAGAGGAAATGAGGAAATTTTTTTACCTTGTTTTGACCAAATTGCCCAAAGAAATTTTTCAATATTCCATAACTACACTCTAAACAAACAAACAAACAAAAATATTCTCATTAATGATAATTTGGTAAAAGTCTTCCTCCTCCCATCCCTTCCCTTCCCTTCAAACCGAGCACATAAATTTTCAAATTGCTGATTAGCCTTGTTGTCTATTAGGTCCTGTTTGGTTCAACAAAGGGGGAGGGGAAGTGAGGGATTTTAACAGAGGGGAGGAGAGGGGAAGGGATGGAAGGCGAAGGCTTTTAATATTGCCTCATTTAGATTAATCGGGAGGAGGAATTATAATGTTACCTTGTTTAGTTTAAGAGAGAATAAGAAATAAAATATTTTCATATTGACAAATTTACCCTTATTTTATTTAAGATGTTTTTAAAGTTTTTTTTAATAAAATATAATTATAAATAAGATTTATATAGTATATTATAATTTATAATTATACTTACAATCAATATAAACAAAATAATGATTTCAATATTATTTCAATAAAAAATAATTATAAATAATCCTCCCGCAATAATCTACTCACCTTCATAATTCACCAGATTGAGATAAAGTATAATCTCATTAAATTATTGTACTTGGTTCTTTCATCCCCACCAAGCTATTCTAGGCGAATCCCCACCAAAAGTTATCAGAAAATTTGGATTTGAGATTTTAAAATTCAAGTGATATTTTCTTACCTTTTTTCCTTAAAAATATAATTTTATAAATAATGCATTTTGTATATTCACAATTTAGATTCAATGGATTTTTAAAATATGAACTTTACATTAAACTCAATTTTAGATTAATTAAGATGGTGACTCAATATAATAATATTGAAGATGTTAGATTATGGAGGGAATTATTATAAGATTCCAAGGAAATGATTTAATCATCCAAAAGTCTAATAATAATTAGGACTACGTAATGACAAGTTTCAATTATTAGATTATGGAGGGAAGACAATTATTTTATACTGTTCACTCATTATTAAAAAAAAGTTTGTTATTAAATTATTCCATTGGAATCTCATAATAATTCATATAATTCATTACGGGATTCATAGGATCCAGATGATCATTGTTTCTATCCAATCAAAAGAATACTCAATAATATTTCAACTCAAGACAATCACAATGTTATAACTGTCTCTTCAAAGATTTACTTTATAAACTACTACCTTCAATCCTAATTATAAGATAAAGTTTGTAGTGTAATTTGCACTACAAACTTTGTCCTATAATTAAGACCGGAGGGAGTATAAAACATGAATTTAAAATCTTGGGAATTTGGTTTGCATGCTTTCAAGACAAAGTCTGAAATGTGGCTCAACCATGGAGATCATTATTAGCTACATCATGAAGCTGAATTGGGTATTTAAAAGTTTACTCATATTTTCAGTGGTGAGGTGACTCTGTTAAAATATGTTTTTAATTACTTAAATACTCTTTCAAATGTTCGCTTTGCTCTTGACTATCATGTGTTCTGTAATTTCTCTTCAAATTCCCGAACTAATATCACCAAAGACAAATTTTTCGTTCAACTAGTGCTTTTGGTTTCTTCTTGTGCTTTAGCAATTTCATATTCAATGAATCCAAGGAAAAAGTAATTGTTCATTGAAAAAAAAAAAAAAAAAAAAAAAAAACTAGCCATCTGGGAAGGGAGCAACACGCTCCTCAGTTTCAACTTTCAAAGCAACCAATTCTAAATGATGGTTATGACACATTTGAAAGAAAATATTGACACACAGAATGTACAATTCAAAATTTAAATGGAATTATCCTAAGATGAGCCAAATCAAGCGGCTGGGGCTGCAGCTCTAACGGTCCACCACGTGATCAAATGAAGGAGCAGCCTAAAAAATAAAGGTCAATGTAATTAAATGGTATAGTAAACAGAACAAGAGAGAATAATCTAGTATCAATGGGATTAGCTTAGTTGATAAAAAAAAATGGTGCGTGTATCCATACTAATCTATGTTTGATTCCTTTATAAAGCATTTTAAAGAGTTAACATTCTAAATGCATCGGACTCATATGATGGAGTACACTCTTAAGATTGCCTGAAGAGATGATTTGAAATTGAGGAAAGTTTGTGAACTCGAGAATAACAAAATGCAATGGTTAACTTCAGCACATCATAATTACGATGTGCACCAAACCACTCACCAGGTAATGCAGAAATTCTCTTTATGTGTGTCTCCTTGTGGTTCAAGGGGGAGCTGAAGAAGTCCAGAATGTAATAATTACAATTACACAATTTTAAAATAAAAATGTTGAAATCAAACGAAATTGCTCAGCATTTACAAAATGAGTTATCGTAGTAACATGGTTAATATCATTGATTAGAAGTACTGTGGTAAGGAGACTATCAAATTATATATCAGGATGAATGAAGAACAAAAGTCATTAATATATAGGCTGGAAAACTCACATAGCACAAGCCCTGAGTTTTTTAGTTGTTCATCCAATATTTCACCCCATTCCAATTCGCTACTATTGCAGACCCATTTTTAAAAAATAAGTAAACTGAGTTATGCTCTTTTTTCATTTGAAAAAAAGGGGTCATTGTTTTTTTTTTTCAAAAAATATAAAAAAGATAAATCTTCTCAATTCTTAGATCAATTCACCCATTAAAAAACCTATGATATTAATCTGTCAGCCACAGAACATCTTTAGATTGGTCATTGACACCCTAAATAAATTTCAAGTACTCATAAATTGTTGGCATACTTTACATAGATCCAAATGTTTTACACCTATTTTTACATTTTTAAGAAATAAATGCAACCTTGAAAAACATTGCAGTACATTGTTAAGAAAATAACATAAATGTTCCACAACCTTTTTTTTTGTCTTTGAGTTTTTTCTTACACATTTCAATAAGATCAAAATATTAATTTTTTTTCAAAAACTATTCAGTTATTATTTATCTCGGGAATCACACAATAAACATAGCCCTATAAAAACATAGATGAAACAAATAAATTATATGAAAACGGGCAAAAAGGTTACCAGAATACCACCACATCACCACGGGAAAACCTGTAGTTTCCAAGGCAAAATTTCTCAACCAAGACATAGTCATCTGCATAATAATCAAATGTCTAACATCAAATTCTGACATAGTAAGAAAAAAAAAAGATTTCTCTAAGATAATTCTTTTGACAAGAAATTTACCAGAAATATTTCCCATCAAAGACCTGGTTTTGGGATTAAATGTGGGAGACATAGATCCACCACGAACAGGAACAATGGTCACATAACGATCAGTTACTCTGATAGTAATGAGCCCAAATGTGATAAATTTCTTTGTAAAACCCACAGACAGATTCCTATTCCCATTTAAAGCACTTCACGTTTAGGTGCATATCTAGTTCAATTTGAAACCATGTCCAGCTCAGTTTATCAAAACCGAGCAATGAAAACAGTGAAGGTGAGAGTGAAACAAACATAAAACACATTCAGTTTACGATTGCAGACTGCCTATGTATCAATAAAGAAAGCACGTATATCACCAATTTACTCTAGAGGGAGAGGGGAGAGGGGGGAGAGAGCCAGGGGAAGGGGAAGAGAAAGAGGGTGAGAGACGATGAAAGCGGCATTTTAGAAAAAACAATTAAATTTCAAAATTACAGATTCCTCCCAATCACCTTTGTGTTCTTTTTAATTTTTTAACCGACATTTTGGGGTTTTAGAATTTCATACGCTATTTAAATGAAATTTTCCTTAAAAATAATAGTTTTATAAAATATTAAAAATAGATCATCTTTTTTTTTTTAATAATTTCATAGTGGAGATGATATTCTAAGAAGAAAAAGAGAAAATGGATTATGAGAAAACCCAAACCCACATAGGTCTGGGATTAGAGCTGGGAAAACAGGTCGAGCCTATCGGGCTGGCCCGTTTAGGCCTGAATTTACAAAGGTCAAGATTAAGATTTTTGCCTCAAAAGTGAAAGCGGGCATAAAGGGGTCAACCTGTAGGGCCAATGGCCGACCCTTTAGGCATGTATGTTTTTTTTAAAAAATTATTTACATGATAATAATATTATTATTTTTTTACACTTTTTTTATGATGTTGTAAAAGTATATTTTTAATTCTTTAAGATTTACATAATGCATACTTTTAGTCTTATAAGTTTAACACAATTAATGTTGCTAACCGAAAACGCTGATGTGCCAAACTCAAGTGATGACTAATAACATTTAATTACACAAATTTTAGATATTCTTCAATTTACCTATATTTTAAATATAAGCTTCATAGCATTTAATTACACAGTCATCACTTAAGTTTACAAAGTTATTACTGGAGCTTGTGTTTTCCGTTAGTAAAATTAACGTTGTTAAAATTATAGGATGAAAAATATACCTTAGAAAGTTAAGGGACTAAAAGTATATCTCATGGAAACTTAAAGGACTAAAAGTATACTATAGCCTTATCATTTTTACAATTAAGTTTCAAAAGAACATCTTGTATTAAGAATCCTAAAGATTAAAAAACTTATAAAAGATATTTCTTATTTCATAAGTATTCTAACTAATTTTGTATTTTTTTGACTTATTTTCCTGTGATTATTTTGTTCATATATTGTATTGTTTATTTTGTTGATTACTTACACTTTTCAAAACATATTTATAAGAATTATTTTTAATTTTGTTAAGTGTTCTCATTCATTATTTGTAATTGTGGTATGTGGACAATAGTTTACATTTAATTATGACTTTCGATTGTGTTTGTTTATTGCATGATACATGTTCTTTAAACCTTAATATTGACAACATTTATTTGTTAAATTAGAACTTTAATTGTTGTAATTTATTAATTATATTTCTTTGAAAAACACAAAAGAAAAATAGTAAAATTTTTGAAAAATGGCTTTGACTCTATAGGTAGGGCCTTGAAAAGAAATGTTTTTGTGACCCCGAACCTAAAAGGACCGACCATTTTCGGCCATGACCCTTCAAGGGCCAACCTTGATTCCCAATTCTAACTAGGATGGTCATGCGCCTCTTTCAATTCACTCTTTCGTCCACTAGGCCTCACTCATCTTGCTTATTGAAACATTTTGACTTTCAGCTTTAACTTAAAAATAGGAGACAAATTAAAAGAAAATACAACTTCAACTTTAAATATTTAAATTGCTTATTAGCCTTGTTGTCTATAAGAGTATAAGTATTAGCTATAAAAATATAGTAATTAACAACTCATTTTACTAAGAAATCACTAATTTAAAATTTTAAAGTTCAAGTGGTATTTTCTTGTATTTTTCCCTCAAAAATATACTATAATTATTAAATAATGCGAGCGCGTCCACACACACAGATACACACAAACATGTACATCAGTCCATGCACATATGTACATATACCTATATATGTATATGTGTGTACATATACATACATACACACACACATAATCTTCACAATTTAGATTCAATGGATTTTAAAAATATGAATTTTACATTAAACTCAATTTTAGATTAATTAAGATCGTGACTCAATATAATAATATTGAAGATGTTAGATTATGGAGGGGATTACTATAGGATCCCAAGGAAATGATTTAATCATCTAAAAGTCTAATAACAATTTTAGACTAAGTAATGACAAATTTTAATGTATGAAAGACAACAATATTACACAATTCGCTCATTATAACTGTAATACCCAATTTTCACTTTACCGGAAATAATGTATTCTATAAATATGTGACCATATTAAATTGGCTAAAATGTGTGACATAAAATCACATAAAATAATGGTTGTTTCCTATCCAAAGGAGTCAAAGAAGTGAATGGAAAACCCTTAGCCAAATTGTTTCAAGTTCTTTACATATGAACTTGTACTATTAGATATTGAAGGCTAACACTTTTAAATCTCTAATGAGGCTATATTTTTGGCCTAAGGGCAAGTGTTATGAGACAATGAAACTTAGTAGATATTAAAAGGGATAAAACACATCGAATTTAAGGCAATTTATGCAAAAATTACACATGTCAAGCTAGAGATAAATATCTACTTGATTTTTGTCCAAATTGTGTATGTGTCTTCAAGTTGTAGAAGGCAATAAAAACCTTCTCTAAAGGCAGATATTTTCGAAAATATAGAGGCCAAGGAAGACACAATTAATCTTGATGATTAATGTACAAATACACCTTGATATGGTAACAAACCAACTACACAACTACACTTGGAGTTAAGAGACAACTAGACCATTAATTGTGTGATCAAATGACATCATAAAATCGGCCCCAAAAGTCATTAAATTCGACCATCACATGGGGGGAGATTTGGATAAGATTTCATGATATTAGCACATGCAATATGAGCCAACACTAGTGCAAATAAGGGCTTTAAGACCGGACAAAAGAGGCATCGTAAGACCGGACCCGCGACCGGTCTTGTTCCAACCGGTATTAAAAGTCCACATTTAAGACCGGACTCGAACCGGTCTTAAATAAACTCTTTTAGACCGGACATTTAGAATATTAGGTCTTAAAAGTCGTACTAAATAAAGCTAAAATATTTTTTGTTCGGTCCTAAAACTCAACTTTTAAGACCAGGCAAAAACTCGGCCACTCTTAAAAGATCAAAATTATAAGACAGGACAAAAATAAATTCGGTCTGAAAAATAGCAGCTTCTAAGACCTGAAGACTAATTATACGTGGTCTTAAAAGACTTACTTTCAAGACTGGATGGTAAATTCGTCCGGTCTTAAAATTTGAATTTTTAGATCGGACGTATAAATACACCGGTCTTAAAAGACAAACTTTTAAGACCGGCTTAATATCAAATATGTACACATGACCTTTAAGACCGGACATATTAATACATCCGGTCTTAACATTTGAACATTTAAGATCGGCCTATTTATTACCGAGCTAAATTTTTCCAAATTTTTTCCCTGTTCTGTTCTTCTGGATCATATATATTCACAAATCCACCACCCAATCCAGCACATAAAAGTTGATACTTTAAGTACAAGCTATGAACAATTATGAATAAATAAAATTGGGAAAAAAAATACAAATACTATTCACCATGAGTTATGTGGCTTCTTAATTAATGAATATACTATGACTACAACACCTAAATTAATTTATACAATAAGATAACTTACAATGCAAATACACAATAAGTTACAAATACAACATACATTCCCAATGGAATATTCACCATGCCTTCATCTGATTCCCACCCAAGAACGTAACATCCTCTTTTATAACATGCCCCTTTGGATCCGATCCTACCACAAAAATAAAACAAGAACAAACTTCATAGTAAGTAACATTGTTTAAGAACATAGAAGGAATATAATATAGTTAAAACCTTAAAGTTTTCAAAGAAGTTTGCATATGAATATTACCTTATGAATTATAGTGACTCTTTTATAAAGAGATATCCTCCCATATCCTCTTCTTGATGATCATTTCTTATGCCGGGTTCATTATCCGCTTCATCTTCTTTGAAAATGGGAAATCTAATTTTAACATAGTCTACCTCCCAAATCTCTTCAATAACCCCATAGTATGGCATGACTGCCAATAAAGGCCTCTTGTCTTTCGAACTGGAAAAGTGTATAGATTCAGCCTCTAACATAACACCACTATTCTGGACGGTACTCCTATCATCTAGGGACTTCGTGTAAAATGTATAACCATTGTTCACATACAAATTCCAACTTATGACATCAACCTCAGGACCACGTACTAACCATTTGATTGTATCAGAAACACATTCCTCTCCCTTGACCTTTGTTTGAACCAGTTTGCAAAAGTTCTATTATGCTCCCTAATCAACCTTTGTTCAGTCATTCGATGATTTTCTTTCCTTACTGAGCTTCTTTATGTGTAGCTATCTTTGGCTTGAACTTCATCAACATTATTCAAGATGTATAAGTGGACTTGTGACAATTCATCAAGATCCACACTCTTTACCGAAGCCCCTCGTATACCCCTTTCAAAGATCGACATTTTGGAAGCCCAATATGTCTTACTTTAGCCAAATAATTTTGACAAAATTCCATGGCTTCTTCATAAACATATTTCGAACAATTGATGCTTCGGCCTATATGAGTTCTTCACGTACCCTTTTAGGAATTTCATAGATCTTTCAATTGGGTACATCCACCGTAAATGGATAGGTCCGCACAACTTTATCTCCCTCACTAGATGAACAATTAGATGAACCATGATGTCAAAAAAGGTATGAAGAAAAAGCTTCTCAAGGTGGCACAAGATAAGATATCATTCATTCTCCAATCCATCCAACTTTTCAATCTCGAAAACTTTACTACAAACCGCATTGAAGAAGACACTTTAGTCAAAACGACCCGAAGATCATATTTGGGGATGCCTCGAATAGCTACTGGGAGTAGCTGTTTTCAAGACATGACAATCATGAAACTTTTGACCTACTAATTTCAAGTCCTTCATCGATACAAGCCTCTTAAAATTTGAAGAATACCCCGAGGGAACTTTTGTGCCATGTAAACACTCACAAAAACTTTGTTTCTCATCCTTAGACAAAATATGAGAAGCCGAGGGACAATAAGTTCTCTTCCCGTATGGCCTTGGATGTAAGTCTTCGCGTATTCTCATTACTTGAAAATCCAATCTTGCCTTCACACCATCCTTGGAACTACCTTGTATGTTGAAAAGCGTGCCGACAATACTATCACATACGTTTTTCTCCACGTGCATGACATCAATACAGTGTCTGACATCAAGATTGCGCCAATATGGAAGATCGAAGAATACATATCTCTTTTTCCATATATTTGTTTCTTTTCTACTCTTTGCGGTCTTACCGAAGATGACACGATATTTTTCACCTTTTCATAAACTTGCTTCCCAGTCAATGCCACCGGAGCATCTTCATACTCCTGGCCACCAAAAAAGGCTTTCTTTAATCGACGATATGGGTGGCCTCGTCTAAGAAATCTCCTATGTCCAAGATAAACCGTCTTTCTTCCATGTTGAAGTTGATGGTAGTGTGTGTCTTCTTCACAAACCGGACATGCTTTATGGCCTTTTACACTATACCCTGACAAGTTCCCATATGCTGGGAAGTCGTTTATCGTACAAAATATCATGGCTCCCAATTTAAACACATCCTTCTTGAAAGAGTCAAAAACATCAACACCTTCTTCCCACAACTCCTTCAAGTCTTCGATCAAGGGCTGAAGGTAAACATCAATGTCATTTCCGGGTTGTTTTGGTCCCAAAATCAACATAGACATCATGATGTACTTTCATTTCATGCATAACATTGGAGATAAGTTGTAAATAATAAGGAGCATAGGCCATGAACTATATATGCTGCTAAGGCTTCCATATGGATTCATGTCATCCGTGCTAAAGGCCAGCCTAAGGTTCCTAGGTTCTTCGCCAAAGTTCGGAAATAAATGATCGATTTTCTTCCATAGAGAAGAATCGACCGGATGTCGAAGCTTTCCATTAGAAATCCTCTCATCTTCATGCCACCTCAAATTCTTTGCATCATTTTCATTCGCAAACAACCGCTTGAACCTTGGTATGATTAGAAGATACCACAACACTTTTGCGGGCCCCTTATTTGACTTGTACCTTGGGGTTTCACATATCGAACAATTATGCTTCTCTTCAAACTCTTTTCTATATAATACACAATCATTCGGGCATGCATGAATCTTTTTGTACTCCATCCCCAGTGGACAAAGAATTTTCTTAGCATCATAGTAGATGCGGCAACACATTATCATCCGGAAGCATGTCCTTAAATGCCTCAAGAATTTCAAAAAAAACTCTTGTCGCTCCATCCATGACGTGCCTTCAAGCTTACCAATTTCAATACAGCGTTCAACAATTGGTAATTTTTACAACCAGGGTATAGCGGGGTCTCTGCATCACTGCACATATTACCATATGCATGTGATTGATGAAAAGCCTCTTCTCCTACATCACGAATAATGTCCTCTATGTGATAATCCATATCCGTATCATTATCATCAAAGACCACTTCCTCATGTTGAGACCCACTTGGTATTTTTCACAATGCCATACCCATACTGTATATGTCTTACAAAATCCTTCACAAATTAAATGTGTGTGGATAACTTTAGAACTTAGTCGCCTCTCATTCAAACATTTTACACAAGGGCAATAAAACTTCCCACTATCATCATGGGCATTTTGTTTAGCAAATTTCATAAAGTCTCTCACCCCATTCTGATAGTCAACACTCGTCCGTAACGCAGTTATCCAACTATGATCCATAGTAGAATTCCTATTTATGACACGGATATAAAATAAGGCAACACCAAATTCATATTTATGCTCAATGTCGGTTATGTCAAATTTTTTTCAACGAAGAAACTTGCCCATTAAATGCATAACGATGAATCACTTTTGGTCATAAATGTATCACAGTGAATCCAAGTAGCAAAGTTAAAGCATGACGAGGAAATTAAATGCATCGCGTGAAGGTCTTGTGGACTCACCTGTAGCATATAAATTCAAATGTGTTTGCGAAGTCTTTCTTCTCCCACCACGAACGTTGATGTTGCAGACAGCAAGAGTAACCTAAAAACATTTGTTAGTCAGTTGGGTAGGTCTAAAACGCAAATATAATCTTCAAAATACAATATTCATTAACAACAGAGAAACCCACAAGAACATTTTATCGATTTCGTTCAACCCAGAAAACCATAATGTTATATATCCAAAACACCTCTTACAGCTTGGTCTATAGACGTTTAGCTAAGGAACCAGAAAGTGATTGTCGAGAGAGCAACGCGAAGCAGTCGACGAAGCAACACACAAACACTGGAGACAGAACCTGAGTAATCACTTTCGGTGTGACAAGAGAAGTTCAGAGAGGGAAATTTAATATTCCGCGCAACAGAGACATGTTTTAGTATTTTGGATTTTATTAAGACCGATTGATTATAAAGTAGATGGTCCTAAATATATAATTAGATTTTTAAGACCGGACATTTACAAAACGCCAGTCCTAATGTTTTATAATTCATTTAAGTTTAAGACCGGAGTTTTATTAAACCGGTCCTAAAAGTCCTCATTTTATTAAACATCCGGTCCTAAAAGTTAAAGGGAAAACTTGAGAATATGAACAAAAAAAAAAAACACAAGCTTAGCGGTCCTAATTTTTATTATTCATTTAATTTTAAGACCGATTTTTATTAAACATCCGGTCCTAAAAGTCCTCATTTTTTTTAAAAAAAAGAGGATTGGCTTTGGCGAGCGCAGCAGCAACTCAATGAATAAAAATTAAAGGGAAAACTTGAGAATATGAACAAAAAAAAAAACACAAGCTTAGCGGTCCTAATTTTTTATTACATTTAATTTTAAGACCGAAGTTTTATTAAACATCCGGTCTATAAAAGTCCTCTTTTTTAAAAAAAAAAAAAAAACGAGGATTGGCTTTAGTGAGCGCAGCTGACAACTCAATGAATAAAAATTAAAGGGAAAACTTGAGAATATGAACAAAAAAAAGACACAAGCTTAGCGGTCCTAATTTTTTATTATTCATTTAATTTTAAGACCATATTTTTATTAAACATCCGGTCCTAAAAGTCCTCAATTTTTTTTTTTTTTTTTAAAAAAAGAGGATTTGTCTTTGGCTAGCGCAGCTTGACAACTCAATGAAAAAAAATTAAAGGAAAACTTGAGAATATGAACAAAAAAAAGACACAAGCTTAGTTCTTAATGCTTCATACATTATTGGAGAATATGCACATACACAAGAAAAATTACAAAAGAAAAACAAGCAGAAAATTATCAAAAACAAGAATCTGACGAAACATCCTAAAGCTTATTATCCTCCAAAGCCTTGGCGATATCGGCGTGAGTAGCATTAACTTCCTACCGGAAATCAACAAGTTCCTGTCTTATTCGCATCAGCACATCATTAGAGGAAAGAGGAGAGGGGTCAGCGGTAGGCGCGTTGGGGCTAAGTGGTCGGAGAGGGGGAGCAGGAACCTCTTCATGATCTGAAGGGTGGAGGGGGGTGCGGCAATCTCTTCATCATCCAAAATAACAATGGGTCCAACGACCCGAGACTCCTCTGTCACAATAGAACGCACTCTCACTGGAGAAGACGCACCGTATAACGATCTACGGATGCCACGAGCATCAGGAGTAAGAGGACCCCTTTGAGCGGTTCTCTTATATCTAACCATGGTTTGAGCAGTTCGGGCAAAGAGAAATGTAGTGTGGAGTTACTAAGGACAAAGAGGTATGTTGAGTTACGAGGTATGAGGAGTTTAATAAGGATAGAGAGGTCTGAGGAGTTAATAAATATGCGGTCTAAAATTGTATTATTTAATTTTTTTCAATTCAATTGATTTTAAGACCAAACTTTTAAAATATATCTGGTCCTAAAAGTCTATTATTTATTTTTTTCAATCAATTCAATTACTTTTAAGGCCGACCTTTTATCTTATATCCGGTCCTAGAATTCATTTATTTTTTTCAATTCAATTTTTTAAAGTAAGAATTTTTTTCTAATTAGTTTTAAGAACGGATCTTTTACAATATCCGGTATTAAAGGTTCCCGAGTCGTATCCTTACACTCTATTCAAATGAATGATTCAGAGTCTCTTCGACTTCCAGATAAACTTCTCAACTAGGCGTCTCCTCGTATTCTGAGGAACTATGCATCTCCTCGTTATTGTTTCTGGCGTTTCACATTGTTCGGACACGGTTCTCTATTTAAACCAGATGTTACTTTACTTCCTAAACATTCTTCTCCATTACTTCTGAAACATCCACAGTAATGGCTGCTCCACCACCACGAGGTCCTCCTCCTCCGTTGCCTCCGGAACCGACAATCTACCAGATGATTCAGCACATTCTGGCCCGCCTTGATCATATAGACCGACGCTGCGGCCAGCTGTTTCAGGTCTATCACGCCGTCAATGAAAAGCTGCAGGCGGTACTCGACGCTCAGGACGTTGAATACCATCCGTCAGATGACGACGTCTCCGACGACTCCCTCCCCTCCGACAACTATGGGGGGGAGTAGATGTTTTTTTTTTTTTTTCTTTTTTTTTTGTCTGTACTGCTGCTGTTGTTGCTCCTCACGGGGCAGCAGTAAAAAAAATATAATAAAATTTTTGTTCCCATATTCGATCGTCATGTCCTTTTCATTATCTTCTTTCTTTTTCCGACAAAGAGGAAACAAACAAAACATTGTCCTCGTGTAAATCAACATTAAAAATTCACGAGAATACGTTAAGAACATACAAAAAACAAAACAAAAAATAAAAAAAGATTGTTTACCTTATCGAATAAAAACAAACGAATAAAAACAAAGTTTCCTTTCAAATCTTCCTTATTTTTTATTCTCAACATCAAGAGAGGTAACATCGAAGACAACGAGGGCCCTAGCGCAGAAACGGAACCTCGGTTGTCTTGAACCCTAAAAATTTGTCTGAAAACCGAGTCAAAAACTATTAAGAGGAAACAAATACATGGTTCTAAAGGTTAAGCCATATTTTTTAAAAATATTTTTATAAAATTTTAGGAGCGGACATATAACAAATATACGGTCTTAAAAGTCTAGACATATTTTTTTGTTAATTAAACGTAGACTTTTAGGACCGGGGTCATAATATAAAAATTCAAACCTAAAAGTCTAGCGAATTTTTAGAAGACTTTTAGGACCGGATGTTTAATTAATATGCGGTCCTAAAAGTCTATTTTAGAAATAAACGAAGACTTTTAGCACCGGAGGTTTAATAAATATGCGATCCTAAAGGTCTCGCCATATTTTAAAATAAACGAAGAAGATGGACTTTTAGGAGCGACTATTTAACAAATTTACGGTCTTAAAGTCTAGACATATTTTTTAGTTAATTAAACGTAGAGTTTTAGGACCGGTCATAACATAAAGATGTGGTCCTAAAAGTCTAGCATATTTTTAGAAGACTTTTAAAACCGGACAACTAAATACGTCGGTCCTAAAAGTCTAGCCATAGTTTTTTTAAAAATAAACGAAGACTTTTAGCACCAGAGGTTTAATAATTATGCGGTCTAAAGGTCTCGCCATATTTTTAGATATAAACGAAGACTTTTAGCACCGGACTTTCGAGATAGTCTCTTTTTTCTCATTTACAACATCCTGTACCTCAAATTTCAAGCACTAAATATCTAGAATGAATGAACGAATTTCTTCAAAAAAATATACAAATTTCTTATTGAATTACACATTGTGCGTATATTTTACAAATGAATTTAGGACTTAATTAGGTCATACAGATATCCACAAAACACATTGCGTATGTGCTCCACTTCATCATCAGGAAAGGGAGCAGGTCCGGCAAACCTCGTAATCAAAGACGTAAAACCTGAATTAACTTTCGTGCATATTTCATATGTAACATTAAGCCGTAAACGAATTCACCACAATATGTAACATCAAATACATTTACCTTTGCGAACAATTTTGTCGTTCCTCCCGTGATAACATCATACATGTGTTTCATGACGTACAGGCCACATAAGTTGGACCCCGTTGGTTGTCGATGGGTCTAAAACGAACAAGAAATATATATATATATATATATAAGAGCTAGCATATATAGCTTACTGACTAAGTTCACAAGG
The DNA here is from genome assembly GCA_019022615.1 of Acacia melanoxylon. NCBI lineage: Eukaryota > Viridiplantae > Streptophyta > Magnoliopsida > Fabales > Fabaceae > Acacia > Acacia melanoxylon. The sequence goes on from JAFJYJ010000090.1 coordinate 832,966, forward strand.
CAGTGTACCAGTGTCCAAATATGTACTAACCTGTGGTTTATACCATTTAGGATAAGTGGCCTGAGACCCACGCCTTTTGTTTACCTCGACTTGGAAGGTCTTCATGGCACTATCATCAAAATCACAAATTTATCAATAATGTTCACCGAAAATTCACAATAGAGATTTCAGACAAGAGAATCAAAATGACATGCTTACTTGTTGACGCTCTGCGTCAATATAGGCTCTGGCTCACGGTGAGTGGAGCATAAGAAGATAACTTTATGATCCTCCATGCACATGAGGACCAACTGCCAATGGCGGCTGAAAATTCATAGCAGTAAAGTACTCAGTGATATATGTAGCAGAATTATATTAAGTGAATTGCATACAAGAATTGTGATATGTACCTGTGGTAGTATGGAAACACGTACACCTTTCTTATCACTTCACACACCCTCTTTGACATGTATTCTTGTCTCAACTTCAAGGATGTTGTACTTGCATAGACTGGACACAAGAATCCAAAATCATTGATTCTGCCCTGTTCAACCAATTCTTGATGCATGAACCTACAATAATGACATCGATCAGGGAATTAGTATATGTGTGTGTGTGTGTGTCTAAACGATGCATTTAAATTATGTACTCATAGAATAAGATACTTACTTCATAAACATTTGAACAATTGCATCAGTAAGCTCATGTCGAGGAAGCAACAGGGACGTTACATCTACGCTGTCAAGGTAAACCTCTTCAGGATGAGGGATGCCTACTACTTCATTGACAGGCCACGATTTATCTTTAAAATATCCCCTTTTTTTTGCCAAATCGGATATTTTTTGCTTGGCAGTCAAATTAGCAGTAGGGGATGGAACTTGAGGAGGAGGGGATGCAGCTTGACGAGGGGATGGAACTTGAGGAGGAGGGGATGAAGCTTCAAGAGGAGTAGAGACATGTACAAGCTTCACTGGCCAAGAGATGAAGGTTCCCTTGACATCACTCACAAGCTTCAGCTGATCAGTTGGGAGAGGGAGAGGTGCATCAACGATCACCTCTTCAACTGACACTCTGACTTCATCATCAGCCATTTGTTGGTGGTGTATGTGGCACCCATCTTAAATGTGCCTTTCTTTATCAGAGTTTAAACGCACAGGCATCGAAGAAGTTTGGACGACTTTATTAAGTAATAAAACGTTCTTAAAATAACTTAGTTTGAAAACATGAGGATAAGTTTTTCGCGTATCGAATCTATCCCATAGTGGGATCTTATTACATTAATCCAAAAATAGACAAATGATAAACGATAAATATTCAGTTCGTCCGTTCAAGACTTTCCACATAGTTCCTTCGCCGTAACCCTTTGCCTACATCTTTCCTTTTGATCCCAATCCACTACTGTCTCTTTCATGCGATCTCGGAGTTCAAATGAATGAACCCTGTGGGTAACAGAGTTAATCTCATATGCGGTATGAAATGTAAATCACAAGTATAACACATGTATATGCATAAAATAATTCATAGTAACAAAACACACCGTAACCGCAGTTAACGGCCAAGGACCGCAGCCCTTCAGGACACGCAGCCCTATGAGACCGCAGCCTCAAAATTCATAGCTAGGAAATAAACATATAAATCATCTAGCAAACATGATTAGTCATACAAGGATACATTCATACAGGCTAACAAGATAACAGTTACCCACCTCAAGCTTGAATCCTTAACTTTGTCCGGAAGTGTTGGGATTGGTAGGGATATCAAAGTATGCCTATAAATGTTTATCATTGTCATTAGTCACTTCTTGCGGCGCATAGTAACCAACTTCGCTAATTCTTTTTAGAGTAATTAATCTCTAAAATATCCATAAATTCCTTATTTTAGAACCTAACTTTAAATTCTCAGAATTTTCATTAAACTTTGAAAATTCATAATTAATTGCTCAAAAATCCAAATGGTGTGCTTCAAAAACTCACGTTGTCCTCAACACGTCTACTATAGGGTAAAAATAATCCACATGTCAAAAGATATTTAAGTTATTCCCAGAATTTCGAAACATATATATACTATAATCTGAAAAATATCATTTTCCAGAATTTCATGACCAATTTTGAAAACTCATAACTCTCTTTGTATACAACGGATTTGGGTGTTCCTTGGCTTATTTTAGACTTTATAATGTGTACTATACTTCCACAAAATTTCAGGTTCAAAAGAGTTCATTTACCCAAGATTTTCCTGACTTAAACATAAATACTTTGAAAATGTGAATAGTACCGCTACAGTAACGCGTGAGGTACTGTTCACTTACGAAAATATTGTAGCAACTAATATATTCATCTCTGTTTCAGCCTCCAAAAACAGGGTTCCATCGTTCTAAAATTCTTTTTAATCCCAACGTATAATAGCTAAAAAGAAAAGAGTTCAAAAACTCATCTTAGTCAAAACTCTTAATTCGCGTGTGACATGCAGATTCTTTCTTCAATATTCACCCTTTCTTGGACCGTCTCTCTTTCTTCACTGACACCAATTCCAGACTCACGTTCTCTCTCTCTCTCTCTCTCTCTCTCTCTCTCTCTCTCTCTCTCTCTCTCTCTCTCTCTCTCTCTCTCTCTCTCTCTCTCTCTCTCTCTCTCTCTCTCTCTCTCTCTCTTGTTGATGTCGGAATGATTAATTGGAAATATTCTGTTCGGATAGGTATAATAACTAAGGAGAGAATACGTGGCTCATAATTTGCTGGATGTGGAGCACAAGGTTATCATAATGAAGACAAAGAGAAGAAGTGGAGTTTGAATCATGATGCCTTAAGAATATGTTGTCCTATTCCTATCTTGTTTGCCAAATAAAATAAGAGTAGTGATCAAAGCATAAACTTAATAATATATGAGTGGAAGTAGTGTTCTTATACGCTGGACCATCATGAATATAATAATACACATGTGCATAAATTATCATGCAATAACAAATGTATCTTACTTTGGCTCATTAATAATGAAGCAAACATTTGGGCTGTCCCATATGTTTATATTCCCACTCGAGACAATTGAGAGTGTCCAGCTGAAATGGAGAAGTGGAGAGTGGGGTTTAAAATACATATACGTCCAACCGAAAGTGGAATTATCATGAAGTGCTTTGCCTTATGCTTAACAACGGAACCTTTTTAAATAATAAAATAAGGAGCAATTCTATTTGTATAGGCTTTGGATAACACGAAAGTAGTGGAGTATTCACTATATAGTTTCCACTAAATACAAAGGTGTCAAATCTTCTTCATAATTTTTCCAATCCATCCGAGACTTTTGCACTAGCGAAACACAAGAGGAATATAAGAAAAATGGGCCTGTTTATGGTAAGTATTTGCAATAAATCCTCAACGCCACAAAAGGATTTTTCTTTCCTAAATAACTTCTTTATACTAATAAATATTGACTCTAAAATTTCTAAGCCAATATTTATCCTCTAACTGTTTTTCCTTGAATTAATTCTTCTCCTGAAAATTCCAAGGAAAATAGGCTTTAAATTCCAAAAATTACTTAGGCCAAATTTCATAATTTAATCTCCATAAAATATTTCAATCTCAAATCCCAAAATTTGGGATGTTACAGTGTACAGTTGATCCCAAGTTGTGGATAGTCCCTTTTGCAACTAATCATCCATGACTATCACGATCCTCCACATACAGGTCACAAGGTTGATCTGACTGTCCAACAATACAGCTCCCCTTAGTGCTCTGCTGCATAACCGCAGGTGAATGTGTGACGGGAACACTGCTCTCTGGATGAGAGTTCAAAAGCAGCCTCATCTCGATTCATTTCCTCCTTCATCCGGCTCATCCGGGATTGAAACATTGCTTCTTTAGCCGCTGCTTCCTCACTTAATTTGGCCAGCGTCTATTCCATCTGGGATTGAAACATTGCTTCTTTAGTTGCTACTTCATCACTTAATTTGACCAGCGTCCCATCTCCTCCCGGGTAACCATACTATGTTTGTGGCGTTTGGATTTACCAAAGTATTCCTTCAGGCCTACCCGTCCTCCAACCCCCTTACATGCCCTGCGTGATCCGGTTTTCCGATCGCAACTGTCAGAATATCATTCCTCCCATCCGACACAAAAGATCCCTCTGCTTCTTTCTTTTTAAAATCTTCCTGTAAGATACAGATAACGAGAAGCTTAGTAATGAAACATGTTTAGTAACTAAAAAATAACAATAACGATACTTATAATTATTTCAGCAACTACACGAGTTTGTTCACTCGTGTAGGCGCCGCTTGGCTTTTGCCGAATATGCAACCACAACTCCTCGCGATGTATAGGAGATGGCTGATCAACTATCGCAGAAGGATTGGATTCAGCTTCATCTTCCAATCTCTTCCGCTTGGCCACCATCAATTCTTTTTCGGCCATTTCATATCCGCCGCGAGAAGCCCTATGCGAGCAATCATTCTTTCTCCCTATCTCCTATGCTTGTTCCCTTCTTTTCTGTGAATCAGAATTGAAAAAACTATTAATTATGAATTCCAGCCATCTCACTAACAGAAATTAGAGAACTTTTGCTTCATATGAAGCTCAAACATTAGTTAAATTCACTTCATCAAGTTTCAACGTTTTATTTAAGAAAGATGTAGAATGGTAGAAGAAATTGGGAGAAACAGAGGAAAGGGAGTTAAATGCTACCAACTCATCAATTCATTCATTCATCATAACTGGTTCCTACACATATTAGACTAACCTCTTATATATAGTTAGAGGCTTGACTCTTAAGCCCCAATAACAGCTTGCACCGAAACCATTACACAGTTAACATACTAACTAACTAACAACAATGTCTAACCACTACCTACTATAACGTAACAGAACTAAGACTATAATAATGGCTTGACTCTTATGCCATTATTGTTTCCCTAATTACCTTCTTAGTATTTTACCTTTTCAGGGTTTACATATCAGACTTGCATAGACAAAGGCATGAAATATATACTTCTATTCACACACCAAACCATTTAACTAACAGGATTAGATGAACACAATAACATTCACATATCCGCACAGGTTAATAAGCACACAAAAGGGCAAACAAAACTAAATATAAACTCACTAAAGCTTCAAGAGTGGTCCGCAGCTGAAAAAATTGTTGTCAAGTTTGTTCATCAATAAATGTATACTTGTCCCAAGGATGTTCTTCAGGCTGAACCTTGGAAAAAATATACTTGTTAGCTAGAAAGGTCTTAAACTTCCTCCACCGATCAGCACAATAAGACAATGTTTTGGCTTTCAACTTTTGACAAGAGAGACAGTGTATGTAAGCCAGATAGTGTCCCAAATAGGATCCTTTATTGTGCCAACATCCACATTTTTTCACTCATCTGTCAAGATGATAACCTTGATGCGTGCTAGATAGTCAACAAAACTAGTATATTTGGATTTCTTGGGACCAAAGGGTTCCAACTTTTCATCAAATTGAATCTCTAGGCTTGAGCCAGAAGAACGACTTAGGGTTACATCCATCATTCGTGTGCCTCCTCTACCACGGCGTGCAAGGCGGTTACGAGGCTCATTGTGAGACGAAGAGGGTTCATTCGACTCACACCGGTCCATAGCAAAGAATCGGCATTCCGGAACGGGGAATAGAATCGTTTTCACCGTTCATTTTCGAGACAGGAAGAGAGGTAATGCAACGGGAAGGGTTTCGCAACGTGAACAGAGGTTCTTCCGTGAGAGTAACAAAAGCTTTCGCGCGAATAAATGTTTATTTGGAGGTTCATTTTTAAGACCGGATAAAAACATAGACGGTCTTAATAATTAATATTCAAGACCAGGACATATTAAAGTCCGGTCTTAAAAGTAATAAATTTTTTATCCGCACTCTTTTTCTATATTTTATACCGGCCGCATTTAATGTCCGGTCTTAAAAGAATAACTTTTAAGACCAGTTTTTAAATATGTTCGGTCTTAAAACTTTATTACCTTTATATTTAAATTTTTCCTTATTATTTTGGACCGCAAAAAATATTAGTCCGGTTGTGTGAGATTTCTCCATAAAGTAATTGATATTTGAATTTTTTTTTAATAACATTTTTAAGACCGGTTTGTTTTTTAATGAGTTTGAATAATATATTTTTGAAAAATGACCTATAAGAAGAAAAAATGATCCGGTATAAGAAGTTCTTTATATTTACAAAACTCGACACCGGTCATTCATAAAAGTTCTTTATATTTACAAAATCGTCACCGATCATACCTTTAAGACCGGGGCGTCGAAAGTCCGGTCTAAATGAGGCGGTCTTAAAGCCTTTTTTGCACTAGTGCAAAATGTTCTAGAAGCTTCTTGGCCAATGGAGAGAAATAAGACCATGGTAATTTGACACATGGCAAGGGCCAAGGAGGGTAGATATTTTGGTTAGCATGAGGGCTGATCATAAATGTCAAGTTGTTGAAGATAAGATACCCAAGATTTGTAAGATAAAAGCACATGTGATTAAGCTAAAATATCTTGATATTTTTAGAGCTAACATATAACATCCCAAGTTTTGGGATATGAAATTTGAAATATTGAATGAAAATTTAAATGTGAAAAATTGGCCTAAATAATTAAAGTATTAATTATTGGAAATTAAGGCTTCTTTTTTTCCTTAATTTAATTTGGGAAAAGAATAATTCAAATAATAAATAAATTATGCCAAAAAAAAATATGAGAATTAAACAGTGGAATTTGGCCAAATGATTAAATTAATTGTTTGGAAAATTAGGGACTTATTTCCTTATAATAGGTAATTGTAAAATTATGGAAAACATGGCAAAAGATAAAATGTTGTATAAAGCCCATGAATAATACTCAAACCCAATTATCTATTCCATTGTTATTCTCTCCAGTCAACACGTGATCAGTTTACTGAATAGCAATATAGATTTTAGGGAAAATCATTTGTAGGGCCCTTTTAAGAGACAAAACCCCAAAAAAGGCCCATAAAATCTGACAATCCCAGAAAAGGCCCTGGGCCTTTTCATGAATTTTCATAATCTTGCGTGAGTTGTTAACGGGGCTGATATAGTTGTTAACGGGTAGGTCATTAACAACTAAATCAACACCATTAACAACTATATCAATACCACGTTAACAACTATATTAGCCTCATTAACAACTCACGGAAATTCTGAAAATCCCTGAAAAGGCCCTAGGACATTTTCTAGGATTGTCAGATTTTGTAAGCCTTTTTTGAGATTTTATCTCTTAAAAGGCCCTGCAAATGATTTTCCCTAGATTTTAAAAGCCCATACACTCCAACCAATTTAAACAACTCCAACCTATATTCATTATGACCCAAAGCCACACGATAGAGAAAAAGAGAAGAGGATGAAAGAACACCAAAACGCAGCATCAGGGGCATATTTGAATCAGCAAATCCTCATTATATCTCTTGGCCATATCACGCAACCACGGAAGGCACAGTAACGTTGCGTAATACAGGGAAAATCACGACAGAAGCAGCACACCACCTTGCCTCTCGAGACCCACAATGAATACCTCTTGGTCATTCTTCTTCTCCATCAGTCTATGCTCTGTGTATGTTTCTCGGACCATACCCTTAAACCTCTATAAAACCGTTGCTCCTGGACTCTCATTCCTTCCCATTGACCTAAACAGAAAACGGAACTAAGTTTGAGAACAAGAGAGAGTAAGCACGAGAGTGAAGGAATCGAGAGAGAGAGGGAGGCTTCATCCATTGTTCTTGCTCTGTTTCTAATTCCAGAAACAGAGGTAAGTTTTAAACTTCTTTTCCTTCTTTTTCAACGCAAGTCTTTGGGTAGTAAGTTGTAGGAAATCTTGTGTGTGTGTGTGTCTATATATATATATGAAGCTACATGTGAGCCTTAGAGAACAAAACAAAATGAAGCTTAACCATATATATAGTACTGCATAAAGTGGAATGAAAAACTTTGTTTGCTGTCATGCATATAAATGATCAAGAAGCGCTATATATAAAAAGAAGAAAAGAAAGGAAATTCAAGTAAAAGTCACGATATAGGAAACTAATACATTGCTAAACATATATGTTGATTCCAATATATATATATATCAGCATCACGTGCATTGTATATATATATATATATGTATGTATAAAATCGTTGCTTTGGAGAAAAAGAAAGGAAACCAAGGTTTACTAGATACAAATTTCAGACTTAGTAAAAAGGGGCATCCAAAGTTGTTGAGGCTGAAACTATGGAACCGTGTCATTGATGGAAAATGAAAAGAGGAAGCTTACTGTCATGAACGTTGCTGTTATATATGTATAAGTGTTGCTGTCATAAAAATAGATATTAGCCACTACATGTGAGAAATATTTGTGAGTGAGGCTTTGTTAGCTACTGATCAAGAAAACAAATAGAAAGTAATTCATGGTTTGTGAATGATGTTGGTGAATCCGATAGACTAGCAGCCAAGCATGGATAGAATGGGAGTGAAAGATTATTTTTCTAATGTCAGAATTCCGAGCTTATATTAACGAGGCATTATATTTTGTTTTTTGGGTTGTTTTTATTAACTCATACTTTACGTTTAAAAAAAAGAGTAGTAGTTATGTTCACAAGATCATATTGCAAATAGTGAAGATATGAGCCACGAGATTACCTAATAAGCCATCCAATTACATACAACAGAATAATTATATTCAATAATAAAAAAATAGTAGTAGTAATAATAATAATAATAATAAATAATATTAATAATAATATTATTATTATTATTAGGAAAGGATATATAATAAAATAGAAAATAAATAAATAAATATTATTATTATTTATTAAAAAGGGAATTATTAATTAATAGAAAGGGGTATTATTAATAAATAATAATTAAAAAGGGAAATTAATAGTTACAATGATCTTACTTTAGGACATTGAAGAAGTTCGAGTTTCTAACATCCGGGGATTTTATTTATTCGCGAAGTTGAGGTTGGTAACTTAGTCTCAGATTCCTTGTGTTTTACATATATACTCTGTATGTTCATGTATTGTGGATTCTTAGCCGGGTTTGTATGCCCGAGTCTATGCGTTTTATTCAGCTGGATGTGGATTATTGTTTTATATGATAATGTTGCATGCCTATTTTTCCTAGCGCTGAGGATTCATGTCTGGGATATGTAGCACTTGCAAGTGTTTTCATCGTTAACGAAGCATGTGTTGTGTGCTATGTAGTCGGGTAGCGGTGTGTTTGCTAAATGCTTTTTTTTATTTCGCAATATATGAAATATTTGTCATGTATGTTTTTACACTTTGAATGTGAGATTAACCGTTACCCTGTGATTCATCTTATCACTGAATCTCAATCACACCTAAAGATCTAGGAAGATGCTCTGGATTAAGAAGTAAGGTCGTGCAACTAGAGTAGCTGAAGAAGACCCCAAAGGAGGGGATTTAATTAAGTTGAATTTCATACTATAATGTTTTGGATTATATTTGCTAACTATTCGACTGACAATGCGGGATTATTGCATAACTAAAATCCTCCAACAGGATTAACCCTAGCTATTTTTTTTATTTTAAATTGTATCACGCTTATATTCCTCCAAGAATTTAAGTTAACCAGCATATGTCTAGGCATATGTTATCAGTCACTCATTCGTCTAAACGTTAAGCATGCCATCTGTTGTGACTTACTCTGATATGTTAACGTCTTCACTCTGATAACTTCACACCAATTAGTCTAATAAGGGATTTAGGACATAAATGGACATCATAATGGACGTAGGAATTAGGGGCGTTACATAACAAGCCATAAGTGTTTGACACTTGGCAAAGCAATCCAAGGGCTCTAAAAGAGTCCACAATTTCGTCCAAGATTGAAGGGATGAGATGAAAGATGACAAACTTGTTGATTAAGTCTTTGAAATATGATATTTAATTAGCAAGGGTAGGACAGTAATTTGACATATGGGCCCACAAAGGGCTAATCTTCCACTATAAATACATGGTCTCCTCTCTTTGCAATCCTCACAACTTGAAACATTCATCTGATCCTTGAAAGAGAGAGGGGGGATGAATTGGAGAAGGGAAGAGAGAAGTTCAAAGCACAAGGTAAGTTGAACTTGAATTTGGTAGTTCATTCTTTTATGTTCTCCTTTAACCTTTAGCCTTGATCAAAACAATCTTGTATGGTGTTGTTGGAGAGGAGGCTGAAACCTTTGGAGCCAAGGAGGAAGAGGTAGTTGCAAGAAACACAAAGCAAGTCAAGGTAAGAAATTAAATGATCTTGACTCTATTTGGTGTGTGTTGTTGTGCTTGATAAATTATGGAAATTTATCCTTGATTTGGAAACCTCAAATTCTAAGGGGAGGTTATGCCTAAATAGTTTAAAAACATGTTTAAAGGCTAAAAAATGAGATAGGAGATAATTTATCACATAAAATCATAGGTTTTCCAAAAGTCTTAAACTGTCGGTTCATGATTCTGAGAGGCAGCGAATGTGTGAGCAATATTTTATGAAGTAAATGAAGTTATAAAATCATGAAATTTTACAGGTGTAAAGTAGACATGCAAGGATTTAATTTGATATAAAATAAGGAATTTTTAGAGCTCTAAACAAGGAGATACAAAATTTTGAAAAAAGGCTTACATTTCTAGAAAACTCACTAGACAGTCTTGATGTTTTCGAGAATTAGGAATAAATGGCGTGCCAAAAACTTGTTCGCCTCGCAAGTGCACGAGTCGCGCAAGTAATAAAATGATAAGTAAAATATTGTTCTCACGAGGATTTGTATAACAAATTGGTCAAACAAGACGCTTAGTGAATTCAATCAAGTTGAGCTAGAACAAAGTTTTGATGTGGAATGAGAATTTTTAAAGACTATTTCTAAAACTTAAAATTGATAAAGGCAAATGATTCTTTGACTTCAAGGATAATGAACCCTAGGATTCTTCTTCCCCTTTTGCATTTCATAAAACTTGGTTAATTTCCTCTCTAGTAGTATTTGAATACATATATGTGTTAGTTTAAGGTTCTAAAACACTTCACACGCTCTCTCAAGTCAAAATCAATTTTTTCTTCTCATGAAAATGCACAATCTCTTGCTACAATTAATAAAAATTAATCTTTAAGCAACAACCTTAATGTGAAAATGCAAGATTAGTAAATATATCTCTATTTTACCAACAAACTATCCATTTATCAAGTAAACTCCAAGACAAACATGATTTCAATCAAGTTCTACTCCTAGATTAGCTCCTCTCAAGTCAAACCTAGGTGAATAAATCATCTAAATGGAGGTCAATCACTTAGAAGCATTAAGCCAAGGTTGAAATCAACACACACACACACATATACCAAAAGAGAAGAATATTCAAGTATTAATCCATACAAAGGGTCAAAAGAATCCTAGAATGAAAGATTTAGATACTCATGTTCAAATACAAAGAGATTCAAAACAAATATATTTAATACATGAAGAATCTAAGAAGAAAAGAGGAAGAACCAAGGTGAAAAACCTCAAAATCTCTTAGGATGAACACCCAAGCCTCCAAAGTTGTCAAGATCTCTTCTCAGGCTCTTCCTTTGTGTGCCCACTGTTCCCTTGGGACAAGAATGTGTTTTTAGGCCCTTCCCTTTAGGTTAAATAGGGTTTTTTTTATGATTCTGAAATAAAAACACGCAGTTGTACTTTCTGTACTTTTCACGACTGCTACGGCCAGTTTGTCGACTTGCCGCGACCAGTTACACAGAGAGTTACTTGCTACAGCTCGTGTAATACCCTAAAAATCGTATTTATGATAAATATCATATTTTGGTAAATAATACCTATTGAAAATAGGTGAATATGTGGTTTCAAATAATAAGTAATAATTATCTTATTTTCTAAGGTAATTACTATGGGAATTAGGAGAGATAAAGAGCTAAAATCCTTGAAAAATGTATTTTATAAGGCGAGAAAATGGCTGAAAACATTATGATAAATCCTATATGACCGTAAATATTGACAAAAACTTGGGAAGTATGTTGTCTCTAATTTTAGGAATTTTTGGGATTATTTCCTTGAAAAATAGAGAAGCATAAATATAATAATATTAAAAGCACTTTATGGCCCCATGATTTTTAATATTTTACATGGGACATAAAATACCAATGTAAGTAAAATAGTTGTGAGATAATAATTAATCCTAATTATGAAAATTATCAACAATTAGTAAGTGGCTAATTAAGTAATTAGTGGCTAATTGTTTAGATTAAGATATAAGTAAATTAATTAGTAAATAATTAATTTAATTGGAGAAATTCGAAATTATTAAATAAATAAAAAATAATATTAATAAAATATTTTATGCTTAGAAAAATAAATAAAAAATAAAAGAAAAAAATAAATATCTAGATATTTTGATTAAAATAATAATATATATGGTAAAGAGCCAATACGGGACATTTGAGAATGGATAGAAATAAAATCTTACACCAAAACATAGATATGAAGCCCGAGTCATCCGGACTTTTTACGAACCAAGGTGAAATTCTATCTCGGATTGAGCGGTCTCGAAGTCGATTCTCGGAACCAATAGGGTATTTAAGACACCGGGTAGGAGAGAGAAAATGCAGATAAAAGATTTAGAGTCAATACTGAAACAAGTAGTTGCCGTGAATTAGGAATCTAGTGACTTAGGTCAGATCATATTACAAACCAGTGGATTTTTGCCTAGACGCTGACGCTTCCGAAATTCAATTCCGTAACCGAAGACGTCTGTCCTAAAATCTTCAGCAGATAGCGGAATACCCTTAATGGGATCATAAATTTCATTAAACTAGATATTCCTAATGAGAAAGAAAGAAACTTTGAAACTCGCGTCAAGCATTTCGCAATTCGTCAAGATTACGCGTTTCGGACACCGGACCGAAACTTTATCTGCACGCTCGATGTCACCATCAAGATGACATCATTTTGTTGACTATTGGGGAGGGCAAGGTCTGCACAAGAAAATGGAGGGCCAAGAGTGTTTTGTCCTAAAAAATGCGATCCTACGGTCCATATTCGTCAAGACTGAAGTTCGAATTATTTACCGTTCTGCCATCCGTCTCTTCTATAAATATCAAACTCCTCTTCTTCATTTTTCACACCAAAAATCTGCCTCTTAGAGAGAAGTTAGAGAGAGAAGCTCGGAGAAAGTCTCGAGCAAAGTCTCGGGTAAGTTCTTCGGTCCCCGGTCTTTAGTTTCGGTAGTTCTTTCTGGTAGATATAGTAGGAATGCTAGATTTATCTTTAAATTTTCAAGATAGTCTAGATATCATATTTAGGGGTAAATATGATATATATTTCAAAAAATATGATGCGGGAAAAGATCTGTCAAAATTCGGAGAGATAGAGCGAAAACAAATAAGCTCGGCGAAATTCCGCCGATTAGGGGTTCGGGGGCAAAATGGTAATTTGTACCTAAAATGCTTGTTATGCTGCTAAAAGTTGTTAAATATTATCCTTATAGGATATCTGTTATAATCGAACCGTTGTCGAGCCGCTGTTGTACCGTTGTTTCACCCACTGTCGAAATTACCGTTTTCCGTAAAAGTACCGTTTTCCGTCAACGAAGGTACGTTCGCGTACTGTAACACTAACTCTGATATTTACTGTATACCTATATGTGATAGACGACTATACGAGTGATTTGTATAGATAACTTTACATGAGATGTGTATTGTTAGCATAGATAACTTTACATGAGATGTGTATGTTAAGCATAGATAACTTTACATGAGCGGCTAACCGGTGGGCCACTAGGCCCCCAAGGATGTGTGGGGGGTTGAGGGTTCGAACCCCACCCCCCACACTTTCAATGAAAACTATTTTTTTAAAAAAAAATCCCCACCCCCTCGCGCGGCGCCCTCCGGCGAGGGTATCTTTTTATTTATTTATTTAAAATTAAGGACAAAAGGGTAATTTCACCTGAATTTGCATATCCCTCATAGGTCTTTGGTATCTCTCAGTCTTTTTACAAATTCGAGAGACTTCTGGGGGTTTTACAAATTCAAATGGTATTTAATTAGAATTTTCCCAAAAAAATTTGGTTGAAGGCGACCCATCTTTTAATATTTTTATTTATTATTGAAAACGTGTAAGGATATGATTATTTTGCAAGTGATTTAAGGTATTAAAATGATATATAATATTTTAAATTTTGATTGGTGTGATGAGAAATTAAATTATTTTTTAATTTTTAATACCTCACCGGTCTAGGTCCGGGTTGACTCAGTCCCGACCCACTAACCTTGACCCAAGATCTCGATCAAGTTTCAATGAACGGTTCGAATTTCATAACCTTGAGTTCCTCCTCATTGGCTACTTCCTTCCAATGCCTCGCCTTCCAGGTATTCCCTCCAATTCCTTTCCTTTTCTCATCTTTATTACTTGTTTCCCACTTAATTCCTTCCATTCCCGCTTCACTCCTTGAGGATCCTTTTTTTTAAAAAAAATGATTTTCACAATTTACGAGGTAACAATGACTTTTGGAAAATGATTTTTAAAGAATGATTTTTGGGATTTTCGAGGTAAAAATGATTTTGGGAAAATAGCTTTTGGATTATAGTGTTTGGATAACTTTAAAACCTAGGTTTTAACAAAAGTTTGTCAAACACTCCAAAATTATCCAAAAGCTATTCTGCCCAAAACCTAGGTTTTGGCAAAAGTTTGCCAAACACACCTAATTTTTTCCAGGCATCAAAACCTAGGTTTTGTCATAACCTTACCAAACACCCCTGCCAAAAACTATTTTACATCAAAACCTAGGTTTTGGTCAAAAGCAACTAAGGGCCCGTTTGGAAGACTCCATGTAATACCCGAATATTTGTTTATCTGGAACCCTATATTTGAGAATTTGCCTATTTTTGGGAGACTACTAGGCCCTATTTTTGAAAGTGACAAAATTGGAATCAGTATTTTATGGGTCATGAATAGTATTTACTATTCAAAAATACGTATTTACTATTCACGTCATATTTTAATCTCTCATGCATTCCATGCATCAAGCAAGGGCAGCAAGGGATGCAAGTGAAGCATGGTGTATTATTTTATTTTATTTTGGGGAAAATTACATAAAAGTACCCAAAGGTGAAATAATTACACTTAAGGACCCATTTTCCTCCCTATAAATAGAGAGCAATCCTCTCTTCATTCTTCACACCAAACTCAACCAAAGAGGTGAGTTTTAGAGAAGCAAGAGTAGAGAGAAAATCATAGTGGGAAGCAAGAAGGAGGATGAAGTTCTTCAAGGGTAAGTTTTCTAGTTCTTTAGTTTTAAGCTTTAAGTTCTTATGAGTTTTAGTATAAATGTTAATTTGATCTTTAATCTTCCAATATAGTTTTGTTTTCATGTTTTTATGATTAAATATATCTTTATTTCGAAAATATGATGATAAATATTATGGAGCAAAATTATTGGAAGTTGAAGATCAAAGTAGCGAAGCTCTGGCGAAATTTTGTCGGTTAGCGATTCCTGAAGTCAGGGATACAAACGCCAGTATTTTATATTAAAGATGATGTTCTTAAATTCTGAGAAAATTCATGTTTAAAGTAGACATATAGAGCTTTTCAGATATACCTATAATGTATTATTTCGAGTTCTGTGCTAGAAGATATAAATGTCCAAAGTTAGGCTACGTTTTCTGGAATTTTTCTGGACAAAGGATGAACACGTGAAAACTGGGAATTATTCTTAAACTATGGGCAATAACCAGTATTGTTTCTCAAAAGTAGACATCCTAAGGATTCCGAGGAATTTTACGGATCCTCGTTTCGAGTTTTCTAGAATTAATTATGAATTTTCAAAGTTAGAGGAAAATCTGGCCATAATGCTGAAAGTAGCGTTTTTATTAAATAAAATGTAATGGCAAAATGGTAATAACAAATTCACCAAGGGTAGAAAGGTAAATTAAACCTTTAGGATATTATTCTAAGTGATATGGTAATATGTTAGGATATCCGAGGATTCGGAGTCGAGATTTGAAGGACGGGCATATTACTATTCATAAATAGTGCCGTATTTATGAATAGTACCGTATACATGAATAGTAAATTACTATTCACATGGAAGGAATGTACGTTCGCGTACAGTAACTTTAACTCTGATATGTCTTGTATGCATGTATGCGATGGAATGATTCATGAAGTGATGGACAAGACTTGGTCTTGGGTCATGCACTGTGACTAAGTTTATGGGGCTTAGATCACTACATATACATTCAAACTTTATACACAAAGTTATGGTTTTGATAATGCCGTTTGAGTTTTCCTAGCGCTATGGACACGACCGTACATCGTGGCACCGGAAAGTGTGACGGGATTACATACATACTGCAGGGTCGTGTAATGTTATTGCCGATATGTTGAATAGTGTTTTTATGTTTGTGAAATGTTGTGAATATCTCGCCATGCATATACCGTTATACTTTTCATATGAGGTTAATGTTACCTAAGATTCAATTTGTTTTGAATCTTAGACTTGACTAGAGGTTCGTGAAAGGAACCAGGATTTATGAAGACGTTGTGAATGGAGCCATGAGTAGGAGCATTAATGGACGGAGCCGTGAGGAGGCACCGGTCAAAGGAAATGCAGGAAGAAAGTCAACATAACCTACCTTATGGCATGAATCTAATAAAGTTATTCACATCATTTGGTGCTTAAACTAGAAAGGGTCGTCTATGTGGTTCAGTCAATCAGTCACCCTAGCACGGTGAGACTCCCACTAGACCTACCAAGCCTGGCCAAATGAGATGATTTAACTGAGTTAGGTTCTATGTCCCAAGTCTACCTAAGGCTTGGCGGAAAAAGGGTATAGTTACATAGAAGAAATGTAATTATCAAGTTTTGTATTACTGTATCACATGAAAAATTCCTTCAGGAGATTTTGTAATATATATATATCAGTATACGTCAGGCATCATCATATGTCTGAGTATTTCATATCAGTTACTCAGTGTTATACCTATTGTTCAAATTTTTGGTACATGCTCTCCGTTTCCGCAAAACGCTAAGCTGTAGCACCTCAAACTCTGCTGAATTTTTATAAAACCACGTGTCACCGGCACGACTTATGCTACGGAAATTGGGGTGTTACACTCCAAAACCTAGGTTTTGTCAAAGTTTTGACAAACACCCCAATTTTTCTCCAAAATCATTTTCCACCCAAAACCTAGGTTTTGGGCTCAAAACCTAGGTTTTGTCAAATCCAACTTTTTTTCACTTTTCACTTTTGAAAATCATTTTACAGAACTGTGGATGTAACATCCCAAATTTTGGGATTTGGCAATTAGAAATATTGAATGGAAATTAATGGAGAAAATTTGGCCTAATATGAGTATGAAAATAATTATTGGAATGTGAGGCCTATTTTCCTTGAATTTTCGGGAAAAGAATAAATTCAAAGAATTTTGCAAGGGATAAGTTTCTGCCTAGAAATTTTAGAATCAATAATTTATGGCCAAAAGAAGTTAATTGAGAAAAGGAAAATCCCTATATAGGATTAAGGATTTATTCCTAGAATTTATTTGACAATCAAGTGTCAAACATTTAAGAAGGGATAAATGGTAATTTTACTACCTCAAGCTCCAAATGAATTTAAGCAAGGTCAAAGCCCAATTTTATAAATCAAGGGTATGCCTAATTAGGATTTTTGGAGGAAGCACCAAAGCATGATGCAAAGATTGGAGATAAAACCCAACACGTACGAGATGGAATAGAAGTGCATAAAAAGACATGGTCCATTATGCACAACATTATAATTTAATATTCATTTGCTAATTGGTGAAGTAAAGACGCAAAGACTATTTCGAAAGCAAGGCAAAGATCTAAATTGCATTGTGGGCCATATAAGTTAACCCATTAAGTGCAAGTATTCCATGCACTAATTCTCTCCGCCCAACACGAAAAATGAGAACACATCACGTGGTTCTGCGTTTTCAGATAGCAAAGGTAGACATATTCTCTCTTGGAATTCAGATTTATAAACACCATGCTCCACTTTCTTGTGTCTCGCTCATGACTGCTCCAAAGCTTCTCTTGAAAACAGCAGCTCGTGCGCACCATCTCGGACAACTCATCTACATGCACAGCCCATGCCTTATTGTTTTCTGCGTATCAGCATGTTAACACTTTGATCCACTACTTTTCTTGTGTCTCCAACATACCGCCTTTGCTCCACCATTTCTCTTGAACTCGCAAAGCACGCCATATACTCTTCCATTTCCTTTTGCTTCCTTCGCCCGAAATGAAAACGCAGAGGGTGAGAGAGGAGCGACACCGAGAGTAGGAGAGTTGGAGGAGCTAAGAAAACACAAAGAAAATCTGAACCTAGTGCTGCATATAGAAGAAAAGGAGCCGTGATCGAGGGAGGGAGAGCCCACGAAAAGTTGGACCGAGAGGAGCGTTGGGGAAGACAGATGATCCACATGCAAGCTTGATCTCGCATTTGAAGATTAAATGGTGTTGTTTACGGTTGCATGTGGAGAATTACTATGGTTTGTTTCTCGCACAAAAACGAAATGAAATCGAGGAGTCGACTGTTGGAGGAGAAGGAAATGCGGAAACTCGAATCCGAGGTTGAGTTCTTTGAATCTCTTTCCTCCAAGCCGCCGCAAACTCTACACGTTAGCTTTCGTACTTCATCACGTTGGTTTTTCGCACGATGGGTCTCGGTTTTAAGTGCGGGAATAGACCATTGGAAAGCTTAAGGTGGCATGCATGAGCTATGAGTTCCGAATGGCTCCGTTGAACCATGGCTTGCTGTTTTAGTAAAAGATGGACGTGCATGGAAGCTTGGGTTCAAACAAGGTGAGTCAAGCTTCATCTTTCTAGCCTCCGAGTTTCCAACGTTGGTTTCGATTTTGAATCTTAAGAGACGTGGTTATGATCCGCATGATTGTTGTTCGTTTCGATAGCCGAAACAAAGAACTTTGGAAGTCTAAGTGCATGCATGAAGTTTCGTAGTGGTTGAAGTCGAACCTTAAACGTTCATGCATGTGGCTATGTTTTATGAGCATCGAAACAGAACCTTGAATGTAAGATTAAGGCTAAGGACTGAACCTATTCATCTCTGTTTTTGAGTGCGAAACAGAGTCAAAGACGTTAGCTACTGATAAATTCGTAGATGAACAAGTGCATGTGTGAACAGGAATTATATGCTGATGTCATTTGCTGAAAACTGAACTTGCAGCTGGAGCAATGAACTTTGACAAATGTAAAACTAGGGTAAAAGAACTCTTTTGACCCTGAAACTTTGTGGAAAATTAGTACACATCTTTATCTTTAATATGAGCTTTGGATCACCCAGAAATGAGGTCTACAACTCTAGTTATGATTTTTGGAAGATGAGCTAAACATTCTGAAAAGTTTTGGTATGGTTCGGAGCAACATAATGACGTTGCATTTCGGACCCAGTAAACATTTTATTTTTTCCTTGAAATTTTTACAGTAAATAGTAGAGATCTCAAGGTTTCTAAAAAAACTAAAGAACACCTAAAGCGGAGTTGTATCCAGAGAGATACAAATATTTGAATTTGACCTATTAACCTGAAACATATTTCTGGACAGCGAAGGATAAATGAAAAACTGGGAATGATACAGAAAGATATAAGTCTAGTGATTATTTTACCATGAAACTAGACTTAATTAGTGACAAATAGAAATTTGAACCACCCTAATCGGAGTTCTGTAGAATTAATAATGATTTTTCGAAGTTTGGCCAAAATGCTGAGAGCTTTTAGCTACCATGCGAATTTAAGAAAGAAATGGCCAAAGTAAATAAAAATAAACTCCAAGGGTGTGAGAAAGCCTATGAGGATAAGATAACCCATTAGGTATTCATTTTCCATGGCTCTAATAATATGAACATGTGTTTAGGCCATGAGAAGTCAAGAAAGAAGAAGAATGGAATGTGCTTCAAGCAACTCCGTAGTTGGAAGCAAAGGTATAAGAGGAAGACAAAAGCTAAAGTGGTGGGTAACTGTTATCTTGTTAGCTTGTATGTGTGTATTTCTTGTATGAATGATCATGTTTGCTAGATGATTTACATGTTTATTTTCCTAGCTATGGAATTGAGGTGCGGTCTCATAGGGTCATGTCCTTGGCCGTTAACCGCTAAGTTATGGTGCGACTTGTTTATTGTGAATTATTCTATGCTTATACATGTGTTATACTGTTATTTACATTTCATACCTGCATATGAGATTAACTGTTACCCCTGGGGTTCATTCATTTGAACTCCAGATCACATGAAATAGACAGGTGATCACAGGCTAGTAGTTTCGCACTGACTCCACCGGAGTGTTGCTTGAAGGCAAAGACACCTTGAAGGAGTGCTTGAAGATACCATAGAATGAATAAGTAGAAAGAAGGCCCTCAAGAACGTTGACGCTTTTGTACGAATAGCGTAGGGCCGGGTGTCAAAGAATTAAATGGGTATTGGCGATGAACACCACCGTTATGTAATCAAAGTTTAAGTTTGTATCAGTATGTGTTTAAGAACGCTTCCGCATATGCCGAATAAAGAAGATCCAGAAAGGTGTTAGAATCACACTACCCGTCACCCGGAAGGGCGAGGCCGGTAGGGGTGTTACAGTGGACCCCACTATAATTGCAGAAACCCCAAAATACCCTCAATATATACTCTGGTTCCTTTTTTTCCCCTCAAACTCTGGTTTTTTTTTTGCTCGAAATCTGGTTCTGTTTTTTTTTGCGCCAACTCTAGTTCTTTATATATATATATATATATATAAGGAGAAAATATAAAAAGTACATATATTCACCATTAGGTGATAAATGCATGCATCACTTTCGATAAATATCTAAAAATAAAGTAATAAATCTCTCAAAAATTTTAATTCAAATTACACACACAGACATAAGTGTCAAACTATTGGCTAAATATCAAAAACTAATACAGATCAACTTTAAACCCTAATAAGCTATTTTCCCAGCCTAAAAACAATGCCGAATAATAATAATTTACCCTCTTTTGTATTTGTAAGTACAAAAATACACAATTTACTAACAGTAGAAATTTATTTTTCTAACAATTTTATGTAATTTTTGGTATTTATTATTGAATATAATGTTTATAATATTTAAAATACCACTTTATCCTTTAAATGCAATTATACAAAAAGCTAATGTCTTTTTTGGTAAATTTGATCCCCCAAAAGCTATTCTAATAAAAACATCCAAACACTATCATTTTTTTCCAAAATCATTCTCCAAAATCATTTATCTAAAACCTAGGTTTTACCTCGTAAATGGTGAAAATCATTTTCCAAAAGCAACTCCCAAACGGGCCCTAAAGCTTTTTCTCTCTTCTATACCATCATCATTATTTTTTCAGTATCCTTAAGATATTTTTTAGTACCTTTCTATACCCTGAAATATTTTTTCAATATCCTATATTCTTTTTTCAAGATCAGGAAATATTTTTCAGTATCTTTTTAGTACCCGTTAGTACCCTGAAATATTTTTTCAAGATCCGTTGTTACCCTAAAATATTTTTTCAATATCCTAAAATAAATTTTTAAGACCAAGAGAAGTATCTTTTCAGTACCAGTCAGTATTAAGTATCTTTTTAGTACCCGTCAGTACCCTAAAATATTTTTTCAAGATCCGTTGTTACCCTGAAATATTTTTTTAATATTATAAAATAAATTTTTATGAAATATTTCAATGTATTGACTAGTACCGAAAAAATGATTTTTACGATTTACGAGGCAAAAAGCTTTTGAAGAATAGCTTTTGGGATTTACAGAGTAAAAATGATTTTTGGAAAATAGCTTTTGGATATAGGTGTTTGGCAAACTTTTACAAAACCTAGGTTTTGATGCGAATAGTTTTCGAGGGTGTTTGCGAGACTTAAGACAAAACCTAGGTTATGTTTTCAAAACCTATGTTTTGGGATCCGCAAACGAGCCCTATACTAACATGCATTACATGTTTTTGACTTTTGATTTTTATTTAAAAATATTTTTATTAACATTAAACATCAATTTTAAAAATGTTGAGACAAAAGTTTCCTCGGGAAAAGCACTAAAATAGAAACTTTTTACAAAAATTGTTCCTAATTAGAGCAGTTTTGAAAATATTTACCGATCTAATGAAGTCAGTGGCGTCAGAGTTCTGACACCACTCCACTGCAGTCAGAATTCAAACGCCACTACAGAGTGGTATCTGCCTGTGGACGCCACTACTAGTGGCCACAGGCGTCAATTGATTAATTGACACCTTGTCGCGTCAATTATTAATTGACGCCACTATGCGTCAATTATTAATTGACACCACTAGTGACGTCCACAAAAGTGCGTACGCCACTCGTAGTGGCGTCGAATTTTGACGCTATCGGGTGGCGTCGCCAACCGACGCATTTGATCGCATTAGATCGGTAAAACTTTTCCCAACTGTTCTAATTGAGTATAATTTTTGTAAAAAGTTTCTATATTGGTACTTTTCTCAAGTTTCCTCTGTACCGTACCTGCCTACCTCTACGGCTACCACCATCAATAAGCAAAAAAATTTGGTTGAAGGCGGCCATCTTTTAATATTTTTATTTGTTATTGAGAACGTGTAAGAATATGATTATTTTTGTAGTGATTTAAGATATTTAAATGATATATAATATTTTAAATTTTGGTTGGTGTGATGAGAAATTAAATTATTTTTTAATTTTTAATGCCTTACCGGTCTAGTTTCGGGTTTACTCCAGTCTGACCCACTAACCCTTGACCCAATATCTCGACTGTTTCAATGAACGGTCCGGATTTCATAACCTTGAGTTCCTCCTCACTGGCTACTTCCTTCCAACGCCTTCCAGGTATTCTCTCCAATTCCTTTCCTTTTCTCATCTTCATTACTCTTTTCCCACTTAGGGCATGTTTGGTTTGAGGGAGAGGGAGGGAGTGGGAGGGGAGAGAGAATTTTTTTACCCTCCTCTTTATTAAATTGCCCATGGAAACTTTTCAATATTCCAAAAATATACTCTCAACAAACAGGAATATTCTTATCATTAATGACAATTTGGTCATTTTACTCCTTTCCACTCCCTTCCCCTCAAACCAAACATACCCTTAATTCCTTCCATTCCTGTTTCACTCCCTGAGAATCCTTTTTTTTTCCTGTATTGCCAAGTTCATGATTATACCTTCGGAAAAAAAATCTCTACTTGGAATATTCATATCGGTTGGCCAAGTCAATATGAATCTAGTGGGAGTCTCCTCATCTTTCTTGGTGACTAAAGTTGGCACTCATTCTACATGTAGCAACTGCTAAAGTTGAGCGGGTTTTTTCTGCAATAACTTTTGTTAATGATAAGTTGCGCAATCGAATAAGTGATAATTGGTTTAACTCATGCATGTTAACTTAACGTGATATATTTGATAACATTAAAGATGAAAATATAATGCAATATTTTCAAGGAATGAAAAATCGAAGAATGTTTTTGTAATCGTTCGGTTGTAATATCTTAGTTGACTCTTGATTATTATTTTTATATGTTAAGTAGAAGTTTTCTTTTCTTTTATTGTTTATATTCTTTTATTTTTTAATGCATTTAAAACTTTCATTAAAAAAAATTGGGAGTGCTACCTAACCCCCCGAATTCCCTCCACTAATTATACGACACCAACAAAAAATCCTAGCTCCGCCAAATCCTAAAGATTTGACTTTGTTTTTTGTATAATTTTTTTCCTGTATTGACTTTGGCCCAATCTTAATCTGAATTGAGCCAAATTTCTTGTATTTTCTTTTGATTGGCTAATATAGAAAACTTGTATTGTATCAATTAGTCCAATACAAATATTTAAAGCAGAAGGTATGTATATATACGGCAATTGCTTGTATTTAAAGCAGAAAATTTCATGTATTATCTTATTTTTAGTTCTTGTATTTTCTTTAGATTGGCTAAATTTATATATTTTCATTTTTTATGTTTTAAGATCTTTATTTTATCATAAATATTTCGTATCTAAATGAAATTGAAATGATTTCTTTTGCATATTATAAATTATTTTAAAAATATTATTGGTCCAAATTATAATAAAAAATTTAAAATAACAATAATAAGACCCCTTCTTCTAGAAGATTTTTACCGTCTAAACCTTATGTAAAAAGTCAATAGCATTAAGTTCTTTTTTTTTACACCAACACCCTTATTAATTGCAATATAGAGAGAGATTGTATAAGAAAGAAATTAAAGGTAATTAAGATAGGTTGATTTTAATGGTACAATGAAAATGCTTGTATGTGTGTCAATATTAGGGGGTGAACATTCGGTGTTTAGTTTGATTTTCGGTGAAAACCGAAACAACTGAATAACCGAAAAGAGGCATTTTTAAACACCAAACCAAAACTGAATTATCTATAAAACCGAATCAAATTAACTAAAATATTTTGGTTTGGTTACTAAATCAACCGAATCAACCGAGAAAGCATTTAACACCCTTAGTTTGCCATCATGTTTCAAGTCAGTGGAGGAGCCACACTAGTGCCAATGTGGGTAAGTACAGATACAAAATATATATAATTTGAAAGAATTTAGTAACAACATGTCCACCTAGTGCAGTTGGTTAATTCTCTGTACCCTTCCCTTAGTCACAGGTCGCCGGTTCGAGTCTCATATCTTCTTTTACCTTTTTTTGTTCCCATTTTCATCGTTCTCCAAAAAAAATTCCCATTTTCATCGTTCTCTGATCTCGTCTCCAACTCTCACTCTCCACTCCATCGATCTCTCCGTTCTCTCATTCTCTATAGATCTCTCCGTTCTCGTCTCCAAATCGTCCGCCGTCACTCTCTGTGCTCTCCGCCGTCACTGATCCTATTGTACAATCTCACAAAAGCTTGAATTCTACTTGAAATTTCACAGATTGGGGTTAGTACTCCTGCTTATGGGGGTCCTTGTTGTTTAATTCCCAATCCCTTAACTAGCTTTGTTAGCTTTGCAACTCCTTTTTTGTAATATCGTGTGGTTGCTACATAAAATTTGAGTAGTTTGTATGGTCTTATTAATGTTCTTTCATTTCTTGTTCTGGATCGATTTCAGGTATTCGACTCATTTCATAGCTTATTGAGTAGCCCGGTTGAGAATTCTCGCTCTAATTGAGTTTTCTCCGTCGCGAAAAGAATTCGTCGTCGAGGAAAATTGCCGCTTGAATATTGATATATTGGTAGGTATCTTGTTATTTTGTTCCTCGATTTCCTTTTTACGTTTGGCCTGTTATTAAATTTGTTGAAATCTGCATCTATTGAGCTTTAGATTTCGGTTTGTAAACTTAGTGAAACTAGTAATTTGTTAAATATGGAAGCTACGATTTACTCAGGTTATTGAACACATATGTGTACTGTTTTGTAATAAACACCACCTGTCGAGTCGGTGGAAAAATAAATTGTGTTTTGGGTATGCTTGAGAATGCTTTTGTAATTGTTCATTGTAATAGTTTAGTTGACTCTTGATTATTATTTTTCTATGTTAAGTTGAAGTTTTCTTTTCTTTTCTTGTCTATATTAATTCGATTTTTAATGCATTTAAAACTTTCCTTGAATTTTTTTTAGAGATTCTTTTGCAAGGAGGGTCCATATTTATAGTTTTTTCGGTATGTAATAAAAAAACTGTTTAAAATAAAAATACGGAAAATACTATATTTTTTTACTGCAGAGATGGGATTTTCTGATTAAATTTTATTTATAGGGAAAACACACTTATCATATTTTATCATGTTTTTTGTTTAAATTTTTTTCCCTATATTGACTTTTGGTCCAATCTTAATCTGAATTGAGCCAAATTTCTTGTATTTTCTTTAAATTGGCTAATATAGAAAATTTGTATTGTATCAATTAGTCCAATACAAATATTTAAAACAGAATGTATGTATATATACGGCAATTGCTCTTGAGGTTGGAAAACAAATTTATATATTTTCATTTTTTGTTTTAAGATCTTTATTTTATCATAAAGATTTTGTATCTAAATGAAATTAAATTGATTTCTTTCGCATATTATAAATTATTTTTAAAATATTATTGATCCAAATGAAAATAAAAAATTTAAAATAACAATAATAAGACTTGTATATGTTACTTTTCTGAGAAGAAATATAGAGATATGATCAAATATGCTAAAAAAATAGCTGCTAATTTAGGTATTGAAAAAAAAAATCAATTCAAATTCAAACATAAAGAATTGCATCTAAAAATAATTATCCCTAATTTTTATCACTACCAACTCACTACCATTTTTTTCACCGTTAAATCAAAATTTCAATAGGAGAGAGAAATGATAAAAGTATATGAGATTCTAATCTAACGGTGGAAAAAGTAGTAGTGACTTGGTGACCAAAATTGATAGTAATAATATCTCATCCCAAAAAATTTATAATTGAAATAATTGTTGTGTATTAAAATTTCTATTTAAAACTATTTTTAAATTTGGTGTGATTTTTTTCCCCCTGAATTCACCTTTAAATTAGAACAAAGTTTTCTTATTCAATGTTACATTTCCGTATTAATAACTGTAAGGAAATAAACGAGAGTAAGGAAAAGTAGCTTACTATATTAGAATTGTTTTTAATGAAATAACTGTTAGGATTTTAAGGTTATATATGGGATTAATATTTCGCTTTTGTCAGAGATATTTTTTCTGCCACACTCACATAAAAGTGAGTTGTTCTCACTAATATTTTTTTTTCTCTTCTCTTTACAATGAGACCCACTCACTTTTATGTGAATATGGTAGAGAAATTTTTTTGCAGTAAAAGTAGAATTATATATATATATATATATATATGACTATAGACTTTATCGTTTGTCATGTCACTTATGTCAAGTCACCCCAAAACTACGTTGTTTTAGGAGTTAAAGAATTAATAAAGGATGTTTTTGTATTTATTATATGAATTTTACTAAAAGATTCTTCATTAATTCTCTTAACTCCAAAACTATATCGTTTTGAAAGTTTATTAATTCCTCTAACCCCAAAATGACGTAGTTTAGGTGTGACTTGACATAACCTTACGTCGACACGACAAACGATAGCCCCAAAACTACATATGCATATTCTGGACAGGATGGGATTGGGAAATTCATTTCGGATCCCGACCTCATCCCAACTCAAATTCATTTCCTATCCTAATTTGCTCAGATCAGAACAAGATAATCCTGAACACCCCTACTCTCAAGTGGCGATTTGAATCAAATCTTGTGCATGAGTGATTAAATTACTTTTGACAAGAGCTATTATCCCTAAAATAAGTGGTTAAAAATTTACTTTTAAAATTTTTAGTGAAAATGAATATATTAACATAAACATGTACCGATATTAATATTAGTCTTTATTATGGATAGAAATACTTTATAATTTTAAGTGAAAATCATTTTAAATTCTTCCTTCTTCATTAAGCCGTTGTCATTTTTATCAAGTTCTTTGAAGATTTTAACATGAAAATTAATATGTTAAAATATGTTTTAAATTTCTAATATATCCTTAATTTGTTTTAATTAATAATCTCTTAAGATTTTAAAAATAATATGGATAAGTGTATAATTAATTGGGAAAATTATTATGTAAGTCTTTATAATTAACATTAATTTAAAATTGTCCGTGTAATTTATTTTTGTTTGAATTGAGCCCTTATAATTTGATCAATTACAATTATGGTAATTTATTCTTGAGTGTGAAAACAGTAAATGTTGATTTATAGAATTTCATGAATTTTATGAAATTCCTTTCTTTTCTGTTATCACTATTTTATGACTCATACGACATGACTAATTATAATTAGGCATTGAGTTTTTTGAAATCATCAAATTGCAGGAAAGTTTAAAGAGACTTGGGTGATATTAATTCCAAACATGAAAGTACAATTTTGCCCTAATGACAAGTTACATAGCAACCAGTAATAAGTTACATGGCAACAAATAACTATACAAAATAGTAGTTCCAAAAGCAAATACAACTTACACATGTTGTTCCTCTCTTATATCATCCCTTGTTGGTTATGTATTGACATCTACATTCTCTCATACATACACATTATCACTTTCTCAATTGGATCCAATAAAATGTTCTACTCCTTCATCATCACAGGTTGTTGCATCATCAAAGGTCAGTGTGAATTTTGTAGTACTTCCACTGCTTTATTTTCTACCAATTGATACTACAATTGTTCTCAACTCCTCATATTGGTTTCCATGACACTTGTCATTGGATACTTTAAACTGATAAGTATATATTTTATAATTAAATAGGTGTATATTTTATGATATAATTAGTTGGATTTATTAATATTATATACCTATTTAATTATCTTTTATATAATTTACTATCATTATAGGATAAAAAGATATTTCGATATAAAATCTACTTATTTCCTATTATATTTTGTAGGAAATATTAGCTGATTTAGAAGTAGAAAAAGAAATTAAGAGGATATGGAATCAGCCAAACTCGGTGGTCCCATGCAAGAAAAATAGAAACAAAATCAATTGTGTGATCTGGTGTAGGAGATTACAAGATATAAGATATCTTTTCAATAAGAAACGGAGAATCAGTGACCCATGACCTAAATTATATTTAGGTTATATATATGAAGCAAAAAAGACGTAAGGTGGGATCAACGAAGAAGCAGAGGAGTAGCGGCTGAACGTTTCGGTTCTCTTCACCATCAACGTAAAAGTGTTTGTATACACCACATATTTGTATAACAACAATAACACTTTTTATACAAATATTATTGTTATACAAATATTTGGTGTATACAAACACTTTTACGCGGTACACTTTTTTATACAAGTTCCCAAAATCAATATTGTTGTTATACAAAAATAGTTGGTGTATAACAAATATATAGATTCCACCGTTTTGGGATATGTTGTTATAACCAAATTGTACTACTCTTTTAAAAGTCGTTCTTAGTGAGTTATTTCAGCTCCATGCTTTTTTTTCCCTTTTGAATCCAAATTAAATGAAGTAGAGCTTTAAATTATTCCACTTTTTTATCATTTATTATTATTATTATTATATTTAATATTGAATCTTTTTATATATATAATTGTAGACGCCATACTCAAATGAGTGGAGTCACTTTCCTTGACGCCACTCATTAGTGGCGTCAAGGATCTCCACGCCACTAGTGGTGTCGCCTGACGCGACGCCACTAACTGTCTTATTTCGGTAAAATGTTTTCTATATGCTTTAATTAGGTACAATTGTTTGTAAAAGTTGCTATTTTGGTGCTTTTCCCTTTAGGAATGTCATAAGCAATGTTCTTTTCAAATAATGAATTCTCTTTCTTTTGCTTGAGGACAAACAAATGTTTAACTGTGGGGGAGTTTGATAAGTATATATTTTCTAATTAAATAGGTGTATAGTTTATGATATAATTAGTTGGATTTATTAATATTATATACCTATTTAATTATATTTTATATACTTTACTATCATTATAGGATAAAAAGATGTTTCGATATAAAATCTACTTATTTCCTATTATATTTTGCAGGAAATATTAGCTGATTTAGAAGTAGAAAAAGCAATTAAGAGGATATGCAATCAGCCAAACTCGGTGGTCCCACGCAAGAAAAATAGAAACAAAATCAATTGTGTGATCTGGTGGAAAAGATTACAAGATATAAAATATCTTTTCAATAAGAAAAGGAGAATAAGTGACCGACCTAAATTATATTTAGGTTATATATATGAAGCAAAAAAGACACAAGGTGGGATCAACGAAGAAGCAGAGGAGTAACGGTTGAGCGTTTCGGTTCTCTTCATCATCTCCACGGAAGGACAGAAGGACCGTGGAGGCGACGGAGAACACAGTTGGCAGCTTCGTCTTCTTCGTCTGTGGCTCACCATCAACTAAATTAGAGGGAGCACTTTTGTTCTTAATTTCAATATTCTGTTCCTATTCCCTTTCCTTTGATTTTCAGTATGGTTTTGAACCTTGTGTTGCTTCGATGGATTTTAATCTAGCCATGTGTGGCTAATTTCTTTGCAACCTAGAGGAGCTATGAATTTATTTGTGGATTTGATTTTATTTTCATTGTTTAGTTATAATTAATATTAATTTTGGTTACTTAACCTTGTTAAGATTTATCTATTTAGTGATTGGTCATCATTGAATATGATTTTGAGCATTAGGATTTACCTTGACAAATGAAATTTTAATTAGGCTCTAAGATTAAGTAATATGGGATTCAATTACGATTTAATTTGCGATTAGGATAGACATATACCTAATGGCCCCATATAATTGTTGAAGAGTGTGTTCGATTTTTATTGCCTCTTAAGTAATTATGTTAGACATAACAAATTATACTCAAGAGAGGGTTGTAAGTGGACCGACAGACACTTATAGCTATTTATACTCGAGATTAACAAAATTGATATTAAGGTTAATTAAATTAGTGGAATCAAGGTTTATGAAGCTAATAACGGATTAGTGACTCTAGGTTGCTCATATAATATTTCTGGTAGTTAGTTTATTTTGATTTTAGTTTTCTCTTAATTAAATTTAATTTGGTTTGCTCAACTTAAACAAAAGTGTAAACTTAATGCTTAAATGAAGTTGTGGGTACTAAGTCCTCGTGAGAATGATACTTTTCTTATCATTTTATTACTTGATATGGCCCGTATACTTGCGGAGTTATAGGCTATAAAGTTTTCCTCTATCAAACCTATCATTGGATGCTCTAAACTGCTCATTGGGAAAAAGTATGATTTCACATTTGAAATTAATAGCACTTAGGTTCCTTGGGACTTAACTGCAATTTGATGATTTTAAGGGACCTGATTATAATTAATTCTATTAATTTAGACCTTGTTGTAATTTTTCCTGAATTAAAATTGTCAAATTAAAAATAAGAGTCTAATTCAAACCAAATAAACTATATTGACATGAGAAAATCAAGGTAAACCATAAGAATATGTGGATTAATTTTTCCTAATCAATATAATTAGTGTTCTTTTGTTATATTTGAATGGGAAAAAATAGAGAGAGTTATCAGGATATTGCCATAATGGTTGGTTGATAGTAGTAAACTAATAATCTATCAACTAATTAGCAGAGGAAGTGCAAGTTGATGTTGATGATTATCGAAATCACTGAGGAGGAACACATGTGATAGCCTACTAACCCATGGGAAGGGCCTCGCCATTTTTATTTACACCTTAGATCAACCCTGAACGTTCAAATTTAATTTCTTATAAGAATATTGTTATAATATTAAACAACAAAAAGTGTAAACAAACAAGTTTAAGTCGTTAAAATTTAACATAAATAGTTCGTTAAATGTTATACTCTTATAAAAAAGACTGTGGAGTATGTTTGTGATAATTTTACAAAGACTTGAAGCCTTAGTTGAATCTAATCACATTTTTATTAATGGTCTTTATGAAATAAGAGGACCTCTTAAGCATGTTTTAAAAATAAGTTATTTTTTATAACCATTGGTTAGCTCATCATGCTTATATAAGATTATGTAAAAAAACTATTTAGGTTACTCAAATCTTTTAAGTAGTAGTCCCTATAGGAGTACGTGGCTTCTCTCCTTTTCATTAGCGTCCGCGCCTTCCTTTACTTTAAACGGCGTCGTTTTGACGCAAAACACCAAGCTAGTGCCCTTTTTTTTGAAAACAAATATCTTAGAACACCGAATACTAAAAAGATACAAAAAAGATATTGAATGGTATTGAAAAAGTACTTCATGATCTTGAAAAAAATACTTTATGATTTTGAAAAAATATTCCATGATACTAATGGGTACTAAAAAGATACTTCAAGTAATGACTGATACTGAAAACATACTTCATA
Source organism: Acacia melanoxylon (assembly GCA_019022615.1). Taxonomy (NCBI): domain Eukaryota; kingdom Viridiplantae; phylum Streptophyta; class Magnoliopsida; order Fabales; family Fabaceae; genus Acacia; species Acacia melanoxylon. The sequence continues at coordinate 864,742 of JAFJYJ010000090.1, forward strand.
ATCTTTAAAAAATATTTTTGGATCTAGAAAAAATATTTTTGGTATTGAATGATACCAAAAATATACTTTAGGATATTTTTTTAAGATCCTAAAATAATTTTTAAGATCATAAGATATTTTTTTAAGTACCGTTCAATATCTTGAAATATCATTTTAGTACCAATCAATACCTTGAAATATTTTTTCAAGATCATGATTTTTTTTTTAGTACCTGGTCAAAGACCCGAAATATTGTTTTAAGAAAAAGGGCACCGGTCAGTGTTTTGCACCAAAACAACGTCATTTTAAGGATAGGAGGGCAACAAACCCTAAGCACCAAAGGAGAGAAGCCGCATCCGACATAGGGAATTACTAACGGGCTCCAAGTAAGAGGATTCTTAGTTATGAAGTCTTTTTGGGATTTTATACTCCCTCCCTTTGATCCTTAATATAATATATATTTGAGAAGTTGATTTTAATTCTAATTATAAAACATATTTTTTATATTTGTTACTTTTTTCCCTAATTTACCCTATTGGTAGTCTAACAATAATGATCAATGAAAATAGGGGAGACGTAGGAGTGTTCAGAGTTTTTCCGTCTCGATCTCTAGCAATTGGGATTGGAAAAACCCATCCCAAAAATTTTCGGGACATGAAAATTAAGGATTGGGGAAAAAGTTTTTTAGGATCGGAAGCTCGAATTTTCCCAATCCTGAATATATAGATTCTGGAGCATTGCTTGCTCTGAGATTTTTCTAAACTTCCCTATCTTTACCGAGGAAATCCCAATCTCGATCATGTCTCGAGAATACCCTTAGATGACAGGGATTAAGAGATGTGACTAGAATATTTTAAAATAAATATGTCATATTAATTAATTTAAATAATTTTTTTAATCTAATCAAATTATATAAATATATCTTATATTAAGAATATATAAGAGTCGTGATTTTCCTTACTCATTAAGTCCTCTCATTTTAAAGGGAGAAAAATTAATCATTATCAATCATCGATGTATACAAGGGAGGAAATTCAAAATTCAAAGAATGCTACCAAAAAAACACTCCGATTTCGACAAGCATACGAAGAAATTCCAATTTGAAGTTTGAACAAGGGTTGCTGATTCATCAGGATGGTGAATATTGCATTTTGCATCGACTAAGAATCATGCCTCGCGAATCGTGTGGCCTCAATTTTTTTTGGAGATTGCGAGTGCATTATGCATAAGGATGAGAGCAGAATTTCTCATGATCTTTTCTCTCCTCATCTTCTTAAAATCACATCTTGACCCCTAGATCCGGTTTTAATAGTTTAAATTTATTTATTTATGTTTAAAAATAATATTTTTATAAAATATTAAATCTAGATGATTTTTTTAAAAAAAAATGAAGGTGGAGATGATATTCTAAAAAGAAAAAGAGAAAATTGTTTATGAGAAAACCCAAAACCACTAAAGTTTGGTACCGTCACGGGACGCGGCTTTTGTCCAATGCACTTTGCCTCCGCCGCACACAAAATGCACCCTTTTTGGTCTTAAACGACCGAGCTTTCAATCTTTTTTTTTTTTTTTGAAAAAATATTTTAGGCACTGAATAGTACTTAAAATATACTTTAGGATACTGAAAAAATAATTCATAATCTTGAAAAAATATTTCATGTTATGACCGCATTACTAAAAAGATAGTTGAGGATCTTCGACGAATCGAAAAAATGCTTCATGATCTTAAAAAATTATTTTGGGATCTTGAAAAATATTTTAGGGTACTAACTAGTACTAAAAATATACTTCAAGATACTTTTTCAAGATCATAAAATAATTTTTAAAGATCATGAAGTATTTTTTCAAGTATCTGATCAAGTATCCTTAAGTATCTTTTTAGTACCGGTCAAGATTTGAAATATTTTTTTTAAGATCCTAAAATAAGTTTTTAAAATCATGAAGTATTTTTTCAGTACGGTCAGTATCTTGAAGTATCTTTTAAGTACTAATCAGTACCATGAAGTATCTTTTAAGTACCAATCGGTGCCTAAAATATTCCATCCAAGATTATCCTCAACTATATTTTTAGTACCAGTCAGTAACATGAAATATTTTTTTCAAGATCATGAATTATTTTTTCAGTATCCTAAAGTATCTTTTTAGTATTTTTTTAAATACCATTCAGTACCTAAAATATTTTTTCAAAAAAAAAAGATGGAAAGCTCAGTCGTTTAGGACCAAAAAGGGTGCGTTTTGTAACACCCCATTTTTGAAAAGCGGAATAATGTATTTTTATCAGAGTAGAGCATCGGAGCAATTTTGAGAGTAACTGATAAGTTTTAAAAACGTTAACCGCGGTGTATCCAGAGAATCATAATAACGGTACATTCATCCAATAATTCAAAAACATATACATCCCAGCATAAAACTAAATCTCTAGTCGGTCCTCATGCGTGCTGCTTACCTTTGTCTTCGGTCCTCGGTCCTCTAGACCCTGAAGCTATAGTAAGAGCTGAGGTCCAATGCCCACCGGACCTCAGGTAACGGTTAACCTTATGCTCAAATATGACAGTACATGTATGACAGATATTCACAACATTACAGCAGTAATCAACACATAAGCACATAGAAGATGCAAGATTAACACCATAACAGTACATAAGCACACAGCAGATGTAAAGTCACACACACGTCTGCACTCTCCAGTGCCACGACAGCTTCTCGTGTCCTCAGCGCTAGGAAAACATCTTTACGGTATTATCAAGACTATAACCCGTGTATAGAGCCGAATGTACAAACAGTGATCTAAGACAGAGTCTCAGTCTATGAAATCATCTATCACATGTAAGCATATATTAAGCATTAGAGTTAGTGTTACGGACGCGTCCGTACCTTCGTTGATGATCATGTACGTACGTCGGTTGGTATGCGTTCTCAGATAGCCTATAATAGCAATATCACTTTATTAATCTATGAATAGTATCCTAAGAGATATTCTGACCACTAATGACCATTTTGCCCTTGATGGATTTATTTTACAACTTATTGTCCAAAATTTCGTAGAACCACGTTGGTTACAGCTTTCTGATTTTCATCTAACTTCAAAAACTCATAACTAATTCTAGCAAAATCGAAACGAGGATCCGTAAAATTCCCCGGACTCCTTAGGATGTATAGTTTTGAGAAAAAATATCAAATTTTGCCCAAAACTTAAGAAAAATTCCCAGTTTTCACGTTTTCATATGCTGCCCAGAATTTTCCAGAAAAACGTAGCCTTTCTTTGAGAATTTTTATCTCCTTGCACAAAAATCAAAATGACACACTCTGGGTATATTTGCAAAGCCCTATATTTCTACTTTAACCATGAAAAATTTCATATTTAATTAGCTTCATCTTCAGCATAAGATTATGGCCTCAATATCATTGCCTTCAGAAAAGTTCAAACCGAACAATTTTCGCAAGAACTTCGTTACTTTGATCTTCAACTTCCAAAAATTTTGATCCGACATATTTTCCATCAAATTTTCAAAATAAATCCATTTTTAACCATAAAAACATGAAAATAAAATTGCCCTTGGAAATTTAAAATCAAAGTATAAACCAACTATGAATTTAAAAGCTAGAACTTGAAGAACTTACTTTGCTCTTGCTTCTACTCCTCCAAGCTTTCCTCACTCACTCCCTACTCTCAAAATTGCTCCGATGCTCTACTCGATAAAAATACATTATTCCGCTTTTCAAAAATGGGGTGTTACACGTTTTGTGTGCAAAATGCAGCGGAGGCAAAGTGCATCGGACAAAAGCCGCGTCCATGGTCACGCTCCTCTTTTAATTTACTTTTTCATCCACCGGCCCCACTCATCTTGCTTATTCAAACATTTTGACTTTCAGCTTTAACTTAAAAACAGGAAAAAAAGAAAATACCACTTCAACTTTAAGTGTGTTTTATTTGAGGGGAGGGAAGGGAGGGGAGGGGAGGGAGGGAGGGAGGGGGGAGGGGAGAGAAAAAAGTTTACCTTATTCTCACCAAATTGCCCAAAAAAAAAAATCAATATTCCGTCTACACTCTCATAAAAAACATTTTTCTTTTCATTAATAGCAGTTTAATAAAAGTCCTCCATTCAAACCAAATACATAAATTTTCAAATTGCTAATTAGCCTTGTTGTCTATAAGGGTCTGTTTGGTTCAACAAAGAGGAGGGGAAGTGAGGGATTTTAATGGAATGGAAGGGAGGGGAGGGATTTTATTATTGCCTAATTTAGATTAATCGAAAGGGGGAAGTGAGAGATTTTAATTTTACCTTGTTTGGTTTATGAGGGAAGGGGAGATCAAATATTTTCAAATGGACAATTTTACTCTTATTTTATTTCAGATGTTTTTAAAGCTTTTTTTTTTAAATAAAATATAATTATAAATAAGATTTATATAGTATATTATAATTTATAATTATTCTTACAAATCCATATAAATAAAATAATAATTTCAATATTATTTTAATAAAAAATAATTATAAATAATGCCCCCGCAATAATCTACTAACCTTCGTAATTCTTGAACACCAGATTGAGATAAAGTATTATCTCATTAAATTATTGTACTTGGTTCTTTCATCCCCACCAAAAAGCTATCAGATTTGAGATTTTAAAATTGAATTAATATTTTTTTAAGAAATCATTAATTGGAGATTTCAAAGTTCAAGTGATATTTTCCTTCCTTTTTTCCTTAAAAATATACTCTTTTATAAATAATGCATTTTGTATATTCACAATTTAGATTCAATGGATTTTTAAATTATGAATTTTACATTAAACTCAATTTAGATTAATTAAGATCGTGACTCAATATAATAATATTGAAGATGTTAGATTATGGAGGGATCCCAAGGAAACAATTTAATCATCCAAAAGTCTAATAATAATTTAGGACTACATAATGACACGTTTTAATATAGGATTTAGGTATAAAAATATACACATACTTTGATTAGAGGAGCGTCCAAAGAGAAGTAGAGGGTTTTTTGAGTGCAAAAGTGACTACGTGATTACAAATTAACCGCAAAAATACCGTTTGATCATTAAATTTGACTTTGATCATTAAGTTTGACTTTTTTTGCCGACTGGACGATGATGTAACTTTCAAATGTGCAAAAATACACTTGTGATTTGATCAAGAGAGCGCTCAACACCATGTGGTTTTTTTAGGTATAAAAATATTGTTTGACCGTTAGTTTGACTTTTTTTGCTGACTAGACGATGACCGATGATATAGCTTTCTTTTGTTTCTTTTCTTTATTTGAATTTTTTTATTAACAATATTTATTATTATTATAATATAATATAATTAATATAAATAGAATATAATTATATATTTATTTCTTATTATTTTTGAAATATTGAAAATAGAATATAAATATTGATTTCTAATTTATTTATATTTCATTTATATTTCTAATTATAAATTTAGAAATATATTTCTATATTCTATTCATATTTCTGTATTGAAAAATGGATAATAAGAATATTTTAAAATCAAGCACAAGCAAGGAAAACACATAAAACTTAAGGATCTCATCAAAAGCTTACAACAGACTTGCCAAACAAAAGTTAAGAGAAAAAAGAGTACAAAATGTAAGTAAGTTAATATTATTAAGTATTAATTTTAAGTTTATATTATTATTATTAATAATAAAAAATAATGAATTTTTTATTTAATTAATATTCATCAAAATCAAAATAATAAAATAATAAAAAATGAAAAAAAAAGCACTTGGTGTTGGATGCCATTTTAGTCAAACCACATGTGTATTTTTACACTTTGAAAGTTTCGTCATCGTCTAGTCAGCAAAAAAGTCAAATTTAACGGTCAAATGGTATTTTTGCACATAATTTGTAACCATATAGTCACTTTTGCACCTTAAAAAAGCACTTGTTCCGGGCGCTTTTGTGACCAAAACACATGTATATTTTTGCACTTTAACCCTTTAATATATGAAAGACAACTCACTACTAGAAAATGCCAAAATAGCGACGGAATTTGCGACGGAACAAAATCCGTCGCAATGTGCGACGGAATTGAAATCTGTCGCAAATTGCGACGGAAAAATAATTCCGTCACAAAATTTTGCAATGAAATTATTTTTCCGTCGCAATTTGCGACGGAAAAACTAGTCCGCCGCAAAACTAAAAAAGAAAAAATTTCTGGTGGGAAAAACCCCGCCGGTTTGCGACGGAAAAAAAAATCCATCGCAAGAATTTTGTGACGGAAAACTAATTCCGTCACAAATTGCGACGGATTTTAAAATCGACGGAAAAAATTTGCTTTTTGCGACGGAACTTCAATTACGTCGCAAAAAAATTGCTTTTTGCGACGGAACCTATTTCCGTCGCAAAAAGTCGGGATTTTTATTCCCAACTTGTTCGCGTCGGCGTCATTTGGCCTCAAATCGCCAACTCTCTTGCTCTTCCTCTCCCCTCGATCCACCACGAGTCCGATCCTCGAGAACCGGCGTCTTTGTCGTCTACCACCCCTCGATCCGCGCTTTGTTTGGATCCGTCCCTTACTCCGAGTCATCTCGGGTGCTTTCTTTTCAGCTACAATTCGATAATCCTGTTGCTTCCTAGGTCTTCTTTTTATCTCCAAATATGTTAGCTTGACTCTCTTCCTACATTTTCCTAATTTTTTATATTTTGGCTCAAATAAAAATTGCAGAGTGGAACCCAGAAGGACCTCATCGGCCATGGTTACAGAGGACTCAAAGATCTTGCTACATCGTTTTAATTGCGAGAGGTTGTGGACTATAGTACAAGGTGAGCCCCTTCTTCAAACTTCATTTTGTTGATTAACATGTTTGGTAATGAAATGAGTTTATTGACTTATTGATTTATGGGTTCGTATCCTCTTGCAATTCGCACCAATTTGGCTCTAGTATGTTATTTGCAGATATGAAATTGATGTTGAAGATCAGAGTGTTAGGCTTCTAAGGTGTTCCTTAAATATTCTTCCATCTAGAACTAATCCTTGATGCAATTCGCTTCTATTATTGTGATGTTTCCAATTGAATTACAAACTCGTAGAAAATTGCCTAGAACATCAAGCACTTGGTTCGTTGTTGTACAAACTTAATTTATTATTAGAAGAGAGGAAATTATAATAACTATTTTTTATTATATTATATTTGCTTATATGCCGCGGATATTAAATTTCTATATAATATATAATCTTGGTAGTTAGAGATATTTTAGGATCTAATTGGATTATGGAATTTGAATTTTCTAATTGCTTTTTTGTTTTATAATTCCTAGATATTAGGATCTTCCTTTAATAATTCTTAGATATTAGGATCTACCTTTTATAACTTTTAGATATTAGAATCGCCTTTTATAATCCTAGATATTAGGATCGGCCTAAATCAATCAATAGATTATAGAATTTGAATTTTGTAATTGCTTTTTCGTTTTATAATTCCTAGATATTAGGATATGCCTTTTATAATTCCTAGATATTAGGATCGCCCTAAACTAGAGTATCTACATGTATTAAAATCATAAAGGCATATGAATAATAAAAATAAAAAACTCAAAGGATTTTGTACATTTCTTTTTAATTTCGTAATTTTTTTTATTTTTAAAAAAATGATTAAATTTGCGACGGATTATGAATCCGTCGCAAATCAAATCTGACGGATTTCAATCCGTCGCAAATCCCGAAATTTGCGACGAGAAATGGAATCCGTCGCAAAAAGTTGAAATTTGCGACGGATTCAAAATCCGTCTCAAATCGTGGAATTTGCGACGGAAATTTCCAAATCCGTCGCAATTGCCACTCGCTTTTTGCGACGGACGTTATCCGTCGCAAACGTAATTTGTGACGGAAAAACATGTTTTTGCGACGGATTTTTTCCGTCGCAAAAACCGTTTTTTTTAGTAATGACTATTATATTGTTCACTCATTATTAAAAAAAATTGTTATTAAATTCTTCCATTGGAATCTCATAATAATTCATATAATTCATTACGGGGATTCATAGGATCCAGATGATCATTGTTTCTATTCAATCAAAAGAATACTCATTATTTCAACTCAAGACAATCACAATGTTATAACTTTCTCTTCAAAGATTTACTTTATAAACTTCAAAACATGAATTTGAAATCTTGAGAATTTGGTTTGCATGCTTTCGAGACAAAGTCTGAAATGTGGCTAAACCATCTCAAGGAGATTATGAACTACATCATGAAGGTGGATGGGGTATTTAAAAGTTTACTCACTTTTCAGTGGTGAGGTAACTCTATTAAAATGTGTTGTTAACTATTTAAATATTCTTGCTATGTTCTCAAATGAATAATGTTTAGGTGTTCGCCTTGCTCTTAGCTATCATATCTTCTGTAATTTCTCTTCAAATTCGTGAACTAATATCACCAAAGACAAATTTTTCATCCAACTAATGCTTTTGGTTTCTTCTTGTGCTTCAGCAATTTCATATTCAATGAAGCCAAGGGAAAAAGTAATTGTTCATTGAAAATCGTAAAAAAACTAGCAATCTAGGAAGGGAGCAACAGGCTCCTCAGTTTCAACATTCAAAGCAACCTATTCTAAATGATGATTATGGTACATTTGAAATAGAATATTGACATATAGAATGTACAATTCAAAAATGAAATGGAATTATCCTAAGATGAGCCAAATCAAGCGGCGGCTGCGGTGGGCACCCACATTTGAAGGAGCAGCCTACAAAATAAAGGTCAATGTAATGAAATGGTATAGTAAACAGAACAAGAGAGAACAATCTAGTATCAATGGGATTAGCTGAGTTGATAAATAAAGATGGTGTGTCCATACTAATCTATGTTTGATTCCTTTGGAAAGCATTCTAAAGAGTTAAAATTCTAAATGTATTAAGCTCGTACTTAAGATTACCCGAAAAGATGATTTGAACTCTAGGAAAGTTTGTGAACTCGAGAATAACAGAATGGACTCGTTACCTTTGAAGAATGAATTTTCCAACTCTGTACTGCTCAGTTTGTTGTTGTGCAGACAACTAGATGAACAAAAATGGAATAGGCATTAAGGAACACTTCACAATAAGAGCAGCATGACAAGAAAACAAGTAAATCCCAAATAATGAGTTCTTAAAGATGCTGCCTTACAAATTTCCATCCAACATGGGACCCACATTTGACACAAAATATGTCAACAACAGTATGCAATCCACCCATCATCTCCCACTCTTCTTTCTCTCCAAATGTGACATTCAAACTGTCATAAAGAAGAGAACACAAGATATCAAAAAAGGTCCTCATAAGTTCGCCCTGACATTATTCCAGAACATGAAAATTTTCAATCTTGAAGGATTCCCCATGAACACATTCAAGATGAACTGATGAAGCATGTGCCAAGTTATTGGCTAGGTTTTTCTCTAAATTTTTGAAATTTCAAGATTATAAACATGGCAGCATAAACAGAATCTACGGCCCCAGCTTCTATTGCTTTTGTGAACTTATAAATAAACATTTTTGAAGATCATAAACATGATCTCTACTAAGTTAGGAATTTCACAGTCTTGAAGTTGAAGTAATTATATATAGAAAATTATTTTATAATAAAGTGAGTGAAGCAATTAGGAAAAAGAATGTGGTCATAAAAATTAAAGTTAAAGCTCGATCACAGGCTTATAGATTCAATCTTCTGATCAAATCTTGACAAAAAAAATAAAATCTTCTGATCAAATAGTAAGTCCCTGTCACAATCAGTATCTGATATTTGTGTACCGTATTGACTCAGGCTCCCTAAACGCTTATGCGACGCTATTGACTAAATGTTAGAAGTCATCGGATAAGGAAGCTAAGTGGGCTATAATGTGCAAAAGTGGCTACATGAATCAAGGGGCTCATGTTGACAAAAAGAGAGAGAGAGAGAATCAAGGGCTCATACACTCTCCAGTTCCTCAAAAATAAGAGAAAACAAATTATGTTAAACAAGAAAAATAACTTATCATTATCCACAGTCTTTTTGTATGAAGGATTGATGGTAGCATAGTGGTTTTCTGCTTTTGATGTATCTGTCTGTTTTGATATCAATAAAAATTTCAGCTCACGTCAGTTGATGGTCAATTTTTCCCTCCAATAGATGCTCAGAGGTCGAATTGAATCCTAGAGTATATCACCAATTACCATTGAAAGCAACTAAGGGTGGAACTCCTATGCATGCTATGAAATAATTTTAGAAACAATAATCTTAAGTTATCCCTTAAAGTCAGGGATTTGGAGGGGAAGGAAAATTCTTATGACTTGAATTTATGAAAATTAGAAAAGTGGGGTTACAAATTTTAATAAAAAGGAGATACAAGATAAAAGAGTAAGAAAAATTGATTAAATATTTTAACCCCACTTCTATCTGTTTTTTTTTTTAATAAAAAAAAATCCAACTCAAAAACATTTTCCCCTTACTTATTTTCCTCTCCTCGTATGAAATAAGCCCTTAAGCTTTAGAATCACCGCTAATGTCTAACTTTAGAGTAGTTGTATTTGATAGTTTCTGTTCACTTGTGCCGCTCAAATAAAATGATTTTAATTTGATAATTGAAATGCTAGCTATGGACAGAATTTTTAACATATGTGTGATTTTTTTTCCACTTTTAACATATGTGATGACCTTAAACAAATGTAATTTTGTAGCTGATGAAGTGTGGTTAAAATTAAAACATTAATGGCCTCTTAGGTATGAAGGAGGGGAGGGAAAGAGAGTGCAGGAAAAAATTGAGTTGATGAATGGAGAAGTGCATGTGGTTATGAAATTCTAATAAAGATAAGATATAAGATAACAAAATATGAAAAATAATAATTAAAAATTGTTAACCATAGAGGTGAGAATAGGCCAGGCCTTTATCAGGTGGTCTATAGTCAAACCTATTTAGAGCTTGATCTAGCCTGTTTGTTAAATAGATCAATTCAAGACCTATTTAAAGGCTTAAATATATAAATAGGTCATACTTATTTTGTTAAAGTCTACGCTGTTTACACATTAAATAAATGTAATTATATTTATATTATATAAATAACACAATATTTTTTTTAACTCTTATATTCTAAATTCAAAGTGCATAAAGTCTACTTATGGCCTTTAAGGCCTACAATATGAGGTATTTTAAAGACTTACATTGTAAGTGGGTCTTTAAAAAAGCTTTAAGCTCAACAAGCCTTATGATGGCTCGGGCTTGAGCCTAAAAAAAGTCCTACATTTAGACTCAAGCCTTTTGCCTCTATTACAAGCTTAGGTCTGCGTTTAGCCAAAGTTTGGGCTAACCTAGCCTATTTACATGCCTAGTTAACCATACTTCTCTAATTTTTATAAATTCAACTAATAAATTTTTTTCCTCCACTTCTCTCCAAATCCCTTACACTATGTTTGGTTTGAGGGGAGCGAGAAGAGATAAAAATTTTCACTCATCTTTACTAAATAGCCCATGGAAAATTTTCAATATTCCAAAAATACACTATCAACAAAAAACAATATTCTCCTCATTAATAACAATTTGGTTAATATCCTCCATAGAGTATGTTCTCCTCTCATCCCCTCCTCTTAAACCAAACACACCTACTAAACTGCCTCTAAAAAACGTCACGCCCGACTCATTGCTGAATCATTTAATGCATGGATGGTGAAAGAGTAGAAGCACACTGTTTCAATGTTAATACATGAACATAGGGAGAAGTTGGCTGCGAAGTTGCTTGCAAGCAAGATGACTTTGGTGAATTGGAAAAATGGTGTAGGACCTAACATAGAAAAAAATTGTTGCAACATGTGAACTTTGCAGAAAATATGCATGCTAGATATTATGGGGAGAACCGTTTTTTAGTTGAAACTAGATGTGGTGATGCCTTAATTTATGTGAAAGTTGATCTGGTTGCAAAAGAATACTCTTGCTTAGCATGGCAAATGATCAGTGGACTACTTTGCCCACATGCATGTGCAGCAATTAAGGTACTTAATGGTAATGTGTACACATTTGTAGATAATTACTTTACACTTTCAGCACAAGAGAAAATTTATGCACATAGAATGCGGCCAGTTGCAACACATGAATGTCCACTTGTTAATGCGCCGACGATGACACAAATGCTAACTGAGTCTTTCTTGGAGCCTCCAATTACTACAAGGCTGGATGGTAGACCGAAAAGAAAAAGACAGGAATCTCAGTTCCAAAACAAGAAGGTTTATCATTGTGGTAGATGCCATGAGCCAGGACACTCTGTGAAGACTTGCAAGAATCCAAACCGAAGTTGATGATTTATGGTGCCTTGGTTGTTTATTTTTTTTGGCATTGCGTCTCATACTCTTTTGTTGTAAATGGCCTTAGGTAGAAATCCACACCATATTATTTTTTGGAGCTTGTGTGTGAAGTTGTAATTACCAATTTATAGATGAATTTGTTGTTGTAAATGAAAGTTGGATATAACACACAATTGTGTGAAGTTGTAATTACCAATTTATACAAACTCGAGTTTGGATCATAAAAAGAGCATCTCAATATTTCTGAAGTTTTGAAAACTCCAGTTTGCACCATATAGTGAGTCTTTTATTTTGCCAAACATATGTGGAAACTCGAGTTTGGTTTTATTAACTCGAGTTTGTACCAAGCAAAGAGCTTTGTTCTATTTTGAACCTTTGAAAACTCCAGTTTCAAAATGGAAACTCCAGTTTTGACATTTGTGGACTTAAACTTATTTTCACTTCAAAAGTCCCAAACTTGAGTTTGTTACTTATTGACTCGAGTTTGCTCATATTTTCAAAATGCATTTCAAAGCTTAAATCACGATTGTCTTCTTCGGAAGAGGCAAACTCGAGTTTGAGTTTATTAACTCGAGTTTAGTTCCCGAAGAAGAGTTGCAAACTCTAGTTTGCTTAAACAAACTCGAGTTTGCATCGCTAAGTTTGAAAATCAAATTACTCGAATTTGTCAAATCTTCATGTTTGATCTTAATACTTCTTATCATCACTCCTTATTGTTCTTAACTATGTTTAATCAGTTTGTTAGTGAGTTTCAGATGATTTAAAGAATGATAAATGAAGACTTAGTTTAAACCAAAAGTGACGTCAGTGCATTTATTGCTAAGTCTAGAAAACCTTATATGCTTTTGGACAATCATTCTCTGCACGCTGCTAAGGGATTAATGTGTACTTTCCCTGTCAAGAAGCTGTAACATCCCAAATTTTGGGATTTGAGATTTAAAATATTTTATGGAGATTAAATTATGGAATTTGGCTTAAAATAATTATGAGAATAATTATTTGAGATTTAGGCTTATTTTTCCCTAAATTTATGTTGAGAAAAGAATAAATTCTAATAAGAAGTATTGTAACATCCCATTTTTCGGTGGACAATTCAGCTTCCTCATTTACCATATTGCCAACCCATTTTCACGCCATATTCTAATTATTCTTTCATCACTAATTCACTTTCGGTTGGATGAGTATGAGAGTGAATATGCATCTGACATTGGAGCAAGAGTGTTATGCGTATTAAATAAAAAAAAAAATTAGACAACACCACATGCTCCACATATTCCTCATTTGAACCATTTTCCATTGCAAAGCATGTTCGGCCAACCCATATGTTTCACTCTTTTTCTCATACATGTGCTCACGTCCCTCTCATTTTCTTTATTATATTCCACATGTTCCATTCCTTCTTTCCAGCGATGTGAGATCATAGCACCCATTCCTTCATTATTTTTCAGCCTATTCGGACAAAGAAAGCACACGATGCAAACACTCCATTATATTCCATTTGTTCCTTCATTATATCTCACTTTCGAGACAAGAAAACACCACGTTCCATTGCTTCTCTCGTGTCTTCAATAGCCCATACACATTTGCTCCACGGGTTACGGTTTCTCTTGAAGACAGCAGCTGTGTTCCATTATTCTCGAGCCACACTCCACACTTCCTTTCATTTTAATCTAAGCGTAAACACAAAAAGAAAAGAAGAACACGTAGAGAGGAGAGACCGAAAGTTGACGTGTGAGTGAGAGTCGGGAAGGAAAGGAAGAAGGTTGGAACCGTCCGTGTAAGCCTGCCTAACGACCAAGGTGAGTTCTTTGAGCCTCTTCCTCTTTGTTTCCATGGCTTTTACACATTAGTTTTGCTGGTTGAGTGAAGAAAAATGACAGAACCGTAAACACCTCTGTTTTTCGGACTGAAAACAGAGTAGTCTTGTGAGCTTCTGTTCCTATAGAAAAGGTTTGAGTTTTTGCACGAAATGTTTATGTAAGATAGTAGACATATTAAGCTTTAAACCGAGTCAAAACCCACCCAAAACGGACGTGTAGAATGGGAGAAATAATTTTCCAAAGTTAGGCCAAAATCTGAAATGTTTTCTGCACTTCCAGTGAACAGTACTTTTCGGGCATGATTTTGAAATATCAAACATTTGAATTTTCCCTTTATATTTTTACAGTATATAGTAGACTCAATAAGGTTTACAATGAGCTTTGGATCACCCAAAACGGAGGTCTATAACTCCAGTTATGATTTTTGGAAGTTGTGTTAAAAATCTGAAACTTACTGGTATGATTCTGGAGCAACCATATGACGTTGTATTTCGGACCAAGTAAACATTTTATTTTCTCCTTGAAGTTTTTACAGTATGTAGTATACATCCCAAGCTTTCCAAAAAGCCAAAGAACAGCTAAAACGGATTTGTACAAAGGGAGATATGATTTTCCGAGTTTAGCCAAAATCTGAAACGTTTTCTGCACTTTTGGTGAACAGTGATTTTCGGGCTTGATTTCAAAATAGCAAACCTTTGTGTTTTTGCTTGAAACTTTTACAGTAAAAAGTATACATCTCAAGATTTCCAAAAAGCCAAAGAAAACCTAAATCGGACGTGTGGAATGAGAGCTATCATTCTTCAAAGTTTGGTCAGAAAACCTGGAAAATCTTGTTCCAGATTTAAGTAACTTCTACTTTGAAAATTCCTGGGAATTATACAGCCATTATTTGATTTGAAGACTTTTTGTCCCTTATACTAGACTTATAGAACTTTGAATAGAAATTTGAATCACCCCAATCGGAGATCTAGAGAATTAGTTATGAATTTTCAAAGATTAATGGAAATTTTGAGAATTTAAGGTCAAGTCTAAACGTAAGGAAATTACGGGGAATGTTAGGGATTAATATAGTTTTAACCCTCTATAAATAATTCGTTTAGTTAGATGCTGTGCGGCACAAGAAGTGACTAATGACAATGATAAACGTTTATAGGCATACCTTGACACCTCCTGCTGATCCCAACACTTTCGAGACAAATTAAGGATTCAAACTTGAGGTGGGTAATCGTTATCTTGTTAGCTTGTATGTATGTATTTCTTGTATGACTGATCATGTTTGCTAGATGATTTACATGTTTATTTTCCTAGCTACGGAATTGAGGCTGCGGTCTCATAGGGCTGCGTGTCCTAACACAGGGCTGCGTGTCCTGAAGGGCTGCGGTCCTTGGCCGTTAACTGCGGTTACGATGTGTTTTGTTACTATGAATTATTCTATGTATATACATGTGTTATACTGTGATTTACATTTCATACTTGCATATGAGATTAACTGTTACCCCTGGGGTTCATTCATTTGAACTTCGATCGCATGAAAGAGACGGGTAGTGGATCGGGATCAAAAAGAAAGATGTAGTGTAAGGGTTACGGCGGAAGGAACTATTTGGAAAGTCTTGAACGGACGAACCGAATATTTATCGTTTATCATTTGTCTATTTTTGGATTAATGTAATAAGATCCCTCTATGGGATAGATTCGAATCGCGAAAAGCTTATCCTCATGTTTTCAAACTATGTTATTTTTAGAAAGTTTTATTCCGCAATTAAGTCGTCCAAACTACTTCGATGCCTGTGCATTTAAACTCTGATAAAGAAAGGCACTCTTAAGTTGGGTGCCACAATTATGGTATCAGAGCATGGTTTGGACAAAAGTTTTGAAAAGGTTTTAACAAAACTTAGTTGTTTTGAAAACAAAGCATGAGGATTTACGGGAGAGAGAGTTACCCCCGACGTACGTATGGTAGCATATAAATAAAACAACTCACGTAGGTGTGTTGTGGGCGAAAACTACTAGGAAACCCAACCTAGTACTTGATTACGTAGGAATGTAACAACTATTCCTAAAGTCCTAGGGAAGCTCTATTAAAGAATGACGTTATGTAAATAGCAAGTGCCTTATGCTTCGACAAGATCTTGGAATGTTAGTAACAAGTATGAAGTATGTTTAAATGCATATGAGTATCAGGAATGATTATTATACCTCTGTTATTAACAATCAAATTCTTTTTGATATAAAGTACTATAGTTGTACAATGGCCAACACAAGAGCCGTCGAAGGCAAATTCCGAACAGCGCCCCAACAAGAAGCAAATCCACCTACACGTGGAAGGGGCAAGAGGCCGAGGTAGAGGTCGAGGACGAGGCGGGGAAGGACCAATCAACAAGTACCACTAGTTCAGGATCCCATACAACAAGTATTGGATGAACATCGAGATGCTTTGAAAGAACTCGGGGAGGAGGTATTTTTGTTAAGAACGAGCGAAACGAAGAAAGGCAACAGGTCAAGCCGCGGAAGCACAACTAGCCCGGATGGTGGAAATGGAAGAAGAGGATAACCCTCTACAGATAGAGGTTCCACCTCCTGTCCAACCACAACGACAGAGACTTGCTAGAGAGTCTCAATACTGGACTATCCAATTCTGTAAGCACAACCCACCAACATTTACTGGTGAGCATACCGTGAAGTTGCGAAAACCGGCTACTCGTGATCGAAGAAAATCTTTGAAGTTATGGAATGTCCAGAAGAAAGAAAAGCGCAATTACCTATTTACAAACTGGAAGGCGATGCAGACCATTGGTGGATGAGCGTGGCCAAGGCTCTACGTGCCCAATATAGACCAATTACTTGGGAGTCTTCGACTCTGCATTGATTATAGGGAGTTGAACAAGGTGACAATCAAAAACAAATATCCACTCCCTAGAATTGATGATCTGTTAGACCAATTATCTGGTTCTTGCGTTTTCTCGAAGATTGACCTGCGCTCGGGATACCATCAGTTACGTGTAAGAGCTGAGGATGTTTCGAAGACAGCCTTCAGGACCAGATATGGACACTATGAGTTTATGGTGATGCCTTTTGGTTTGACTAATGCACCTGCAGTGTTCATGGATTATATGAATCGAATCTTTCGTGAGTATCTAGATCGATTTGTAGTAGTCTTCATTGATGACATTCGATCTACTCCAAGAATAAGGAGGAACATGAACATCATCTCGCGGCAGTACTTAATGTATCGAAAGTGAAGAAACTCTACGCCAAGCCGAGTAAGTGTGATTTTTGGCTTTCGGAAGTTAAATTTCCGGGCCATGTGATATCACGAGATGGGGTCGCCGTTGATCCTAGTAAAGTGGAAGCGATACTAGATCGGAAGAGACCGAGACGGTGATCGAAATACGGAGTTTCTTGGGTCCGGCGGGTTATTACCGTAGATTCATAAAAGATTTCTCCGACTTGCCTTGCCATTAACGAAGCCGACGCGAAAGAACCAATCATTTGTTTGGGATGAACGTTGTGAGGGTAGCTTCGCAGGCGAGGGAGAGGTTAACTACAAAGCACCGGTGTTAATTATCCCAGCATCCGGATGAGACATATGTTGTCTACAGTGATGCTAGTAAAGCGGTGGATTGGGATGTGTCCCGATGCAATAGGGGCGAGTGGTGGCTTATGCCTCTCGGCCATTTGAAGCCTCACGAGTCAAACTATCCAACTCATGATTTGGAGCTCGCGGCTATTGTTTTTGCATTGAAAATTTGGCGGCATTATTTGTATGGTAATACCGTGGAATTGTACTGTGACCACAAGAGCCTTAAATATCTTTTTGACCGTAAAGAGCTAAACATGAGGCGCGTAGATGGATGGAATTCTTGAAGGATTACGACCTGGAAATTAAATATCACCCAGGGAAAGCCAATGTTGTTGCAGATGCCTTGAGTAGGAAGGTAGCACAGACAAAGATTCATGATGATCCACGAACGTAAATTACTAGAAGATTTGGGGGATCCGAATCTGTCAAATCAAATTGCTAAGGAATCAAAAGAGCCTCACAAGGTTTGTTTTGCAAATCTTCTCGTTAGTCAAGGAGAGTATGATCTGAGGGATGAAATTAAAGAGGCTCAGGAGCAAGATAAACACGCAATTACTGTACAAGAGTTGATATCTCGAAATGAAACTCAAGATTATGATTTGTCACCTAGTGGATTGGTGAGGTATAGAAAGAGAATTTATATACCGCCAAATGACGAGTTGAAGCGAGAAAATACTTGGATGAAGCTCACAAGAGTAAATACACCTTACATCCAGGCATGGTCAAAATGTACCATAATCTCAAATCAAGTATGGTGGCCGGTGGTTGAAGAAAGATGTAACCCAATATGTGGCCAAATGTTTAACTTGTCGAGGGTGAAAATTGAACATCGACAACCGCCAGACTATCGCAGAAAATTGAAATTCCGTAATGGAAGTGGGAGGATATTACCATGGACCTGGTAGTGGGATTGCCCAAGATCGACATTTTGATGCGATCGGGTAATTGTTGATCGATTTACCAAGTCGGCACACTTTGTTCCCATCGGTGCAAGTTATTCTCCTGGGAAACCGGGCCGAGGTCTACATCAAGCATATAGTAAGGCTCCATGGTATACCGAAAAGTATTATTTCGGACGAGAGATCCTCGATTCACATCCCGATTTTGGCAAGCTTTACATGAAGCTCTTGGGTCAAAGTTAAAATTTAGTACAGCTTATCACCCCCGTGACCGATGGTCAATCCGAACGAACCATACGTACGCTAGAAGATATGTTGAGAGCGTGTGTATTGGACTTCAAAGGAAATTGGGATCAATATCTCCCATTGGCAGAATTTGCATACAATAATAGCTATCATTCGAGCATTCGGATGGCTCCTTTTGAAGCATTGTATGGCGAGAAAATGTCGATCACCCATTTGCCGGATGTAAATGTCCGAGAGGTTGCTAATTGGGACAGAGATAGTTGACAAAACCTTCGAACGCATTAAGTTGATCAAGGAGAGGCTCTTAGCAAAGACAAAGCAGCGAAAAGCTATGCGATAAAAGGAGAAGACCTCGGAGTTTGAAGTAGGAGATCACGTCTTTTGAAGATATCTCCGATTCATGGGGTTGGTAGAACATTAAAGAGGAAAAAGTTAAGTCCTCGATATGTTGGTCCATTTGAAATATTGGCGAAACGTGGACCGTAGCCTACCGCTTAGCCCTACCCCCAAACATGGGAAAACTTCATGATGTATTCCATGTTTCCCAACTGAAAAAGTATCAACCGGACCGTGGTCATGTCATAGAGTATGAAGAGGTCGAACTCCGACATGACAATACTTTCGTGGTTGAGCCGAAAGAGATTATTGATCAACGAGAAAAGCAGCTCAGGCACAAAAGTATCCCTTTGGTGAAAGTGGTGGTGGAAGGGTTTATCTCCCGAAGAGGCAACATGGGAAAGCGAGGAAAGCATGAAGGAGAAGTACCCGGAATTTATGGCTCGTAGTCCGCAAAAACGTGTAACAAATTTCGGGTCGAAATTTAAATTAACGGGGGAGAAATGTAACATCCCAAATTTTGGGATTTGAGATTTAAAATATTTTATGGAGATTAAATTATGGAATTTGGCTTAAAATAATTATGAGAATAATTATTTGAGATTTAGGCTTATTTTTCCCTAAATTTATGTTGAGAAAAGAATAAATTCTAATAAGAAGTATTGTAACATCCCATTTTTCGGTGGACAATTCAGCTTCCTCATTTACCATATTGCCAACCCATTTTCACGCCATATTCTAATTATTCTTTCATCACTAATTCACTTTCGGTTGGATGAGTATGAGAGTGAATATGCATCGACATTGGAGCAAGAGTGTTATGCGTATTAAATAAAAAAAAATTAGACAACACCACATGCTCCACATATTCCTCATTTGAACCATTTTCCATTGCAAAGCATGTTCGGCCAACCCATATGTTTCACTCTTTTTCTCATACATGTGCTCACGTCCCTCTCATTTTCTTTATTATATTCCACATGTTCCATTCCTTCTTTCCAGCGATGTGAGATCATAGCACCCATTCCTTCATTATTTTTCAGCCTATTCGGACAGCAAAGCACACGATGCAAACACTCCATTATATTCCATTTGTTCCTTCATTATATCTCACTTTCGGCGAGACAAGCCAAACACCACGTTCCATTGCTTCTCTCGTGTCTTCAATAGCCCATACACATTTGCTCCACGGGTTACGGTTTCTCTTGAAGACAGCAGCTGTGTTCCATTATTCTCGAGCCACACTCCACACTTCCTTTCATTTTAATCTAAGCGAAACACAAAAAGAAAAGAAGAACACGTAGAGAGGAGAGACCGAAAGTTGACGTGTGAGTGAGAGTCGGGAAGGAAAGGAAGAAGGTTGGAACCGTCCGTGTAAGCCTGCCTAACGACCAAGGTGAGTTCTTTGAGCCTCTTCCTCTTTGTTTCCATGGCTTTTACACATTAGTTTTGCTGGTTGAGTGAAGAAAAATGACAGAACCGTAAACACCTCTGTTTTTCGGACTGAAAACAGAGTAGTCTTGTGAGCTTCTGTTCCTATAGAAAAGGTTTGAGTTTTTGCACGAAATGTTTATGTAAGATAGTAGACATATTAAGCTTTAAACCGAGTCAAAACCCACCCAAAACGGACGTGTAGAATGGGAGAAATAATTTTCCAAAGTTAGGCCAAAATCTGAAATGTTTTCTGCACTTCCAGTGAACAGTACTTTTCGGGCATGATTTTGAAATATCAAACATTTGAATTTTCCCTTTATATTTTTACAGTATATAGTAGACTCAATAAGGTTTACAATGAGCTTTGGATCACCCAAAACGGAGGTCTATAACTCCAGTTATGATTTTTGGAAGTTGTGTTAAAAATCTGAAACTTACTGGTATGATTCTGGAGCAACCATATGACGTTGTATTTCGGACCAAGTAAACATTTTATTTTCTCCTTGAAGTTTTTACAGTATGTAGTATACATCCCAAGCTTTCCAAAAAGCCAAAGAACAGCTAAAACGGATTTGTACAAAGGGAGATATGATTTTCCAGAGTTTAGCCAAAATCTGAAACGTTTTCTGCACTTTTGGTGAACAGTGATTTTCGGGCTTGATTTCAAAATAGCAAACCTTTGTGTTTTTGCTTGAAACTTTTACAGTAAAAAGTATACATCTCAAGATTTCCAAAAAGCCAAAGAAAACCTAAATCGGACGTGTGGAATGAGAGCTATCATTCTTCAAAGTTTGGTCAGAAAACCTGGAAAATCTTGTTCCAGATTTAAGTAACTTCTACTTTGAAAATTCCTGGGAATTATACAGCCATTATTTGATTTGAAGACTTTTTGTCCCTTATACTAGACTTATAGAACTTTGAATAGAAATTTGAATCACCCCAATCGGAGATCTAGAGAATTAGTTATGAATTTTCAAAGATTAATGGAAATTTTGAGAATTTAAGGTCAAGTCTAAACGTAAGGAAATTACGGGGAATGTTAGGGATTAATCTAGTTTTAACCCTCTATAAATAATTCGTTTAGTTAGATGCTGTGCGGCACAAGAAGTGACTAATGACAATGATAAACGTTTATAGGCATACCTTGACACCTCTGCTGATCCCAACACTTTCAGACAAATTAAGGATTCAAACTTGAGGTGGGTAACTGTTATCTTGTTAGCTTGTATGTATGTATTTCTTGTATGACTGATCATGTGTGCTAGATGATTTACATGTTTATTTTCCTAGCTACGGAATTGAGGCTGCGGTCTCATAGGGCTGCGTGTCCTAACACGGTGGCTGCGTGTCCGAAGGGCTGCGGTCCTTGGCCGTTAATCTTGGGTTACGATGTGTTTTGTTACTATGAATTATTCTATGTATATACATGTGTTATACTGTGATTTACATTTCATACTTGCATATGAGATTAACTGTTACCCCGGGGTTCATTCATTTGAACTTCGATCGCATGAAAGAGACAGTAGTGGATCGGGATCAAAAAGAAAGATGTATGTAAGGGTTACAAAGCAGAAGGAACTATTTGGAAAGTCTTGAACGGATTTAACCGAATATTTATCGTTTATCATTTGTCTATTTTTGGATTAATGTAATAAGATCCCTCTATGGGATAGATTCGAATCGCGAAAAGCTTATCCTCATGTTTTCAAACTATGTTATTTTTAGAAAGTTTTATTCCGCAATTAAGTCGTCCAAACTACTTCGATGCCTGTGCATTTAAACTCTGATAAAGAAAGGCACTCTTAAGTTGGGTGCCACAGAAGCTGCTCTTCTAACTGACTAATTTCAAGAGAAGTCAACCATAAACTTCTGTGCACTTGGATTAACATTAATCAAGAGAGAGACTGAACCAAGCTTCAACCTAAACAACTCATTAATGTCAGCAATGGTCACATTAGTGAATCCAACGGTCATTTAATGCTCTCTTTATATATAACGAGTTGCATTCAAGTCTTCTCAACAACTGTTCTGCAGAAAACGAAAAGCATTCAAAGTTTCAACTACTCTTTGTGTTTTCTACTCTTGTAAAGTATATGTTGATACTCTTGCACTTCAGTGTTCATTATTATCTGCTCTAGAGAGAGTTATATTTATTGAAATCATTTATTGTAAGTATCTCAAGTCAAGGGGACTTGGAGATTGGGAATATCAATGTACAACTTGTAAGGGGGAATGTATCCTAGTGAGAGGATAACTTTCGAGTGCAAAGTGTGTAACTGATTATGAGAGATAGTGAAAATCCCAGAGTGTCTGGGGACTGGACGTAGGTCAAGTATTGTGACCGAACCAGTATAAATTTGCTGTGTCTTGCTATTCTTTCATCTCCTCCGTCCCGCTCTATTTTGTTGTTAAGTTTCGAGCACCTTAAAAGAATTTTTAAAATCCCCAATTCACTCCTCTCTTGGTGATTTGCTCGTTTTAAAGTCCATTCTAAAAATAAATATATAATTATACGTTAATAGAATTAACAAGAATAATCACTAATATAATAATAATTAATTAATTAAACTATTATCTCACTTTAGTTTTCCTAGAGAAATGACAGGTTTATCTATTCCTCAATTTTAAACTTAATACTAACTTTTATAAGTATGCTATATGACATAAATCCTAAAATTCTTTTAAATAGAAAATAAATTTAAATTCCTACAAAGAACCAAGTAACAAATCTAGACCGATTAAAGTTATTTATTAATCATGCTTTTCATATATACAGTCGTCTATTATCAAAACTCAAAACTTTGCCAATATTCTAATCCCAAAAGTTTCAATAATCAATACTATGTTACTTCCATTAAAAAGAGAAAAATGTGTAGAATAACTTTCATGAAGAAAGTTCATTGAAAAGAAATTAATTTAACTACCGAAATGATCTTATAAAATAAATAACATACCTTAAAAATTCATATAAACTCTATTTTCTTCTCCTTCTTCCCTTTTTTCTCGTCTCACCCTTGTTCTCCCACTTTCTTCCTAACGGACTCACACACACACATATTCAATTCACACACACACACACACCTATTTAAATAGGAGGGGAGAGGCGGTGGATGAATTAATCAATCCCCTCCCCAGAATGTGGCAACATGATGTGCCCTTTTTTATTTTATTTTTATTGTTTTTCCCCCTTTTCTTCTTTTACACGTTTTTACTTTTTTACATTTTACTTTTTTTTTTTCACAATAACTATTTACTATTTCCACATCCTTATTTTGCTAATTTCCTTTGAATGATATTTTACATACAAACCCTTATTTTGATAATTACACAATAAATTTATGTATCATGAATAATTAATTTTTCTTTATTTGTAATTAAATCATAATATACAAATTAGGATGTTATACAAATGGTGGAGAAATACTAAAACCACTCTTCGTGCTCGTAATATCCCTATCACTTGGGAGGTCTTTCAAGAAAAATTTAATGAGCAATATTTCCCTCGCTCAATTCAAGTTGCAAAAGAATTTGAATTATTAACTATTCAGCAGGGAACTAATGAATCTTTCGAAGATTATTGTGTGAGATTTACTCGTCTATCTCGGTACTTTGCTTATCACAGAAATCCAGATGCTGAGGATAACCTGGCAGATGTATTGATTCATGGATCTAAATTTGAAATCAGAGAAAAACTAGTTGCTCGACAATTCCGTGAACTTAATCAAGCTGTTGAGAATGTCGTATTGTTGAAAGAAATCTTAATGAATTGTGTGCTTCTAGAAATACTATGAACCATAGTGAATCTACTCACGATAGTTCATCACTAAAAAGAAAAGGACCATGGAATAAAAATCGTGGCAATTCTAAAAAGCCTTTTCAATCTGGTCAGTTAAATTTCAGGAGGCCTGCAGAACCTCAAGTCTGTAATAAATGAGGGAAATCTCACCCTGGATCTAATTGCGATAGACAGATCATTTGTTATGTTTGCCGCAAACTAGGGCACATCAATCATGATTGTCCACAACAGACTACTGAGAGGCGACCCTAGAGTCAGGGTCAAGTGCTTGCTTTGACTCGGGAGGATGCTCGTAAATTCCCTGAACTACTACAAGGTATGATTTCTTTTCATGGTTATTTATTACATGCATTATTAGATTTTGGTGCTTGTCACTCTTTCATAGCTTATGACTGTGTAAGACATATGAATTTGAATGTTCACAAATTGCCTTATGATTTGATTGTGTCTACTCTACTGGGAGTCAAATCTAAAGTTGCTGATGTGAGTCTGAACTGTATTGTGATCGCGGACAGACATGAGTCCACTGTGGATCTGATTTGTTTACCATTGCATGATATTGATGTGATTTTGGGATTAAACTGGTTGACGACTAATAGTGTTGTACTAGACTTCGGCAATAAAAAGGTTATCTATCCTGATCAACAGTGAAATCTCAATGCTAAAGAAGGTCTTGGTTTTCTTACCCTTACTGAGGCAGAACAGTGTATTAAGCAAAGGTGCCAAGGGTATATATTCTTCTTCTCAGTACAGGCAGAGTCACAACCTCCTCTGGATGAAATACCGGTGGTGAGGGAATTTCTTGACGATATTAGCAAGTTACCACCAGAGAGAGAGGTGGAGCTTGCCATTGACATTGCGCCTGGTACTGGACCAATTTCTAAAGCGCCCTACCTCATGGCACTGAATGAAATGGTTGAGTTAAAGAAGCAGATAGAACAATTACTTGAAAAGGGGTTTATTTGCCCTAGTGTTTTGCCTTGGGGAGCCCCAGTCTTATTCATGAAAAAAAAGATGGCAGTTTGAGACTCTGTATTGACTACCGAGAACTGAACAAGGTGACCGTGAAAAATAAATATCCCCTTCCCAGAATTGATGACTTGCTAGATCAATTATCTAGTTCTTATATATTCTCAAAGATTGATTTACGTCAGGGTACCATCAACTACGAGTTAAAGCTAAGGATATTCTGAAGACTACTTTTAGGACCAGGTATGGGCACTATGAATTTCTTGTGATGCCGTTTGGCTTGACGAATGATCCTGCTATCTTCATGGATTACATGAACAAAATTTTCCAACCGTATCTAGATCAGTTTGTAATGGTATTCATTGATGACATCTTGATCTATTCAAAGAGTCAGGAGGAACATGATGATCATATGCGGCTTGTATTGAATATTTTGAGAGAGAGTCAACTTTATGCTAAACTCAGTAAATGTGAGTTCTGGCTTTTTGAGGTTAAATTTCTGGGTCACGTAGTTTCCAGAAATGGTGTTTCAGTGGACCCTAGTAAAGTAGAAGCAGTATTGAGATGGAAAAGGCTTGAGACTGTTGCCAAAATATGCAGTTTTCTCGGTCTAGCAGGGTATTATCGTCGATTCATACAAAATTTTTCCCGGATTACGTCGCCACTGACGAAGCTCATGAGAAAGAACCAGGAATTTGTGTGGGATGAGCATTATGAGGAGAGCTTCCAGATGGTGAAGGAGAGGCTGACGACAGTACCTGTGTTGATTATCCCAGATCCGAGTCAGACCTATGTGGTCTATAACGATGCTAGTTTACAGGGATTGGGATGTGTCCTGATGTAGCAGGGCAGAGTTGTAGCGTATGCCTCCCGTTAGTTGAAGCCTCATGAGTTAAATTATCCTACACATGATCTGGAGCTTGTAGCTATTGTCTTTGCTTTGAAAATACGGCGACAATATCTGTATGGCACTACTGTTGAGCTATAATGCAACCACAAAAGCCTCAAGTATCTGTTTGATAAAAAAGAACTTAATATGAGGCAGCGCAGATGGATGGAGTTGCTAAAAAACTACAACCTGGAAATCAAATACCATCCGAGTAAAGCCAATGTTGTCGCAAATGCGTTGAGCAGAAAAACTGTGTAGGTTGCATTAATGATGATTAAAGAACAACAGTTGCTAGAAGATTTCCGTGACTTGAATTTGTCAAATCAAATCTTTACAAACGAAAATGCACTTCGTGAAGCCTACATTGCTAGTCTCATTGTTAGCCAAGAGGAGAATAGTATGGGTGCTGAAATAAAAGAAGCTCGGATGCAAGATGATCTAGCTAAGTGTATTCGAGAAAAGATTGAATGGGAAGAAATGACTGAATATGATATCTCACCGAGCGGATTGATCTGATATAAGAAAAGAATTTATGTGCCACCTAAAGATGATTTGGGACAGAAAATTCTTGATGAGGCACATAAAAGCAAGTACACCATTCATCTTGGTGTAGTCAAAATGTATCGAGATCTAAAATTGCAACTTTGATGACCAGGGATGAAAAAGGAAATAACTTTATATATGGCTAAATGTCTGACTTGCCAGAAGGTCAAAATTAAGCATCAACAACCAGGAGGACTCTTGAAGGGTTTGGAGATTCCATAGTGGAAATGGGAGAACGTGACCATGGATCTAGTAGTGGGTCTACCAAAGATCAAGCACCATGATGCAATCTGGGTAATCATTGATCGACTCACTAAGTTTGCACATTTTCTTCCTGTCAGTGTTAATTATTCTCTTGAAAAACTGGTAGAGATTTATATACGTGAAATCATCAGACTCCATGGTACACTGAAGAGTATTATCTTTGACCGAGATCCTCGATTCACTTCGCGATTCTGGAAAGTTCTATAACAAGCAATGGGAACAAAGTTGAGATTTAGTACTGCGTACCATCCCCAGACAGATGGGCAATTAGAGAGGACAATTCAAACATTGGAAGATATGTTACGTGCATGTGTACTAGATTTTAAAGGAAATTGGGATCAATATTTACCTCTCGCCGAATTTGCCTATAATAATAGCTATCATGCTAGCATCCAAATGGCTCCTTATGAGGCACTACAAAAAAAAGTCCTGTTTTGCG
The DNA here is from genome assembly GCA_019022615.1 of Acacia melanoxylon. NCBI lineage: Eukaryota > Viridiplantae > Streptophyta > Magnoliopsida > Fabales > Fabaceae > Acacia > Acacia melanoxylon. The sequence goes on from JAFJYJ010000090.1 coordinate 892,207, forward strand.
ACGGAATTTTTCCGTCACAAAATGAGTTTGCGACGGATTTTGCAGCGGATTTTGTCTGTCGCAAAAACTCTTGTCGCAATTGCGATTTAAAAAATGAAAATTTCGTCAGTAAATTTCAAAATTTGTGACGGAAATAGTTTTCCATCGCAAATCCCATGGGATTTGCGACGGAATCCCTTTCCATCGCAAAAATCGTGATTTAAAAAAATTAAAAAAAATAAAAAATCCATAAAAAATACTAAAGATTCCTATATATTATAAAAATATATAATAAAAGGCGGATCCTAATATCTAGGAATTATAAAAATGTAAAAGCAATTACAAAATTCAAATTCCATAATCCAATTAGATCCTAAAATATCTCTAATTACTAAGATTATATCTTATACGTAAATTTAACATATAACAAGAAAAAAATAAGGTTCAAGAGTACAAATTAGGATAAAATCTGCCACATATATGTTTAATTAAAAATAATAACCCGCATTATATTGAGCAAACCAAATTAGTGTCCCGCATTGCTAATGCAGTTATGGCATAAACAAAAATTATCCATATCAGTGCTTTATGGATTGAGAAGAGTAGAATAATCACCTTCACATGGTAAACAATCCTAAACCTACTCTCATCTGCAACAAATGTAGTATATGATGTGTGTAGTATCTATAACAGGAGAAGGGGAGAGAGAGGGACGTTACCGAAGAAACGAGAAGGAGTGGAGGGCCGGACTGCCGGAGGTCGAAGTAGGAGCGGAGCAAAGGGCCGGATGGGAGAGTCGGAGGGTAGGAGACACGGAGGAAGGAAGTATGAAGGAAGGAACAAAGAAGGGGAATTTAAAATCCCCTTCTTCAATTTTTGCGACGGAATGGAAAATTCGTCGCAAAACCCTATTTGGGTTTTGCAACGGAATTATTCCGTCGCTAATCAACTCTTTTCTAGTAGTGGAGGCTCTATACGGATGAAAATGTGATCCCTCTCATTGGGCAGAGTTATTTGAGCGTGAATTGTTCAGGCCGGAAATGGTGGATGAAACTTCCGAACAAATCAGTTTAATCAAGAAAAGGCTCCTTGCAGCTCAGAGCAGGTAGAAAAGTTATGCTGATAAACGAAGGAGACCTCTAGAATTTAATGTGGGTGATCATGTATTCCTGAAAATATCTCCTATCACGGGAGTGGATAGAGCCATTAAACGAAAGAAATTAAGTCCTCGGTATATTGGTCCTTTTGAAATATTGGTGAAACGAGGACCAGTGGCTTATCAGCTTGCTTTGCCACCAAATATGAGTAAATTACATAATTTTTTTCATGTCTCTTAATCGAAGAAATATCAACCGGACCCAAAACATGTTCTTGTGTATGAAAATGTTGATGTTAAAAAAGATCATACTTTTACAGTCGAGTCAGAGCGAATCGTTGATCATCAAGAGAAGCAGCTTAGGCGTAAAAGTATTCCTTTTGTAAAAGTGGTCTGGAGAGGATTATCTCCCAGGGAAGCTACGTGGGAGACGATTGAGGATATGTAGAAACTGTATCCAGAGTTTATGACCAGAAACATGAGTTATGTATAAACAATTTCAAGGACGAAATTTATTTTACGGGGAAAGAAATGTAACATCCTCATTTTTCATGTGCCTCAATGTGAATTCATTTGCATATATGAATTTTTATGAAGTCATGTATGATAAATATTTATTTGCATGAAATAATCAAAATAGGATGAGGATGTGAAATTATTTATTTATGTATGATTAAATAAATATGGTTAGGGATAACCTTAATAAAGAGATGACAATGGAAGTCAAAAAATAATATATTTTCCCTTTTTACCCTTGGGCAAAATGCATAATGGAAGAAATAGAGAAAAGAGCATAAAACTCAAAAAATGCCCAAGAAAGTGTTATGGACTTGAAAAATTATGAAATTTTATAGGGAGAAAGTAGACATCTCAAGGATTATTTTGGTATATAACTCTTATTTTTATGATTTATGGATTAAAAGAAATTAATTTTTGAATACTGACCCTAAAACCTGAAGATATTTTGGACCAAAGAAAGTGGTGTTTTGGGCCATGGCTGAATTTTCATTTGGTCTAGTTCAAATAAGTATTTTTGGTTTAAATAAGACATATTAAGAGCCATTTGGGCTTTGGGATCAACCCAAAATGATTTTTCTAGATTTAATTATGATTTTTTGAAGTTGGGCTTTTATTTTTGGAAATTTCAGAATAAGGACGAAAATTAAGAGAATATAGGCCCATATTAAATTCCTTAATAAGAAAAGGGATTTAGTGGATATGGAAACATTAATTGGTCTTATTTTAAATTATCAAAGGAATATTTATTGAAAGGAATTTAATTATATTCATATTTTATTATTATTTTAGGTTTAATTGTAATCTTTTGCAATCGGGGAAATTATTTTTAGTGTAGTCGACGTCAGTAGTAACCTTAATACTCATATACTTTGTGTGACTTGTGTATGTATGTTTTACCATGTTATGTTACATTCATTTAATTATCATTTATTTCCAAGCGTTATGAAACCGGAATATGTTGTGTGCATAAACGGGCCATGGAACCTGAATATGTTGTATGCATAAACGGGCCATGCTGTGTGTCGTGCCCGGTGGTCTGTGCTGTGTGCTATTAGGACCACTGCAGTTTATGTTGTATGTTATTAGGACTGCTAGTTTTGGATTTGGCCGTGTGCCTTGATACTGAATGTTATGTGGTATTTGTTTAATTATGGTTTTTCTTACATGCATTGTTCATACATTTTCTATGAGATTAATGGTTACTTTGGGATTCAATTTTGAATCCCAGCCTCTTTTAAGCCTTTTGGCAGTTCATCTAGAGCGAAATAGGGAGAAAAAGGTAAGGTTCCGTAGCAGGGCTAGTGTGATGGTGGATGTTGATGATTTTCTCTTTGATATTTATTTTGATTTCTGGATGACTGTAGTATTTTATTTTGGCTTGTCAGGCACCATTATCTGGATAACTGTATATTTTGATCCCTCTAGAGAAAATTTATCTTTCCGTATTTTTATCAGTATATTTTTGTCCAAACCGATGCGTGCTCCGATCCGCCGATACTCGATGTGTGACGTAAATTAACCTGAGAAAAATAAGTTAAAATTAAATAAAAGTAAATGATCACACTACCCACCACCCGAAAGGGCAAGGCGGGTAGGTGTGTAACATCGTCTCTATTCTTAAAGCTCAAAATCTTCATTATATAAAAGGTTTAAGTTATCAAAATAAAAACTTTGGATAGAAATTATGACATTATATATTGTATAATTAATAAGATAAAGTGGCCCTTAACAAGTAAGATCAATTTTAAGTTGATCCTCCTATTTTGTTGGCCAACAATTTTAAATGAATTTTTTGACCGAAAAACAATTTTAAATGAATTTTAAGGCATGAAATTACAAAGTAATGATGGTTTTAATTAACGGATAAAAACATTGATAAATGATAGATTTGATAAGCTAATAATTTCAATATTTGAAACGATAGTAAGTTACAAATCACAAGTTTAATTATAGAACTTCAAAATATTCAGATTTTTCCTTTGTTATATTATAATTTTTCGTCGTTACTGCAAAGAACATTTTCAAAACATTATTCGAATTTTATTTTCTGTTTGAGAAATGACTATCAGTCTATAAGTATATCGGATCGATTGTTTGATTTATTAGTTCAGTCCATTGTACTTGTGACCTCAAACCCATTTATTTATCGTAATAATTTAAACCGTGCATCTTACGGGGTAGATTGTCATGTTATTATAACAAGAGTGGTGAAAAAAATGACGTATTATATAATACATGTCATTTTTTTTTTCAACATCGCCCCATTCTAAAAAAATGAGTTGGCGAAAGCGAGCCTAGCCTCTGTGCCAGGTTTTCAAGTGGTCTCGCATCCAAATATGGCGTTAGCAAGGATTCTCGAAGAAGATAAGGGTTAGATAATGTAAGGCTGCTCAAGTGTATTTAAAAAAAAAAAAGAAACTAGAAAAACCGTAACAGTTCAAACTTTAGGTACTGATGACAATAGCATTAACACAAACTTATAATAAAGGCCACACGTGATTCACAGCTTGTTAATAATGAAATTCCTTGGTGCTTTTCTAAATATCAATGCGAGCTACGTGCTGCATAAATGGTCTGCATAATAGTGAGGACGAGCAGAGCCGTACCGCTCACAACTCCGATGAACTTCCAAGGAGTGCCCAGATAAATACGTATGAAACTGCGAAGCATGCTTATAAATCCGCGTTGAAGCCATTCTTGAAAACGCCGCGAATAATGCAACGCCATTCTCAAAATTAGCACACACCATCCCGCTACACCCTTCACATGCGCTTTGTTCAAGTCCTCGCATAGGCGGTTGTATCTCCCATCCATCAGTTTCGCTCCCTTTGCGATGCTTTGGAACATAATCAGCAAATCCTCGTCGTTGGCCTCCGTATGCACTTTTATAACTCCTGCCTCTTTAAGAAGTTGGACGTCATGAACAGAACACACCAAACCTTTGAAAAAATAAGCGTAGGAGGTGAATTTGTAGCCGACTCCGATCAACCCGCCGATTTTCTCCCAAGCAATGAAATTCCTCCATTTGACCTCTGTTGCTTCTTTTATGTGCAGCGTCGGAATGATCAGTTCTCGCTGCGTCTCAGTAAATTCTATTTCGAATTCGAACTTGTCCATGAATTCCCTTACCGCAGAAACCACAGTTCCTGGGGGTCTGTTAATATTGCCTGCAATGATGCAGCAAATTTGGCTGTTAAAGATGAACTACTACTTCACTGATAACTCAAACACTATAAGGTTTAATACATACTGCAACAAACAGATTATTACCTTCATAATCTATAGTTGGGCGAGCCTTGATTGTGATTCCAAAGGCTTGGAGCTTTCTGGCGCAGCGATTCAGTTGGAGTGGATTTGTGCTGAGTATGTCTTGGTGTTGATAGGGATCAGGGGAGCACAGATGGATGAGATGAAGGAAATGACAAACATCCATGAAGTCAGCGCTGGCAACGTTCCGTCCAAAGAGTGACTCTGCAAGTTTTTTTGGAGAAATTCCTTGTTGGGTGTCAAAATCTAAGAATAAAATTATGAGGAGGAAGAAAGGGACTTGGTTTTCGAGTAGCATGAGATCAGTGAAAAGACGCGACATCTTTTTGTAGTCATCCATATAGCCCAAATCAGAAGGAATAGTGTCATTCTCAGAGAGCCTAAGCAGAAGCTTGAAAAGAAAGCAGGCATCAAGGAACATGATTCTGGCAAACTCCTCTGTTCCCATGTGTATTATGTCCCCATAACTCGCTCGAAGTATACTCTCTAATCTTTCTATGTCCTTACAGATGATATTGCTCAGATGGTCCTTTTGGGGTAGACGGCTAAGAAGCTTGTCCGCGTAGCGCCATTTGGTCAATTCCATGGTTTGGAGGTCGATTGTGGCTCCCCTGTGAATGGGTCCCATGGCCACAAACTTAGGCCTGTACCACTCTTCGCTTTTCTCTTTGTTGGTTTCTCGAATTTTTTCTGGCACCCTGCAAATACTGCCTGTCTTTACTCCCTCGTAGTTTATATTTGCCAGCGTCTTATTAATTTCTATGATCCATGCATCAACTTCCCTTGACACTGACATTATTAGGCCTTCCAAACAACCTAATCAAGTTAATTATTAGAAGTGAAACCAATATATATATATATATATATATCTGAAGTGAAACCAATATATATATATATATAGGTACATACATATGTGTGTGTACGTAAGTATGTATGTATCTATATATATATATATATATATATATATATATGTATATATATATATATGTATATATATAAACAATGAAAATTCATGGATGCATTTTTTTTTTTTTGCTCAGAATGGATGCATATTACACACCTCAATAAACTCAATGTCTATCACTTCTCCTTCTTAATTTCCTCTTCTACAAACTGGCTGGCCGTCAGCTTCTGCCCTTTTGAGCCTCGCATATAGCCCTTATTTAGAACTTATATTGTGGATCTCAGGGAGCAGTTTAATTTGAAATATTAATTTAAGAGTCAATACTCTAACCACCCTTCTATTTTACCTTAACTATACGGATCTCCCTTCTATTTGGAAAACATACTCTTTAGTCCAAATCATTAACACCGTTAAAGAATATTCTAAAAAGATCCTTCAAGTATATTTTTAAATTAAAACCATATTAAAATAAATGTTGTTTACCAATTTACCCCTCATTCTACCAATTCCCTAATTTATCTTTTAATATTAATGTTCACTAATTATCTATTTAATATTTTTAATAAATTTAATTTAGAATAAGTTTTAGTAATCTGTTTTTGTGGTAAATATTAATAACTTGTTCAAAATTTGAGTAATTATTTTTAAGAATATATGTTTAATGAAATATTCTTAAAATTCTTAAATTTTAAGATATTAATATGCGAATCTCATAATAATATCATTTTATAATTATATAACTTAATTGAATATACGCTGTGTATGTATGTATTATTGCAAAACATCATCATGCGTATTTAAAAATTACATGATAAATTTAATAAATAAAAGAGATTAAACATTTAAATTTATCAAAAAAGTAAAATTTATAATGATAAAATTAATAAACTTTATAATATGATAAATTTAAAAGTATGACAAAAATATAAAAATATATACTATTTTTTTCTTAAACTTTGAATAAAGATATGTGATTAAATGATTATTTTTTTGCTAAAGATTACATGATAAATAGTAATATTTATTTTAAGGAGGGGTATTTTGGTCAAAATAATGAGTCAATGTTGTGATTTAACGGTCAACTAACAGTTAGGGTTAGATAGATGGAAGTTGAATCTCAAAATTAGAAGGGAAGTTTATACCACATATATTTTGATTTTGAGGAAGGTTCATACATGTTTTAAAAAAGAAGGTTTATGCCTGTAATTTAGAATACATAGAGGGGAGGTTGATGTATTTTACTCTTAATTTAAAACACGATCTTGGCTTTTCAAAATGTGGGTATTTATATGGGTTTATCGTTTATCATGTCACTTGACATAAGGTTATATCAAGTCACCCTAAAACTACGTCGTTTTGGAAGTCAAAAGAATTTATACAAGATGTTTTGGTCAAATTTATATAATAAATACAAAAATAAAAATATCAAAACACCCTTCATTAATTTCCTTAACTCCCAAAACGACGTAGTTTTGGGGTTAGGGGAATTAATGAAGAATTTTTTGGTAAAATTCATATAATAAATACAAAAAAATAATACCAAAACACCATTCATTAATTCCCCCAACCTTAAAACAACTAGTTTTGGGGTAACTTGACATAACCTTATGTCAAGTGACATAACAAATGATAAACCCTATTTATATACATGTAATTATATTTTAGCTTTTATTTCTGGACTGCATTCAGCTCTTGCACATGACTACTTGATGATTCATAAATACAATGTAAATATAGGTGGGACGTCAATCATTTTAAAAAAAGAAGACTTCAGTTAACTTAAATGTTTTTTCCCTTTTAAACTATAATCATAATCAAAGTAACACCCACAAGCTAAAGATGATATGAAGTCTTTACCAAAACAAAGTTGAATGACAAGGCAAGAACACAAACAAATAAACCAAGGGTTGAATGGAACAAACAAGATGTGAAGTGTCGTGCGCGCATATGCATACAAGGAACCAAAAAACGGATGATGAGGAGAATGAGATAACTGGAAATTGTGATTGAAATCAGAAGGAGATCATATTTCTCAGGAAAATGCCATCAAGGATGAAGTTAAAGGTGGAAGAAGGATTTAAATAGTAAAAACAATAAAGCAAATTAAATCTGAACACCGAAGTTGAAGAAGATGGAGGATCTACCGAGAAAAGGAGAAGACAAAGTCGAAGAACTAGTGATTAGTCGAGAGAAGGCGGAACCAGGAACCAGTCAGTGGGTGGATTGAAGATCTTGAGCAAGAGAAGGAGAAGACGAAGATCTGGAGATTTAATGCACGGTCTTGAAACTTGACTAGGAGTGGATGAGCAAGGCGGAGGAGGCCGCCTTTAAAGAAGAAGATGGAGCCCACGGCAAGGAAGAATATCTTTATTTGTTTTAACAAATGTGAATATTTAATTTTTTATGAAAAAAAAATAAACTGAGAACATTATTATCTTTTAACTAAAAATGAACTTAATTTCATTTTGACGTAAGGGTATAGTGAAATTTTGTAAACTTTTAGGAGTTCATTGAAATAAAATGGCTTTCATGAAGTCTAAGTAATATTTTTCAATTAAAAAAATATAAAAAAAAAATAGAGAGAAGGTTAGTGTGACCCACAGGCCACAGCACAAAAAAGTAACAAAAGTTAAATCTCTTTCACGGCGATGTTATATATGCTTCAAAATAAATTGTTTATATCTATTTTTACAATATTTCTTATCGATGCTCATAGTGAAAAATTATATTGCTAAATTTGCACATTTATCCTAAAAAAAATAAGATAGTGTATTTCAAAAAATTCAAATTTATTTCCAAAAACGTTAGAAAATATCCCCAAAAAAAAATCAAATCAATCAAATATATGATAATAATATAGGGTATTTCATTTCTTGAGTCAATACAAAATAAGAACAAAAACTTAAAAGGAAATTATTACATATATGTTCAGGTGAACTAAATTTAATAAAAATAAATATTCATTTTCGAATCACACTTTCAAACAGTAATTTTTGAATAAAAAAGTAATTTGTGAATAAAAATAAAACAACATCAAATAGGAGTATGACATTAGAAAAATACGTTGACTATCAATAAATTAATTTCCAAATCAAATTTAAAATAATAGGGTACTATATTTTAAAATTTCAAGTTTCCCAAATCCATCAGTCAAATAATAAAATAAGAACATTAATATTTAATAAAATTTTAGAAAACTAAATAAATTTAATAGGTAACTTAAAATAATTGTCAACTATCAAATATTAAGATCAAATTATATAACAAGGTAATGGATCAATTTTTAAATCAAGAAAATAATAAAAAGGGAGAAAGAAGTAATAGTTGGTGATTAAACAAAGGAATTATATTTTTGCTCAAAACAAAAAAAGAAGTATAAATCAAACATGTAGTCAAAATGTTTGATAAGTATCCCAAAAAAAAATAGTAAAGTAGATGAATTTTGGGAAAATCCCATACAAAACACTTTAAAGAATTTTATACAAGATTGATAAATTCAACAAATCTTAATTTGCGCCTATAACCTAATTAATTTAGGATATTTAAATATAGGGTATTATACCATAATACCCCTAACCCATTAAGGCTTCTTTCTAGTGCGCCTCTATTAATTAAAAGCGTTTCCTACACATGGAGAGGACCTAAATGGAGTGGACATGATCGTGTCTTTAAGAGGTTAGACCGTTGCTTTTGTAATATGGACTGGCAGGAACGTTTCCCGGATTCCATGGTAAAGGTAGGCATAAGAGTAAGTTCAGATCACCACCCCTTAATCATCAATACTTGTTATGAACCTGAAGTAAGAAGAGATAGACCGTTCCGTTTTAAGGCAGCATGGCTCAATCACAGCGATTTCAAGAATTTTCTTTCGAATAAATGGGTAAGAGGAGGAGATGTGTGTGGGAACATAAGGGTGTTGAAGGAGCAACTTGGGGTGTGGAGAAAAGAAGTGTTTGGTCACATTCGGTACAGAATAAGAGGCTTATGCAGGAGGCTGGAAGGGATACAACAATGTGTGGATCGCTTTAGTAATCCGTTCCTAATGAATCTTGAGAAAGAACTGGAGGAAGAATTGGTGAATGTGTTAAAACAAGAAGAACTACTGTGGTTCTAGAAGTCAAGAGGGATATGGATTAGTCAAGGGGACAGAAACATGAGGTACTACCATAACAAGACAATGATTCGCAGAAGGAGGAATAAGGTAAAGAGCCTGAAATATAATGAGGGAGTTTGGGTGGAGGACGAGAATATTATTTGTAACATGTTCCAGAATTTCTATGATTCTCTGTTCTTGGAGGAAAATATGAATAGAGGATGACATATAACCAGACAAGGTTGGGGAGAAGTGCGAAGGGGGGACATGAGTAGAATAGGAAGGAGGCTAGAAAATGAGGAAATTAGACGTACTTTCTTTGATATTGGAGGGTTCAAGGCGCCAGGAGAATATGGGTTTCCGGCTATATTTTATCAGAGAAACTGGGATGTGGTAGGACAAGAAGTTTATGAGTTGATTAGAAGACTATGGGAAAGACCAGAAGGGATTGTTGATCTGAACAAAACTCTCTTGGTTTTGGTACCGAAGGTGGAGAGCCCAGAGTGGGTGACTCCATTCAGACCTATTGCTCTCTAAAATGTGCTATATAAAGGATTGACAAAGATACTAGTTCGCAGACTGAAAGATGTTATGAATAGTCTTGTGTCACCTTATCAAGCTAGTTTCGTGCCGGGACGTAATATCCAAGAGAACATTATCATAGCGAAAGAGATTGCCCATGTGATGCAAAGGATGAGTGGCAAGAAAAGGCTATATGGTAATTAAGATTGACCAAGAGAAAGCCTACGACAGACTAAGTCTGGGATTCTTAATGAAAGTATTGGAAGAAATTGAATTACCGGAGAATATAATCGATATCATTAAACAATGTTTGTATTCGGTTAGAATGTGTTTACTGTGGAATGAGAGTAGAAAAGAAGAGTTTAAGCCGACTAGAGGGATTAGACAAGGTGACCCCCTATCGCCTTATCTGTTTGTGCTTGCTATGGAGAAGTTGTCTCATATTATTGCGGATTCAGTTGAAAGTAGAAGATGAAAACCGTTTAGGGTAGGAAGACCTAATGTAAGTATATCACACCTCTTATTTGCAGATGACCTATTGTTGTTTTGTGAAGCTAGTGAGGATCAGATGGGGAATGCGCTTGAATGTTTAGATCTATTTGGGGAGGTATCAGGGCAGAAAATCAACCCAAGTAAGACCTTTATTTTTTTCTCAAAGAATCTTCCTAGAGACAAACAAAACATCATTTGTGGGATGAGTAGCTTTCAACGTAAGGAGGAGTTGGGAAGGTACTTAGGGGCACATATCACTCAAGGCCGTAATTCCAGGGCTAAATTCTAATTCTTGATTGATAAAGTATAGAGGAAACTTAGTGGATGGAAAACTCAATCCTTGGCCCTAGCAGGAAGGATCACTTTAGTCCAATCAGTAACATCACAGGTTATGAACTTCCAAATGCAACATGAAAATATCCCGAGTGGAGTTTGTAATGAGATTGAAAAACTTCAAAGGAATTTCATTTGGGGTTCCGATGGGGAGAGAAAGAAATTACATGCGATTAGCTGGGAAGGAGTGTGTAGACCTAAGGAGGAAGGAGGTGTAGGGATAAGGAGATTAAAGGGAATGAATGACGCTCTAATAGGGAACATTGTGTGGGGTTTATTAGCCAAACCAAAAGGATTGTGTACTAAAATCCTGAAAGCTAAATATGGAAGGGGTGCTAATTGGCTAGCTGAATGCACTATGAAGCAACATGATTCACCCTTATGGAAAAATGTTGCTAAACTATGGCCTGAGGTTACTAAGGGTATTGGATGGGAAGTAAGGGATGGTAGGAGTGTGAAATTTTGGGAGGATAAATGGATGAATGGGGTGGACAAATTAGGGAACCATTACATGGGTTTGGGAATGTTGAATCCAGACCTAACTGTGAGTGAAACCTTAAACAGAGATGGAAATTGGAACTGGGCATGGCTTGAGGGGATTCTACAGGAGGAGGTTCTACAATTATTAAAATCCATTCCCCCACCATGTCCTGAGGATGGTGACGACATAGTTGTATGGAGAGGAGGACATGGAGTCAAGTTTTCGGTATCTCAACTGTATCAACAATTGAGAGGAGATGTGACTATGGAGCTGAGGGACATTTGGAAGGTTATCTGGAAGGTGAAAACCACAAGAAGGATCCAAGTATTTTTATGGTTGGCAGTACATAATCGTCTGTTCAAAGCAGCTAGAAGAGCACGTATCCTGGGAGGTGTGTCTACTTGTAGCAGGTGTACGTGGTGAAGGAGTCGAGGACCTTGATCATGTATTGAGAAGTTGTCCTGAGTCTCGCCGGATATGGCTGGCCCTAAAGGTGTTAACGGTACGTCCGCAATTTTTCACAGAACGCATGGACTATTGGTTTTTAAATAATTTGCAAACTGGGGAAGAATGGGGAATTATATTCTCGGTGTGTAGCTGGATGATTTGGGGGTGGAGGAATAAATTATTATTTGAAGAAGGATTTACTATGCATGATCGTCATGATCTGGTGATCCAGAGTTATGTTAGAGATTGTGTTACCTCGTCAAAAAGATTTGATGATTTTGGGTTATTAAAGAAAGAAAGAGAAATTAAATGGAATTTTCCGGAAGAGGGGTGGGTGAAGCTAAATTTTGACGGTGCTGCTAGAGGATGTTCAGGCTTGGCAAGTTGTGGAGGGGTGTTGAGGAGGAGTGATAGTAGCTGGATTCGTGGTTTCGGTAGGAAGTTAGGACGTTGTAAGGCTTTAGCTGCTGAGATATGGGGGTTTGTACAGGGTCTTAGAATGGCACATGGATTGGGCTTCAACAAGATCATTGCAGAAGGAGACTCAACTTTGGCTTTACACATGATTTAGGATGCTTGGAGCCAAGGAAGGACTAGAGACAGAACTCTGAATGCATGGCTACGAGACAATAACGAGGAGCTTCAAATTTGTTTTTACCATATTTTGCGCGAAGGCAATACTGTGGCGGATTGGTTAGCCAAGTATAGCTTTATTTGTAATGAGGATTTTACTATTTTTGATTCTCCTCCGGCAGGGGTGGTAGATTTTCTATATAGGGACACTGTGGGAGTTGTTTACCCACGTCTAGATCTTGGTTAACTTCAGTAAAGTAAAGGGCGATCTAGCCCTAATTTTTACCGCAAAAAAAAAAAAGCGTTGTCATTTTGTTTTTTTAATAAAAATAAAAATTGGTAGCGCCTTTTTTGTTATCCGTATCAGCTTTTCTTGTTCAGCTACTTTCGCTTCAATTTATCACTTCCATGGTGTATACGAAGATTTTCACTGCCATTCATGGAAGAGGTGCTTTTCATCACCTGCCTTTTGTCTGTTATGGCTTATTGACAATAGTTGCTTCATGTGTATGTGTTTTAATTGTGCCATATGATCATCACAAACTGAACTAGTTATCTCTCTTCTTGCAACTGAGGTATGTTAAATCTATCAGACTTGATATGGATTCTTCCTTCCCCTCCTACAAATTTCCTATTTGATTAACTTTTCTTGGGGTGGCATTTTGGGGGAGGGTGGTTTGTAAGATCCTAGTTTCTTTCTCTCATTGCCTCTCTCTCTGGTGAAAAGCCTTTAATTGGGATATTAGTTAACTTCAAAATATAAATGTGGAATGATTATGGAAGTCAAACACAGCGCTTCTCGCCAATAAGTCGAGACAGGTACGGTACAGTCGGTAAAAAGTGTAGCAGAGTTCTATATTTTTGAATGTCCTGATCTTGGCCCTTATACTCATTATTGTTGGGATTCCGTCTTTGCCATTTGGATCGCCCTTGAATAATGCGTTAATAATTGATTCCTTTGACAGTTGATTCGTCACATGGAGAACTCACACCTAAAAATCCTAATCATCAAAATGGTAAAGATGTGGAAGAAAGGGATGGGAGATGATATATGAATAATTTAGTCTTTTTATTTTAATATTTTAATTTCTAATATTTTAAAATAATTATTATTATTTTAGTCCCTCTTAATAAATATTATTTTTGTGGAGTCTTTTATTATAATTTTTCCAAAATTGTACCCATGTCTCAACCTAAACTAGAGAAAATACGACTCAAAGTTCTTTTGAAATTTCTAATTTGTATACAAGTTTTGTGGAACATTTAGGTAATATAATCCAATTATTAAAAGACAAAAATAGCCTTAACAAAATAAAGAAAAATATAAGACTACTTTTATTTCTTTTTCTTTCTCTCTTTTTCTGTCCTTTACTCTTTCGGTCTATCTTCATATAAATTCTTGGGAAAATCCTTTTCAAGACCCTTTTTAGAGAAAAAAATCCCAAAAAAGGCTCTCAGAATTCTAAAATCCCTTAGGGCCTTTTATGGGATTTTTAGAATCTACGTGAGTTGTTAACGGGGCTGATATATAGTTGACAACTATATATCAGCCCCGTTAACAACTCAGCAAAATTTTGAAAATTCCAGGTTTTTTCTGGGATTTCAGAATTTTAAGGGTCTTTTTTGGGATTTTTTTCTTCAAAAAGGGCCCTGAAAAGGATTTTCCCTAAATTCTTTGCTTTTTTCGAGAGAGGGAAAAAACATTCTTTGCTTCCTCACGTGATTTGTAAAAAAATATACATTCTTTGCTTCCTCACGAGATCTGTGCGTACCTTCGTTATGCTTTTTGTCTGTTTTCACTTTCTTTTCATTTTCTGCATGGCAATTTCGTGGGCACGTAATCACAAGTGACAGGTGGGTGAGTCCTCTCAAAATCCGGCTTTCTCCATCAATTGCCACCATCCTTTTCTTTTCTTAAAGGGTTAAAGAGCGAATTCGCTAACAAAGTATTACTCCGTGCACTACTATAAAAAAATAGTTACTACTTCTATAAAAGACGTCCTTATTTTAAAAAGGGATGTTAAAAGTGGACACAGTGGCATTCTTGTAATGATATGCTTAATTTTTTAGAATTTGGCGTCCTAAATTATATTTTAGGACGCCTAAAATTAATTAAGATGTCCTAAAAGGCATTCAGGACACCTAAAATTAGCCAAAAATAAATTCTTTAGCGCCATTTTGAATTTTTTTTGGCGCCAGCTAATTTTTTGGGAATAATTTATATTTGTTTGGCGTCCTAAAGAAGTTTCAAGACGCCTAAAATTAATTGTTTAGCGCCATGACACCATTTTGGGATTTTTTTGGCGCCAGCTAATTTCGTGGAAATAATTTATATTTTTTTGGCGTCTTCAATATTATTAAGGACGCCTTAATAGAATTTTTGGAGTCCTAAAAAAAGTTTCAGGGCGCCTAAAATGTATGGTTTTTGGCCCCAACTAGTTTTTTAAAATTATATATGCTTTTTTGGCATCCTGAATAAGGATAAGGACGCCTTAATTGAATTTTTGAGGCGTCCTTACACTTATTTCAGGACGCCAAAATGCCCAAATACCCTATTCTTAATCAGGCTTACACACTCAGTCGATTTGGAACCCCATCAGCTCACCCCTTCAGCCGCTTCTCCACACGCTCTGTCCCTCACCGCCTCCTCCTCCGTTCTAATCGATCTTCGCCGTCATCTCTCCCATAGACTTGTTCATTCTCATTGTCCCTTGTTTCGTCCTCCGCCCCACCCTCATTTGCCTTCCCTCTCTCCATGATAAAACCTTCCTTTATCCATTTACGCCGCACCAAGATGAGAAAGAACTCCTCCACATCTAGGGTGACCAGTGCGGCAACCAGATCGGTGTCAAGTTCTAGGAGGTCATCTGCGACGAGCATGGCCTTGACCCCAACAGCAAGTACAATGGCGATTCCAATCTCCAGCTCGAGCGCTTCAATGGTTAGTTACGAAATTCTAGTTATTTTGTGCTTTTGGGCTGTAATTGTTGGTTTTATTTTCAAATTTTTATCACCCTTTACTTTTCAAACAGAAGCAACAGATTTACTGCAGAAGTTGTCATTAGACACTCAACCAAAGGCCTTGGAAATTCCAGAACCAACCAAGAAGGTAATTGCTATTTGTTTTCCAGTTATATGATACTCTGTCAATAACTTTTAGTTTTCCATCTCTCATTCATTGATTTTCTTGGCTTATTTTACTTTCGGAAGATTGAGAAGGCTTTCCTGAAGCAGCCAAAAGTGTTTCCAAGGTACACAAATTTGACATGAATAAATTTATTTCTTCGTTTGTTTTCTGTCAAGTTTTCGTTGAACAACGATTTGTTGATATGATTAATTTTATTTGTGGTTGCTTCTGCTTTTGAAGCTCGAAGAAATCTGGGAAGGGGAAGAGGCCTGGAAAATGAGGGAACCGCATTGGAAGTCTATTGGTCTTGGATTCAAGACTCCCACGGAACCTATTGAAGGTTTTCTCTCTAGATCCTGTCTTTATATCTGTAAAAATCTACATTGTCTTGTTGCCTTGCCTGTTTTACTAATTATAAGGTCATTGTTGTGAAATGGGTTTCGTTTGATATATCTGGTATTGTTGTATTGATGCGAATTGTATGCAGGACGGACCCCTTATTAAGGCGTCCTGAATACCATTCAAGACGCCTTAATAAGGTGTCCTGCATACCATTCAGGACGTCTTTATAAAAGCGTCTGAATGATATGCAGGACGCCTTAATAAGGGGTCCTGAATATTTGTCAGGACGCCAAAAGTAAAAAAAAAACAACAACAACTACCCTGGCCAAGACGTCCCTCTGAAAAGGTACATTAATTGGGTCTTATTTAGGTCGTTTTTTATTTATTTATGTTTTTAGTAGTAATGAGGAGCATCCAACACAAACAACTATTAAATGGACCTTAAATATCAACAAACTTTTTAAAAGTTGAAGGCAGCACAAAACCGTTAATTTATTGTAAACGTAGGTTAGTGAAAATTGAATAACCTAATTCACCTAATTCATTAAACGCCCAGCATCTCAGTTTGCACAAAATGAACGAAGGATTTATAGGTCTGATCAGTAAAATTAGAATGTTAATAGAAAAAAGTAAAGGAGGAGACCATTTCGAGGGCGCAGGCGGTGGGGAAGGCGACGCTGCGGTGGACGCTGAAGAGTTCGCAAGTAACTATGCACATGACAGGAGAGAAGCGCTTAGCACCTTTAGCGAGGACAGAGTACCTCATGGCTTCGTAAATCTAAGGAGGGAAGTTGACGGGAATAGCTTCGTCAAGCTTGAGATTGATCTGACATATGAGAGAACTCCAGTATGACTTCAAATCGAAGGAAGAGGAAATAACCAAAGAAGAAGAAGCGTGAACTGGAAGGTGAATAAATTTTGGGGGCTTTCTGGGAAGCCATAAGCGGGCAGAAGAAGGAACCACTGCAAAAGAAGGCATCGGATCGGAAAAAATTTGTAGATAGGAATTAGGATTAGAAGAAGAAGAATAGGATCTCCAACTTCTTTTCGCCGCTCGCGTCCCCAGAAACGAAACGACCACAACCAAATTCGCTGAAAAAGGAAATTGTGAAGATGGCAAGCTCTGTGGAAAAGGAGAGTATGGCGGGGGAGGAAGCTCTCTCCGTGGAACTTCCTGCTCCTCCTGGTTGGAGAAGAAGTTCTTCCCAAAAAAGGTTGGGACCCCAAAGAAAAATGAGATTGTGTTCACTGCACCAACAGGAGAGGAGATTAATAACAAGAAGGCGGCCTGGAAAGTATTTGAAAGCGCACCGGTGGCCCACAATTTTTGAATTTGATTGGGGCACCGGGTAAGACCCCAAGAAGATCGCAAGGATGAACGAGATGAAAGACCTGGCTATCACCCAAGAGGGGGGGTGAATTGGGTGTATGATAAAACTTTTGTTAGTTTGAAAATATTTTCGCAATTTATTGAAAGTAGTTTGTATGACAGTAATAATTCATAAATCAATAATCAGTCATTCAAACTTATATGCTGGAAATGTAAGAGATAAGGAAGAGAATATGCAAACTAAGATTTATCTTGGTTCGGCCAAATCCTTAACCTACGTCCGGTCCTGCTAAAGACTTGAGATTTTCCACTATCTCCTTGTTTAACCAGGCACAAGAGAAAGGCCTTTACAACCTCACAAGTTTAGCCGGGCACTTGTGCGGCCTTTACAATCTCTTTCGAGATATCCTCTTACAATTACCGACTCTATACTCGTGGATGATCCTTTCACACTAGGACTCACTCCCCCTTACAAGTTGTAATTGTATCCCAATCTCCAAGTCCCTGGACTTGAGATTCTTTACAATAAATGATTTACAATCGCTGAACTCTCTCTAAGAGTAGATAATGATAATCACGAAGTACAATACAAATCATCTCACTCTCTATGATAAACTATGTAAACATTTGAAAAACAGAGAGAGTAAATAAGATGAAGATCGTAGTATGAGCATTTTGAAGTTGTAGGCTTGTATCTTATCGTCATGTCTTGAATCTATCCTCTTTTATAGGTAGAGATCATTATATGACCGTTGGATGAAGAAATATAGCCGTTAGACTCAGATAGAAACTAGCCGTTAGAACCTCGTTTTCTGAACCAGCATCGAATACTCGAGTATTGAGTTGATTACTCGAGTATTGAGGTTGTTTTGTAACTCCAAGTTCCTCTCTGTCTGATCAATACTCGAGTATTGAGATGGAAACTCGAGTATTGTACTTACATACTCCAGTATTGCAACTCCTTGAACAAACTGTCTACTTTCGAGGGTCATATCTCCCTGGTCTGAACTCCGTTTTGGTTTGCTCAACTCTTGATGGAAAGCTATGTGAGTCTACTTTCATATACCACTGATTTCAGCTCAATCGGATTTTTATTTTGTGAGTTATGCTCAAAACATTGAAGCTTGGTCTGCTATGTGGCGTGGATTTATCTATCAATTTGTACAATTCATAGCTCTCTCATATGAACTCCTTTTGGCTTGATTTGTATATCAAAATGACGAATTTGGAGTCTAGTTTCATATGCCACTGATTTCACTTCAATCCAATCTCTGGTTGAGTAGATATCATCAAATTACCAGACGTCGCCCGAGCTGAACGTGAAATAGAGTTGATCACGCTGAATACTTGAGTATTGAACTTACATACTCGAGTATCCAATACTTTACTTGATACTCGAGTAATGACTGAAGTATTGAACTATTGGCCTTTAGGTTGTTAGTTCTCAATGTGTTTTGATGATTAATAACAATTGTAAACATGAGAGAATATTTTTTTTGCTAAAGATTGGTAAAGCATGTTGTTTGCAATTCAAAAACATTCTGTTAGCACCAAACTCGAGTTTGGCTCTCCAAACTCGAGCTTGCCCCTTACAGAAAGCAAACCAAGCTATTTTGCATTTTCTAAACTTGAGCTTGGTCCATAAACTTGAGCTTGAAGGTTTTCAAAAGTTTACTCATATACTGAGCAAGCTCGAGCTTGAACCTGTAAGCTTGAGCTTACGAAGGTTTGAGGATTTTATCAAGTTACTCAAATTGCAAACTCAAGCTTATTAGTTTTAAGCTCAAGTTTGCCTCTTCCAGAGACTTTTATCACTAAGTTTACAAATATGTAAACTCGAGATTGAAGTTACAAGCTCGAGCTTACCTCCTGCGTAATCCTTTAAACTTGAGCTTATCATTTTTCTGTAGAGTTTGTGAGTTTACAAAAGTTGTAAACTCGAGCTTGGCATCCCAAGCTCGAGCTTGCATCAGACATAAAGTTTTCAAGTTTTTCCTTCAAAGAGTAAACTCAAGTTTAAGGTTGTAAACTCAAGCTTGCGTCCGACAAAAATCTTTCGGTTTTTAAAACCTTTGGCAAACTCGAGCTTGCCCTTGCAAGCTCAAGCTTGGGTCGACAGAGAGCAATGTCATATTTTGAGCTTAGCAAACTCAAGTTTACACCTCGAAGCTCAAGCTTGCATTTTGTGAACTAAAATTATTTTTGATATGAATAGTGCCAAACTCGAGCTTAGTCACTAATAAGCTCAAGCTTGCGTTTTTCCATTTTGGCTCTCAAAATGATTTCAAACATGTTTCCCCGACAAAATGCTAAACTCGAGCTTACTCACTTACAAGCTCGAGCTTGAGACTTCCAGAGGCAAAACTCAAGATTTAAATGAAGACCAAACTCGAGCTTGGTACAAGAACTCGAGCTTGGAACTTCGATTTAAGAACGCATCCGAGTGTATTTTGTTCAGTTTGATTTATGCTTTAGCTTGATTCTCGCGAATTGGTTGTATATGATTTATATGATTCATATCAATATTTCCTAACCAATTTTAACCAGTTTGCTTATGAGATTTCAAGAGATCTAGGTTTGTTTTTTAAAGAAGACTTTAAGACAACCACTTGACAACTTGCAATATAATATTGTATCTCTCATCCAAAACAATGGATTACAACCCGGAAAGTTGGACAACCATTCTCCAAGACAGAAAGCTAGCCTCCACTATCCTAAGGCATCCGAACAACATTATACAATGTCCTCCACCGAGCATAACAAAGTATGGAACATACTATTTCGGAGCCAACATTCAAATATTCAATTCTCGAATTACTCTCATGACTATATTCAATAAAGAAAGCTTCCAACAATAATTTCGAATAGCTTCAAGTTTGAATGGATCTATAACGGTCACAAGCTCCAAACCAGTATATATACATGAAGATTTGAAGTCTAGAAGTAGAGAAGACATACACAGAAAACGCATACAAAGATCTCAGTCTTTTACTACTTATATTTCTCATTTGTATCTTTGATACATTGTGCTTCGATGCTTATCTTTATTCACTCTTTGAGAGAGTTCATTTCGTAAATCATTCTTTGTAAGAATCTCAAAGTTGTGGGACTTTGAGGTTGGGTTATCAGATTACAACTTGTAAGGGGGAGTGTATCCTAGAGAGAGGATAACTTTCGAGTACGAGTGTGTATCGATTTGAGTGATAGAGAAAAACCCGGAGAGTCCGGGGACGGACGTAGGTCAAGAGTTAAGACCGAACCAAGATAAATCTTCCGTGTCAAGCTCTTCTTCTCTAACTCCATTTACCTTAGTTAAGCATCTGTTGTGTGGGTGATCTGAAAAGAATTTTTAAAATCCCCAATTCACCCCCCTCTTGGTGATTTCCTTCACTTTCATAGGTGAACCTCTAAAATTCCAGACCATTACTTGAGTATTGTCACTTACATACTCAAGTATTCAATACTGCACCCCGATACTCGAGTAATGACTCAAGTATTCAATATTGCACCCCGATACTCGAGTAATGACTCAAGTATTGCTTCTCCCCAATTTTCAAGTTACTCTCTGCCTCTCGAATACTCGAGTAATACTTCCAATACTCGAGTATTGCTTCTTTTATCGCAAATATTTGAAATTTGTTAAACATCCTCCTACGTAAAACATAGCTAGGCACTCCAATACTCGAGTATTGATGAACATACTCGAGTTTTGACTCCTAAAGCTGATTTTTCCTTGTTTCAACTCTAAATTGAGTCATTCCAACTTCCATATGATCTTGGAGGCTTCTAACATCAATATAAGAACTTGAATAATGATATCTTCATTCCATTCAACAAGTTCTTCCTTTTTCCATCTCCCAACTTGATCATTCTTCATCATTTAATCTTAATCTTCACATCTTCTTTGATTCAATCTCTTTCTCTAATTCAATACTTCTTTATTGATCTTTTTGTTGAACTTTCTCCGTCATTCAACTTGGACTCATCATTCTTTGCAAGTTCTACCTTCTTCAAATTTCCTCTTCTTCTGATTATTCCCAAAGTCCTTTGATATTCCCATTATATTGTGTGCAAGAACTTCTTTCTTCAATCTACTTTCTTGATTATTCTTACATCTTCTTCAATATCCATAAAGCCGAGCCTATGCTGAACTTGTTCCAGAATTTAATGTGTCGGCTTCCCGTATCAGCACTATTCATTTATACTCCATTGTAGCTCAAATATGATGAAGCTTCATTCCAACTTCAGTTTGATCATGGAGATTTCCAGTATCACATATAAGAACATATAGTGAAAGTTCTTATTTATTTAGCCTCATTTCTTGGTCAATCTCTATAGTTCAACTTGGAATAATCTTCTTCAATATCTCCTTCTTGATTAAACTCTATAATTCAACTTAGATTAATCTACATTAAATAAAACTAGTCAATGTAGGAGATAGCTATATTACTCAATCTTTTTGCTTTTAATAATGACATCTATATAAGGCATCATCAAAACTAATCAAAACCAACATTCTCCCCCTTTTTGATGATGGCAAATACTATTAAGATAAATATGTATGAATATGAAAATAGATTAGACCCAACATATTTATCATGCCATTTCTCTCCCCCTTATTTGTCATTAGCAAAAAGTTTAAGTAAAGAAGAAATGCTTATAGAGACAAATATGAAAATAGATTAGAAAGAGTCAAAGAAACTGATTTTCTCTCCTCGATTTGAAATTGTTTTCATTCTAAATATGATGCAATTTCGAATGTTTTTATGAAAGTAAATTTGAAATAATTTGGAGAGGTTTTCAAGAAATATTTCACACTTAAAGCATATAGATACCGAGCATGTGCAACATTTCTACGGAATAAAATAGAAAAATAGAGATTAGAAATGCTCATGTTGGTTTTTGCAAATTGATGATCGATCTGTGAAGTCCATTTGCTAGCTTTGAGATCTGTGATGTGCTCTGAAAAGCCTTATAGCCTTTGAGACAAGAAATGAAACTAAAGTGTTGGCTTCTTGAGTTGCATCTCATCCGAATGAATATGATCGTAGTTCAGCTTTTTCTTCATAGATCCTTCCATCCTCGCCTTTAATTATTGATGCCAAAGCATCTTTCCTTAATTGAATAGTTTCTCCTTGTAGTGCATTAAGGAAAGTTGTAACACATAACAAAATCTTCTGCTACAAATTGAAAACTTTCTTTGCAAAAGAGATTTGTTAGTGCAACCAAATATCAAAGTATTCCTTTCCAAATGATATTTGAAAATAATGAAAGGAAAATATAAGATATTTCCAAATATGAAATTAACTCATCATCAAAACTAATAGAAGATAGTGAATATAGATGAGTATGTTTAAAAGGATTTTCTTCAAATAAAGGAGATGAGCTTTTAAGGTATAAAACACATATGAATGTGAAGCTCCCCCTTAATAAATGCATGATTTAAAAAAAATGTGAAGCTCCCTTTAAATGATACCAAATAATAATGTGACACCAAATGTTATGAGTTCTAGATTTCCTCTTACTCCAATAGACATAACATGGTATCTCAGAATTAAGAACTTTCAAGTTCACTTGGGTGGACTTGAAATTGGTATGAAGATATCACTTATGCTTTTTATGATGATAAAATAGTTTAAAACATAAGGATCATTTTAGAAATAAGTGTGCTCAGGCTATGATGAATGAAATAAAATGAAATCAATGAGATCAAGTTAGCCTAGCATGATTATGATATATGTATGTTACAATACCTCACTCAAGTAATATCGTAATTACTTGAGTCATAATCATCTGAAATCCATAGATGCATCACTGGCTAGCCATTATCAATTGTTCTGAATGCATCTTAGAAGTTGAAATCCTAAATGAGCTTTGTATAGGATTTCAAATTAGTTTCTACCCATAACTTATCATCAAGCTAGCATGCTCCTTATCATCTTGGTCTAAGCCTCTTGCTAGTGATGGGATGTCATTCAAGTGATATCACAAAATTTGTAGACATAGCCACCGAAATGGTCTATTCTGTTTGCCTATGTTCTTTGTATTCAACAACAGAACATTTTGGTCAACTCCTGCAAAAATATACGTTCTTTGGTACTCAATGATTCTTGAGTCCACACAATATTAGACATGACAACCTTATGCTCTTAAAAGATTAAATCATATGATACTTAAGCAAAGAGCATAATAAGCTAACATAATTTGACCCAATCAAATAAGTTCAGACCAATGAATCAAAAGGGTAATAATTAAATCATGTCAAGAATGTTATTTCTCAATGACATTTTGTAAATATACTTTATGCAGAAAAGATGTCATTGATAAAATGCATGTAAGTTAGATCAAAGAGAGAAAATCTTATCCATAGAGATAAACATTTATCAATTAATTGTTTATGAATGAGATCAGATTTTCCAAGAATGAAATATGAAAAATGTTTCAAATCTCAAATGTTCTTTCAAACCGTGATAATAAATTATGAAATCAAAATTTTGATGGATGAAAGATTCATTTTTGAAACATGTTTGAAAACAATGCTCACATTAAGCATGGTGGGAGTCAATAGGTTTAATGAATATATCATTATACTTCAGTTTTGGAGAACATGTGAAACATTGAAGTTTACATGTAGAAGAATTTTCCCAAGAGCAAAAGTCATAAAGGTAATGCATTATCGAAACATGTTTTGCACAATAGAAATATATGAGCACAATGACTTTGCTATTGACCAAGAAATAATCTTGCCTTTTAGAGTAGAATCTTGAAATATATGAATAATCAAGGCAAGAATATGAACATACGAAATAGTTACTCGAATATAAATGAACACAAATGCCTTGATGTATTTGAGTAACAAAATGAGTAGTAGGATTCATGGATGATGAAGCACAAACTCATTAGTCCAGATGACTAGAGTTCCGAATATTATCCTAGTAAGTTATTCCATATAATGGTTAATGCACTAACATTTAATGCATTAATGAACATTCATAATGCTTGGAATAACTCACCAACAAAGAATATATGCTTAAAGCATAACAGATTCACAAATTGAAATCTTTTCTTGAAGATAGACTTGAAACTCTTATAGATGATCACTTGTTAGAAAAAAAATCTAACTTGATTGAGAATGAAGAATGAGGAGTTCAAGCATCATATTGAATATCAAGGATTAATATGTGAATGACAGGGGAAAAAAAACTGGACAAATTTGAAGCATATCCAACATTCAATATACAATATTAACTTCCAATTTGAAACATCATTTGAATGCAATCAAAGTATGAATATGTTTTCAAAACATTTGTATGCACTTTCACAAAAAAACGAGTGAATTGAAATCCAAGCAAAATTTAGACTTGTGCATTTCAAAAACATAAACTTAGAAAATTATGCACAAATTCACATGTTTGATCATCAAAAATTCACTAACAAATTGATGAAACATAGTTAGAAATATTAGTGATTGATGATATGGAGTATTAGAGTCAATCAGGAAGTTTTTATAAATTCGTCAGATTTGAATTTCAAACTCTGCTACCAATACTTGAGTATGTTATTCAATACTTGAGTATTGCACTGTGCACTAATATGAATACTTGAGTATTCAGATGAATACTTGAGTATTCATCTTCCAGAGAAGGCACTACATGATTTGAGCGTTTGGACAATTTCTTTGAGTAGGACCAATACTCGAGTATTGAAACCAATACTTGAGTATTGAACTTTTTATGTGAAAATAAGTTTAAGTCCAAAACTTCAATACTTGAGTATTCAAATCAATACTTGAGTTTTCAAAATATTTGAAAAAGAGCCAAGCTCTCTGTATGCCCAATCTCGAGTATTCAACTCAATACTTGAGTATTGAACTGTTTGAAAACTTTGTGAAAACTTTTCCAAGTCAATACTTGAGTATTCATCTCAATACTTGAGTATTCAAATCACTTGGAAATAGCGAAACTTTCTGTCTGGCCAATACTCGAGTATTCAAACCAATACTTGAGTATTGAACTATTTTCAATATTTGTGAAGTCTCTGTCATTTCAATACTTGAGTTTTCATTCCAATACTTGAGTATTCATAAACATGTGAAAAACTTTGTAAACTTTCTGTTTCCAATACTCGAGTATTCAAACCAATACTCGAGTATTCACATGTTGAATACTTTGATGACTCTGTATTACCAATACTTTGAGTATCCATATGGATACTTGAGTATTGACAATCTTGCCTTTGAGCGAAAGAGTCTCTGTAAGATCAATACTTGAGTATTGAAACCAATACTTGAGTATTGACTTATAGTGAAAAACATGGAAGGCTCTTTGTAACACCAATACTTGAGTATTGAGACCAATACTTGAGTATTGTGTGACTTTATGGAAACAAGTCATTCTCTGTCAAATCAATACTTGAGTATTGAAACCAATACTTGAGTATTGAGCATTTTGTGAAAAATGCACCATTCACTTGTCAACTCAATACTTGAGTATTGAAACCAATACTCGAGTATTCACAATTTTTTTGAAAAACTTAGAAAAACTTGGAGAGCTCTCTGTAAGTTCAATACTTGAGTATTCAAATGAATACTTGAGTATTGCTTGTTTTAAACAAAATGAACTACTCACTGTCAAGTCAATACTTGAGTATTGGCAAAATTTTTGAAAAACATAGAAAACTCTTAACACACTAAAAATTGGAGTTTGGTTTTTGATGAAGGTTCCGATTGAAATTGAATAAGTTTCAAAACCTTTTAACTTAACTAAAGACAAACCAAACATTAATTTTATATAATTATAGCATGAGGTAAGAATTAGATATCACCGTAATTCCTCTTGTCCTCATAGAAGCTTGCTTGGTTGAGATGGATTGATGTAGATAACTCCTTTTCCAACATTCACCATCAACATCAAGCATAACTTGTTTAGCTTTCTCAAGATTTGGATCATTTCTTCATGTTGCATTCTTGAGAAGCTTTCTTTGATCCTACAAAACCGTATAAAGCTTTTTCTTTCTTGGTATCCAACCTAACTTGGATCCAATCATCATTAGCTTGTAGGAATCAACATTCACATGCTCTTATGACTATAATTAATTCGAACAACCGAGCATAGTGAATTAAACATGACTTTATGCATAAAAGAAATACTTTCTTTTCAAATCATCATGTATGCATAAAGAATTCAACCTATTGAACATTGTAATCTGTTTAAAAATACATATATCAGGATGCGAAAACCCAATTTAAAAACAGATAGTTTGCAATGTTCATTCCTAAGGTTACAAAATATAAAACCTTAATAAATGTTTCAGATGATAGAGTAGGAGGTTTTACCATTGTATACATTTATCTTAGGTACTTGGAGGATTGACTTTGCTTACCCATTGGTTCTTCATATGTTTTCCCATGGGTGTTGGCAAAGCTCTCTCAAGGGATATAGACTTTAAGAGTCCTCTGTTTGATCTTTGAGAGATTCTCCTCTTCATGTTCTCCTCAAGATAGTTGAATGGTACTCTATGGTAGTTTGTTCTTGAGGTGGAACATATTCTTCTTATGGGTGTCCATTGCTTCTTTTGATTTGACTTTGTAAATCCAAAGAATGGATGCTCCATGAGTTCTCCTAACGATGTGAATCTTCTTTTAGGTTCATGAGAAACTCTTGGACTCTTCTTCTTCTTTGTACCTTTATGTCCATTGATTTTCAAATCATCATGTACATATAAATCAAAAGATGGACATTTTGGTACCCACTTATAGTTGGGTCCTTGTTTGTTAGTATTGGACCTTGATTGTCCTTTAGGAACTCAAACAAATTTATTCCTCACATTAGAATTTCTTCTAATATAGCATGTGTGAGAAATATGACTAGATTTACCACAATAATTGCAAACTATATGATGATGTGCATTATGAGATTTTATGCAAGTATTGTGTTGGTTATGAGAGTACAAATTCAAATAATCTTCATTTGAACATTCATTCTTCCCAATAAAGTTTCAAAGATTATTTTTCAAAACATTCTTGCTTTTCAAACTAGAATCAATGATTGGTTGAAAAATAGTTTTATGCAATTGTTCAAAATCATTTTTCTTAAATACACAAGAAGAATGGGAATTGTTTACCACAGGTGCATCTTGAGCTCTAGATAATGATTCATCATAATCGTCCATAATGAGCAGCTCTTCTTGGAATCTTTATCCTCTTGTTCTTTTGTGTTGACTAGATCATGGAAGTATTCAATGATTTCTCCTTCTTCATTCTCCACTTCCAATTGTTCATCAATTGTGGATATGCAACTCATAGTTTGATAAACCGTCAACACTTTCAATTTCCACATATTTGTTAGAAGCATATATAGAATCAAGAGTATCCCAAATATCTTTAGCACAAGAGCAAGATTTTATTTTCTCAAAATCATTTTTTCTGTTCAATGCACTATATAAAATTTTCATTGCTCTAATGTTCAATGAAAACATTTTCTTTTCTTTTTCTCGTCAATCCTTTCTTGTTTTGAAATCAAAAACATTTATAAAAACATTCCACATATAAAAATCAGTTGCTTTGATAAAACTAGTCATTCTAGCTTTCCAAAACCAAAAATCAATATCTTTGAAGAACGGTGGAATGGTATAATCAAAACCATCTGAAAACAAGGAACACCCAAAATCAGCCATTGAAACTCTTGAGACGGTTAAGTCCTTTAAACAAGAACCTGGCTCTGATACCAAATGAAAGACCTGGCTATCACCCAAGAGGGGGGGTGAATTGGGTGTTTAATAAAACTTTAGTTACTTTGAAAAATATTTCGCAATTTATTGAAAGTAGTTTGTATGACATAAATAATTCATAAATCAATAATTAGTCATTCAAACTATATATTCAAATATATATGAAATGTAAGAGATAAGGGAAGAGAATATGCAACCGAGATTTATACTTGGTTCGGCCCAATCCTTGACCTACGTCCGGTCCCAAGCTTCACTTGAGATTTTCCACTATCTCCTTGTTTAACTTGATTACAAGAGAAAGGCCTTTACAACCTCACAAGCTTACTAGCACTTGTGTAGCCTTTACAATCTCTAATCGAGATATCCTCTTGATTACACACTGCACTGGGATGATCCTTTCACACTAGGACTCACTCCCCTTACAAGTTGTAATTGTATCCCAATCTCCAAGTCCCCAACTTGAGATTCTTTACAATAAATGATTTACAATGAACTCTCTCTAAGAGTAGATAATGATAATCTCACGAAGCATAATTACAAATCATCTCACTCTCTATGATAAACTATGTAAACATTTGAAAAACAGAGAGTAAATAAGATGAAGATCGAGTATGAGCATTTTGAAGTTGTAGGCTTGTATCTTACTACTTCGTCTTGAATCTATCCTCTTTTATAGGTAGAGATCATTATATGACCGTTGGATGAAGAAATATAGCCGTTAGACTCAGATAGAAACTAGCCGTTAGAATCTCATTTTCTAAACCAGCATCGAATACTCGAGTATTGAGTTGATTACTCGAGTATTGAGTTTGTTTCGTAACTCCAAGTTCTTCTCTCGTCGATCAATACTCGAGTATTGAGATGGAAACTCAAGTATTCAATACTTTACTTGGATATTGTACTTACATACGATGGAAACTCGAGTATTGCAACTCCTTGAACAAACCGTCTACTTTGGAAGGTCATATCTCCCTGGTCTGAACTCCTTTTTGGTTCGTTCAACTCTTGATGGAAAGCTATGTGAGTCTACTTTCATATACCACTGATTTCAGCTCAATCGGATTTTTATTTTGTGAGTTATGCTCAAAACATTGAAGCTTGGTTTTCTGTGTGACGTGGATTTATCTATCAACTTGTACAATTCATAGCTCTCTCATATGAACTCCTTTTATCTTGAATTGTATATCAAAATGACGAATTTGGAGTCTAGTTTCATATGCCACTGAGTTCACTTCAATCTGATCTCTGGTTGAGGAGATATCATCAAATTACCAGACGTCGCCCGAGCTGAACGTGAAACAGAGTTGATCACGCTGAATACTTGAGTATTGAACTTACATACTCGAGTATCCAATACTTTACTTGATACTCGAGTAATGACTGAAGTATTGAACTATTGGCCTTTAGGTGAACCTCTGAAATTCCAGACCATTACTTGAGTATTGTCACTTACATACTCAAGTATTCAATACTGCACCCCGATACTCGAGTAATGACTCAAGTATTCAATACTGCACCCTGATACTCGAGTAATGACTCAAGTATTGCTTCTCCCCAATTTTCAAGTTAGGCCTCTCGAATACTCGAGTAATTCTTCCAATACTCGAGTATTGCTTCTTTTATCAGCAAATATTTGAAATTTGTTAAACATCCTACAGAAAACATAGCTAGGCACTCCAATACTCGAGTATTGATGAACATACTCGAGTTTTGACTCCTAAAGCTGATTTTTCCTTGTTTCAACTCTAAATTGAGTCATTCCAACTTCCATATGATCTTGGAGGCTTCTAACATCAATATAAGAACTTGAATAATGATATCTTCATTCCATTCAACAAGTTCTTCCTTTTTCCATCTCCCAACTTGATCATTCTTCATCATTTAATCTTAATCTTCACATCTTCTTTGATTCAATCTCTTTTCTAATTCAATACTTCTTTATTGATCTTTTTGTTGAACTTTCTCCGTCATTCAACTTGGACTCATCATTCTTTGCAAGTTCTACCTTCTTCAAATTTCTCTTCTTCTTGATTATTCCCAAAGTCCTTTGATATTCCCATTATGTGTAAGAACTTCTTTCTTCAATCTACTTTCTTGATCATTCTTACATCTTCTTCAATATCCATAAAGTCGAGCCTATCTTTGAACTTGTTCCGAGAATTTAATGTGTCGGCTTCCGTATCGCACTATTCATTTATACTCCATTCGTAGCTCAAATATGATGAAGCTTCATTCCAACAGTTTGATCATGAAGATTTCCAGTATCACATATAAGAACATATAGTGAAAGTTCTTATTTCTTTAGCCTCATTTCTTGGTCAATCTCTATAGTTCAACTTGGAATAATCTTCTTCAATATCTCCTTCTTGATTAAACTCTATAATGCAACTTAGATTAATCTACAATAAATACAATAGTTAGTCAATGTAGGAGATATCTATATTACTCAATCTTTTTGCTTTTAATAATGACATCTATATAAGGCATCATCAAAACTAATCAAAACCAACACGAGAAAGCTAAGGTGGCTCCTCCAGTAGACACTGAATCCCCAAAGAAGCGCAGCAGAAAATCATCGACTTCAAAGAAAGATGCTTCCCAGGAAGAGAAGAAGGAGACAACAGATGTGCAAATTCAAGAAACTGATGGACCCAAGGAAGATGCTGTTGTGGAAAAGGTTGGTGTGAACGAAAATCAAGAAGAAGAAGAACAGATAGAGGGTAGAGAGAAACACTAACAGACGTTTACATGAATTAACGGTTTTGTGCTGCCTCCACCTTTTAAAAAGTTTGTTGGTATTTAAGGTCCACTTAATAGTTGTTTGTGCTGGACGCTTCTGGAGTAATAGTTTGTTGGTGAATTCGCTCCTTAACCCTTTTTTAAACTGTAATATTTTGGTGCAAAATACACACCTGTTGTTTTTTTTATTATTAAATAGTATTTTTTTCAATACCAGTTATTCTTTTCTTTTTATTCAATACTAGTCAAGATCCTAAAGTATTTTTTAGTACCCAAGATTCGAAATATTTTTTCAAGATCCTAAAATTAATTTTTAAATCATGAAGTATTTTTTCGTGCAGTTAATTTTCAAGATCATAAAGTATATTTTCAACACCATTCAATATCCTAAAGTATCTTTTTAGTTCGAGTTAGTAGTACCCTGAAATATTTTTTTGATATAATATTTTAGGGTATTGATCGATCTTAAAAAATATTCATAGGACCGGTATTGAAAAATACTTCAAGATAATGAATCCTATTTAAGAAAAAAGGAACTATATGCATTTGACGCCAAAACGTTGTCGTTTCAAAGAAAAAGATGACAACAATGTGTACGGTTTTGGTGCAAAATGTTTTGGTGCAAAAATGTACGGTTTTTTAAAATAAAAAAATAAGCATTCATTATCTTGAAATATCTTTTTAATATTATTCAGTACCTGATATAGTTTTCAAGATCCTAAAATAGTTTTTCAAGATCATGAAGTGTTTTTTCAATATCAGTCGATACTCTAAAATGTTTTTTCAAGATCCTAAAATAATTTTTCAAGATCATGAAGTATTTTTTTAATAGTCAATTTTTGAGAGCATGAAGTATCTTTTCAACACCAGTTAGTATCATGAATTATCTTTTCAGTATCATCTACTACCTTAAAATATTTTTTCAATATGATATTTCAGGGTATTGACTGATCTTGGAAAAATATATCAAACTGGTACTAAATGGTCCTTTGGGACTGCCCGAAACCCCCTAATGCCAATCCGGTCTGGCCCAATATGTATTTTTTTGTTTAGGCTACATTTGTTTGGGCAATATTGGAGCATGTTCTGCAGTATTGGGCCGGGTTTGCCCGAACTAAGTTTTTATTTAACGTCCCAACTTCCAACTTTCCCATCATATGCCAACGTTGAGCTCCAGTGCCCAATCATTATCCTTTTTTTCTCTTAAAAAAGCAATTTATAAGTTTAGAACCTTTAATCATTTTAGATTGTTTATTTGCTCATTGCTATCCCTCCATTATTTTACTCTGCCTTGTTTTTTTATATTACGTCATTAATGAACTTGGTCACTAACTATGTTTGACCAATAGTATGTTGGTTGCCCCTAACAAGTCAGGAGTTCAAAAAGACATTTTGTTGAACCAATTACCGACTAATCTCTTCTCAAGAATTATACCCTTTATATTTTTAATGGCCTCACAGCATCTTTCAATTGCAAATTGTTGTTGGTTGGATGCGAAAGAATTAAGCTTGTGCGTGTATCGCCATTTTGTATCTTCCATGATTTGTAGGTTGCTTCTGGCCGCCGTATTGATTTTCGCTTAGGCCGTACCACATCTGCCCTTGATTGGGTGTGTTTGGGATAGCATCTGATGGGAAAATAAGTCTATCAAATGAGGAAAAAAAAAAACTCATCATGAGGAAAAACCTAATAATTAAGTGTTTGAAATGACATCACTATTTGATGGGCTTCAAACTTTGAAGTGACTTTTTTTGTGAAGCCACATCTTCCTACTTCAGATTTTATCGGCTTATCGCCCTTATATTTATAACCCACACTTGCTCCCAAACTCTACTATTATATTTTATTTGTTTGTTTTTTGTTATAATATATCCCACCAACCATTCCAATGACCGTGACTAAAAAATAACTTCTTCTTTTTTTTTTAAAAAAAAAAAAAAACCTAATATATATAAGTACCTACTTTTCCGGACTACAAGTCAAACACAATATTAGGACTTATAAAATTTTCAATATATTTCATGAATACTCTTATATGGAGAGAGTTAAACTTCCTTCCAACTTTCCAACCATAGAAGGTCTCCACGCCATCTGCTGCCAAATCCTTACTTTAGGGGGGAAAACACTTTTATTTGTTTAGTTATTACCCCTCAATTACTTCACTCTTCTATTTTCAGTCTTTCCTTTCTTTTTTAGAAAATTCCGTTTAGGTCCCAAAGGACCAAGAAAATCTAAAAAAAGTCTTAAGAGGAAATTTAGATGTAAGAAAAAGTCTCAAAGAGTTGTTAATCCGATTAATAGAGTTGTTAATCCCACATAAAGAGTTGTTAATGAGACTTTTTTAACATCCTGAATTTCTTGGGACTTTTTTAAGATTTTCTTGGTCCTTAGTAATTTGAAAGGAATTTTCCCTTTTTTTCCCCTTCCAGTTGTATTGTGACATCAATAAATGTCACAAAGTGATACAATATGAAGTATAACTCAATATTAAAATATGGTAATTACAATTTAAAAAAAAAACTAATATATAAGTACCTACTTTTCCGGACTACAAGTCAAACACAATATTAGGACTTATAAAATTTTCAATATATTTCATGAATACTATTATATGGAGAGAGTTAAACTTCCTTCCAACTTTCCAACCATAGAAGGTCTCCACGCCATCTGCTGCCAAATCCTTACTTTAGGGGGGGAAAAACACTTTTATTTGTTTAGTTATTACCCCTCAATTATTTCACTCTTCTATTTTCAGTCTTTCCTTTCTTTTTTAGAAAATTCCGTTTAGGTCCCAAAGGACCAAGAAAATCTAAAAAAAAGTCTTAAGAGGAAATTTAGATGCCAGAAAAAGTCTCAAAGAGTTGTTAATCCGATTAATAGAGTTTTTAATCTCACGAAAGAGTTGTTAATGAGATTTTTTAACATCGAATTTCTCTTGGGACTTTTTTAAGATTTTCTTGGTCCCTTAGAATTTGAACGGAATTTTCCCTTTTTTCCCCTTCCAGTTGTATTGTGACATCAATAAATGTCACAAAGTGATACAATATGAAGTATAACTCAATATTAAAATATGGTAATTACAATTATAAAAAAAACCTAATATATAAGTACCTACTTTTCCGGACTACAAGTCAAACACAATATTAGGACTTATAAAATTTTCAATATATTTCATGAATACTATTATATGGAGAGAGTTAAACTTCCTTCCAACTTTCCAACCATAGAAGGTCTCCACGCCATCTGCTGCCAAATCCTTACTTTAGGGGGAAAAACACTTTTATTTGTTTAGTTATTACCCCTCAATTATTTCACTCTTCTATTTTCAGTCTTTCCTTTCTTTTTTAGAAAATTCCGTTTAGGTCCCAAAGGACCAAGAAAATCTAAAAAAAAGTCTTAAGAGGAAATTTAGATGTCGAGAAAAAGCCTCAAAGAGTTGTTAATCCGATTAATAGAGTTTTTAATCTCACAGAAAGAGTTGTTAATGAGATTTTTTTAACATCTGAATTTCTCTTGGGACTTTTTTAAGATTTTCTTGGTCCCTTAGAATTTGAACGGAATTTTCCCTTTTTTTCCCCTTCCAGTTGTATTGTGACATCAATAAATGTCACAAAGTGATACAATATGAAGTATAACTCAATATTAAAATATGGTAATTACAATTATAAAAAAAACCTAATATATAAGTACCTACTTTTCCGGACTACAAGTCAAACACAATATTAGGACTTATAAAATTTTCAATATATTTCATGAATACTATTATATGGAGAGAGTTAAACTTCCTTCCAACTTTCCAACCATAGAAGGTCTCCACGCCATCTGCTGCCAAATCCTTACTTTAGGGGGGAAAAAACACTTTTATTTGTTTAGTTATTACCCCTCAATTATTTCACTCTTCTATTTTCAGTCTTTCCTTTCTTTTTTAGAAAATTCCGTTTAGGTCCCAAAGGACCAAGAAAATCTAAAAAAAGTCTTAAGAGGAAATTTAGATGTCGAGAAAAAGTCTCAAAGAGTTGTTAATCCGATTAATAGAGTTTTTAATCTCACGAAAGAGTTGTTAATGAGATTTTTTTAACATCTCGAATTTCTCTTGGGACTTTTTAAGATTTTCTTGGTCCCTTAGAATTTGAACGGAATTTTCCCTTTTTCCCTTCCAGTTGTATTGTGACATCAATAAATGTCACAAAGTGATACAATATGAAGTATAACTCAATATTAAAATATGGTAATTACAATTATAAAAAAAACCTAATATATAAGTACCTACTTTTCCGGACTACAAGTCAAACACAATATTAGGACTTATAAAATTTTCAATATATTTCATGAATACTATTATATGGAGAGAGTTAAACTTCCTTCCAACTTTCCAACCATAGAAGGTCTCCACGCCATCTGCTGCCAAATCCTTACTTGGGGAAAAAAAACACTTTTATTTGCTTAGTTGCTACCCCTCCTTTATTTCACGCTGCCATTTTCTGTCTCCCCCCCCCCCCCCCCCCTTTCCAGCTATGTTGTGCCATCAATAAACGTCACAAAGTGATAAAATATGAAGTATCACTCGATATTAAAATATGATAATTACAATTATAACAGTACAGGCGGGTACACTACATCTAATAGGGGTTATGGTGGACCAAACAGTCTGATCCTTCACCATCCTTCACAATTATAACAGTACAGGCGGGGTTATGGTGCAATTTTCCCCCTACAATATTATAAATCCTTCACAATAATTGGATTATATATAATATTGTAATTCTTGTGATGACTGGTATATTGTGATGGAAATATGTATGAGGATTATATTGACGTGGAATGTTTTCAAAAATTGTATATATAATATGTACACTATACTGGAGCTATATTGGGATGAACAATGAGTGGTGAATCATTGTGTCCATCAACTCTCTTATTACAGGCCCAGATTTGAATTGAGTTGTTCTGTTTGGACACCTCATCGTTACGGTATATCATTGGGTGGCATGAGAGAGGGCAGTACTTTTAAAGTGACTAGCTAGCCTGTAGACTGATATACTAGTATTGATAGGCTATACTGTGTCCATAAGTTATAAGGTGGAGTAGGATGGACAAGTGGGGTTGATTTTTGTTGCTTATAAGTATTATGATATGTTTGATTACTAAGAATATTATTATGATAGTTAAAGCTGCTTCTCTGACTTCCAATACATTTTTGCATATTATATAAATTGATTTTGATTAGAAAACTTTATGTCCCACCCCCATTGATTTAATATTTTTCAAGCAAGCCTCTATTTTCAAATAAGGGCAAACAGAAACAGAATAAGGCATAAGCTTTGGTAGACTGACAGAGTTGCATTGACTAACTTCATCTTTTGTTTTCAATAAAATTGTCTCTTCTTAAAAAAACAAGACTAACCTCATCTCAAGAGTCGAATATAATGTCACAAAGGAAACAAACTATAAAGTATCAGTCAATGTTAAAATTATTATAAAAGTAACAAAACATAAGAGACTTGGTGAGAGAGATGAGGTGGACCAAAGGAAGAGGGAGTATTTCTTATTTGCATAGATGCTTGCAATGTGTACTACAAAACCTCTATATTTATAAGCTTCCAATCCCAATTAAGAATTAAGAGTTACATTGAATAATTAATAAAATGAACTCTCATAAATGTAAAATATGCAACCTTTGAGCTATGAAATAAAAATCCATAAAAACCAGTCATTTAAACAATAGGGCAAACGGTTCTAGGACCTTCTTAGGTTCGCGTCCGGTTTCTCTGCTTGTTTTGTTTCTGCCCATCCCTCCGGTTTTTAAAAAATAAATCTGGACTCTTGGATCAAGATTTGGACGGTCAGGATGAGGAGGGATGGGTAGAGAAGAGATGAGGAGAGTATCTTCTCCGCCTTCTTAGAACCCATTGAGGGGGGCCTCGGCCCGGGAGGAGGTGAGTGACTAAGTGGTCAAAAGCAATGTGCATGCGTTTTGGTTGCCCCTGCAACCCCCTACCATGTACCACCCCAGCAATCAAACTCATGCTTCAACACGCCACGGGGGCAAGAAAACGAATGTACACCGACTTTTGTGCTAGGGCGATTGGGCCGTTGACGCTGAGACACTGAGGTTATGGGGTGTAAAATGTGAAAGGTCAAGAATTGAGATTTGTTATGACGTCCGCAAAATCTAATATTCATAACAAGAATATTATAATTACAATTCTAATACATTCTAACATAATAATTATAAGGTAACGCAGGAAAGCATCTCTGCAATTATGTGATTGAATTTTGATGACGTCCTTGCAATTTTTTTAAAAAAATTAATGCACCAATCCATGCGATCGAGGTTATCAGGATAATTGATTGTGTAACGTCAAGAAAAAAATTAAACAAAAGCAACTTGATAATTTATAAACCAAACTTTTGTATAAAGTACGTGAGACATTAAAAAAGATGACCTCACATGTTTTCTTCTTTTTAATTACGGGCTTTTAAAATTGACTCTCGAAATCCAAATCTTGTCCCCTTAGTTTAGGCCATTATAATGAAAGAAGATGCCAAACAAAGGAGAGAGAGTTATGCATTAGTATAAAAGGGTGGGCAAAGGATTTGACCTTTTTCGGCTTTGGTTTGTGTAATTAGCCCATGACTATAATTGCGATTTTTAGTTTATTTTTGCTGCTCTTGGAGAGAAAACTACTACGAGGTGCTAAGAAATGTCAATTGTAACATCCCATTTTCAAAAACAGAAATATATATATATATATATATATATTCATATATCAGAGTTGAGCATCGGAGCAAATAGGGTATTGAGTAACTGATACAACTTTAACTGTGGCGTAGCTGCCTGTTTATACATTATCTGTTCCAATCTTAAATATCCTCCGTCGGTCTTTTACGCGGTCTTCACACATGCTGCCTACTCTGCTTACTCTCAGTTTCCGTCCTTGGGTCTCTGTACCCTAAAGCTAAGAGCTGAGGTCCAATGCTCATCGGACCTCAGGTAACGGTTAACCTCATGCTTATATAAACAATATGTATAACAGATACTTCTAATATTACAGCATTGATCAATACAGTACGTCGTATGATCATTTAATAACAACTACACTAACATGTAAAGTTATTTCTGGTTTGCAACATCTGTGCCACGATGTACGGTCGTGTCCTCAGCGCTAGGAAAACATAATGGCATTATCATGACTATAACCCGTAAAGCTGTAAATAGTGATCTAAGTCCCCATACCTTAGTCACTGTGCATGTCCAGGACAGAGTCCCGTTCATGGCTCTATGAAACCATCCACAACATATATAAGCATACTATAAACATTAGCATTAGTGTTACAGTACGCGTCCGTACCTTCGTTGACGGTACTTCGGTACGTTTGTGTTCACCTCGCAAGTGCACGAGTTTCGCAAGTAATAAAGTGATAAGTAAAGTATCGTTCCCATGAGGATTTGTTTAACAAATTGGTCAAGCAAGAGGCTTAGTGAATTTCATCAAGTTGAGCTAAAACAAAGTTTTGAGTTGGAATTTGAATTTTTAAAGACTATTTCAAAAACTAAGAATTGATAAAGGCAAATGACTCTTTGACTTCAAGGATTTAGAGCCTAGGATTCTTTTTCCCCTTTTGCATTTCATAAAACTTGGTTACTTTCCTCTCTAGTAGCATTTCAATACATATATGTGTTAGTCTAAGGTTCTAAAACACTTTACCCGCTCTCTCGAGTCAAAATCAAGTTTCTCTTCTCATTAAGATGCACAATCTCTTGCTACGATTAATGAGAATCAATATTTAAGCAACAACCCTAATGTGCCAATGCAAGGTTAGTAAATATATCTCTATTTTACCAACAAACCATCCATTTATCAAGCAAACTTCAAGACAAACATGATTTCAATCAAGTTCTACACCTAGATTAGCTCTCTCAAGTCATAACCTATGTGAATAAATCATCTAAATGGAGGCCAATCACTTAGAAGCATTAAGCCAAGGTTGAAATCAACACATATATATATATATATTTATCTACCAAAAGAGAGGAATATTCAAGTATTAATCCATACAAAGGGTCAAAAGAACCCTAGAATGAAAGATTTAGCTACTCATGTTCAAATACAAAGAGATTCTAAACAAAGGTACTGAATACATGAAGAAGCTAAGAGGAGAAGAAGAGAAAATAGGAAGAACCAAGGTGAAATCTCCAAAATCTCTCTTAGGTTGAGCACCCAAGCCTCCAAGGTTGTCCAAATCTCTCTCCCAAGCTCTTCCCTAGTGTGCCCACTTGTTTCCTTAGGTCAAGAGTGTGTTTTTCGGCCATTCCCTTCGGTTAAATAGTATTTTTCTGTTTGAAATGTAAACGCGCAGCTGCACTTTCGCATTTTTTTACGACCGGGCCGCGCGCTTGTTGACTTTTCGGAAACTACCGGGTCGCGCCGTTGTTGACTTCTTTGCCGGTTAATGCAGCATTCTTCTAACTTTGCACTGCTTCACCTCCTTTATTTCTTTCCTTGTTTCTTGGTTCTTATAGAGCTTCAAAACTTGTCTCCATCTTCCTACAAAAGAGGAAGCAATTATCAATTCTCAATTGAATCAATAACTCTATAATAACAAGAATTTCTTTGATTTTTGCCTTATATTATACTTTGATATGCACATTTTTCTCTATAACTTCATTTCTATGCACATTTTGAACCCAACAAATAGGTAATAAGAGAGAGAAAATGTGCTGGAATATTGTCAATTTCTAAGAGTTAACGGTTTTGTAAAAACGGTACTTCGACGGAAAATGATACGTTTGACAATACAGTACAACAACAAGACAACGTGTACGACAACAAAGACAACAGCGGTAGGTGATCAAAGGTATCCTATAAGGATAATATCGCATTTATCAATATTTAGCATCATAAGAGGCATTTTAGGTACAAATTACCATTTTGCCCCTAGTTTGACTAATCGGCGAAATTTCGCCAGAGCTTCGCTATTTTGACTCTAATCTTCCAAAATTTTGCCATATCTCTTCCTCCAATATATTTTTGAAATAAATATCATATTTATCCCTAAAACATGATATCTAAACTATCTTGGCAAATTAAAGATCTACCTAGCATTTCTACTATAACTACTGAAAGAATTACTAAAGCTTAAGACTAAGGACCGAAGAACTTACCCAGGGCTTCGCTACATTTTCTATGGACTCCTCCTTCTCTCTAAAACCTCTCTCTATTTCGAACTCGAGCAAGAAGATTTGGTGTGAAAATGTGATGAATGGAAAGGCCTATTTATAGGAAAATTCTGGCTACTATTCACACTTTTTCATATCGAATTTCAACCGTCGGATCTTGACTTTATTGCATAGCACTTTCTTGGCCCTTGGATTGCCTTGGCCGACCTCCTTGCCCTCAATTTCAACAAAATGATGTCATCCTCTTGCTTTTTGGTCTTGTACCGATAAAGTTCCATGTTCGGTGTTCTAATCGCGTAATCTTAAACAATCTCAAAAATACAGCAACACTGCGTTGAAGGTCTATTCTTCCTCTTTCAAAATACTTGGGTTAGCAAAAATTTTGTTCCCATTAAGGGTATTCCGTAGCCCGCCGAACATTTTCGGATAAACGCCGTCTGTTACGTAAATGACTTCCGGTAACATCAACGGGTAAAAATTCACCGATTCATAATATGTCCCGATCTCAAAAACCTAGTTCATGGTTTTCTAGATATGATTTATTTTCCATTGGTTCTCGTTTCTACTATGTAATACCGGATTTTAGCAAATGCGGAATTTCGAGATAAAGGAAAATTAATGAATATTTTAATGAAGTAAATTCATGAGATAAAACTTTTATAGAAAATTGTTATAATTATAGAGTAAATTGTCAAAAAAGTTACGGGGAAAATCGATGAAACGTAATGACTAAAAATGATATAATGGTGATAAAAACAAGTTAAAAATATTATGATAAATACCGAAAGATCATGAAAAATTATGAGAAAAATATGGAAGTGTTATCCCTAATAATGAGAATTTAATAAATTATTTCAGAGGAAATAACATGAAGAAAAGTTTAAAAAGCATTCAAGAACCATAAAGTAACTTGATGGGGTAAACATTTTTAATATTTTACATAGGATATAAAATGACAATATCAAGATAGAAGTTTGTAAGATAAGAATATACTGTAAATTAGTAAAGATAAATATATGAAGAAACCTGATCCTAAAAAGATCACTAAACGAAGAAATTAGGTCTCGATTAAGCTAACTAACGGCGCAGGGTAAACGGGAATTTTGGTAAAAAATATTATATTTTTAAATAATGGAAAAAATTATAGAAAAATAAATAAATCTGAATTTTTAAAAGAGGGGGCCGAAATTCTTAGTATTTTTAATTAAAAAGAATTGTTTAAATAATTAAAATGGTAATTAGAATAAAATAATAATATAATGCGGTGAGTCAGC
This sequence comes from Acacia melanoxylon, assembly GCA_019022615.1. Taxonomy (NCBI): domain Eukaryota; kingdom Viridiplantae; phylum Streptophyta; class Magnoliopsida; order Fabales; family Fabaceae; genus Acacia; species Acacia melanoxylon. The sequence continues at coordinate 933,635 of JAFJYJ010000090.1, forward strand.
TTATAACCGAGGGAAAAGTTAGAAATAAATTATACAGGTAAACCAGAGGTAAAAGTATTTTCAGACTGATCAAATTAAGAACAAGTGAAATTTTACACGAAGAAAGAATTTACCAGGCGTTGTTTCCGCAACCGAAAACCCTAATTTCAAATAAGACGAAAAGTTGATCAGATAGAGTTGTTAGTTCCCTATGTGTTTTGATGATAACTGACAATTGTAAACGCAAATTAAAATGTGTTTTGGAAAATTGAAAAGTATTCTGTCAAGTGAATACTCAAGTAATGGTTTCATTACTCAAGTATTGAGTTGACAGTGAATGGCTTCTTCGTGCAAAAATGATCATTACTCAAGTATTGATTCCAATACTCAAGTAATGAACTTACAGAGAGCATTTCAAGTTTTTCACAATAAGTCAATACTCAAGTATTGGTTCCAATACTCAAGTATTGATCTTACAGAAAATCTTTCGCTAAAAGGCAAAAATGCCAATACTCAAGTATTCATATGAATACTCAAGTATTGGTCATACAAAAAATGATTAAAGTATTCAACATGTGAATACTCAAGTATTGGTTTGAATACTCGAGTATTGGGCAAACAGAAAGTTTTCAAAGTTTTTCACATGTTTATCAATACTCAAGTATTGAAATGAATACTCAAGTATTGAAGTGACAAAAACTTCACAAATATTGAAAACAGTTCAATACTCAAGTATTGAGTTGAATACTCGAGTATTGACCAGACAGAAAGTTTACAAAGTTTTTCAAATAATTTGAATACTCAAGTATTGAGTTGGAAAAGATCTCACAAAGTTTTCAAATAGTTCAATACTCAAGTATTGGTTTGAATACTCGAGTATTGGCCATACTGAAAGGCTTGCTATTTCCAAGTGATTTGAATACTCAAGTATTGAGATGAATACTCAAGTATTGACTTGGAAAAGTTTTTACAAAGTTTTCAAACAGTTCAATACTCAAGTATTGAGTTGAATACTCGAGTATTGGGCATACAGAGGGCTTGGCTCTTTTTCAAATGTTTTGAAAACTCAAGTATTGATTTGAATACTCAAGTATTGAAGTTTTGGACTTAAACTTATTTTCACATAAAAGTTCAATACTCAAGTATTGGTACAATACTCGAGTATTGGTTCTACTCAAACATTGTCCAAACGCTCAAATCATATAGCGCCTTTCTCGAAAGACGAATACTCAAGTATTCATCCGAATACTCAAGTATTCACATTAGTGCACAAAGTGCAATACTCAAGTATTGAAGAACTCACTCAAGTATTGGGCGCAAGTATTCAAAATTCAAATCATACGAATTTGTGATTTCTTCGTGTTTGATCTTAATGCTTTCTATTATCATTTTTATATATTCCCAGCTATGTTTAACCATTTTGTTAGTAAGTTTCAGCCTGGTTAAGAGGAGATTAAATGGAGGTTTAATACCAAAAGCAAAAAGCTGTCAGAACATTAAATGCTAAACCCAGAAAGTTGCATACTTTTGGGAAATCCCTCTGCACAAGCTTACAAAGGATTAATTCCTACCTACCACATCCAAGAGTTTGCTACTCCAACGGATTTATTTACTAGAAGTCAACTCGAACTTTCGCCCAGTGGATTAAGTGAAGATTAGAGAGAGAAGAAGACCAAAATCGAACAGTAACCTTGGTTAATGTCACCAACGGTTATATGAGGAATTACAACGGTCATTTAATGCCTTCTAAGTATAAATAGAAGAGCATTCAATTCCTCTTGATAACTAAGACCCCAGAAAGCGAAAATCATTAAAGTTTTCATATACTCTTAAGTCTTTCTGTACTAAGTATCTGTTGATACAATCAAACTTCAGTGTTTATCATTATCTACTCTTAGAGAGAGTTTATTGATTGTAGATCATTTATTGTAAAGGTATCTCAAGTCTGGGGACTTGGAGATTGGGTTCATTGATTACAACTTGTAAAGGGGAGTAAGTTCTAGTGAGAGAATTACTCTTGAGTGCAGAGTGTGTAATCAATTGTGATAGTGAAAACCCCAGAGAGTCTGGGGACTGGACGTAGGTCAAGAGATTGGACCGAACCAGTATAATTCCTTGTGTCTTGCCATTCTTCTCTACTCCATAGTCTACTCTGTTTTAGTTTCGAAAAACAGAGTTTTTCTGGAAGAATTTTTAAAAATCCCCAATTCACCCCCCTCTTGGTGATTAAGCTCCACTTTCAAGAGTAGACCCAGATAGGCAAAGTGAGAACTTATAGAAACAATTGCGTGTTTTCAAACATGGGATTAAGTTAGGCAACAACTGGACGTTTTACGATTCAGTGAATTGTTGTCCAGAAGTTGGTTCTATCGGAAGCGATTTCCGTAACCGGATGCGTTTGTCCGAATATCTTCCGACGCACCGGAGAATACCTGGATATGATCAAAAGGAGGATCAAAATAGATAATATGAAAGAGGATGAAAAGATCTTCAAAGTTACATGCCCAGATTTTTGAGTTTCTGCGAAATCGCGCTAAACGGACACCGATCGGGTAGCTTTATCGGACCGGAGGCCATAAAGCAAGAGCCATCATGGATGACAACTCATCCATTGACTTTTGGGCTCTTAGATTTCGATCTTGACCATGGATGGCCAAGAGTGTTTTGTCCTCAAAAATGCGATCCAACTACGGAATCCGATCCGAAGACTTTTGTGGAAATTCCCACCTTGTCCCTATTTTTCCCTATAAATAGCAAGCTCTCTTGCTCTCATTCTTCACACCAAATTCGAAACCTAGAGAGAGGTTATAGAGAGAGAAGCTCTGGAAAAATTCTGCCTTAGCTCCGAGTAAGTTCTTATGTCCTTAGTTTTTAGTTTCCGTAGTTCTTTCGGTAGTTATAGTAGAACTGTTGTTTTGATCTAGGAAGTTTCAGAATATATTCCTATACTTGTTTTTATGCCTCATTGCATTGAAAGATGCCTGACGAGGTAAAAACATAGTGGGGATAATTTTGAAATGGAATATGGTCAAAGTAACGAAGTTCTGGCGAAATTCCGCCAATTAGGGGTAGTAAGGGCAAAATGGTCTTTTTCACCTAAAATGCCCGATATGCTGCCAAATATTCATAAATGTGTTATTATTCTGATTAGAATACTTCGACGTTGAACCCGTCGAAATTCCATCGTTCCGCCGTTTGCCGCCGTTGAGATTTGTTTCCCGTTTTTACGTACGACCGTCAAAAGTACCGATTTTAGCCGGAAGAGCCGGATATCTCGCAACTAAGGTACGAACGCGTCTTCGTAACCCTAACTCTATGCTGCTCATATACTTTTGCGTTATAGATACGTTCATAGGCGAGGTTCCGTTGAGAATCGTCGGATATACTTACTGCTTTACCCACGGATTATAGTATTGGTAATGCCGTTTGAGTTATTCCTAGCGCTGAGGACACGTTGGAGGCGTGGCACTGGTTATGTGCAGAACTAGTCAAGAGAGACTTTACATACTACTTTGTGCTTATGTTCTGTCCATGTTATTGATCATACATCTGCTATTTGCTTTTGTGATGATATGCTGTATCGATATGAATATCTGTTGTACGTATACTATTTTATTTGAGCATAAGGTTAACCGTTACCTGAGATCCATATGTGGAATGGATCTCAGTTGTAGCATCAGGGTCTGGAGGACAAATCTTAGGCGATCGAGGCAAGCAACCGAAGTAGGCCAGGACGTGTCTACATTGTTTATCGTTTTCCTTAGTTTCTTTAACCTTTAAAAATTCTGGATGACTGTAATCCAATACTCTTACACTATGGTCCATATTTTTGAATGTAATGTAAATTACTTACTCGCTCCAATGCTCTACTCGATTTTTGCTTGAAATACTTGGAAACGTTTTTAAAAAAATATTCCGCCGTTTTCAAATGGGATGTTACATTTTGGTATCGAGCGTAGTCCCGGCATTGATATGACTATGTTATTACGGACGGTATGGTAGGACAGTTAAGGCTAGTCTATGTGGGTGTGGCCAATCTGTCGCCACAGAGTTGGTGAGGTCCCCATGATAGACACTTATCTGGCCATTCTGTTCGGTTAACGGAGTTATGTTCAAATTTTCCTTTTTCAAAAACTTTGAGCACTTTTTGGAAAATGAGTATTGATATGACCTAGTGCAATGTGTAGAGATGAACAGCGACGATAATCCGTTCGTTTGGCGATATGGGAAATGGACTCGGACAGCTAGGAAATCTGTAGGAACCGAGATGATAGGAAGAAGACTGAACCCTGATCCAATCTACCCTCCACCGGAACTAGAGCTTGTACAACCTGTACCTGCCCCAGCATACGATTATGTACCAGCTTATGACGTTGACTATGGTGTTACGGACCCCGATAACTCCGAACCCCAGTATCACCCCAGACCGGAATACCCTGATCATATTTACGATCCCAAACCAGTAGAATCAGAGGAAGACCAAGAGGAAGACCCGGAGGAAGACCTGGAACTCATGTATGTTGAAGATACACCTGTTGCAACCCCTGATAGTTCAACTCACTCTTCTATAGGAGACAACTTCGATCTCCCAGATATCCAAAACCTTGATGACGAAGACGTCACCCTTGACGATTTTCATTTCGTGTTAGGCAGTAATACGGCCTTAACCCAACTATTAGAATCATTCTACTTGTTTGCAGAACAGTCTACAAACACTTCGAAAGAAAGGTATATGACCTTCCTTCACTTAGTTCGAAATTCCCTAAACCAGAGGAACCCACATTCGCCTGGAGACTGGGTTAGATCCACTCTCTTCTGTTTCCCTGTGACTCGTTTTTGGGCTAGAATCACTAACGAACTGCTAGACGAAGGCTCTATTGCAGACGCTCGTATCTATCTTCGTTATCTGAAAAGCATAGTGCACCAGCACATGTAGAAAGAGCGAGACGGTAAAAGAAAGCTGTGGAACCATAGATAGAGGCTATATAGTATATTAGTGTTTTAAAACTCTCTAAATGCCCTGAGAGATTATGAGATATTCTGTTAGAATAAAAAGGGACTGTAGAATTTTGTATAGTTTAGGATATGGCCAACACCGAGGTCAACTTGTACAAATAAGATGCATTAATAATATATGTTGTTTTGTGTGCTTATTTCGTACTAATTCCCTTATTCCTATCTCTTGTTATAAATAAAAAGGTATAAACCTAAAGAATGGCGAACCTAAGAAATAGGGGCCGTGGACGAGGCCAAACTAGAGGTAGAGGACGTGGTCGAGGCAGACAGCCTCAAAGAAGTCCAACACCCGAGCCCGAGAATAACCAACCCGAGCAGACTGAGCTGCAAGAAGTGAAGCAAATCTTTGCAAGAGCAAAGAGCTCTTATTAACGTACTTCCGGAGGAAAGACAAGCCGAAATCAAAGAAACGACACGATGAAGAGGCGGATGAGTTGGAGGGATCTCGATCACCTTCGCCGAATAGAGCTTTGGTAGTTCTACCGCAACGCAATAGAGAGGTGGAAACCATGCAACATTGGGTAACTCAATTTCGTAAGTTGAAACCCCGGTTTTCCGCCGCAAGACCGATTCAAATTGAAGACCGGCCGATGAGGTTAGATAAGATCTTTGTGGTCTTAGACTCCGTCCCGAAGACCGCAAGGCCCAGGTTGGCAATTTACAAACTCGAAGGAGATGCCGACCGGTGGAAGATCGCGGTGACATTACGGGCACGCGTTTGCCCCGTGACTTGGGAGAAGTTCATGGAAAAGTTTAACGAACAATATTTCCCTCCTCGTTACAAGTAATAAAAGAGTCGGAGTTCTTACATATTCGACAAAACCATGATGAGTCATTCAAGGACTACTTCGCATTTACCAACCTATCTCGATACTCGTCATATCCGAAGACCAACGACAACGAAAAACCGGAAGGCGAGTCGATTGGTAGATGGTCGAGGTTTGAGATTCGGGAAAAGCCTGGTGTCACGGCAATTTCCGGATCTGATTCAAGCAAGTTAAATCATGTCGTCGGTCGAGCGTAATCGAAGGAGCTCGGGAGGATCGACATCTCAACAACAACAACAACAATGCAAACCGTGGTGGGTCAAGTCACGGAGGTTCCTGTGAGAAGAGGATCGCACCATGGAACAACTCCCGAGGCGGAGGCAAGAAGCCGTTCCAACAAGAGCAACAAGGTTATCCGGTCAAGCGGGGACCCAAACTTGCCCAAAGTGCGAAAGGACCATCTCGGATCCGGGCTGTGATGGGAAGCCGATCTGCTACAAGTGCCAAAAACTCCGGGCATATCGCCCGGAAGCTGTCCGGAGATTGCGGCGGTGGCAAGACCGCGAACCAAGGCCGGGTCTTTGCGGCCGATCGATGCGGAGGCCAGAGAGTCTCCAGAGATGGTGCAAGGTACTTGTTATTATCAACGGAAATCTACGCAAACATTGTTTGATACGGGTGCTAGTCATTCGTTTATTTCCTATGATTGTGCAAATCGTCTAGGAATGCATGCCTCTAGATTGTCTTATGATCGATAGTATCTACACCACTTGGCTTGAAATCCTTAGCTTCTGATGCATGTATTAATTGTACCGTGAGCGTTGATGGACGAGTTTCAAAAGTGGACCTTATCCGACTGCCACTTCATGGCATAGACGTCATACTTGGGTTAAATTGGCTAGCAACGAGCGGTGCAATGATCAACTGTAGCAGCAAGAAGATAACGTTCTTCGATTCATCTAGCAGAGACAAAGTTGATGTGAGCCTGAATTTTCTCTCTGCTACGGAGGCTGACAGATGCATGAAGGAGGGATGCCAAGCATATATGATCTTTTTCTCGGTTAAAGCTGAGGACGAGCTTTCACTTGAGAACATTCCGTTGTAAACGAGTTTCGACGTGTTCCGGAGGATCTCACCGAGCTACCTCCTACGAGAGAAGTCGAGTTCACCATTGAATTGATGCGGTACGGGATCAATTTCAAAGGCGCCGTATCGTATGGCTCCAAATGAGATGCGGGAGTTGAAGAAACAACTTGAAGAGCTATTACGAAGGGGTTCATCCGACCCAAAGTGTATCACCGTGGTGAGCCCTAGTCTTGTTCGTAAAGAAGAAAGATGGAAGTTTCCGACTCGTATCGACTACCGTGAACTCAACAAAGTAACCGTCAAGAACAAATATCCACTTCCCGGATTGATGATCTTTTGGATCAATTATCGGTTCCACCGTATTCTCAAAGATCGATTTACGTTCGGGATATCATCGTTGCGAGTCAAAGACAATGATATTTCCAAGACGGCTTTCGAGAACGAGATATGGGCATTATGAATTCCTTGTGATGCCTTTCGGATTGACAAATGCACCGGTATTCATGGATTACATGAACCGTATCTTCCGACAACACCTAGACCAGTTTGTGGTGGTGTTCATCGACGATATTCTCGTCTATTCCAAAAGCAGAAAAGAGCATGAAGAACATCTGCGCCTAGTATTGAGCATACTAAGAGAGAAGCAGCTCTACGCAAAGCTGAGTGTAACATCCTGACTTTTTAAAAGTAGTATAATTTTTTTTTCATCAGAGTAGAGCATTGGAGCGATTGAGTAACTGATACATATATTTATAAATGTCGTAAGTCTGGCTGATTTGAAACGGTACATTGACCGAGAGTTTTCAAAATGAATAACACCCGAAGAAAGTCTTCGTAGGGTCCGTGCGGCCGCTCGCCTTTATCCTTGGTTCTCGGTTCTCCCGAACTCGACGCTATGATAAGAGCGAGATCCAATTGCAATTTGGATCTCGTGTAACGGTTAACCTCATGCTTAAATACGACTACATATACACGACAGACAATCAATACAACGATCCACAACAGATGTATGATTAAAAACACATAACCACGTATACAAGATAATAACCACGTATGTAACATAACCTCGTATGATACAACATTAATAACCTCGTATGTGACATAACCTCGTATGTAACATACCGTGTATATAGCATAACCTCGTACACTACTACACAACAAAAAGAACACAACAAACATATATAATCATACAATAACCATCAGAGTTAGTGTTACAGTACGCGAACGTACATACCTAACAACACATATACGCATATAATAAGCATCAGAGTTAGTGTTAAAGACGCGAACGTACATACCTAACAACACATATACGCATATAATAAGCATCGAGTTAGTGTTAAGACGCGAACGTACCTTTTTGGCGGTACAAATAACTTTTACGGAAAAACGTGAAATTCGACAAATGGGAAAACAGCGGTATGACGGCGGCACAACGGCTCGATTAGCTCAGATATCCTATAAGGACAACGTTTATCAACATTTGGCATCATAACAGGCCATTTGGGCGAAAATTACTATTTTGCCCCTAGTACCCCTATTTGGCGGAATTTCGCGGAGCTTATTTGTTTTCGCTCTATCTCTCCGAATTTTTGAGATCTTTTCCCTTATCATATTTTCGAAATATATATCATATTTACCCCTAAATATGATATCTAGACTATCTTGAAAAATTAAAGATAAATCTAGCATTCCTACTATATCTACCGAAAGAACTACTACGAAACTAAAGACCGGGGACCGAAGAACTTACCCGGACTTTGCTCGGACTTTCTCGAGCTTCTCTCTCTAACTTCTCTCTAAGGGGTAGATTTTTGGTGTGAAAAATGAAGAAGGTGCTCATGCCCTTATATAGGAAAAAATTGTGCCACTTTGGTAATTTCCATATTCCAAATCTTGTAATTTTCTCTTACCTTATAACCAAGTAAAATCAAAGCATAATGGTGTTTAATTCTTGACCATGGGCAGCCCTTAGTCGACATTGGGGAGTGATGTGGCAGCAAGCCATTGGTCCAAGAGTGGTGAGTCAACTTGCTTTATGACCGGTTCGATGCATTTTCCCCGTTCGGTCTCTGTTTCGCGTCTCTTCGGAGAAATCTCAAAATTCTGAATTCATAACTTTGAAGATCTTCTCTTCCTCATCAAGAATATCTAATTTAACTTAGATTTCGGTCCCTTACAGGTGGTTCCAAATGTCCAGTTGAAGTTTTCTCGAAAAACGTGTCCAAACACGTCCAGGTGTCGGAAATCGCTTTCGGAATTATCAATCTCTGGATAATAATTCACTGATTCCAAATATGTCCAGATAATTATAAACTCATCTCTAGATGTTGAGTTATAATTATTTTCTTCAAATCAAAATGTGAATATATGCATTTTTCCCTATTTCGTCTTATTAGGCAAATGCGCTACCGACCTCGGAATTAACTTAGGAAGAGGTCACTTGAAGGTAAAAACTCACTGATCAATATTTTACCTTGACTTTGGAATTCCTATTCCTGGTTCTCTAGATAGGATCCGTTTCCTATTTATTCCATTACTATTCACTATATTATATAATAATACAATTTTACAAAAATATCATGATATTTATTTTTTTTTCTTTTATTTTTTATTTATTTTTCTAAGCATAAAATATTTTTTTTTTATTTTTTATTTTTTATTTATTTAATAATTTCGAATTTCTCCAATTAAAAATAATTATTTAAATTATTTTTAATTCATTTACTTTATACCTTAATTATCCCATTAATTACCAGATTAGCCACTTACTAATTTTTGATAATTTTCTTAATTAGGATAAATCATTATCTCACAACTATTTTACTTACATTGGTATTTTATATCCCATGTAAAATATTAAAAATCATGGGGTCAATTATGATCCCCAAAATAATATTAAATCTTGCCTCAATATTTTCCAAGGAAATTAATCCCATAAATTCCTAAAATTAGAGACAACATACTTTCTAATTTTTAATAAATATTTTATTGCCTCTTGGGATTTATCATAATATTTTTAGGTCATTTAATGCCCTAAAAATACATTTTAGCTCTTTATCTCTCCTAATTTCCATAGTAATTACCTTAGAAAATAAGATAATTATTACTTATTATTTGAAACCACATATTCACCTATTTTCAATAGGTATTATTTATCGAAATATAATATTCCAGATAAATAATTACCCGGTATTACATCGAGCAAATGCGAATTTTGGTCAGGAAGTGAGATTTCCGGGCCATGTGATATCTAGCGGCGGAGTTCTTGTTGACCCAGGCAAGGTGGAAGCGAGTTCCGGACTGGAAGAGGCGGAGACGATGTGACGGAGATACGTAGTTTTCTAGGTCCGGTAGGATATTACCGCAGATTTATACGGGATTTCTCGCGTCTTGCCCTACCGTTGACAAAGCTTACGAGGAAGAATCAACCCTTTGTATGGGGAGATGGCGTGAGGAGAGCTTTCGAGAGATCGAGGAGAGGTTGACTACAAAGACCGTATTGATCATCCCGGATCCCGATGAGACTTATGTGGTCTACGGTGATGCCGGTGGGCAAGGATTGGGTTGTGTCCTAATGCAATTGGGCGAGTGGTGGCTTATGCCTCTCTTTGGTGAAGCCGCACGAGTCGAACTATCCTACACACGATTTGGAGCTTCGCCATCGTATTCGCTTTGAAGATATGGAGGCATTATCCGTACGGTACGACCGTAGAATTATCTGCGACCACAAGAGCACGAAGTATCTCTTTGATCAAAGGGAACTGAATATGAGGCAACGCCGTTGGATGGAATTGTTGAAAGACTACAACCGGAGATCAAGTATCACCAGGGAAAGCAAACGTTGTTGCGTATGCTCTAAGCGAAAGAAGGTGCAAGTATCATACATGATGATACAAGAGCAAAAACTACTTGAAGATTTCGAGACTCGAATCTTTCAAACCAAATCTCGCATGAATTTCAACGCACCAAGTGACGCCTACCTTGCAAATCTTTTTGTGAGTCAAGGGGAGTACGACCTGAGAGATGAAGTTGATAAAGCTCAGAGACAAGATGATTGGGCAATCTCCATGCGGGAGAAGATCTCTCAAGGTGAAACCCAAGACCACGACCTTTCATCTAGTGGATTGGTCAGACACGGGGCGCATTTACATACCGCCAATTGATGAACTGAAGCGGAAGATACTTGGATGAGGCTCACAAGAGTAAGTATACTCTACATCCGGGGAATGGTCAAGATGTACCAAAACATGAAGGCTGAGTTTTGGTGGCCTGGAATGAAAAGAGACGTAACTCGCACGTAGTCGGGTGTCTAACTTGCCAAAAAGTAAAGATTGAGCACCGGCGACCCCGGTCTTCTACAAGGACTAGAACCGCCTATGGGAGTGGAAATGGGAGAATGTGACCATGGATCTTGTGGTAGGTCTACCTAAGATCGTGCATCACGATACCATTTGGGTGATCGTCGACCGATTAACCAAGTCGGCACATTTCATACCCATTAGCATCCACTACTCTCCGAACGATTGGCGCAATCTACATCAAAGAGATCGTGAGACCGCACGGAGTCCCTAAGAGTATTATCTCCGATCGGGATACTCGATTCCAATCCCGCTTTTGGCAAGCACTACATGAAGGAATGGGTACCAAGCTGAAGTTCGGTTCGGCTTATCACCCTCAAACCGACGGTCAATCGGAGAGGACGATACGAGATGCGAGCATGTGCCCCGGATTTCAAAGGAAATTGGGACGAACACCTCTCACTAGCGAATTCGCGTATAACAATAGTTATCATTCAAGCATACAAATGGCTCCGTTCGAGGCTTTGTATGAGCGAAAGTGCCAATCGCCTTTATCTTTGGACGAGATGCATCCGAAAAGTAGTTGCTTGGACCGGATATGCTAAAAGAGACCTTCGAGCAAATCGCCCGATCAAGAAGAGACTCCTTGCTTGCGCACACGATGTAGACGGAAGAGCTATGCGAGATAAGAGGAGAAGACCGTTGAAGTTTGAAGTCGGAGACCATGTGTTTCGAAATTATCTCCCGAACTTAGGTGTCGGCAGAACACTTAAGAGAAAGAAGCTTAATCCGCGTTACGTTGGACCAATTGAAGTGTTAGCCGAGCGAGGACCGTTGCGTATCAACTAGCGTTACCCCGAACCGAGTAATCTCCACGATGTTTTTCACGTGTCACAACCGAAGAAATACCTACCGAGATCGAGATCATGTCATAAAATACGATGATGTTGAAGTACGGCATGATAACACCCTTGTAGTCGAGCCGGAGCAAATTCTCGAACGCCGGGAGAAACGGCTTAGGACTAAAACTATACCGATAGTGAAGGTGGTGGAAGGGTTTGTCACAAAACGAGGCAACTTGGGAAACCGAGAGTGACATGAAGGAGAAGTACCCGGAATTTATGACCGTAGTCTAGTTAGTATAGATTAAATTTTGAGGGCGAAAGTTTGTTTAAGGGGGAGAGAAATGTAATACCCGGATTTTAGCAAATCGGAATTTCGAGATAAAGGAAAATTAATGAATATTTTAATGAAGTAAATTCATGAGATAAAAATGTTATAGAAAATTGTTATAATTATAGAGTAAATTTTCAAAAAAGTTACTGAGGAAAATCGATGAACGAATGACTAAAAATGATATAATGGTGATAAAAAATGTCTAAACATATTATGATAAATTGAAAGATCATGAAAAATTATGAGAAAAATATGGAAGTGTTATCCCTAATAATGAGAATTTAATAAATTATTTCGAGAGGAAATAACATGAAGAAAAGTTTAAAAAGCATTCAAGAACCATAAAGTAACTTGATGGGGTAAACATTTTTAATATTTTACATAGGATATAAAATGACAATATCAAGTATAGAAGTTTGTAAGATAAGAATATCTGTAAATTAGTAAAGATAAATATATGAAGAAACCGATCCTAAAAAGATCACTAAACGAAGAAATTAGGTCTGATTAAGCCCTAACGAAGGCAGGGGTAAAACGAGAATTTTTGGTAAAAAATATTATATTTTTAAAAAATGGAAAAAATTATAGAAAAATAAATAAATCTGAATTTTTAAAAGAGGGGCCGAAATTCTTAGTATTTTTAATTAAAAAGAATTGTTTAAATAATTAAAATGGTAATTAGAATAAAATAATAATATAATGCGGTGAGTCGGCTTATAGGCGGGCCCAGGGGAAAAGTTAGAAATAAATTCTACGGGCAAACCGGAGGTAAAAGTATTTTCAGATCGATCAAATTAAGAACAAGTGAAATTTTACACGAAGAAATAATTTGCCTGGCGTTGTTTCCGCAACCGAAAACCCTAATTTCAAATAAGACGAAAAGTTGATTAGATAGAGTAGAGCCAGATAGGCAAAGTGAGAACTTATAGAAACAATTGCGTTTTTTCAAACACGGGATTAAGTTAGGCAAAAAATGGACGTTTTACGATTCAGTGATTTGTTGTCCAGGAAGTTGGTTCTATCGGAAGCGATTTCCGTGTAGGATGCGTTTGTCCGAATATCTTCCGACGCACCGGAGAATACCTGGATATGATCAAAAGGAGGATCAAAATAGATAATATGAAAGAGGATGAAAAGATCTTCAAAGTTACATGCCCAGATTTTTGAGTTTCGCGAAATCGCGCGAAACGAACACCGATCGGTAGCTTTATCGGACCGGAGGCCATAAAGCAAGAGCCATCATGGATGACAACTCATCCATTGACTTTTGGGCTCTTAGATTTCGATCTTGACCATGGATGGCCAAGAGTGTTTTGTCCTCAAAAATGCGATCCAACGGGAATCCGATCGAAGACTTTTGTGGAAATTCCCACCTTGTCCCTATTTTTCCCTATAAATAGCAAGCTCTCTTGCTCTCATTCTTCACACCAAATTCGAAACCTAGAGAGAGGTTATAGAGAGAGAAGCTCGGAAAAATTCGCCTTAGCTCCGAGTAAGTTCTTCTGTCCTTAGTTTTTAGTTTCCGTAGTTCTTTCGGTAGTTATAGTAGAACTGTTGTTTTGATCTAGGAAGTTTCAGAATATATTCCTATACTTGTTTTTATGCCTCATTGCATTGAAATATGCCTGACGAGGTAAAAACATAGTGGGGATAATTTTGAAATGGAATACGGTCAAAGTAACGAAGTTCTCGCGAAATTCCGCCAATTAGGGGTAGTAAGGGCAAAATGGTCTTTTTCACCTAAAATGCCCGATATGCTGCCAAATATTCATAAGTGTGTTATTATTCTGATTAGAATACTTCGACGTCGAACATTGTCGAAATTCCATCGTTCTACATTGTTTTTGCATTGTTGAGCATTGTTTATTTGTTTTTACGTACGGCGTCAAAAGTACCGATTTTAGGAAGAGCCGGATATCGCAACTAAGGTACGGACGCGTCTTGTAACCCTAACTCTATGCTGCTCATATACTTTTGCGTTATAGATACGTTCATAGGCGAGGTTCCGTTGAGAATCGTCGAGAGATACTTACGCCTTTACCCACGGATTATAGTATTGGTAATGCCGTTTGAGTTATTCCTAGCGCTGAGGACACGTTGGAGGCGTGGCACTGGTTATGTGCAGTTCTAGTCGAGAGAGACTTTACATACTGCTTTGTGCTTATGTTCTGTCCATGTTATTGATCATACATCTGCTGTTTGCTTTTGTGATGATATGTTGTATCGATATGAATATCTGTTGTACGTATATTGTTTTATTTGAGCATAAGGTTAACCGTTACCTGAGATCCATATGTGGAATGGATCTCAGTTGTAGCATCAGGGTCTGGAGGACCAATCTTAAGCGATCGAGGCAAGCAACCGAAGTAGGCCAGGACGTGTCTACATTGTTTATCGTTTTCCTTAGTTTCTTTAACCTTTAAGAATTCTGGATGACTGTAATCCAATACTCTTACACTATGGTCCATATTTTTGAATGTAATGTAAATTACTTACTCGCTCCAATGCTCTACTCAGACTACACTTCTTGAAATATTTGGAAACGTTTAAAAAAAAAAAAATATTCCGCCGTTTTCAAATGGGATGTTACATACTATCTGCCCTTTTCCTTTTTCGTTTTGTCTCTTAATCATTCCGCCGGTTTCGGAAATGACTTCGGAGACAGCCCACTCCGGGATAAAATTATACTCGTTTATAATAAGTCCTGATGTTAGATACTTAGTTCACCTACTTTGAGATAGGATTTATTTTCTATCGGTTCTCATTTATCCTATTTGCTTTTTCCACAAATATCTCATTTATATTATTATTTAATTAACAAATATCATGATATTATTTTGTAAAAATCCTTAACCCTTTTCACACTAGAAGTTCGCCCCCTTTTATTTTCATTTATATTTATTTTTTTTAATTACTTTAATATTATATTTTAATCTAATTAGAAAGCTTAATTAGGGCCTTAATCCTATGATTAGCAATCTTTTAGGATTTAGGCTTTTCATGTACTTAGTCTCATACATTTTTTTCTTAATCTTTTCCAGTTAATTAGCAAGTATACTTTATGCTAGTTTTAGCCATAAACATTTAATTAAAGGATATTACATAATTTACCTTGAATACTCTCTTGTTCAAGTTTAAACAATTAGCCATTAATTACTTAATTAACCACTTACTAATTGTTGCTAATTTTCTTAATTAGGATTAATCATTTTCTCACAACTATTTCACTGACATTGGTATTTTATGACCAATGCATTATATCAAAAATCATGGGGCCAATTAGGGTTTCCAAAAAAATATCACGTTTTCCCTTTTATTTTTTCCCAGGAAATAATTTATTAAATTGCCAAAATTAGAGACAATATTCTCTCCTATTTTTAATAAATATTTTATTGCCTCTTAAGATTTATCATAATTTTCTTAGGATGTTTTATGGCCCATAAATGCATTTTTGGCCTTTTGGCACTTTATTTCCTCTAATTTCGACAGATTTACCTTAGAAAATAAGATACATGTTACAATAGTTTTGAGACCTCACATTCACCTATTTCTAATAGGTATTATTTACTAAGTTATGATACTTATCATAAATACGATTTTTAGGGTATTACATCAATTGTCGGATTTTTTACTTATATGCTATGCATAGTAAAAAATTACCGAAATACTATATTGTAGGAAGTACTTACCATGATGCCGCATTTAAAATCGTTCAGGGAAGAATGACTACAAATTTTTGACCTTAACCACCCTTAGGATTAGTGGTATCTAATAGTATTATGTTGCTTTTTACACTCTGCTTTGATTTTGCTTTATATATTATATAGATAGAGTGAGGTTTAATTAAAAAAGTGGATGGGATGGAAAAGCATATCTAGAAGTATGAAGTTTGCAAAAAATTTTAGGGGTCAAAATTAGAAACTTAGGGAGGCCATAGTTTATTAGGCCACTATTGGTTTGAGTTTGGGCATTTCAAGGGAATGGGCCGGGATATCTTAGTTACACAAAAGTAATCCTTACTGGGAATATATGAGACACGCTTATAAAGACCAATTTGTCCTAGGCTCTCGTCTCTAGTTATTATATACTCCATTTTAGGATCAGTAGTATCTTTTTTTCTTTTCTTTTTTTATACTCATGATCAAAGGTTATCAATCGGGATACAAATCGTGAATCATAAAGCTTAATTATTTTAAGAATCATGAATCAAAATGTATTGTGAATTGTAAGATTCATAATCAATTTTAAGAATGATATTAATGTACACTAGTGCAAAAAAGAGCTTTAAGACCGCCTCATTTATAGAGAATCAGGTCTTAAAAGTGTAATACCCGAATATTTGTTTATCTGGAACCCTATATTTGAATATTTGCCTATTTTTGGGAGACTACTAGGCCCTATTTTTGAAAGTGACAAAATTGGAATCGTATTTTATGGGTCATGAATAGTTTTTACTATTCAAAAATACGTATTTACTATTCACGTCATATTTTAATCTCCCATGCATTCCATGCATCAAGCAAGGGATGCAAGTGAAGCATGGTATTATTTTATTTTGGGGAAAATTACATAGAAGTACCCAAAGGTGAAATAATTACACTTAAGGACCCATTTTCCTCCCTATAAATAGAAGGCACCTCTCTTCTCATTTCCCACACCAAAATTCAGAATATATAGAAGTTTTAGAGAGAAGGAGGAGTCCGGAGAAAATCTAGCGGAGCTCGGGTAAGTTCTTCGGTCCATAGTCTTTAGTTTAGGTAGTTTTTAGGTAGATATAGTAGGAATGTTAGAATTATCTTTAAAATTCCCAGATAGGCTAGATATCATGTTTAAGGGTAGATATGGTATTTATTTCGAAAATATACTGGGAAAAGAGATATTTCAAAATTTTGGAAAGATCGGGTCAAAGTAGCGAAGCTCTGGCGAAATTCCGCCAATTAGGGGAGCCAGGGGCAAAATGGTAATTTGTACCTAAAATGCCTGTTATACTGCTAGATATTGATAAATACTATCTTTATAGGATATCCGAACTAATTGAACCGCGTCAAGCCGTTGTTATCCGCCGTCGTAAACCATTGCATTGTTTCACCCATTGTCGAAAATTTACGTTTTTCCGTAAGAGTTCCATTATACGCCGACGAAGGTACGGACGCGTATTGTAACCTTAATCTGATGC
This sequence comes from Acacia melanoxylon, assembly GCA_019022615.1. Lineage (NCBI taxonomy): Eukaryota > Viridiplantae > Streptophyta > Magnoliopsida > Fabales > Fabaceae > Acacia > Acacia melanoxylon. Next base: position 951,136 of record JAFJYJ010000090.1, read on the forward strand.
TTATTGTATGCTATATGTGTTTGTTGTGTTCATATGCTGAGTTCTGTTTGTTTGAAAATGTTGAAATAATGAATATATGGGTTATGGTATTGTTAACGCCGTTGAAAGTTTTCCTAGAGCTATGGACACGACTGTACATCGTGGCACCGGAGAGTGTGCGGGATGACATACATATCGCAGGGGCTGTGTAATGTTATTTCGATATGTTGAATAGTGTTTTATCTTTGTGAAATGTTGTGAATATCTCGCCATGCATATCTTGTTTACATAAGCATGAGGTTAGTTACACGAGATCCAATGGGTATTGGATCTCATTTGTTAATATAGCTTCGGGATCTCGAGGTGTTCGGGACGAGGTGAATGGTAAGGAGTAGGCGTAGGGGGCTGATGAAGAAAATAAAATTTGTTGTTTAAACTTCGGATGAATGTCTTACTTATGACTACGGACATATCCTTATGAATGTTATTCAGTGACTCTGTTTCCATTTTAAATCAAAAAAAATTTCTGACGATCTACTCTGATCAAAATACGACAAGAAAATGTTTATGAAAATGGGGTGTTACATTTTTGGTATCAGAGCAATCATTCTGGCACAGATCTAGCTATGTTACTATAAACGGTTTGGTGCTTAAACTAGAAAGGGTTTTTGTGGTTGTCAATCAGTCACCCTAGCACGGTGAGACTTCCATAAAATATACCCGGCCTGGCCAAACTATTTGAGTAGCGTAGTTAGACACTTTGCATTTTTGCAAAAACAAAGTTTTTTTTTTTGAAAAAGAGTACTGATATAACCTGGTGTCATGTTGTAGAGATGGACAGGGAAGTTGAACCCTATGTGATGTACCTAAGAAGGAGAAGGCGCGTGGCGCGACGGACTCATCCGTGTAGGGTTAGCTTAAGAAGGAACCCGGAACCAGAACAACCACCCCCTGATCCAATGGATATTCCATACTATACACCTACATCTGAAGTAGAGCCAGATTACCACCCTGGCCCAGAGTATCAGTCATACCCTGACAATATGTACGACCCCGTACAAAGACAAGTTGAACCCCAAACTACATGTTTGAAGTTACCCCGATAAGCCCGGATAGTTCCCATCACTCCTCGTGGGTGACAACTTTAACTATCCGAAATCCAAAATCTTGATAACCCCGACGCAAACTCGAGATGACTCGAACTATGTTCTTGATGACAACGCCATCCTGACCCAGGCCTTGAAATTAGAACTTTGCCTTGCCAGCCTAACCTCCCATAATGACCAAAGTAAGTACCTACAATACCTGTCCCAAGTTAAGGAATCCTATCTAAACTCCCAATATATATTTCCATACCCTCCGGGAGACTGGATCAGATCCACTCTCCAACACTTTCCTCGTACCCATTTTTGGGTAGAGAAGACAAATGAAATCCTGGACGAGGGAAACTTTGAGGACATCAGATCATGCCTCTTTAACCTCAAACGCTTGGTGTACCTGAGTATGTAGAGAGAGGGATGGAATGGATTCTGGAGGAACAAAAAAAAACCGTGGAAATAGAGATAGTAGTTGTAGTAAATTTGTAAGCTACATCATATGCATTTTGCTTGTATGTTTGTGTGGATTGCTGTATGGATTGATAAAATTATGTGTGTAAGACCCGTTGATATGAGGGTTATATGATGATGCATACTATTCTACTGTTGTAGTATGGTTTGAATAATGTGGATAAATAAATGAAATATTTATGTATATCTTGTTTGTGTTTTGCTAACGAAACTAACGTCTCTCGTAAAGAAATGAACTTAGAATATTATGGCAAAACTGAGAGGAGCAGGTGCTCCTAGAGGCCGAGGCAGAGGCCAAGGCAAAGGAAGGGGCCGAGGCCGACAACCTCAAGTAATTCTCATTCCGACACATGAACCGGAGCCAGAGGCTCGAGGACAGAACCTGCCAAATCAAAATGCGTGGCAGGAAATCTTGGCAATGTTGCAAGAGCAACGAGCTATGATAGAAGGGTTACGTGCTAATAGGCAAGCTGAAAGACAAGCTGAAGAAGAAGAACCTGAACGATCACTATCCCCGTCCAGACTTGAAAGGGCAATGATACATCCACCCCGTAGGGAAGTTGAGACTACTCAATATTGGGTAGCTTGATAATCTTTGAATTCATATTATTTTAAATGCAAAAAGAAGCTAAAAACTTTGTCATTATCATGCTTTAATGGATCAATTAGTTAAATATATGATTTCATCTTCATAATGAGTTTTTAGACTTTATTTGCATTAATCTTGGTCACATCTTGAGTTTGGATTCAAAATTGAACTTGAGTCATATTCTTACTACAATTGGGTAGTGAACACTGTTCGGTATTTTTGGTATAACTTGAGATTTAGAGATCCAATGGCTCTGCAATTTATATTTTCAGGAAGCTAAAATGAAGATCTACAAACCATATGAAGAGCCCAAAAGCTAAATCAAATGTTTAAAGGACCAAATTGGGCCTGGAATACGGAACAGGGGCGCTGAACGGGCTCCGGAACAACGTTCGGTGTTTGATCCATATCTGGCGCTACAGAACTCCACATGAGGTCCGGTTTGAACGACTGGAAAGCTGACATCTAGGGAAATATTTCATATGAAGACCACGTGGTCCAGATCCGCCGTTTCCGTGGTGTAATCCAGCTTGAAAAAGGACGTGTTTTGGAGGTGTAAAGTGGTTCAATGATTCTTCCATGTTGGCCACTAAGTAAAGTGACGAAATGAGTTGTAAAATGGATGAATGAGATGCCCAATTTTCCTATAAATAGATGGAGAGGTTGAAGAGAAACACACACCTTGAAGAGACCAAGATCTCTCCCATTCTAAGTTCCTTCTTTTATTTCTTGCCTCCTACTTGGGATGGCTTAGTTTTGCTTTATTAGTTTCATGTATTGTCTTTAATTCTTGTCTTTAATTTCTTGCCTCCTACTTGGTATGGCTTAGTTTTAATCTTTCCTTTTAATTATTTTATTTTGATTTTATGTTCTTCATCTTTTTCCTTTATTCGTTCATTATGGTTTTGATATTTACTTTTATATTGGAATAGAAGCTTTCATTTTCTTTAATTGTTCTTTGTATTCTTCATGTTCATGATGAACTTGTTCATGTTCTTCGTGGTCATGATGAACATCTTTATTTCTACATTTTCATCTTACATAGCCATGCTTGGCTAAGTTTTTGTGATCGACCCATGAGTTGAGGATTCCATGGTATCATCCGGAGGACTTATGCTTCAATCGATAACTCGACTTTTTTCTCGTTTACTTTAATCGGATTCGAGTTTAGAAACAGATTGGATGTTAGATTTAATATCCAGATTGAAATCCCAAGGACTTAGGTCGGACCAGGTTACGAGAACGTTGTACGATTGCACAACGAGCTCGCCACATGTTCGATCATATGCTAGGCGATTGTCTAGTCGAGGAGCTTCGGACAAATGCGAGAGATTTCGGTTTGTTTAGAATCAATCACGGGTTCGTTATTCTATTTCTTTGTCCAGTGATGGAAGGTCTTGGAATCTCAATTCTCGAGTTGATCGTTTTTCATTTGATTAATCTCTCCTTTTCATTCTGTCTTCAATTTCTATTCTAATTCCATCAAAACCCAATCCCCCTTGTTTTTATTTCATTTGCATGACATCTAGATTACTTAGGATTCAATAAAAAGCTCCTCGAAAAGAGAGAACGATCCTAGGTTTGCCTATACGCAATCCTTGGTTAATTGTTGATTGTGGACCCCAAGGCTAATGATAAAAGGTCTTCATCAAATGGCGCCGTTGCCGGGGAGCTAAGTAATTGGCTCCCTAGGTAATCTAATTGTCAAATTGACTTTTGACAAGAGGTTTCTCGTGTGATTCTTGTTAATTTTGATTTTTTTTTTATTGCATATAGTTCAATATTTTTGTATTTAAGTAGCTTGCATAACATTCATTGCATTATTGCATTGTCTTGACTTGGTAGCTTCTGTGTGGTGTATCAAATTCAATATGATCTTGAGCTTATTTGTTTGATTTCACCATGTCTCCAAGTTAATTCATAATATACTTGCATCTTTAATCATTTAAAAAAAAATCCTTCTTTTCTTTTACACTTGCATTTGTATTTTATTTTATGTTCTTAAATTTTTATAGTTAGATTGTTATCTTGTAATTCACTGGGAATTAATTGCATTGAACTTTCATGGCTTGGTTTTATGATAATCATGATCTACCTTTCAATTCTCACTCTTTTGTAGGCAATCAAGAATGTGATGGCCCATTCCACCACCAATATCATGAACCATACCAACAATATCATCAACCCTCTCATTTATCATACCATCCTTCATTCCATCCCACTTCCATACCATGCCATCCATCTCATGGATTCCTATACCCATTTGATCCACCTTATGGACCTCATTCTCAATCATATGTGCCTAACCAAGATCCTTCATTTTGTGAAGTCATTGGAGATTTCCAAAGTCAAACGACTTGGGCTATAAATGAGGAGTGGTCACATAAGGACGACTTTCATCAACAAATGGACTCTATTTTTAGAAGAATGGAACACCAAGCGGAAAGGTATGAGATATTAGGAAAAGAAATTGAGCAGCAAACACAAATGTTGAAAATGAATTTTCAAGGAAATCCTTCTCTCACGGTCACACATGCACAAGAAGTGAAGCAAGTACAAAAGAACATTGAAGAGTCTTCTCTCTCATTTGGTAATGATCCTATCTTTATAGAAGTAGACTCTCTTACTACTTTGGCTAACAAAGCAATTCATGATTTGAGTGATAAAGAGGTAGATGAGGAAATCATTATTGAATCCCCTCAATTTTTTGAAAATGTAATTGCTCAACCAATTGGATTTAGTAGTAGCGATTCGATTGTACTTGTTGATGAGTGTGTTCCTATTTCTTCATGTGATTCTTTAACTGCTAAAAATGCTTCTCTTCATAGTACTATGGATGATTGTAATAAATTGAATGACATATTTTCATGCTCTTGTGAAGAATATCAAATATGTGTAGATTGTTATCATGAAAAATGTCATTTACTTGATGAGCTTCCAAAGAAAGCATTTAGTGAAGTGGTTGATTCTACCATTGATCATAATGCACAGTCTTGTACTATTGATAATAGTAAGCATGTCAATTTTGAAAAGATTGAATCAAACATGAATACCAATGTTGTTGATGATGTTCTTGCCGATTATCCCGATCTTGCATCTATGAGTGACTCTATTAATTGTGCCGTTTCGATGATGAATTGTGTCCTATTTGTATTGAAATTAATGATGCATTATACGGTGATATTGAATTAACTAGAGATTCTGCATTGATTGTGGATTCTGTTGTTGATGTGAGTGAGAATAGTCATAGCCTAGAATGTCAAATGCATAAAACTCCCATTGGATTACCTCCTTGTAGTCTTGTTGGTGACAAAGATTCTGAAGTTCTTATTGATAAAATCCTGCATGTTGATGAATCTTTCCAACAAGTACTTTCTTGTGATTTGCCACCCGATTTTAAAAAAAGAATAATTGCTTTGAAATTTTGGAGCTCTCGGGTGGTGACAATTTTAAAAATTCTCTTCATTCTTCCACTCTTTTCCTTCCATCTCTTGTGATTGCAAAGATGATGTGGTATACTTCATTTATAAGTTGGATTCCATACCTTCCATTTTGCAAGCACAAGAGAATGTTCACAAGATAACTAGTTCCTTGACTCCTCTTTGATGGGAGTAATATTGACTTCCTTGGATGTGATAGTTACTTGGAGAGTTTGATTCCTAAAATATCTTTAATTCACTTGAAATCTCTCCATGTCTCTATTTTTGGATGGGATACTGCTATTTGCTTGTCTTCGTTATGGCACATTCTTGGAAAGGTCATCAATGGAACCAACATCCACCACACATTTTTGGACCTCTTCCAATTGATCCCGAACCACCTCCACCAAGGAAAATCATTGAGGGGAAAGTGTTTTCAAAGACAAATGCAAGATTCTCATTGATGATGAGAATTTCTCCTTCAAGCAACTCAAGATACTCTAACAAAGGTTGTCTCTTTCCTTACTTATTTTCTTCCTAATTCTTATGATTACTTGGGCTTAATTGTTGTACGAGGAAGATAAGTGTGGGGGAGGGACATATTCCGATAGCAAAAGTAAAAATAATGTAGTTTAGTAAGTAGAATAAAAAGGAGGAAAAATATATTTTGAATCCTTTTGATTATTGTTTTATTTTTAAATGAGAAAATGCAAAAAAAAAAAAAAACATTTTCTCCTTCTATGATTGCTCCATATTATGAATTTGGACATTTTGGTTTTGATGGATCATTCTATTTAGATTGAAATTTTGGAATCTTGGATTATAATATCTTGGTTGTTAATTCCGTGATGCTAATTGCATGATTTGGTATTTTCCTTTGTGAGATTTTGGGCTTACATGAATGGAACTCATCTTTTATCATTCTTTCTTTCTTGTGTGCATCGCTCATGATTTATGTTCTCTAGAACTTGCTCTCATTCTTTTCAAAACTACATTTTTCATTTGCATGCATAAATATGATGGAGGCTTGTTTTCTTTCTTATATTTCCTCACTCTGACCAAATAGCCTTTCCCTTGTATTATATGCCCTTTGTTAGCCCCTTTGTGCCTTTTTGACTCATTCCTTTCTAAGCCACATTACTAGCCTAAATGTTGAACTATCTTATTCGCACCTTCAAAATTTATTGAGCATTGGTTTTGTGGTGAAGTGTGGGGGTTGCCCAGGAGTGCAACATTTTAAGTGTGGGGGGGAAGTATTGGTTCGAAGTATTTGATTATGTGCCATTCATTGTTTGGCATTTATTGTAAAAAAAAAAAAAAATTGAAGAAGAAGAAAAAAAATGAGAAAAAAAAAGGAAAAAAAATTGCTATTTGAGTGACTTTATATTATTTACTAGTACTCTTTTAAATTTCTTAAGTATTTAGCCTCTTATTTCCATACCATTACCATAGCCTCATTGCAACCTTAATAATAAGTCCTCTTGATTTTTGCAAGTATGTGATATCATGAGTGGAGAAGTAGAATTTGAGCAAGCTTATGGTAGAACAGTTTCATTGAGTAGAATTTGAGCGATACACTTATTAACCATATACACTTGAGAGATTGATTGATGGCATCCCTTGAGAGACTATCTTGTGTGATTAGCATCATTGAATGATATTGCCATGATTAGTAATTTGAGATGAAGAGATTGTCTTGATTGGTTGATCCTTTGAAGCTTTTGTGATCCTTGTTAAGTTTTGAAATTTCAGCAATTGTTAGAAAAGAGATTTTTTTTTTATATCTTTTAATTTTGCTCGGGAGTGCAAAAGGATAAGTGTGGGGAGTTTGATAATCTTTGAATTCATATTATTTTAAATGCAAAAAGAAGCTAAAAACTCTGTCATTATCATGCTTTAATGGATCAATTAGTTAAATATATGATTTCATCTTCATAATGAGTTTTTAGACTTTATTTGCATTAATCTTGGTCACATCTTGAGTTTGGATTCAAAATTGAACTTGAGTCATATTCTTACTACAATTGGGTAGTGAACACTGTTCGGTATTTTGGGTATAACTTGAGATTTAGAGATCCAATGGCTCTGCAATTTATATTTTCAGAAACCTAAAATGAAGATCTACAAACCATATGAAGAGCCCAAAAGCTAAATCAAATGTTTAAAGGACCAAATTGGGCCTGGAATACGGAACAGGGGCGCTGAACTGGGCTCCGGAACAACGTTCGGTGTTTGATCCATATCTGGCGCTACAGAACTCCAAATGAGGTCTGGTTTGAACGACTGGAAATCTGACATCTAGGGACACATTTCATATGAAGACCACGTGGTCCAGATCCGCTGTTTCCGTGGTGTAATCCAGCTTGAAAAAGGACGTGTTTTGGAGGTGTAAAGTGGTTCAATGATTCTTCCATGTTGGCCACTAAGTAAAGTGACGAAATGAGTTGTAAAATGGATGAATGAGATGCCCAATTTTCCTATAAATAGATGGAGAGGTTGAAGAGAAACACACACCTTGAAGAGACCAAGATCTCTCCCATTCTAAGTTCCTTCTTTTATTTCTTGCCTCCTACTTGGGATGGCTTAGTTTTGCTTTATTAGTTTCATGTATTGTCTTTAATTCTTGTCTTTAATTTCTTGCCTCCTACTTGGTATGGCTTAGTTTTAATCTTTATTTTGATATTTACTTTTATATTGGAATAGAAGCTTTCATTTTCTTTAATTGTTCTTTGTGTTCTTCATGTTCATGATGAACTTGTTCATGTTCTTCGTGGTCATGATGAACATCTTTATTTCTACATTTTCATCTTACATAGCCATGCTTGGCTAAGTTTTTGTGATCGACCCATGAGTTGAGGATTCCATGGTGTCATCCGGAGGACTTATGCTTCAATCGATAACTGACTTTTTCTCGTTTACTTTAATCGGATTCGAGTTTAGAAACAGATTGGATGTTAGATTTAATATCCAGATTGAAATCCCAAGGACTTAGGTCGGACCAGTTACGAGGAACGTTGTACGATTGCACGGCCGAGCTCGCCACATGTTCGATCATATGCTAGGCGATTGTCTAGTCGAGGGAGCTTGGACAAATGCAGAGATTTCGGTTTGTTTAGAATCAATCACAGTTCCGTTATTCTATTTCTTTGTCCAAAGTGATGGAAGGTCTTGGAATCCCAACCGAGTTGATCGTTTTTCATTTGATTAATCTCTCCTTTTCATTCTGTCTTCAATTTCTATTCTAATTCCATCAAAACCCAATCCCCCCTTGTTTTTATTTCATTTGCATGACATCTAGATTACTTAGGATTCAATAAAAAGCTCCTCGAAAAAGAGAGAACGATCCTAGGTTTGCCTATACGCAATCCTTGGTTAATTGTTGATTGTGGACCCCAAGGCTAATGATAAAAGGTCTTCATCATAGCTCAGTTTTGCAAGTTGAAACCCCCAGCCTTCCGAGGTAAGCTGGACTCAACGGAAGATTGGCTTCTGAGATTAGAGAAGATCTTTGAAGTAATAGAATACCCAGAAGATCGCAAAGCCCAGCTGGCAATTTATAAATTGGAAGGAGACGCGGACCGCTGGTGGAGGTCCATGGCAGCATCGTTACGTTTCCATCATTGTCCCATCACATGGGAAAAATTTCTAGAGAAATTCAATGAGCAAGTATTTCCCCGCATACGTGCAGATTATGAAGGAGTCGGAGTTCCTACACATCCGACAAGGTCAGGAAGAGTCGGTAGATGACTACTTTGCCCGTTTCACTAACTTGTCCAGATACTCTTCACATGTCAGAAGGGATGATGAAGGAAGCAGTATGGCAAACATACTGGTATACGGGCTCAAATATGAAATCAGGGAGAAACTTGTTTCCCTGCAGTTCCAATATCTTATTCATGCCGTTGAAGCATGTCGGCTCATTGAGCGAAACCTGAAAGAGTTGAGAAGGACCAGGTCCTTCAGCAACACCGGCCCAAGCCGTAGCGGTGTCAATCGCGGGAACTTCAGCCAAAAGAGGAGGCTGCCCTGGGATAATTTCCAAGGAGGAAACAAGAGGCCTTATCAACCAGGCAACAAAATGTCCGAGAATCCGACATCCCGACCATGTCCTAAATACGGAAGGTACCATCGGGGTAGTTCTTTGCGTGGGACGGTGACTTGCTATAAGTGTAATAAACCTGGACATATCAGCATGAATTTTCCCCAAAGAGCATCAGAACAAAAGCCACAGAACCCTGGTCGAGTGTTTGCCTTGACCAAAGAAGAAGCTAGAAAATCTCCTGACATGATCCAAGGTACGATAACTCTAAACGGGAATTCACTTTAAGCATTATACGATTTGGGTGCTAGCCACTCATTCATTTCCTATGATTGTGCTAACCGTTTAGGGATGCATGCTTTTAGCCTACCTTATGATTTGTTAGTAGCTACACCACTCGGTGTCAAGACATTAGCTTCTGATGCATGTCTAAATTGTATTGCGAGTGTAAATGGATGAGATTCAAACATTGACCTTATCCGACTGCCGCTCCACGACATCGACGTCATTCTTGGTCTTGACTGGCTATCTGCGAACAACGCGATCATTGATTGTGGAAGCAAGAGGATTTCTTTTGCACCTCATCGTAGCAGAGGCAAGATTGACGTAAATCTAAACTTTCTATCCATTGCGGAGGCTCAGAGATGTTTAAAGCGTGGATGCCAAGCATATATGGTATTCTTTTCAATTAAGGCGGAAGCCGAACCTTCACTCCAAGACATCTCTGTTGTGAACGAATTTCCCGATGTATTTCCAGATGATCTCACTGAACTACCTCCGACAAGGGAAGTTGAGTTCGCCATTGAATTGATGCCTGGCACAGGTTTGATATCCAAAGCTCCATATCGTATGGCACCAAATGAAATGCAAGAACTGAAGAAGCAACTAGAAGAACTACTGGAGAAAGGGTTTATCCGACCCAGTGTTTCACCGTGGGAGCCCCGGTGTTGTTCGTGAAGAAAAAGATGGAAGTCTTCGACTTTGTATCGACTATCGTGAGTTGAACAAAGTAACAATCAAAAATAAATATCCACTCCCAAGGATTGATGATCTTTTAGATCAACTATCTGGTTCCAACATCTTCTCAAAAATCGATTTGCGTTCGGGGTATCATCAGCTGCGAGTCAAAGCTAGTGATGTTCCCAAGACAGCTTTCAGAACGGTATGGGCATTATGAATTCCTTGTGATGCCTTTCGGCTTAACAAATGCACTCGCCGTATTCATGGACTACATGAACAGAATTTTCCGTCAACACCTTGATAAGTTTGTAGTGGTGTTTATTGACGACATCCTTGTCTATTCAAAAAGTAGAGAGGAGCATGAAGAACATCTGCGACTGGTTTTGAGTATACTTAGGGAAAGGTGACTCTTTGCTAAATTAAGCAAATGCGAGTTTTGGCTACCAGAAGTTAGATTTCTCGGCCATGTCATATCACGAGGCGGAGTTGCTGTTGATCCTAGCAAAGTGGAAGCAGTTTTGGACTGGAAAAGACCAGAGACAGTGATGGAGATTCGTAGTTTTCTGGGTCTAGCGGGATATTACCGCAGATTCATACAAAATTTCTCACGTCTTGCCTTACCATTGACGAAGCTCACGAGGAAAAACCAACCCTTTGTATGGGGCGAGGACTGTGAGGATAGCTTTCGTAGACTGAGGGAAAGGTTGACCACAGCACCAGTATTGATAATTCCATATCCGAGTGAGACGTATATGGTCTATAGTGATGCCAGTGGGCATGGATTAGGATGTGTCCCGATGCAACGGGCGAGTGGTGGCCTATGCCTCTCGTCGTCACTGAAAACTCACGAGTTGAATTATCCTACACATGACTTAGAGCTTGCGGCAATCGTGTTTGCTTTGAAGATATGGAGGCACTATCTGTACGGTGCAACCGTAGAATTGTACTGCGACCACAAAAGCCTAAAATACCTTTTTGATCAAAAGGAACTCAACATGAGGCAGCGTCGCTGGATGGAGTTACTCAAGGACTATGACTTGCAGATTCAATATCATCCGGTTAAAGCCAACGTAGTTACAGATGCTCTTAGTAGAAAATCGGTGCAAGTAGCACACATGATGGTTCAAGAACTGAAGTTGCTTGAAGACTTCAGGGATTTGAATTTGTCAAGTCAAGTTTTCGTGGATTTCCATGCGTCTGAAGAGGCATATCTTGCGAGCCTCCTTGTTAGTCAAGGAGAATACGATTTGAGAGACGAGGTTGAGGAAGCCCAAAAACACGATGAACGAGCTATTGCGATACAAGAGTTGATCGCGCATGGCGAAACGCAGGACTATGACCTATCAATCAGTGGTTTGGTCAGATACAAGAAGCGGACCTACATACCCCCTATTGATGAATTACGACGAAAGATTCTGGATGAAGCGCACAAAAGTAAATATACTTTGCATCCAGGAATGGTCAAAATGTACCAAAACCTTAAATCTGAACTCTGGTGGCCCGGAATGAAGAGGGACGTGATCGAGTACGTTTCTAAATGCTTAACTTGTCGAAAGTTAAGATTGAACATCAACGACCCGCGCAGTCCTCTTCAAGGATTTGAGATTCCGAATGGAAATGGGAGTGCGTAACCATGGATTTGGTAGTGGGATTGCCCAAGATCGAAATCACCATACGATCGGGTAATTGTCGTGACTTACTAAATCATCCCATTTTATTCCCATCGTATCAATCATTCTCCAGAACGTTTAGCAGAGATCTACATCAAAGAGATCGTGAGACTCCATGGCGTACCAAAGAGCATTGTCTCTGATCGCGATCCGCGATTCACGTCTCGGTTTTGGTAGGCATTGCACCAAGTATTGGGTACTAAGCTGCGATTTAGTACGGCCTATCATCTTCAAACCGATGGTCAATATGAAAGAACCATACAGACGTTAGAAGATATGCTTTGAGCGTGTGTGTTGGATTTTAAAGGCCATTGGGACCAACATCTACCCTTAGCGGAGTTTGCGTACAACAACAGCTATCATGCGAGCATATAGATGGCACCATATGAAGCGTTGTACGGACGGAAGTGTAAGTCACCTATATGCTGGACGGAACTATCAGAACGTGAATTCCTCGGGCCGGATATAGTTGATAAGACTTCCGAGCAAATTGCGTTGATCAAGAAGAGACTCTTAGCAGCTCAGAGCAGACAGAAGAACTACGCGGACAAGAGGAGAAGACCTCTTGAATTTGAAGTTGGAGACCATGTGTTTCTGAAAGTATCCCCGGTAACCGATGTCGGTAGAACACTGAAACGGCAGAAGTTGAGTCCTCGTTACATAGAACCATTTGAAATCTTGGCCAAGCGTGGACCGATTGCGTACCGGATAGCTTTACCCCGAATCTTAGTAAACTTCACGATGTTTTCCATGTTTCCCGGCTAAAGAAATATCAATCGACCACGACCATGTCATTGAATACGAAACCGTTGAGTTACGACATGATAACACTTTCGAAGTCGTACCAGAACAGATCATTGAGCGTCAAGAGAGACGGCTTAGGCACCGGAGTATTACGATGGTGAAAGTGGTCTGGACAGGATTGTCACCTGAAGAGGCGACATGGGAGACGGAAGAAGAAATGTCAAAGAAATACCTCGTGTTCATGATTGATAGTTTGTTTAGATAGAGTAAATTTCGAGGACGAAATTTTAATTATCGGGGGGAGAAATGTAATACCCAGATATTTGTTTATCTGGAACCCTATATTTGAATAGTTGCCTATTTTTGGGAGACTACTAGGCCTTATTTTTGAAAGTGACAAAATTGGAATCAGTATTTTATGGGTCATGAATAGTTTTTACTATTCAAAAATACGTATTTACTATTCACGTCATATTTTAATCTCCCATGCATTCCATGCATCAAGCAAGGGAAGCAAGGGATGCAAGTGAAGCATGGTATTATTTTATTTTGGGGAAAATTACATAGAAGTACCCAAAGGTGAAATAATTACACTTAAGGACCCATTTTCCTCCCTATAAATAGAAGGCACCTCTCTTCTCATTGCCCACACCAAAATTCAGAATATAGAGAAGTTTTAGAGAGAAGGAGGAGTCCGGAGAAAATCTAGCGGAGCTCTGGGTAAGTTCTTTGGTCCATAGTTTTTAGTTTCAGTAGTTTTTCCGGTAGATATAGTAGGAATGTTAGAATTATCTTTAAAATTCCCAGATAGGCTAGATATCATGTTTAAGGGTAGATATGGTATTTATTTCGAAAATATCTTTGGGAAAAGAGATATTTCAAAATTTTGGAAAGATCGGGTCAAAGTAGCGAAGCTCGGCGAAATTCCGCCAATTAGGGGAGCCGGGGGCAAAATGGTAATTTGTACCTAAAATGCGTTATCTTGCTCGATATTGATAAATACTATCTTTATAGGATATCTCGAGCTAATTGAACCATTGTCAAGCCATTTGTTGTTGTACCGCCGTCGTACATTGTTTGACCATTGTCGAAAATTTCCATTTTTACGTAAGAGTTCCATTATACCGCCGACGAAGGTACGGACGCATATTGTAACCTTAATCTGATGCTTATTGTATGCTATATGTGTTTGCTGTATTCATATGCTGAGTTCTGTTTGTTTGAAAATGGTGAAATAATGAATATACGGGTTATGGTATTGTTAACGCCGTTGAAAGTTTTCCTAGCGCTATGGACACGACTGTACATCGTGGCACTTAGGAGAGTGTGTAGGCGGGATGACATACATACTCTGCAGGGCTGTGTAATGTTATTGCCCGATATGTTGAATAGTGTTTTATCTTTGTGAAATGTTGTGAATATCTTCCATGCATATCTTGTTTACATAAGCATGAGGTTAAGCGTACACGAGATCCAATGGGCATTGGATCTAGAACTGTTAATATAGCTTCAGGATCTCGAGGTGTTCGGGATGAGGTGAAGGGTAAGGAGCCGGCGTAGGGAGGCTGATGAAGAAAATAAAATTTGAATAGTGTTTTATGCTGTGAAATGTTGTGAATATCTGCCATGCATATCTTGTTTACATAAGCATGAGGTTAACCGTTACCCGAGATCTAATGGGCATTGGATCTCGGTGTTAATATAGCTTCAGGATCTCGAGGTGTTCGGGACGAGGTGAAGGGTAAGGAGCCGGCGTAGGGAGGCTGATGAAGAAAATAAAATTTGTTGTTTAAACTTCGGATGAATGTACTACTTATGACTACCAAACATATCCTTATGAATGTTATTCAGTGACTCTGTTTCCATTTTAAATCAAAAAAAAAATTCTGACGCTCTACTCTGATCAAAATACGACAAGAAAATGTTTACGAAAATGGGGTGTTACAAAAAGTATGACCGGTTGCAATTTCGTTAATATTGTGAGAAGACGCTGATCAGAGATGAGTCCGAGAATGCAATGATTTATTGCTTCGCTTAATTGGAATTCTATACAGATGCTAATAAGTAAATAATCTTCTGACCTAGGCAGTTCCTATAATATAGGGATTACAATCAAGAATATAATTACGAAATTCAAAAATCCATGATCTCGCTAACTTAATTCCTAAAATCTCTCTAACAACTTAATTAAGATGATTACAATCAGGAATTTAATTACGAAATTTTAAAAACCATGATATGCTAACTTAATTCCTAAAATCTCTCTAACAACTTAATTAAGATGATTTTAACCAGGAATTTAATTACAAAATTCAAAAAACCATGATCTGCTAACTTAATTCCTAAAATCTCTCTAACAACTTAATTAAGATTATTACAATCAGGAATTTAATTATGAAATTCAAAAAACCATGATATGCTAACTTAATTCCTAAAATCTCTCTAACAACTTAATTAAGATGATTACAATCAGGAATTTAATTACAAAATTCAAAAAACCATGATCTGCTAACTTAATTCCTAAAATCTCTCTAACAACTTAATTAAGATAATTGCACAATATAGAACACTTTTAAGACTACTTTATAAAGGATCCGGTCTTAAAAATATACTTTTAAGACTGGTTGTTTCAAACAACCGGTCTTAAAAGTGTTAAAAAAAGTATGATCAGTGGTAATTTCGTAAATATATAGAACACTTTTAAGACCGCTTGTTTCAAAAATCAAGTCTTAAAAGTACACTTTTAAGACCGGTTGTTTCAAACAACCGGTCTTAAAAGTGTTAAAAAAAGTATTTGGTGGCAATTTCGTAAATATATAGAACATTTTTAAGACCGTTTGTTTCAAAAAATAGGTCTTAAAAGTATACTTTTAAGACCGCCTATTTCAAAAAACCGGTCTTAAAAGTGTAAAAAAAAAGTATGACCGGTGGCAATTTCGTAAATATATAGAACACTTTTAAGACCGGTTGTTTTAAAAAACAGGTCTTAAAACCGGTTGTTTCAAAAAACGGTCTTAAAAGTGTAAAAAAAATAAAAATTGAAGAAGCTAAATTCGCTAAACCGTTAAGTCCGAGAGTCTACTTTGTCTTCTTGGTGATATAACATTTACTTAGTTATAGATTCAAAGAGTGTCCCAAGAGCCTCACGGGTTAAATCCTCAGCAAGAATGCCATCCTCTTCCTCTAACCTATTCGCAATCTTTGTAAGTCATCCCAAGAGCCACACAATCAAATCTTTAGCAACGTTGGCGGTGAGATGCTTCGAGGGTTTTGTGATGGCATAGACTCCAATCCTCAGCCACAGCGAAAGCATACTACTTCGAGGATTCGGATGATGGCGGCTCCTTCCTCTTCGATCTATGGCTCCTCCCATGTCTTGTCTTCGCATAGATCCAGCTTAAAATCAAACCCAGATCTCTTCTTGCGTAAGTCTATTTATTCCTACCTCGACCACTCCCGCTCGGATCCGGACTTCGATTTTGGTTGCTTGAAGTTTTGCTAGTACCGATAAGAGGATCCTGCTCAGATTTGGTTGCTTTAAGCTTGTGATTTTTTTGTAGATCTGGACTTCAATTTCACCTCTGATTTTATATTGATTTAAATTTGATTTCTATGGTGAATGATTTCTATTTCTTGTTATTTTTTTTTTTTCGGAGTTTGTAATCTTCTTTTTTGTTTTTTGTTGTTGTTGTTGCTTCCAATCTTCTCTTGGTTCTTCGTCGCTAATGACGTAAGGACATTCAAAATGTTGTCAGATCTGGTGATTTGGGACCAATTGTTTCATTTGGGGTTTTTTTTATTATTATTCTAAAACACTTTTAAGACCGGATATTTCAAAGGTTCGGTCTAGAAACGATTTTTTTTAAGACCGTTCGTTCATCCGGTCTTAGTAACATATTTTTAATACCGCCTGGAACGAGACCGATTCCAGATCTAGTCTTACGAAGCGTTTTTTGTCCGGTCTTAAAAGGCTTTTTTTGTACTAGTGGTAATTAAGGTTTGTACATATTAGCATTTTAAAGGCAAATAACACTTCTGGAAAAAATAAATAAAAAAAGGCTTTTGATAGAGATGAGTAAGAGGAAATCAAGGACAATCATAGAAGTAAAAGGAAAATCTTAAATAAATCTAGGCAAAATCATAAAAAGAAAACGAAAAAAGGGTTTTCTAAAGTCGGGTCTCACCAAATCGGACCCGATATGTGCGCACCCACAACCTAGTTCACATAGAATCGCATGAATTGCCTTCGTCACGCAATTCTTGTGATTTCGGCTTATATTGCTCATGGAATCGCAAGATACATACATAAGTAAGATACATCAACAGATTTGTATATTTCTTACCTGCTTTTGAATCGAATCGTGAGAAACGACTCGAGATTCATGAGATTCAAATAACCATGCAAATGATCAGTAATATCTAATACTACTATTATGTTGCTTTTAACCCTCCTTTCAAATTGGATAAATCTCACCCGTATATAATTAACCAGCCACAAACATCCGTTAAAAATGGGAGAATGACAATAAGGTCCCAATTAAAAAAAAATATCAAAAAAGTCTCATAACTTATCAATGGTAGCTCTTTCACTTTTCAATGATTGCTCCTTTACCTGTCATTAATAAGCTATGAGACTTTTCTAAAATTATCTTTCTTAATTGGGACCTTGGTGTGAATTTTCCTTAAAAAATCTTGACATGTTCTATTTGTTGGATACTCCTTCAAATTAGTAGTATCAAGTTAGATTAGAATACTGTAACGTTCAAGAGCAGAAAGGAAGCACAATATCATATACTCAGATATGGAGTCAATCAACGGCGAACATAGGAATTTTAACGAGCGGGTGAAAATAAAAAATACTATATTATAAATAAAATTACTTGTAATACAATACATGTATAATATATAATTTTTTTAAAAAAATCTATTACAAAAATTAATATCACTTTACTTGATTCTTAATAAATTTAAGGGCAGAGTTGAAAAGGTATAAAAAGGACGAAATGAAGACTGAATGAATTCAATTTTACTACCCAAGCTTAATGGAATCCAGCTGGAGCACATTAACTAAATTGGAAGCCCCTTGCTTGACACGTGGATGGAGGGAAAGTGAGGACTTTGGAGAGACCATCAATCTGAGAAACTACACTGGAGCTGAAAGCAATGACTTTACTTTTTGACAACTTCACGATTTCAATATAGTGACTCACTTCTAGCTTTGTTCTCTCCGCTTTTTTTCCATCTTCGATTCTTCTATGACTAGAGTGTAGCAGCCATGGCAGAAGCATTTTCATTGCTCATTGAAGCTATTTCCAGATCCATGAGTAGCTAGATTCGTTTACTTCCCTAAGAGAAGAGCCGATGCCTAAGTTTTAGAGCCAGAGAGGGAGTTTAAATGTTTAATTGATCTATTCCTACTGCTTCGGCTTTAGGGGGCGGAGGCCACCCTAGCTCCGTGTCCGCCCTTGGATTCAATGAACTATATTATGCAGTCACAGTGCTCATGAACCCAAGGAAATTAGAGCTGAAATATAAAGTGGCAAAAGGTCCAAAGAAAGAGACCATAAAAGCCGAAATCATCCACACCCTTTGTTAGCTGGTCTTTTTTTTTTTTTTTTTACAAGCCTTTGTTAGCTTTTTTGCTTAGCACAAGTATCTTTTTACTAGAGGCTGTTCGAGACACTGTCGAGTAATAAACATGGCACCTCTTCTAGCGGGATCAGAACCTTTTTTGTTTTGTTTTGTTAAGCATAGGTATCCTCCTACCGAAGGTAATCCTATTTAAGGTACTATCAAGTATTAAATATGAGTATCTCTCCTAACAAGGATTTAAATATTGATTCGTCACGTAGTAATGGACTAACTACTTCAACTAGACCCATGCTTGTTGGTGGATAGCCTCTGTTAGTGTTTTATTTGGCTAAAGATACCTTTACTTTTGCTGTACCCTATGCCCAAAGTTACAACCCCAATAACACATTCTTCATAATCCAAGTCCACTTAGGCTTTGTTTGGTTGGGTTTTTTCTTGGGTTAAGGGGTAATTTTGTCCTAAAAGGTTTTATGGAAGGGTAATGTTGCCCCAAAAGTTTTTCGGGTGACAATTTTGTCATTTTCGTTATCCTAATTAAATTTGACTATTAGTAGATCAAATATGTACAATTGGTAGTCCACATGTTATTCCCGTTATTTTTCTAGACCATTTATGTTGATAGGCACCATTAAAATAACTTTTTTTAAAAGAAAAAAAAAAAGTAAAAAAAAAAATCTGGACCATTTATGTTGATAGGCACCATAATTGGTTCCATATACACGGTACAATATATAATGAATTTGAAAATATTATAATATCATTAAGTTGGCTCCAATAAAAGACACAAGGGTATTTATTTAGTCTAATCTAAATGGCTCAGATCTTATTTTTTTTACAAAAAAAACATATCTAAACTGTCCAGATTAGATCAGACGGACCATATTTGCCAACTCCCGTAGCTTAGACGGGAAAACCAATTCTATTTATTTAGAGGTGGTTTTAATTCAAAGTTAGCATGGATCCAATCCAAGCGAACATAATGAATCCCCTACATGCTTTTCTAAATCTCACTATGCTGCACGTATTGCATAAACAGTCTGCACAATGGTGAGGCCAAGCAGAGCTGCACCGACGACAACTCCGATGAACTTCCATGGAGTTCCCAAATATTCATGTACGAAACTGCGAAGCGAGCTTATTAATCCGCGTTGAAGCCATTCCAGAAATTTCCGAAAATAATGCCACACCATTCTTAAAATGAGCGCACAACATCCCACCACACCGTTCACCTTCGCTCTGTTCAATCCCTTGCACACTTTTCTGTATCTCCCATCTTTTTGTTCTTCCTCGCTTATGAGGCTCTGGAACATAATCACCAAATCCTCGTCCTTAGCCTCCTCATGATCCACCCTTATAACGCCTTTCTCTTTGAGCAGTTGGATGTCATGAACAGATGAGACCAAACTTTTTAAAAAATAAGCATATGAGCTGAATTTGTAGCCAATTCCAATCAATCCGAGTTGCTCCCAAGCAATCAAATTCCTCCATTTTACTTCTGTTGCTTCCTTTATGTGCAGCGTGGGAATGGTCAGTTCTCGCTGCGTCTCATTAAATTCTATTTCGAATTCGAACTTGTCCACAAATTCCGTTAGTACAGCAGCCAAAATTCCTGTTTTCTTATTGCCTGCAGTGTTGCCAATGTGGTAACAACTTCGCTGATAACTCAGAGCATAGTAGGAGCATGGACTCATATACACACACACACTGAGTGTTATCACATGACAAATTGAAAATCGAATTGAAGGTTATATCTTACCGAAGGACAAATCTAATATATATTTAATTTTTTTTTTTGGTCGATAATATATATTTAATTCACTGAAGTCATATCAAAACCATTCAGTTTGAACTAAAAAAGGGAAAATTTTAGTTAGACCCATGAAATAGATTTTATTTCAATTAATCTAAACTTTTATTTTGAAATTCCACTACATCCCTTAAGTCAAAATGAAATTAACTTTTGTGGGTGAAAAGAACTTAATTTCATTTTGACAGAAGGGTTACGTTGCAGAGAAATTTTAGAATTTTTTGGGAGTTAACTAAAATAAAATCTCTTCCATGGGCTTACTAAAATTTTCCCCAAAATAAATTAAGGAAAAAAAAATGAAGATTGTAAACTTAAGCTTTTGAGACTAACTAATCTTAACTATAAAAAAGTAGGGTAGTAAGCGTCTTCCTAGTTGATACATCAACAAAATGTCAGGCTCAAAATACTAAAAAACAAAGCACAATATAAAAGTATAGCAATAAGCGTCTCCTTGACCGATCGTGATACATAAACAAAATGGCGGGCTCGAATACTAAAATAAAAAAGATAAAAAGTGAGACAGTTATAAAAGATAGATAACTTGAGGAAAGTAGTTACACAATATTTTAGAAATTAATAATGGTAGACACTTAAAAAAAATTGAAGTTGTTATGAAATATGGATAATGAGGAAGATAGACACAATATTTTATAAATTAATAATGGGGTTGTATTGTAGTTATAAAATATTTAAAAAAAAAATGAGGTGATTATGAAAGATAGATAATAAGAAAGATAGTTACACAATATTTTGTAAATTAATAATGGAGACGTAGGTACAAAATATTTAGTAAATATTTAAATTAATATTTTGATTATTCCTTTAAAAATCTAAGTGATTTCTACCTAACAACACAATAAATAATAAATACTTGGCCCCTCACCCATGCATTGCCCGGCATTGACTAGTTCACAGAAATAATATAATATTATTACCATGGTTAGTTTGTGAAGCCTTGATTATAATTCCAAAGGCTTGGAGCTTTCTAGCGCAGCGAAGCAGTTGGCGTGGAGCTTTGCTGTGTTTGTGTTGTTCTCGATAGGGATCAGGGTAGCACAAGTGGATTAGATGAAGGAAATGATAAACACCTTTGGACAAGTCGGGGCCGGCGCCGGCAACGTCGCATTCGTCAAAGAGTGACTCGACAAGTTTGTGGGGAGAAAGTGTTGTTTTTGGAGAAACTTTAAATAGAATGGCAAGTTTTCGTTGCTCAGCAGTTTTGGAATGGCTTAAAAGTTTTGAGGTTAAAATTGTGAGAAGGAGGAAAGGGATTTGGTTCTCGAGGAGCGTGAGATCAGTGAGAAGACGCACCATCTTTTTCTTGTCATTAATATTGGAATACAGATCTGAAGGATCAGTCTCAGTATTCTCAGAGAGCCTAAGCAGAAGCTCCAAGAGAAAGCAGGCATCAAGTAACATGTTTCTGGCAAGCTCCTCTGATGCCATTTCTATTTTCTCCGCATAACTCGCTCGAATTATACTCTCCATCTCTCTAATGGACTCACTGCAGATTTTAACGGTCTCCCTCGTCACGTGATCCGCCCCCCTCAATGGACGCGAAAGCAGCTTGTCCATGGAGCGCCATTTGGTCTCTTCCATGATTTGAAGGTCGCTTCTGGTTCCCCTGTGAATGGGTCCTATGGCCACCCACTTAGGCCTGTAATTGTAGGAGCCTTTGTCTTTGTCTTTGGCTTCGGCTTCTCGAATTTTCTCAGAAACCCTGCAAATACTGCACGTCTTTACTTCATTTTTATTTACGCATCCCACCGTCAATTGAATTTCAACGATCCATTCAGGGCATGAGTCTGAAATTAGGCATTTCATAAACAACGTCATTAAGTTTTATTAGGTGTGCCATATACCCCGAAGCAAATCTGACTCACCTGTAACTTTCCCTTTCCCCTCTCCCTTACCCGTAGTGGCTATCTCCGGATCTGACTCACCTGGAATTTCAAAATAGAATATAATGGGGAAAAAAAACATTACACCTGAAACTCAATGTCACTTCACTTACTTGATCTCCGCTTCCGCCTCCGCTTCCCCATAATGGCCGCGTCTGCCCTTGTCATCCCTCACATCGCCCTTATTTATAACCACACTTGCTCCAAAACCATTGCATTTGTTGGGAAATTAACCCCCCCAAAAAAAAAAAAAAAAAAACAATAAATATTTATTGATTAAAGGTACCTGAAATTTGTTTAAATCCACATGTCCTGAAATAAGTGCAACTTGTTTTTAGCCAATTGCGTCTCCTCTCTGGGTCTCTAACGATATGTGTGATTACTTATATTCAACTACAAATAACTAACTTTAACTAAATCATTTAAGAATTCATAGTTTATTCATTAAATTTGTCTTAAATTGAAAGGAGCTTCCCACTTTATCCATATTAAATGAGGTATTAAAGGAAAGCAAAAATACAAAGAATCATATTTAAATATTAATTACATAGGCAAAATTGATAAATTAGCATTAATTTCCTTCCGAGTGACTTATATTATAGATAGGATGGATGGAGTATATTAAAATATTTTTCAAGTCATTTAAAAGGCAAAATAGACTGCTTTCACACTTAGTTAAAGATATAAGGTTATACACAACTGGAAAAAAAAAAATCATTTGTACCTGGTCATTAAACAAATTTTAGATATAAATCTTTGGTCATTAAAAGGAAATTTTCAGCAATTTTTAAATTTTAATTATTTATAAATAATCGTCACACGCACTACAAACATCATTCATCTGCGTTTTCCCACCAACGATTCGAATGATTGCGCATAACTAAGTACCTACTTTTCCTTATTAGAACTATATATAATTATATATAATACATTTTTGGCACATCGTAAATTCTAAAATTTGCATCAATGTTGATTTAACGAAATTTTAAAATATAAAGATAATACTGATACAAGAAGAAGAGCCGTAAAATAAAGTTGAAAAATTATTGCATAAACTTAGTTAAGCATAATTGGAATTATATAAAATTAATTATTTGAGTAAAAGACAACAATCGCCTCTTTGTTTTGTTCAAATTATAGAGAACTCATTAGTCTAGCTTTTATTACTGTTAAGAATATTTCATCAGAGATTCTGAAAAACCTAATTTTATTATTTGTAATTATGTTGAAAAATATATATATATATATATATTTAATTTACCCTCATAATCTAGACCTTTTCGCTCTCCCAATTTAAAGAATTTTAAATAATTAAGCATGGTAATATTATTATATATAAGTTTTTTTTAAATATTTTATATAAATTTAAAAAAATAAATAAAAATTACAATAATTTATTCTTTATCATATTAAATCCTTTACTCATTAATTTCTTTTATACAAAAATATTTGAAATATTGTTTTAACCAACTTAATGTATTTAAAGAGGTTATAAAATAAATAAGTTGTAGCGTCTTCAGAAAAATAATAATAATCTCATATATATATATATATATATATATATATATATATAGAGAGAGAGAGAGAGAGAGAGAGAGAGAGGGTATTATTAATTAATTTTTCTAAATATTAATCCTTATTAAAATTTATTTAAAAGAAACTTAAAAGTATATACAGTGTTTTTCTACGTTCTTTAATAATATGAATAAAATTGAAAATAATTTTAAATAAAATTAAGATAAAAATACAAGAAAATACTTTTAAATTTTAAAATTCCATATCAGTCTTATTGCCTAAGAAGTATATATATTCATTATATTGGTTAGCAATTGACAATTCATTTTAGTAGGAAATTACTTATTTAAAATTTTAAACTTAAATGGTAATTTCTTATCTTTTTCCATAAAATTAATGAGTCAACCACCTCCTTGATAGGGTGAGGTGATTGAAAATTATTTATAGTAAATACATAAAAAATGTCTTGAAAGACGAAATATCACCAAAGAGGGGGTGAATTGGGTGATTTAAAATTTTAACAAAATACCTTGAAACATACTCCCTAAAACGGAGCTAAATAGAGAGGAATAGAGAAAGATTGGACACAAGAAATTTATATTGGTTCGGTCCAAATCCTTGACCTACGTCCAGTCCCTAGACACTATGAGATTTCATTATCTCAGAACTTGATTACACACTCTATAACTCTCTAGTAATTTTTTCACTAAAACTTACTCCCCCTTACATGTTGTAATCAAATAAACCCAATCTCAAAAGTTCCACAACCTTAAGATTCTTACAAGAATGAATAAGTTTGAACTCTCTAAAAGAGCAAATAGATGAACACCGAAGATTATAAATATCCAACGATATTGCTTAAATGAATGAAACAAGTAATTGCTAATGCTTCAAAATGAATGTGTAGAGTTTCAGTAGATGGATAATTGAATACTTCTGGCTTTTATAGTTACTTGCAATAATGATTGCTGAAGACTATTCAAAGAGCCATTGTGAGTAACGAATATATCTAGCTATTGAAGAACGTTACTCGAACTCTTCTAATTCTCCAGACGTTCGCCGTTATCCTTCGTTGACATTCCTTATTCCATTTGTTCATTGAGATTCAGCAATAAATGTGGAATGGAAATGGCCGGAAAGCTTTATGTACACTCAAAGGATTGTTTTCCCTTTTTATGCTTTGTTTCTACTAAACATTAAATGCTCTTCTGACACATATTTGCTTTAATGAAATTTGGTGTTTAAACCATATTAAAATCATCTGAAATTTATTATCAAACTGATTAAACATTGTTAGGAGTAGCAATGAACAATAATATGAAGTATCCAAATCACAATCAAAGAAACATAAATTACGAATACGGTGATTTCATATTTTTAGAAGTATGCTCGAGTCATATACACTTGACTCGAGTCCACATCTTCAAAGCAATTGAAAAGATGTCTCTGTGACACAATGACTCGAGTCATACAACACATGACTCGAGTCACATCATTTTCATAAAACAGAGGTTATCGGATTTGAACTTGAAAACGACTTGGAACAAACAATGACTTGAGTCATTAAGTGACTTAACTTGAGTCATATTTGAACGTTAGAAAATCATTTGAAAAAGCTAAGTTTGAAATATATTTCATTGACTCGAGTTACACACGTTTGACTCGAATCAAGTGCCTTTCAAAAGTTATTTTAGAAGAATTGTAACTTGAGTCATAAGATAGTAACTTGAGTCATTAAGTTCAAAAATTGCTTTGGCTTAGACATAGAAGGTTTTGACTCGAGTCATATAAACTCTAACTCGAGTCATGTAAACTCTAACTCGAGTCACCAATGCACACAGACTTATTTAATTATTGAACCAAGTTATTGGCTTGAGTTAATAACAATCTTTTGGATTTACAATTGTCAATTCTCATCAAAACATATAGAGAACTAACACGTACTACATTTATTTGTAATATAAAACTCAATTGATTAATTTAGAGACATTAATGAAACTAAATAAATTGCTTAATTATAGCATGTTAACTTATCTCTCCAAAGTACTTTTTTGTATAATTAGACTTCATGAATTATACCTTAAAATTCAACAACTTTCCAACTTTATCTCTATTTAATACTTCTCAAGTTCTATTTATAAGGTCTTTTCAACATGTTTCATAAAGACAAAAGAAAAAATAAAAATAAATAAACTGCACTAACTCTCCCTTGGAATTCAACCTTTCAACGTTACCTTATTTAATATTATTCAATTCCTAAATATAAATCATTTATAGAGAAAAAATTTGATTCAAAATATAAGTCACTTGTAGAATAATTAATGATGCTTTGTAAATTTTACCCCTATTTAGTTTCTATTGGAGAGAGTGAGAGAGAGGTGTAAAAACCATTTGTTGAGTAGAGAGAGACAAAAGAATTTAATAAGGGCAAAAGCATAAAATTTTATCAATTGAATGCATTCCTTGATATGTGAGAATGTGGTACAAGTGATTTATATACACTCTACTTAAATATAAGTTACTTATACATCATTCTCACATACCAATAAATGCATTAGATTAATAAAACTTTCTGCATTTGCTTTTATTACATTTTTTGTCCAGCATACCAAGAAATGTATTAAACTAATATATATATATATATATATATATATTATACATTTTCCCTTATTAAATTTTTTTGTCACTCTCTACTTTATAAAAAAATTTCAGACACCCTTCTCTCATCTTTCTCTCATTTTAATAGATATTAAATAGAGTAAAATTGACAAAATATCATTAATTACCCTACAAATAACTTATATTTTTCTCATGCTTTGAAAAGCAAAGGAGTGACTGACGTGGAATATGAAAGAAACTCACATTCTTTAAGCAAAATGACTGCTCGACATAATAACCATAACCTGGAATATACGTTTACTACTTCCAATTCACATATACATATACTATTAAACCCATTGTAGAAATTTTGACAGAATCTCCTTTGTAAGTCAGACTTCCCGAAATTCTACAACGAATTTAAATATCAAAACAACAATCGGAGCTGTATATGCACCATCACATTATTTACAAATACATATATTCCAAAACTCAATAAAAGATGTGGATCCTGCCAATAAGCTATGTCAAACATCTAGCTTTTAATAGTAATACAAAATTCTAGGTTTATGAGTACAACAAGTAACAGCTACAAAATGAGTAAGCAAGCTATGAATTGTCAAAGAGGCTCTTCACTGCTCAGTTGGAGGCATAGGCTCAGCGGTACTATTTAAGGCCAAAAACAAACTGTCCAGTGAAATAAAAGAATAATACAAAATAAATGTAATCTTTAATCGATTAAATTCAAGTACGTAAATAAAGATCATAGTTTAATAATAAAAGAAATACATAATAAAATTAAAGAATAATATTTGAAACAAATTTAACTTTGAATATTAATAAGCAATCGTAAACATATAATGAAATTAACTCTGTATAAGTGATCATTAATCAATTAAATTCACGTACGTAAATAATCAACTTGACCAAAACACTTCGCTTGAAATTAAAAATTATGAATTCTCATCTTTTGTAGGACTTTAACAAAACTGATAACAAGCGTGGACTAAGAGGAAAAATAACCAAGCGCGGCTTTATAAGAGTCTAACCATATTAACTCTACAATAGATCATGACTCTTCATGATCGCTCATAATTGACTAAATGTAGCTAATTCACAGAACTAGGAATCTTCTTTTATTAACTCTACAATAGATCATGACTCTTCATGATCACTTGCTGTGCGCACAGACTCCTGAGTTAATTAGAAGCTATCCAAGCTCTACCGGTCTTGTGAATGAGTAATCCCTTGTAAGGGACTGTGAGTCCTCTCAGCATATCCATCTATACTTATGTATTCGAGTTACACCCAAGAGTACACTGTTCTCCCCATTTTCAGGCGGATAGAGTTGTACAGTCAAAGTATAACCCTAGGACATAGTGTTCGTTGACATCCTTAAGTCTAGGACGATCCGCACTACCAAACGATGAGAGACTTTACATATCCAATGATACTCTCTACAATGAATCTTTGTGGAGTCTCTCGGTGGGTCTGTTTGGTACTATCTGTACTCTAACAGATCTACCCACGACATCAGCTAAGGCATTTCTATGCCTGTATTCCATGAGGTCCCTACCTTATATCTCTATACAAGTAGACGATGTCGTACTAGTCTTATTGAGATCATCAATGCCCTTTCTTGGTGATTCAAGACTAGGAACAAATTTTAGGTAATAGATATACAATGTTCTTGAGTCCTCATGATCATGATCTCTTATCATTGGTCCTCGAGATTAACAATATTATATTCCTAGGGCTTTTATCTTCAAACACATATTTACTTTAAAATAAAGGTGAGACATAAATATGATAAAGATAAAATATGCTCATTTATGAAAATACTACAACGTAGAAAAAGGTGCTGATCTGTCCTTACGGATTGTCTCTAGGATACCTAAATACTAATAGAATGTTCCATAGCCAAGGAACCAGCATGAAATTTACAAAAGCCATTCCAAATGATTCCCTTACATTATTGTGCATAAGGATTTGTAAGGAATAAAATGATATGAAACAAATAAGTAAATAACTATAACAGAAATCATTATTTTATTTAATCATTCAAATATAAGTATACAATGGCATAATTCCGATAAATATTTTTTCAGAAAATAATACTTAGAAATTGACAATTTAATAAAAATGTAACAAGAAATAGAATTTCAATGGGATGCTATTCACTTACCTGCAATGCTTATATTTATACTCTTTCTCCAATTTATGCCCTTCCATATTATTCACTTCTTCTCCTCCTAATATACAAACAAACCCATCAATTATAGCTTTGCATAAAATTTCTAGTTTGTCATTCAATACAAATTCTTCATATCAATCCCATCTCAGCTTGTACAACAATTGACATAATCTCCAATTTGCAACAATTTAAAATAGAAGAAACTTAAACTTTAATCCCTTTTTTTTGGAATAATACAATACAAAATCAAATATTAGTGGAACTTCACCACTCTTGAATATTAAACCCACTATTCTACCCTTGTGAGAACATTCTCTATTTTACCTTCTTTAGAACATGCTTAAAAATAAATTCACTTTAACAACCAAGACTTACCCCAAACAACTTTAAATGTTTTTATTATATCAAAAAATCTCCAAAATTAAAATTAAACTCTTCTTCTCTCTTTTTTTCCCCCACTTTTAACATAATAATGAAATGGACCCATCCTCTTACAAACTTCAGGTTACGTAAAAATGCAAGCTTGAATAAACTTCCCTCCCAATTTCAGTTCACTGATTTTACAACATATAAAAAATAATAAACCATTGATTATAATCTCCATAAAACTTCCTTCTCAACTATATCATAAAACGTCAAAACATCCAAGCTTCCTATATAGAAAAGCAAATAATTCTTATTTCGTTTAAGCATCTCATGGAACCCAAGCATAAATTATAATCAATTCAACATAGTATCCAAATTACTCTTCTTTATCAAAATAATATATAAACAAATGGCTAAATGGATCATTTTTCTTTAAATAATTTCATCAAACACCTTAGGTGCAATCAAACTCAAACTATGTTATCAAACTCATTGCTTTACAAACTTCTTGCCAAATGTAACACCCTAAATTCCATACCTTAAATTGTGTCGGTGACACGTAGTTTTAGGAAAACTGACAGAGTTTGAGGTATGGAATTTGGGGTGTTACAACTTTGGTATCAGAGCTAGTTTCAGAGCATGGTTTGGACATCTAGGTTAGGAGTACTGATATAATACTGGTATTGTGATACAAAAAGGACGTATACCCTAAGGAAAAGGGTTGAGTTTTGTTAAAGTTAAAGCCTTGATATAGAGTAGATGACATAGAATATGGGTTCTGTTGCTAAACTCTAAGACTTCTGATATGGAATTCGGAGTTTAAATTAAATTCCCGCAATGAAAGGGAAGCGGTATAGAGAAGTCGGTAGTACTTAGTTTTCCTATAGAAACAGTGAACTATTGATTAAATTTCCCTGTAGAAATAGTAACTTACTAAGTTACCCTGAGGGGACAATCCCTGCCTAGTAGAGGCCGGACACTGTGGATGCAACGGGGCATGGCTCTGGAGACGAAGGTCTTTGACTGAGTTCTTGATGATGGTGGTACATTAGATAGAAAAGGGAAAGTACCCAGTATTTCTAGGAAGGCAGTTATGTTGTACTTGTACCTATGAGAGTTTTCGATACACAGTGGTATGTGTACCGGTATTAGTACCCTAGATCCGACAGACACTGTGAAGTTAAGCATGCTTAGGCTAGAGCAATCTTAGGGTTTTTAACCCCTATGATGTAGCATAAGGATTTGAGATCCTTTAAACTAAAGCCTGAATACCTAGAGGTATGAAACATGGTGATCCTTTGGGATACCATGAGAACAGATAGAGTGATGATAGACTTAGAAGCAAAGATGGTGCTTAGGTCAGTGTATGACTTAGCATTTCCTAGGTTCCAGTGCCTGATAGTAGGAACCCTGAGGAAGTATGAGTAAGGTTGCCTTAGGTTTCAATATCTGAGAGTTAGTTCCTTAACGAAACCATATGATGATAGAACCTCGATAGCCAAAGGTTATGGTTTCAAGGTGGGACCGATAACCATAGTGATGTTAGTGGCTGATAGATTCCCTAAGAAGTGGGTGGTTACCCGATAGGGAAAGTTAAGCTAAGGATTATGCCTTGGAGCTAAACGGATAGTGAAAATCCATGAATAGAATGACCCCATATGAGATGGCAGAAATAGACACAGTAGATTATGAAACCACGAAAGGATAGGAACCTAATAGAGATATGAGTTCGCATTATAATGATTCAGAGACGATCAACTGAGGACAGTATTACTTACAGGAAGTTTTGATTGGAGAAGGCTACTTACGGGGAGTTCTGATCGGAAAGGGCTACCTACAGAGGGTTCTAACTGGAGGTGCTGACCAATCGGAGGGATTGAGTGAAGCGCCGAGTGAAGTACCGTGGAGTGAAGCCACCGTGACGTCGAACTGTAGAGTGGAGCCGCCGTGACAACGAACCATAGAGTAGAGCTACCAGTGATCGGTTCACAATGTAAGTACATTATAATGAGTCTCACATCGAATGGGCTCCCTAGAGAAAATGTTTACGTGATCCAGTATATCGCCATGGGGTACTCCAGTGCTGTATAACATGTATTGTGCTATGGTATCTAGGCAAGAACTGAACTCGCACTAGAAGACATTCTAGTTGTGAACAATTTCTCTGAGATGTTTCTAGAAGCTCTCAGCGGATTACCACCAGTAGGGGAAGTTGAATTCACTGGTTGGTTGATGCTTGGAACCGAACCAATATCAAAGGTGCCGTATCAGATGGTTCCAAATGAATGAGTTTTTGAGAGACAAAAGCACACACCAAAACGAATACACCAATCCAGGAATTTCAATTCCTACCACGTCGGGAGGGTGTATGGCCCATGGCGATAGTCGACGTCGCTGATGCCTGGTGACTCAGCTCCAATCCGGTAGATTGTGAGGCCAGAGGTATGCGATGGTCGTGGATCAGTTGGATCTGGTGTTTGCAGTTGAAGCTGCATGGGACTGGGGCATGTCCTAGTGAGGAAAAAGTGGTGTGTACCTCTCACATGTTCATGGTGGGCAGTAGGACCTTTGGGACCAGTGTGTCCATAAGTCGTTGGACATGTGTATGTTTAAAAAGCCCTAAGTCCTGTGAGACTATTATGTCTATAGACTGGCAGAATCCCACGGTTGTTAGACAATGAATGATGGGAAGAATCCCGAAAAGTTTGTGAAACCCGAGGATCGAGGATGATGTCCGAAATAGCTGAAAGATTAAAGTAGAACCAACTAAGCATTCTACGGATGGCTTAAGTAACCAAGGATAGAGGTCCGAATGCAGTAGTTAGTGATAACCTTCTAAGATTAGTTGTCTGGTTCCTGAATAGGGTTTAAAATTGAATTTTTAAACTTGCCACTACACTTGCTGTATTTGTGAAAATCTTCGAAATCGATTTTCAAACTTACGAGTTTTCGAAAGAAACGTTTTCAACAGAATTTGAGACCACGGTG
Organism: Acacia melanoxylon; assembly: GCA_019022615.1. Classification (NCBI taxonomy): domain Eukaryota; kingdom Viridiplantae; phylum Streptophyta; class Magnoliopsida; order Fabales; family Fabaceae; genus Acacia; species Acacia melanoxylon. The sequence goes on from JAFJYJ010000090.1 coordinate 983,065, forward strand.
ATGGTCATTTTTGAAATAATGGGGATTTGTTAGAACCCAGAGTTTGAAATTGAGTTTTCAACTATGTTGTGGTAAAGGCAAATGACGAACTGGAAGGACAGAAGTTGTTGTAGATGTACACAGTTTGCTGGGTCTTGCTAAATGTTTTAAAGTATTTGAAATCAATGGCCTTTGATAAATGATCTTTTTGAACAAAGAGTTTTTGAGGGATTTTGTTGAGAGAATGAAAATCGCACCAGCAATGAACACACCAATCCATAATATTTCGCCAAGGGCGTATGTTTTGTCTAGTAGAACCTGACTGTTTATGGCTGGACTGAGTTCTAGTAGATAGGATTACTACTTTATGTGCCAGTGTGAACACTGGGTCTCTTATGGGAGGGGCGAAGGTCCTCCCACACTATTTGACAGTACTGCTGATGCAGAGTCCGGATTTAGGGATTGGAAGAGGGCGGTCACTGTACCGAATGGTTGAGATGGTGGCGTGTGCTCTCTATTATGAAAATTTGTGAATTATCCCCCTCAAAGATATGTGCCGGTAGTAAAAGTTTTTGAAAATGATCCGGCAGTGAATGTGTTTTCACAAATTTATGTTGGCAACGATTAAGTTTGAAAATGTGATAGCACTATTACTTTTTGGTATAGTGCAGATTGCGAAATGTACTAAGACCACAGAAAATTTTCAATGGTTGAAAATTTGAAAATGAGACAACATAATGATTTTAGATAGCGATGACATGTTTGTCGGTGCTATGGTGTTAAAAGAAAAGCGGTGTAGTTGGAGTTTATGATATAGGAACAGAAATTATTAGAAAGGTCTAGAACAAGGTTAAGCCAGATAGTAGTTGTCAACTATAGTGCGAAGTAAGTGAAAGTAGTCTGAGAGCTTGAATGGGAAAGGCTCAGATGAAATAGACGAGTAGATGCTCGAGGCAATAAGACCTGGTGTGCAAGTGTGCAGGGGGCAGTGTCCTTAGACCAAGACACTGGTGATACTTAGCATTGTGTGAAATGCTGATTGTCATGGTGACTTTAGACTAGTATATCTACAGTACATCTTGAGTCTGGCAAAACATTCATTGTACCAGGTTATAGAAGAGATGCCTAAGGCCTGATGATGATTTCCTAGGTAGTGAGGCATGAATCTTCAGTGCTGTGGTAATGAATTGAGCCGGAAGGCCAATATGTGTTAAGCCGAGAGGCTAAATGAGTCAGGCAGTGAGGCCTGCATAACCAAGCACTGAGAGAATGGATCAGTGGATCATATGTTTGAATACTATACCTAGGTACAATATGAATGAAATTAGGGTGCGTGCTAGGTAAGCATGTATAAGAAGGAGTAGAATAGAAGTCTAGATAATCTTTCGAGGTTATACGATCAAATTTCGAGGGCGAAATTTAAATTAACGGGAGGAGAAATGTAATACCCTAAAATTCCTATTTATCATAAATACTATAGTTTGATAAATACTACATATTAAATAAAGGTGAATATGTGTCTCAAAATTTTGAAATTTGTTAGCTATATTTTAGGCAATTTCTCTTGGAATTAAAACAACCAAAGGCTAATGTTTAGGCTGCATCTAAGGATCATAAAAACAATATAATTATCATATTAAATCATGGTTCCTATATAATTAAAATAAGCAAGAAAATGTTATGAAAATACTTAAACAAATTAAAGGAAATTAATAAAGATTAATGAGCAATTAAGTTTTCACTAATTTAATAATTGTGTAAATCTTCATAATTAATCAAGTGTCAAATTAAAAAGCAATAATTAGATAATGTCTTAATTTAACAATCAAAGACTAATTATAAGACAAGTTTAGCCTTAAATGGATCACTAATGATCATAATTAAACCTAAGAAGCAATCATACATTGTCAATTATACCTAATAACATCTAAACCACTATATTAGGAGGGCTAATTAAGATTAAACTATCATCCCCTAAAGTCAAGGATGGAGGACGATTTGCACATGGATGAGAGAGGGAAGATTAAGCAATAATATATTGAAGAGCACATGTGTTTTAAAAATAAAATCTTCAATAGTAAGTAGGACTTTTCTATATAAATGAAAGGCCAAGATTAAAACTAATAAAGCTAGATCTAATGGTGCTAATTAATCACATAATTAATCTAAATCCATGTGAATTTGGGAGAACCAATAGGAGGCTAGAATCTTTAATTATTAGAGATAAAGGAAATACAAATTGAAGAGCCAAGAGAGAAAGGGAGCCACGGTTGGCTTGAAGAAGGAGGAAGGAGTTTTATTGTTAATTAAATCAAGATATTATTTAAACACACACATGGGATAAGAAGCACATGGGAAGGGAACATTGTGGAAAAGGATAAGAAAGAGAGATGAAGGCACGGTTTTAAGAAAGAAAATAGAGAGAAAAGATTAATAAAGCATAAAGTAGTGTTGAAAAGTCAAAAATTTGGACTAACCAATGAGAAGGCTTGAAACAAAGGGTGTTTTGTTAATTAAAGACACATGAAATGGCTAAAGGGAAGGGGATTTCGGTTTGCACATGGAAGAGGAAGTTTATTATATTAAATTAAACAAGCACATGCAAATTGGAATCTTATTAAATGCATAGAAGAGGATAATATAGGATAAGATAATTAGAGGAAAATGGGCTAAATCCTATGTAATTAAATTAACCAATGGGAATCCTTGAACCACAAAATTGTGTCTTCAAGAAAACCAAACAACATGGACCATTGATGGAGAAAATCAATCCAAAGGATGAGGTTCGGGTCTTCACTATAAATAGAAGCCTCACCTCTCTTCATTCTTCCAACCAAAAACCAACTCAAATCAAAGTGATTGAGTAGAGAGGAAGGGCGAAAATCATAGGGCGAGGTGAAGGAGGAAGTTCTTCAAAGGTAAGCTCTCTTGTTCTTAAGCTTGAGTCTTTAAGCTTACTAGTTTTTAGTTTTTAGTAAAGTTGTAGCTTTAATCTAGAAAATTAGGAAATAAATTCCTACTCTTCGTTTTTAGGCCTCCTTGCATTAAAAATGCCTAATGAGGTAAAAACATGGTAGGGAATGATTTTTGGAAAGCCATAGATCAAGATTGTGAAATTTGTAGGATTTTCGGTTGTTAAGCTTTGTGCAGCCAACGAAAAAGAGGCTATTATTTTATGTATAAAATGAAGCCAATTGTAACATCCCATTTTCAAAAGCAGTATTTTTTTTTCATCAGAGTAGAGCATCGGAGCGATTGAGTAACTGATACATATATTTAAAATGCCGTAAGTCTGGCTGATTACAAAAGCGGTACAACGACCGAGAGTTATCAAAAGTACATAACAACGGAGGAATGTCTTCAGCCGGGTCTCTATGTGGCCTGCTTGCCTTTCTCCTCGGTCCTCGTTCCTCCTGATCCTGATGCTATGTTAAGAGCTGAGGTCCAATGCACCGAGACCCGGTGTAACGGTTAATCTCATGTTTACATACATCATATAAGTACTACAGATATTCATGGAATTTTGACGACACTTACTACGTTCAAAGTAGGGTATACATAATCGATATATATGGCAATAACAATACGGTCGGATGTAAGGTTAATGCACAAGGAGAAATGTACATGATCGATATGCACGGCAATAACAATACAGTCGGATGTAAGGTTAAGGCACAACGGACATTGGACATAATAGGATATGGACGGCAATAACAATACAGTCAGATGTAAGGTTAAGGCACAACAAAGAAAATACAGTACGCGAACGTACTTTCGTCGGTGGTATAACGGTACTTTTTCGGAAAACGATACTTTTTGACAGCGGGTGAAACAGCGGTACGACGGCTGTACAACAGCGGTCCGATTATCTCAGATATCCTATAATGATAATATTTATCAATATCTAGCAGCATAACAGGCATTTTAGGTACAAATTACCATTTTGCCCCCGAACCCCTAATCGGCGGAATTTCGCGGAGCTTTTTGTTTTTCGCTCTATCTCTCCGAATTTCGACGAGATCTTTTCCTCATCATATTTTCGAAATATATATCATATTTACCCCTAAATATGATATCTAGACTATCTTGAAAAATTAAAGATAAATCTAGCATTCCTACTATATCTACCGAAAGAACTACCGAAACTAAAGACTAGGGACCGAAAAACTTACTCCGGCTTGGCTAGAACTTCCAAGAGCTCCTCCTTCTCTCTACTCTCTCTCTCTATATTTCGGTTCTTGGTGTGAAGAAATGAGGAGAAGGGGCTTGACTATTTATAGAAGCAAGGAGGGACAAGGTTGGAATTACATCAATTGTCTTTAGATTGGATTTCAACCGTCGGATCGCACTTTGACACGTGGCTCGATCTTGGCCTTACACCTATTTGGCTGACATCATCCTTCTAGAAGAAGATGATGTCATGCATGACATCACGTGTGCCGACTTACCGATGGCGTTTCCCGTCGGTGTCCGAATCGCGTAATTTTGCCGAATCTCAAAAATCCGGGAACTAGGTTTTGTAGTTCCATTCTTTCTCTTTAAAACTACTGGGTTTCATTATATTTTTGATCCCCTTAAGGGTATTCCGTTATCCGCCAAGATTTTCGGACAACGCCGTTGTCGATTACGGAAATAACTTCCGATAGAACCGCCTTCTTGGCAAAAAATCACCGGTTCGTAATATGATCTGATCTAAGTAACCATATCCCTAGTTTGAAAAACACGGTGCGTTTTCTATAAGTCACTTTTAGCACTATCTCGCCTTATCTTAATTATCCGGTACTCCTAATTACGCCGTTGGTTTTGTAAACGACTTCGAGACCGCTCAATCCGAGATAGAATTTCTTGGTTCATAAAAGGTCCAAAGTGGTAAAAGACTAAATTTCTATATCTTGAGGTAGAATTTCATTTCTATCTGTTCTCATATCTCCGTTGGCTCTTTACCGATTATATTATTATTTTATTCAAAATATCTAGATATTTATTTATTTTTATTTTATTTTTTATTTATTTTTCTAAGCATAAAATATTTTATTATTATTTTATTATTTATTTAATTAATAATTTCGAATTTCTCCCCTTAAATTAATTATTTACTAATTAATTTACTTATATCATAATCTAAACAATTAGCCACTAATTACTTAATTAGCCACTTACTAATTGTTGATAATTTTCATAATTATGATAAATTATTTTCTCACAACTATTTGACTTACATTGGTATTTTACATCCCATGTAAAATATTAAAAATATTGGGGCCATAAAGTACTTTTAATATTATTATATTTATGCTTCTCTATTTTTCAAGGAAATAATTCCAAAAATTCCTAAAATTAGAGACAACATACTTCCTAAGTTTTTGTCGATATTTGTTGCCATATGAGATTTATCATAATATTTTCAGGCCCTTTTATGCCTCATAAATGCATTTTTCACCTTTTGGCTCTTTATTCACCCTAATTTCAATAGAAATTACCTTAGAAAATAAGGTAATTATTACACTAGTTTTGAAACCACATATTCACCTATTTCCAATAGGTATTATTTACTGAATTTATGATATTTATCATAAGTCAAATTTTAGGGTATTACACCAATAAATCATGAAATTTTGCAGAAGTAAAGTAGACATGTAGGGATTTCCAAATATATAAAATATGTAGCGTTTTGATTTCTGTACAAAGAGATACAATCGGTTGAAGTTGAACCATTTTTCTGGACGAAAATCTGGGCAGCATTTAGAAACGTTAAACCTGGGAATGATTTTTGGTGTTCTAGGTTCTTGGAATATTTTTCCTTGAAAAAAGACATGCCAAGGGTCATGTGGAATTTTGCAGCACCTCAAAATGATTCTTGTGGAATTAATTATGATTGTTCAAAGTTGTTGCAAAATCTGCCCAGAAAATCAGCATAAGAGTTTTTAAAGAAATGTAATGGCAAAATGGTAATAACAAGTGCACCAAGGGTAGAAAGGTAAATTAAACCTTTAGGATATTATTCTGAGCAATATGATATTTATCAAATATCATATAATAATCCGACGATAATGTATAGGATATCCGGGAAGTCCTGAGTCGGATCAAAAAGTCGGGCGTTTTGGTAACTACACGGTGAAAGGTACATTTGCGTATAGTAACTTTAACTCTGATGTGTCTTGTATGCATGTATGTGGTAGTATGATTCATAGGGTCATGGACAGGACTATGTCTTGGATCATGTACCGTGGCTAAGACTCTGTCTTAAGTCACTGTTTATACATTCAGCTTTATACAGGTTATAGTCTTGATATACCGTTGAGTTTTCCTAGTGCTGAGGACACAAGGAGCTGTCGTGGCACTGGTTAGTGCAGACGTAGATAACCTTACATGTCTTTGTGTGCTATATCTTGTTATTGTGACTAATCTTACATCTGTGTGCTTATGTATTGCTGTAATGTAACGAACATCTGTCATACATATATTGTTATACTTTTCATATGAGGTTAACTGTTACCTGAGATTCAATTTGATTAAATCTCAACATTGACTAAAGGTTCAGGTAAATGAACCAGGATTCGAGAAGGCACTGATGGATGGAGCCGGGAAGAGGCACTGGACAAAGCAAATGCCGGAAGAGCGTCATCGGAGCATTCATTCTGGCACGAATCTGATAAGGTGACCTCAAACAGTTTGGTGTAGAAGGAAGGGCTAGTCTATGTGAATCAGTCAATAAGTCGCCGTGAACTCGGTGAGACTTCCACGATAGACACCTACCTGGCCAAATTGTTTGATTAAATGAGTTAGGTTCATTGCCCCAAGTCTAGCTACGGCTTGATTGAAGATTGTATAGTTACCATGTAAGAATTGTAATTATACAAAGCTCTGTAATTGTATCACATGAATATTCATTCGGGAAATTTTTAATATACCAGCTTATGTCGGGGCATCAGCATATGTCTGGACATTTTGTATCAGTTACTCATTGTCCAAATGTAAAGTGCATGCTCTCCGTTTCCGCATTACTATGAGCTGTAGCACCTCAAACTCTGTCAGTTCTCCTAAAACTACGTGTCACCGACACAATTTGAGGTATGAAATTTGGGGTGTTACATCAAACACTTCCAAGCATCATATATGTATATATAGATATAGATATATATAGACACACACACACTATGCTTTCCAACCTCAATTTTGTTTTACTAATAATAATCAGTTTAAATCCATAAAAATCTGTTTAAAATAATGCGATTTACAACTAAATATTCCGCCAACCGCCGCTAATGTCTTGCTCGAGAGGCTAGTGCGGCCAAACCGCCAATTGCAGCTAGAGTTCCAGCTGTAGGCCACCAGAGATCCGTGCAACTGTGGTCTTTTTTTTTTCCTAAAAAAAATAATGCAATGACATATATATTTTTTTAAAAAAAATAAAACTTAATTTCATTTTAGTCTGGGGTGTGATGAAGTTTTAAAAAGATGTAGGGATTTGTTATATTAAATGTTTACAGTGAGAGCGAAGTGAAATTTTCCCATAGCGTTGTGCTCGTTTAGGTGACGTAGTAGCTATCCTCACTGCACTAATTGTTTTTGCCAACTACTCAGTCTAATCATTTATTTTTCGAACTACTCACTGCAATAATGCAAATGAGGGATATGACTTATGAGGGCCCAACCATGAAAAAATAAATATTTACTATGGACTTGCATAGATAGATCCCGAAATTCATTAGTAAATATGTTTGAGGGAAATTTAAAACTTTTTCGTCAAGACTTAGGTATCTATTATGCCTTATACAATGTTTGAACTCATAACCTTATACCAATATGATCCTACAAGTGATTTATATTTAGGTACAATATTGTATACATTATGCCACATGAGAATAAAGTCAATGTAATAAAAAATAAATGATAAAATTTTATATTCATATTAAACATTTCTCTCTGTCCTATAAATAGGACCATAGTAATATATTCATTTATAAGTTAGGAAAATTAGTTTAGAGAAAAAAATGATAAATATAAATATTTCTTTAGTTTTATATTTATATGGCACTTCCAACAAGTTTCACAAATATCAAGAAAAATCTTAAATTTCATTAATTTTGGCTTAAAAGTCAAAAACTTTCCACCTTTACCCTTTTAACAATCTGCACAATAATAAATGGAGGGTACAATTGTACATTTGTATAAAAAAATTAATGAGGTGCCTCATAAATATGACAAAAAACTACACATATTCTCTTTGCTATAAATCGGATTAAATTAGTACTTTAAAGTAATTTTTTTTAATTTTTTTTTCTTCAAATTATTCAATTGAATCTAGTATTATATATATATATATATATATATATATATATATTTTCTCAAAAGTATTATATATATTGATACCATTACTTTTTATTATTGAAACAAGGCAATGTGCAAAGACCGGTATACCATTATTTTTATATTGTAAATTAATGATGCGTACTTTGATAAAAGTAAAAGTAGGTAAGGGGCAAAATCAAATTTAATTACTTCTAGTCCTTTCCAAAGACGATGAATAAATCGAGAACCAAAACAAAAAAGGGCCCGACTCTATCATCAATTCTATCCACCACAGGCCACCAACACAACAAATTAAACCTAATTTATTTTGGAAAATTTTCTTGCTCCCAAGAGTCGAGAATTAATATGCAATAGTTCCAAATTTTTTTGAAACATCACTGCACTTTAAAGACTAAAATGAATTTAAAATTTGTACAGAAAAAGATGATTATGCCATTACGTACTTTTTAAAAAAGATTGGTTCACAGTCGCTAGAGCTCCGGAGGCCGGCCATCAGAGCTTCGACTGTCATTAGCCATTTGGTTGGAGCACCAGCCACCAGAGCGGCAACATTGGCCACCAGAAGATTTAGTTGTAAATCACTTTATTTTAGTTGAAAATCTTATGTCAATTGTTGGTTTTTATAGTGACACTTTCATTTATCAGACTTTTAAATTCCCATATATTTCTTGTAAATCACCATTTGTGTCGTTGTAAATCTCCTTATTCCACTTGTTAATTCATATATGAACACTTTCATTTATGAAACTTGTTAATTTTCGTATGTTTCTTTGTAAATCACCATATTTTCATTGTCAATCTCCATATTTCTGTTATTAAACGCTTCCATTTTTAGGGCTTGTTTATTAAGGTAAATAACAATTGAATAGGGAGGTTTACAACGAAAATATGGCAATTTACAAGAAGCATAAGAAAATTAACAACTTAATCAAAAGATAACAATTGTTATACTAGTTCGGCTTTAACCTCTTGACCTACGTCCAGTTGTTAGCGCCAACATTTTACCCAAGAGGGAGGGTGAATTGGGTGATATTAAAAATTTAAAACAAATGCAATTAACAATTTAATCAAAAGATAAGAGTTGGAGAAATATCACCGAAGCATACATAGGAGTTTATACTAGTTCGGCTTTAACCTCTTGACCTACGTCCCGTCTTCGGAGCGTCTATGAGATTTCCATTATATTTTCAAGATTTAACGGGTTCTTGGCACCACAGTACAGAGAGTTTCTCAACAGGACACTCATTACCCTTTAAATTTTGTAAGTTGACAACCTCATTCAATGTCTCACTACCTTAAGATTTTATTTACAAGAATTGAATAAGGTTGGCAATCTCCCTCACATAGTTGATAAATAAACAATGAAGAACAAAGTGAATATTAGAGGATATCAGAGAATAACTTATCAATAAATATATAGAATGTTTGTCGTTTGCTTCATTAATACTTCGACTTGAATGCTTCACTATTTATAGATAGATTGACAATAATGATCGTTGTGAGCATTCAAATTTGTCCATTAGAGAGAAATAGTAGACGTTGATGAAATTGAATGTCTTGTTGCTTTCTCTTTGCTTCATCAAATGCTTCTGGCGCTTTCTTTCTGTCTACTCTATTTTGCATTAAATGCTTCTGATAGATTTTTGCTTTTTGTTGAGTTCAAATTAAATTCAAGCTTTAAGCACCTGTAATTCATACATAAATGAGATTAGTAATGTTCAGAAGTAGTTTAAGTGATTTATATTGTTTAACCAGATGATTATCATAGGTATCAAAACACTCGAGACGCTGATTTTCAAAGACGATGAACATGCACTCGAGTGTGACTCAGGATCACTCGAGTGATGCCTTGTCACTTGAGTTATTGTGCTAAAACTGAAGTGCCCAAATGAACTTCGTGACTAGTAGTGAATATTTGTAGAAAGACTTATCACTTGAGTGCTTAAAATATACCTCGAGTGATCTTCTGTTGTTTGAAAAATGCTTCAATACTACCAGGTGACTCGAGTGATTTTATGGATCACTTGCACATGTTTGCAAGAGATCTTAGATGACTCGAGTGATTCTCACGATCACTCGAGTGATCTTATGGTACGATCGTATCACTCTTGGTTCATCTGTGAGTGCTTTGTTGAAACTTGCAAGTTAGCACAACGATCACCACATCACTCGAGTGATCTTAAGAAAATCACTTGAGTGCTCACAAGCATCACTTGAGTGATCTGCTCCAACTCTTAAAAACTTTGAGTTACTTGCAAATGCTTGCAAGTGATGTTGGATCGCTTGAGTGATCTTGCATAATATCATAGTTTTATCGAGTGACTTGAATAATTTTTGGAAGTAAAGATACATCACTTTAGTGCATTCACTGCCACTTGAGTTATCTTCTTTCATCACTCCAAGTGAAAAATATTCATTTGAGTGACTTGTTGATTTAAGTTTATTTCTAATACAGTTTTATCACTCGAGTGGCTTGAATCATTAAGTCCACTTTCAGTTTTGCTTTGTATGTTAAGAGTTGTTATCATCAAAATACAATAATATGAGAACTAACATAAGTGTCCATACATAAATTAACAACTAGAATAGGGATATGAGATGTACAATGAAAATATGACAATTTACAAGAAACATAAGGGAAATAATAAGTCCCATAAATGGAAATGTCCATATATGAATTAACACTGAGACAACTAAAATAATGCCATTTACAACTAAATATTCTATCGATTGCCGCTAGTGTCTCCGTTATAGAGGCTGGTGCGGCCAAACTGTCAACTGTGGCCAGAGCTATAGGGACTGTGACCATTTTTTCTAAAAAAAATAATGCAATGACATATTTGTCTTATCAAAAAAAAAAAAAAAACTTAATTTCATTGTAGTCATTGGGGGTGCCATAAAGTTTTAAAAAGTTTTGATAAATTAATAAATTAATGTGTATTGCAAAACCATTTTTGTTTCAAGTGTGTCCATGGTATTTAACAACGTAATAGTTAACTATATTTGTTTATGATTGGTCCCCAACTCCCCATTATGCGGATAAAGCTACTTTTTAAGATGATTTCAATATTTATTCAGATGCTGTATATATTCTTTCTTTTTCCTTTTTAAATAGTCATCGAAGCATATGTAGAGAGAAAAAAACCAAGTACTAGACATATATTAGCCAACAGCAAATTAAATTCATTGGCCCAAAAAAAAAAAAAAAAAACAGCAAATTAAATTAATGTAACTATAAGGCGTAGAACATGCATTGTTTGGACTTTCTCTGAGAGAACAGGAATGTCTCTATTTTTCTTTCTCTCAACACACACATACACACATATAGACACATACATATACATATATATGTACACATACACACACATATACAAATACACATACATACATACATACATACATACATACATACATACATACATACATACATCCATCGATGTGTGTGTGTGTGTGTTCTACACATGAATTGTAACATCCCAAATTCCATACCACTTACTGTGCCCGTTGACACGTGGTATCTAGGAATACGGTGCTACACATCAGAGTAATGTGGAACAGAGAACATGCATTACGTTTAGACGATGAGTAACTGATATAAAATGCCCAGGCATAAATTGGTTAACTTAAAAATTTCCCGAAAAAATATTCATGTGATACAATAATACAAAACTTGTATAATTACAACTTTTACATGGTAACTATACAATCTTAAATCAAGCCTTAACTAGACTTGTGGCTTAGTGTAACATCCCATTTTGAAACGCAATTTTTTTTTTCTTTCAATCAGAGTAGAACAATAGAGCGAAAGAGTGATCAGTTCATAGCCAAAACATCAACCATTGTGTAATATTGTATAGATTACAATAGTCCTAAGGTTTAGAAATGAAATAGCGGAATGATGAGAATAATAGAATAACGAGAAAACGATAAGATAGAAATAGTCTTCACCGCACGTCTATTAGGGCACTTGCCTCGATCCCGAACCGTGGTCCTCCCGACCACTGAAGCTACAGTTGAGATTCAATTCACCATATTGAATCTCGGGTGCGAGTTAACCTCATACCCAAACAATACAATATACGGACAACGAGATATTTCTAGAGCTAATACCACGGTATATCATAAGCATACAAACGATGCATGATCATTATGCCGACAAACATAAGCACAAAGCAATATGTAAAGCCCCATAAGGTAAACAATAACGACTGCACTATTCACCGGTGCCACGATAATTACTCGTGTCCTCGGCGCTAGGAAAACAAAACGGTGTTACCAAAACTATAACCCGTATAACGTACGTATAACGGTCTACGAACATATCATTGACATATAAGTATTTAAGATGTACAAGATTAGTGTTACAGTACGCGTCCGTACCTTCGTTGGCAACGTTAGGTACTACCGGCGGAAGACGTACTTTCACGGAAGAACGTGAACTTCAAACGGTTCGTCGGGCAGCGTAACGGCAGCAAATCAGAGATTCTGATATCCTATAAGAATAATATCACCTTTATTAGCGATTTGACACTATAGCGGCTTTTTAGGTAAAAATTACCATTTTTCCCTTCTACCCCTAATCGGCGGAATTTCACCAAAGACTTCGTTACTCTAGCAAATTTTCTTCCCGAAATTTTGCCGAACTTCGACGCAACTATGATTTTCGAAAATAATGACTAAAATAGCCCTCCCATATGATACCCAAATCATACTTGAAATTTAAAGGCTATTCTAACAAATTCTACCCTTACTTTTAAAAAGAAGCGCTAAAGTTCCAACTTTTCGGCGACTCGACCCCTACTATGTTTTTACCTCTTTAGGCACATTTTTCAATGCAATGAGGCCTAAAAACAAGCATAGGAATCTTATCACCTACTTCCTAAATCTAACTAACAATTCTACTAACTACCGAACTAAAGACTTAAAAGCTAATGGCCAAAAGACTTACCCGTTGAAGAGTGCAGAGCTTTTCCCGAGCTTATCTCTCTACTTTCTCTCTCAAGAAATTCGGTCAAGACAAGAAAGAAATGGTGTGAGGATTTCTCAAGGAGCATGCCTCCTATTTATAGACTTTGGTTAAGGCTTTGTTTGGAATTCCAAATTGTAAAGAACCCATTAATGCAACTTGAACAAAAAGTCACAAACTCCACCTCACCCCCTTTGGTCGACATCTTTGGGCTGTTTGGCAGCCAAGGATTGGCCAAGAAGTGATGACTCACCTCACTTTATGGCCAGTCCAGCAGTATTTCTCGATCGGTACCCGATTCGCGTAATTTCGGAGAAATCTCAAAATTCTAGATTTAGAACTTTGAAGACCTTCTCTTTCTCATCAATAATATCTATTATAACTTGAATTTTGACTTTAGACGGGGTTCCAACCGTCCCTTGAAGTTTCTCGAAAAACGTGTCCGTACGCGTCATTGTCGAAATCGGTTCCGGAATCATCAAGCTCTAGATAATAATTCACTGATTCCAAATGTATTTTTATAATTATAAACTCATCCCTAGATGTTGAGTTATAATTTATTTCCTTATTTTCCCAAAATGTGACTAGCAGCATTTTCCCTATTTCGTCTTATTAGGACAATGTGCTACGGGTCTCGGAATTGACTAAGGAAGAGGTCACTTGAAGGTAAAAACTCACGATCAATATTTTACCTTGACTTTGGAATTCCTATTCCTGGTTCCCTAGATAGGATCTGTTTCCTAAATATAAGATTACTATTCATGCTTTTTAATTATATTATATAATAATCAAAAATTTGCAAGATATCAAGATATCAAATTTTGCTTCTTATCCTCAAATTCTTTGGCCAATTTTCGGCAGCCTTCTTTTTTTTTTTTTTTTTGTAAATGTTTTTCAAGAATTAATTAATTACTTAATTCAATTTTTATTAAAAATTCTACAAAATTCCCTAATTGGTCCATTCTTGTATTTAGGTTTAAAAATACCTAAACTCAACTATTTTTCTCAAAACTTTCCAATTTAATTAGTAAATACATTTTATTAATATTCAACTAATTTCCACTAATTTTAGAGCTTCACATAATTATTCTTGAAATTTCCTTTGCTTATGCTTAAGTAATTAGCTATTAATTACTTAATTACTCTTTTAACCATAGTTGGTATTTTTCTTAATTAGAATGCTTCATTACCTTCATATTCTTGTATTAACATTAGCATTTCCATGCCTCTTGCATTGTTTCATAATTACAAGGGTATTTTGGTCATTTTATTACTTTATGAGCATCCTTTCTCATTTTCCCAAGTTTGTAATTTATTTAATTACTGTAATTAGAGATAATATACTCTCTTAATTCAACTGGTCATTTCTTGACTTTTAGGATTTTTCATGAATTTTCTAAGTTAATTACCCTTTGCGGGGGCATTTTGGTCATTTTGGCACTTTGACCCTTAAACTCCCTAATTTCTTGCAGAAATTCTACCTAGAAAATAGACTATAATTACCCAAGAATGGAGATTGCAATTTCACTTATCGAAATATCCAACTTTTATTTATAATATTCCGGATAAATATCAAGTATTACACTTAGAACCCAATATAGTTAATCAAACCCATTGGCCAAGCCGGGTAAAGTCTAGTGGAAGTCTCCCCGTCTTTCACGGCGACTTATGATTGAACCACATAGACCAACCCTTTCTTAGTTTAAGCACCAAATTGTTTGAAGCAACACTATCGGATTCATTCTAGAAACTATACTCTAGTAAACCTCTTCTGGCATTCACTCTGACCGATGCCTCTTCTCGGCTCCATCCATTGGTGCCTTTTCACGGCTCTGTCCACGTCATCTTCTTAGATCCTGGTTCCTTTCCTGAACCTTAGTCAAGTCTGAGATTCAATACCCATTGAATCTCAGGTAACAGTTAACCTCATACTCAAGTAATAACAGTATATATGACATATATTCATTACATTTTAGCATCAACCATACATAGCACATAGCAGATGTAAGGTTACAACAATACATAGCACACAGCAAATGTAATGTTAACAGCACAACAATACATAGTACACAACAAATGTAATGTTCGCAACGTTTGCACTCACCAGTGCCATGACTCCACGTGTCCTCAGCGCTAGGAAAAAGACCTTATGGTATTATCAAGACTATAACCCGCATAAAGCTGAATGTATATAAACATGTGACTAAGGCCCATAAAATTAGTCACGGTGCATGACCCAAGACCTAATCTTGTCCATCACTTAATGAATTATTCAATCATATATAATCATACAAGACACATTAGAGTTAAAGTTACAGTATGCGTCCGTACCTTTCACCGCGTAATTGCCAACACGCCCGACCTTTTGAATCCGACTCTGGACTTCCTGGGTATCCTATACATAATCGTTGGATTATTATATGATACTGTGATAAATATCATATTGCTTAGAATAATATCGTAAATGTTTAGTTTACCTTTCTACCCTAGGTGGATTAATTATTCCATTTTTACCTTTACATTTTCTCAAAAACGCATTGCTGGAGTTTTTAGACAGATTTTTCAGCAACTTTGAAAAATCATAATTAATTCTACAAAAATTGTTTTTGAGTGCTTCAAAATTCTTCATGACCCTTGACATGTCTCGTTTCAAGGACAAGTATTCCCAGAAGCTAGAACATCAAGAATCATTCCTAGGTTTTGCGTTTTCAAACACTGTTCAGATTTAAATCTAGTAAACAAGGATTATCTTCAAAAATTCATATCTCCTTGACCAGAGATCAAAACGTTTCATATTTTATATATTTCGAAAGTCCTACATGTCTACTTTATCCCTGTAAAATTTCATGATTTAATGATTTCATTTGCTACATAAAATAATAGCATCAATTTTGCTGTCAGTAGAAAGCTTAAAACTTGGAAATTCTACAATTTTCACAATCTTGATCCATTGATTTCAAAACTTATTACCCAACATGTTTTTACCTCATTCAACATTTTTTCAATGCAAGGAAGCCTAAAAGCAAGTATAGGAATTTATTCACTAATTTTCTAGATTATACTACATTTATACTAAGAACTACAAGCTAAAACTCAAAAACTAGAGAACTCACCCTTGAAGTTCTTACTCCTCCTTGCTCCAAGAATTTCACTCTTCTCTTAAACTCAACCATTTCAATCTAAGTTTGGTATGAAGAAATGAGGAGGAGCTCATGGCTATTTATAGGAAAAATGTCATGGACAAAGTGGTAATTAACAAAGAGATCCAACACTTCATCTTTCCTTTCATCCTTTGGATTAAAATGACACTTTATGAAATCACATCTCATCCCTTCATAGCTGGCCGACATGCCTCTCCTCTCACAGCCATTTAATGTGTTTTTATTTACAAAATACTGATTATTTCATTGCTTTTCATTGGTTAGTTGAAAAGTTTGACTTTTCAACTCTAATTAATTGAAATTCCCATTTCTTCTCATCAGCTAGACAGACGTGCTTGACATTTGTGGCTAATTGAAGCTTAATTTATTCCCTTAAGCATGTGTTTATAGGTGCACTAATTATATATCCCATTGCATAATTTATTAGCTTATCCATTGTAATTAGTGCTTATTTAGACAAGTATTATTTCATTCTCTTTGGTTTAATTAATTTTAAATATAATTAGCCTTCTTTTGATGCTTTTAATTTGTCTCTAATTAATTAGGAGAATTATGCAATTCATCTTAATTAATGCAAGCTAATTTTCCAATTTGCTAAATTGTCACTTAATTTAATTAAGTGTTTTTATAACTTTTCCATGGCTCTTTTCCTCTTAAAATAGCCATTATTTTATGTGACTCTATGTCACATATGTCAACCAATTTAATATGGTAACATATTCCCTAAATACAAGATTTCCGGTAAACCGAAAATCACGTAATACCGGTAAAAGTGCGAATGATAAATATTAAATAGTTCCCGTAGGGTTAGGGTAAAGTAATCCTAAAATAAATACCGTATTGGGCAATAATTAAAATATAAAGTCATCCAAAATGTAAAGTACAAAAGACGATATGACATCCCCTATTTCTTCATCTCTCAGCACCATGCTCTTACCTCTTTTAACCAAATCAACTCAGCTACAAGCACTTCTGCACTTGTATCTTTGGAACTGTCTGGGATTCAAAATTGAATCCCAAAGTAACTGTCAAACTCATATACAATATGTATGGAGTGCATGTATGCAACCCACAGGAAAACCATCACAACAATGATAAATGTACCACATGCATTCAGAACACACAATCACGCCGGCCAGCCTATAGACATAGATCTCGGTTCCATAGCGCTAGGAAAACAACAGTAGCCAGGGCCTCAAATCCTAACTATATTGATTGCATCACCGACTTAGTAGCGACCCAAGGACACACAGTCCGTTAAGCCCTAAGGTAGCGACCCAAGGACCCTCAGTCCACTAGGCCCTACAGCCCAAACACATGTCCCACTCACGAGACATGTTCCACAATTATGTCATAACAAATTAAATATACAAAGTAACATAGAGTATGCGAGTAAATAGTTACTACCTGACAATCTTTATCGGAAACCAATAAATTTTCTCAATGCTTCTAAATTACTCTAGACATGTACTGACCCTAAATAAATCAAAGATATCTCATTTTAATTGCTTATATAAACTCCTTTTTATTTCATGAAATTCGCCCATTTTTCCAGAAATTCCAGAGATCATGTATCAACTTTAAAAATTCATAATTAATTCTAGAAAAATATAATTGACATGATTCCAGTGGCCATTTGACCGTTGACATGTCTAGTTTTTATTAAAAATACTTCCAGAGGCTACAAAGACTCTCAGGAGTTTTCTGTGTCAAAACTTCACCCTCTGGTTCGAGGCAAAATCCAGTTTCTGGGCTATTTTCAAAAATTTATTTATCTTAGTAGAAATATCGAACAATTACAAAATTATATATCAAAATGAAGCCTAAGATGTCTAATTTAATCCTGTAAAATTTCGTGGCTATCAGATATCGTTTACTATTTAAAACTCATTTAGTAAACATGACTGCCCAGGAAACTTTCAAATCTGGCAGGTTTTACAATCTTTGTAACTTAAGGTTTTGAGTTCCAAAATCATGTTTACCACTTGGACCCATACCAAATTTTGCCCTGAACACTTTGGAACCATAAAAAACACATCATATATTCATGTATATCTTGCTGGACAAAAATTACAAATTATGAACAATAATCATAGTTTTCACTTAAGCTTCATTTTCCTTCGTTTCTTCGCTTAATCTTCTCTTTGGCACCATGAACTTAACTTTTAATCACTTGGTAGCCTCTTTTAATAGTTAGGGCAGAGCCTTTCCTTTCTAAAGCATTATTGTTTTAATCAGCCATCATCATAAAATAACCCAAAATTCAGAACACAAAGTCAAAAGGAGCTAGGAAGAATGCTTACTTCACTTGTGACTTGCTTTTTCTTGAACAACTTCTTCCTTGTGCCATTGAATAGGGTTGGCCTTGAGCATAAAATAATCATAAGAAGATTATTCCAAAGGAACCTTGAGGGTATTCATGAAGATGAAGAAGATAGAAGGCTTGGTTAACCAATTCTTGTACCTATTTACCTTGAGCTTCAATTGGTGTGCCTTCTTCTTCTTGCTAAGTGTAAGCTCTTCTTCGCTCTTTTTCTCTCTATCTTGCACGATTTTAGGCAGCCAAATAAGGGCTGAAGAATCCTTTAATAAACCTCATTGACCATGTGAATTATCCATGCAAGCTAATGTCCAATGGTTCATGGTTTATCCTAGGGTTAATAGCTTGTCTTTCTTCCTTTTTCCCCAAGTTTCTTGGCTTTTCCTTGGTTCATTAATGGTCAGCGGAATCTGATCCATCTTGGGCATATTTTAGCTGATTTCACATGTACTTTGGACTTAAATTTAGGTCTTATACTAAGTACAAGGTAGTTGGCTTTCAACTCAAAGTTCTTGACCTTGGCTTCTTGTAGTTATGACTTGATTTTACTTGCTCTTTTGGCTTCCAACTGAGCAAAATTATTAGGGCAGATAAGTGATCAGATTCTTGTCTTTAATTGCTTCAAAATGAAGCTTTTATTACGTCCTATTTGGTACCCTTTCATTGGCTAATTTTTTTCCTAGGTCTTGGACTTTTGGTTTGGCTTTCACATTGGTTAAATCAGCTTCTCCTCCCTTGTTATTATGGCTGATTCGAAATTAATGCTTGGAGGAGAAGAAATTTGACATCCATTTGCCTTAAATTGCTCTTGTACTATTGCCCATTAAAAGTCAGACATGAGTCCATAAGTTGCCACTTGTTACACTAGGGTTAATTACCTTGACTTTTCATTTCTCATGGGATTATTGTGCAAGCTTCTTTTCTTCTCTCTTATGGTCGGCGCATATGGGGCTTCTTGGCGAAGATTTTGTGCTTTAATGATCTTCTTGACTCTTAGTCAATAAGTCATCTTATGTCACTTTGATAATGTAAGCTTAGTTGGTTTCAAGCTTAAGTCAAGGTTCAATTCTCATATTTATCCCCCTTTACTTCTAATTATTCTTTTTGCATTGGAAATATTCTTGTCCCATGATTCCTTTAGGTTGGACGAAATTCCCTAGCCCAAAGGGAACAAGAATGTTGCTTTTTTAGTTCCTATGCAATTATGTTACATAAAGTCCTAACAACATTGACTTTATGTATTTTACTTTTAACACTTCACCTTCATTCCCTCTTGGCTTTGGTTGGGCAAAATTTTAGTCACAGTTATAGTGACTTCCACATTGTCACAAAGTCCCTAAAATAATTGATTTTATATGTATTTTTAGCTATTTAATTTAATTGATAAGTTCCATGAAAATAAACAATTTAATTGTAGCCAAAATCCTCTCAATATTTCATTAATTCACACTTTATACATTGGTCATGAAAATTGGGGTGTTACATTTATCGCATTGGATAAATCCATGAAATAATAACGTGGGAATCGAGACAACAAAACTCAAACATGCAAATCGAGAAAACCCACAACAAAACCCAAACACGCAAATCGAGATAAGAACATCAGGAAACAAACAAGTAAACTGAGACAATGGCAACAGAACTCAAACACGTAAATCGAGACAACAAATACCAGAAACTAAACACGTAAACCGAGACAACGACAACAAAAGTCAAACACACAAACCGAGACAACAATACTGAAACCCAAAACACACAAACCGAGACAACACCACCAGAATCCAAACACGCAAACCGAGACAACAAGCAAAAACAAGGCAATACATACACACATATCAAGATGACACATGGCGCCTTGCATGCACCCCACAAGACACATGGCATCATGACACAAAGACAACACACACCAAACATGCAAAAATATGACAAGTGTCATCATCTTAACTCATAAACTCAACACATGTTTCTTTGCATGTGTGACATTTGGCAACAACTTGTGAAATCATATTTTTACCCTTTAACCTCTCATTTACCCGAGAACACATACACATATATCACTCAAATCTTTTTCCAAAATCCTCCCTCATTCTCTCTAAACATTTCGGCTTCCTTCCTCTCTCAAACACCAACCAACTTCAACCAATACAAACCATCTTCTTCAACTTCATTTCCACGGATTCCTCTTCCATCTTCACGGATTCAACATCATCATCCTTACACAGAACAAAGGCAGCCACGGTTAGGATAAGGAAGAAGAAGGACAAAAGTTCGAGGTAAGAACTTGAACTCTAGTTTGAGACTTTGAATGGTTCTTGCCATGCATGTTATTTTGGTTAGACACAAACTCACATGCATGTGGCTTTAAGGTCAGATCAAAGGGTTTGAACAAGTGAAGGTGGTTACAAGGTCAAGAACAAGCATTGGTCGTAAGAATCTCAATCATTTTCTTGAGATTTTGAGACTTAAAGTTTGAAACCCAGATCTAGAAATTCGTGGCAAACACCAAGAAATAATTGGAATTTGGAAAATCTGAGCCGCTATCGTGTTTCTTATGAAAAATTGTGTGGGAATAGGATTTTTAATGAATTTTTAAAGGTGCTTACACATAAAATAACGAGTTCAAAGAAAGAGGCAAATCTGCCAGTTTTGAACAATTGAACCGAGAAAACTTGTGAGCTAGGTTTCACTGGGTTAATGTTCTTTAAAAATTCTGAAAATATTCTAGGAGATAGAGGACATGCATACCTTTAACATAATGTGTCATTTTTATTTTTTTGATTTCGTCAATGAGTAATAAATGTTACAAAAAGACCCTGCATTTTGGAAATCCAAACTGGGCAGAAAGTTTGAGCACGTAAGTTGACTAGGTTAAAATGCTTAGAAAATGGTGAAATTTTCTAGGCATGCAGACGACTCACTGAGGGTTTAGGAAATAAACGTTTTGTAATTTTTAAGGCTCTGAACAGTGAGATACAATTTTTTTGAAAGTTGAGTCATGTTTTTTAAAAACTCAATGGACAATCTTTATGTTTTTGGGAACTGGGAATGAATGAAGATTTATTAAATGCTGAAATCAATTTTCCTAAAAACTATACTTAATAAAGAGTTCATAGGTTTTTGAACCACCTCAATTGGACACTTAGAACTCTAGATAGGAATTTTTAAATATAAGTCATGTTTTCGGAAGTTTAATTGCACGGTGAATAAAAAGAAAAAGCTGGGATTAATGTGGAGTGTTCTAACTTTAGGATTTTTTTTTTTTTTTTTAATGAAAATAAACTTGTTGAAGAACACGTGGGTTTTGGAAGCACATTAAAATGATTTTTTTTTTTGCAATTTATTAAAAATGATTGAATTTACTGTATTTTCTGGCTAGTTAAGAGATTAATTCAGAAATGAGTAAATTAAGGGTCAGAAATAATAATTTTTTGCAAAAAGGTTTTTTTAATTAATTTCATATGTAAAAAGAACCCTTTCAAATTCCCCAAAGTCATGAATAATAATAAAGTACAATGGTACTGTTATAGGGATTCTTGGAAAGCACGCATTTCGAAGCGTTTGGACAAATTTGCTAATACGCGGATTGGTGGTAACTTTAATCTTCCATTATTTGTATATGTTATGTATGTTTAATTACCATGATTGTGGGGTCGAGTCTTGTACACAGGCTATTTACGTATAGTGTTTCTGTTATTTGGCCAATAGTATGTGTCTTCCTATGTGCTGAGGACTCGAAAGTTCTACCTTTATATTTTTCTTGTGTGCTGAGGAACTCAGGACTAAATAAGTCCTGCGTTTATTTTTCCTTGGATGAGGAATTCAAAACCCACAAGGTTCTGCGTTTACTTTTCCTAGCTCTATGGAATTTGGGACTCGTAGGGTCCTGCGTTTATTTTCCTAGCACTGTGGAATTCGGGACTTGTCTGGGCTTGCGTTATTTGGACTTATAGAGTCCATTCATAGTTAACATGAACTATATGATATATTGTTTACTATTGCTGTGCGTTAATGCTGCATATTAAATTGCTTTTTCCTGAATTATGGTTAATTATTTAATTATCATATTATGCATATGCATTTCATAGAGATTAACCTGTTACCATGGGATTTAATTTTGAATCATAGACACTAATAAAGCTTCAGGTTGCGACCAGTAACACCCCATTTTCGTAAACGTTTTCATAGCGTTTTGATCAGAGTTGAGCTTCAGATTTTTTATTTTTATTTTTTAAAAAACAAAGAGTAACTGAATAACATTGTTTTGTAGTGTATCTGTTTGTTCATAGTACAGTCATCCGAGTATTAGTGAAGTACATGACAAAATAATAACGTCTCTATCTGGTTCTTACGCCGGCTCCTTACCCTTGTCCTCGATCCTGATTCCCCTGGATCCTGAAGCTAAGGTAAGAGCTGAGATCCAATGCCCATTGGATCTCAGGTAACGGTTAACCCCATGCTTATGTAAACAATATATGAATGACAGTTTATTCATGACATGTCAGCAGTACATAATCAGATATGTAAAACAATAACCACACATAGCCATGCATGTTATCACTTGTCTGCACTCTACACCAGTGCCACGATGTACAGTCGTGTCCTCAGCGCTAGGAAAACTTAACGGTATTTCATAATCATAACCCGTATATTGCTGATTGTATAATAAGTCATTTAAGATAGAGTCTTAGTCTATGAATACAACTATCATATATATAAACATACCACAAGCATAAGAGTTAAGGTTACAATACGCATCCGTACCTTCGTTGACGATTTACGGTACGTTTGACGGTTGGTATGCGATCACAGATATCCTATAAAGGTAATATCGCATTTATTAATTCACAAATAATATTCTATTCCATATCTTAGTCACAAAATGACCATTTTACCCCTGGTTTATTTATTTTATAATTATTTCTCCTTTAATTAGTAGAAAAACGCTGTTTAACAGCATTTGGGCTGATTTTTCGCCTAACTTTGAAAAATCATAACTAATTCTACAAAAATCAAAACGAGGATCCGTAAAATTCCTCAGAATCCTTAGGATGTATAGTTTTAAGTAAAAATACTAATTTTTTCCCAGATTGTGTGAGTCATTCCCAGGTTTAGTGTTTTTAACCTCTGCCCAGAAACTCTCCAGAAAACATAGCCCAACTTTGGGAATTTTTATCTCCTAGCACAGAACTTGAAATAATACATTCTAGGTATATTTGAAAAGCCCTATATGTTTAATTTGAACATGAAGTTTCTCAGAATTTAAGAACATCATCTTCAACATAAGATACCAGCGTTTTTACTATTGACTCCAGAAGTCGCTAACCGACAAAATTTCGCCAGCGCTTCGCTACTTGGACTCTCAACTTCCAACATTTTTGCTCCAACCCTTCCTCCATCATTTTTTCCAAAAAAACTCATTTTTAAACTCAGAAAACATGAAATATAAATAATTTTAGAAGATCAAAGATTAAAACAACAATTTAACTCCTCCTTTCTCCCATACTCTCACTCACTCTTTCACTCTTAGAATCAGATGCTACTTGCTATCTTGGTGTGAGAAAATATGAAGAGCCAAAGGCCCTATTTATAGTAAAAGTCCAAGGTGCAAAAAGACCTCACATGCCCTTGCTTATTTCCTTCCCATTTTACCCTTGTCTCATCTTTTTCTCTCTTCACTCACACTCCAAACCGTGGCCCTCATCCCTCATCCCTATCCTCTTCAAATTTTTACCCCAAAGTCAATTCGTACAATGCCAATTTGTCCCCCCCATTAATGTTATTTTTACTTTATGATTAATGCTTGATTGATGACTAATTAATCACTCTTTATCTAAGCTTCATGACCGACTTCTACACCTTCCTCTTCTAGTTTGTTTGTTTCAATTTTTAGTTACACCAAATACTCATATAGTTAGGTGCAAGTTGGTAGTTTTATTCAAGTCTCTTTTCCACTTCTCTAATCTCAAATTTATGACTTAATTAGAGGTCTTTTTAAACACTTTAATCACTTAAATATTAATCACAAAAGTTGAGAAAATGATTTTGAAGATAACAAAATCCAAGCTTAAAATATGCTTGTTCATAATAACTCCTCATATTTGATCTATGATTAACATATCTCAAACTACAACTTATTTTGTATAGATTTTCATTCACTTGTGTCTTGAATTAATCCTCTTCCATGTAATTAAGAGCTTTAACTACATAGTGCTCTTATCCTCTTCCAATTGCCTCTAAAGTCTTCATGAATTAATGCTTGATTATGACATGTATGTGGTGTAATTATCATTGTTTAATTAAATTAATTACTTCACTATCTTAATTCTGATTTTTTTCCAAAGGGCCGTGTACTCCCTCTTCTTTTCACTCTAAATATTGTGTCTTCACCTATCTTAATTTGTCTATAAGAAATCCCCTCATTGGTTGATTTCAATCTCACAAGGATTTAGCTTTATGATACTTAATTAGAGCCTTAGGATTTAGCTTTATTAGTTTTAATCCAAGCCTTTGATTTGGGTTGGAAAAATCTAAACACTACTAATGATATTTGTTAATGATTTAGGATTAAGAATTAATGCAATTACTTAGCCTCTTTAATTATTAAATTTCGCCACTTTTGTATGATTTTAGGGAGGATTAATTAATCTTGGTTAATATTTCTAATATAGTGTTTTAGGAGTTATTAGGCCTAATTGTCAATATTTGATAGGTTATTATATTAATCTTGATGATTTAAAACCCCTTATGTACTAATTTTGGCCTTTAGATATCATTTGAATGTTAATTAAGTTGATATATTCTTAATTATGCCCCTTTTTAATCAATTACTATTTAATTTCGAAAATTAACCTAAATATTTAAATTATTGCAAATTTAATTGCCTAATAATTGTTGATAATTTTCTTTAATTGATTTAGGCATTTTGATGATATTTAATTGCCTTTAATGAAATAATTAAGATTATACTTAATTATGATAATCTTAGGGTATTTTATGATCCCTAATAAGATTTAGAAAATCAAATCTTTGGTTACCTTAATTCTAGGAAAGATTTGCCTAGAAAATCGAATAAACACAATAGAGAAATTTGAGACCACATATTCACCTATTTAAAATAGGCATTATTTATCAAAATATAATATTTAAGATAAATAATTATTCGGGTATTACATTTCTCCCAGTTAAATAAAATTTCGCCCTCGAAGTTTATTCTATTCGAACCAGACTACGAGCCATAAACTCGGGGTATTTCTTTGTCATGTCTTCTTCCGTTTCCCAAGTTGCCTCATGAGGTGATAATCCCTTCCAGACTACTTTTACTATTGGAATACTTCTGTGTCTGAGCCGCCTTTCTTGATGCTCAAGAATTTGCTCTGGCTCGACCTCAAAAGTATTATCGTGTTGCAATTCGACGGTCTCATATTCTATGACATGATCGTGGTCAGGTTGGTATTTCTTTAGTTGGGATACATGGAAAACATCGTGAAGTTTACTCAGGTTCGGGGGTAAGGCTATTTGGTACGCGACTGGTCCTCGTTTTGCCAAGATTTCGAATGGTCCTATGTAACGAGGACTTAGCTTCCGCCTTTTCAGTGTTCTACCGACACCGGTTACTGGTGATACTTTCATAAATACATGATCTCCGACATTGAATTCTAACGGTCGTCTCCTTTTGTCAGCGTAACTCTTCTGTCTGCTGTGTGCTGCTAGGAGTCTCTTTTTTATTAAAGCAATTTGTTCGGAGGTCTTGTCAACTATATCCGGTCCGAGAAATTCTCGCTCAGATAGTTCCGTCCAGCATATAGGTGATTGACACTTTCGCCCGTACAACGCTTCAAATGGTGCCATCCGTATGCTCGCATGGTAGTTTTTGTTGTTGTACGCGGAGTCCGCTAATGGCGGTGTTGGTCCCAATGGCCCTTGAAGTCCAATAAACACGCTCTAAGCATATCTTCGAGTGTCTGTATGATTCTCTCAGATTGACCATCGGTCTGAGGGTGATAAGCTGAACTGAATCTTAGTTTCGTTCCCAATGCTTCGTGCAAAGCTTGCCAAAAGCGGGATGTGAATCGTGGATCTTGATCAGAGACAATGCTCTTTGGCACACTATGGAGTCTCACGATCTCTTTGATATAAATTTCCGCCAAATGTTCTGGAGAATGGTTAATGCTGATGGGGATACTGTGGCTTATTACAAAGAATTAGAGGCGAGGAGCTTCTTTGTTTACTATCTATTGATTGTGTTGCTTTATGTATTGAAGAAACTAATATTGACTGTGTTTTTTAACCAAATCTTCTCTCTCTGACTTGAACTGCTACTATGTGTTTTGGAGTTTTGGGCGCTTATGACAAATGTTGGCACTGAGCTCTAAGCCTATCTGTACTTTAATGGTATACTAGTTTCTTTATATATTTTCCATTGGACACAACACTTCATATTATCTGTCTCGATAAAGTAAATGAATCAATGGTTTGTAATGGATCATGTCTATGAAGCTTTGTGGCAAATGCAGAGTATTTTGTTGTTATAAATCTCTCAACATACACGTAACCTAAAAATTATGTTTGCAGATTCTTCCTTTGGGTTTAGTTCGAGGAAGGGTAACCCACGTTGTATGGCCTCCTCAAAGAATAGGTGCTGTAAAGAAGACCCCACCAGAAGGATTTTCTTCTTAATTGTTGAATCTCTACTGCCAATCCCTTTGGCTTCAGCAGGACAAAACAAATTTTTTCTCTGATTATTTCCTTTTGGACAGATATTAATGTATATGCTGATTGGAATGGTACATTACACATGATTGTACATTTGTGATGCCATTGACTTTAACAAGCGAGGATGGCCAAAAGAAGAAGAAAAAAAAACTTTTAATTGAGATGCCTTTTGGTTTTCAACTCTTATGTAGGAATTTCTTCACATAGGTCTGATCTGTTCCAATATTAATTCTGTAGAAATTTATTGAGTACATTTTTACATATTTTTTGAATTACTCTCTAATACTTTTTTAGAGCTCCAATTAACTCCTTTATGTAAATTAAAAAATATTTTTAAAAAAATCTTAAAATTACGAAGTCATTAGTAGGAGGAATTTGGTTAATTAGTTAGAAATATTGTTTAGAAACTCTTAAAAAAAATGATTCAAGTTGTGCCTGGTGATCGAACAACAAAAAGACATAGTAAATTCAAATTTAGTTTGTTCACTTTGTAGTTTAGTTAGTTTATTACCACTTATTATTTAGGGTAAAAATGACACTTGTACAAGTATAATTCTTTTTTGAATTGATGTACACGTGTTATTTTGCCTTCTAAACAATCTTTCACTTAACAATATTTAAGGATTTCATTTCAATAATTAAGAACTATATTTATTTAATTAATATTATATTCATATGCAACCATTTGTATATTTTTTACTAAATCTTTTAATTAAAATAAAATATGACAGGCGTGTTTTTACGCACACGAATAACATGCTATACATAAAATTTAATCAGAAAATCTCACCTCTGAAAATAATATCCTCATTATCTTCTTAGTACTACTATATTTTGCGGTATTCTCCAATAAATAAAAAATATATATTTGCCATATTTTTATTTTAAACAAAGTTTTTTTTTTATTTTTATTTTTTATATATATATATATTCCATACCAAAAAAACTATAAATAGGGACCCTCCTTGCAAAAGCATCTCTGAAGTTTATAACGAGCGCCATTCACAAGCTTGAATAGTTGAATTTCTCTGACTGTCTTACTACTGAGTCTGAGTGATAGGATTCGAATGCCTCTGCGCATTTTCCAGGTAAATGATTCTTTGAATTCCTTCTCTGTCTTTATTCTTGATTCACACCCTCAATATGCATTCCTTACGTCGCCATATACATCTTGTTTTTTCTTTATTGTTATTCATTGGGAGCTTAGTTTGGTCAGGTACTTTGAATTGCATTGTCTGTTAGATTGATTTTTTTCTGTTATTTTGGTTTGCCTTTTCTTGGTTCTAAGACGTTAATACTTCTCACTGTCTTTCTCGGCATATGATTTGCCTTTTCTTGATATGTTTCTTTTCTTCTTGGTCGTTCCTTGAAGGGAAATTCGATTCGTTGTTTCTTGCGGGTTCAGAGTTTGATAGATTGGGGTGAGGGAAGATATGGGAAGGTTGTTCGTGATCGATCTGGAACGAAATTCCTACAGATGCAAGCACTGCAATACGCCTCTTGCCCTTGCCAATGAATTCATTTCAGAGGTTTCATTTCTTTTCCCTGAAACTTGAATCTGACTTTCTGGATTTTGATAGTGCAGTTTTCGTTTGGAAATTTCTAGGCTTTCTCTGGTGCATAGATATAAGCTAATAAGCTACCTAGGATGTCCCACTATTGGGGTGATAGGGGGCACACAATGAACCTGAAAGGGAAGGAGAGGAATTTAAATAAGCGGAAAATCGAACATGATCGGATGATATAGGGAGGAGCTGTATCTGTGTTTTTCTCAGGGTCTTTTGTAACACCCCAATTTTCATGGCATAAATCGTGCTGGTGACACGTGGTTTTATAAAAATTCATCAGAGTTTGAGGTGCTACTGACTTAGCGTTTTTGCGGAAACGGAGAGCATGTACTAAAAATTTGAACAAAGAGTTTAACAACGAGTAAGCGATATAAAATACTCGGACATATGATGATGCGACCTATGCGATATATTAAAAATTTCCCGAAGGAATATTCATGTGATACAATAATACAAAACTTTGATTATAGTTCTTCAATGTAACTATACCCTCTTCAACCAAGCCTTAGATAGACTTGGGGCATAGAACCTAACTCAGTTAAATCATCTCATTTGGTCAGGCTAGGTAAAGTCTAGTGGAAGTCTCCCCGAGTATTTACGGCGACTAATTGACTGAACCACATAGACGACCCTTTCTAGTTTAAGCACCAAATGATATGAAGTAACCTTATTAGATTCATGCTATAATGTAGGTTCTGTTATTCCTCTTTCTGCTTTTACTTTGACCGGTGCCTCCTCACGGCTCCGTCCCTCGGCGTCTTTCTACGGTTCCATCTACCGATGCCTTCCATGATTCTTCCCTGACTATTAATTAAGACTGAGGTCCAATGCCCATCGGACCTCAGGTAACGGTTAGCCTCATGCTTATGTAAACAATATATGTATCACAGGTATTCATAACATTTCAGCAATAATCACTACAAAAGCCCATAAAAGATGTAGGAAATACATAATAATGTATGTAAGGCAATAACAATACACAGCCCCTGCAGTATGTTTGTTATCCCAGTCTGCACGACCTCCCAGTGCCACGATGTACAGTCGTGTCCTTAGCGCTTAGGAAAACTTTCAACGGTATTATCAAGACCATAACCCGTGTACTCATGTTTGTATTAAAACCAACTAAGACAGAGTCTCAGTATAGGAACACAGCAATCATATATAAGCATATCACAAGCATTAGAGTCAGTGTTACAGTACGTCGCGAACGTACCTTCGTTGACGAATACTGTACGTTTTGTCGGTCGAAACATGATCTCAGATATCCTATAAGGATAATATCCTATTTATTAATTCATAATAAATATTCTAATACATATCTTAGTCTCTAATGACCATTTTACCCCTGGATTAATTATTTCCAATTTAATTCACTTTATTTTCGTAAAAAACGTTGTTCAACAGCATAAGGGCTGATTTTTCGCCTAACTTTGAAAAATCATTATTAATTCCACAGAACTCGAAACGAGGATCCGTAAAATTCCTCGGAATCCTTAGGATGTCTAATTTTAGGAAATATTATTGGTTCTTGCCCAGATTTCATAAAAAATTCCCAGTTTTCGTATCTTTATGCTCTGCCCAGAATTTTCCAGAAAATATAGCCTAACTTTAAACATTTTTATCTCTTAGCAAAGAGCTCAAAACGACATGCTATAGGTATATTTGGAAAGCCATATATGTCTAATTTTACCATGAATTTTCTCAGAATTTTGGAATAGCATCTTCAACCTAAGATACCAGTGTTTTCAAAATTGCTTTCGGGAGTCGCTAACCGACAAAATTTCGTCGAGCTTCGCTACTTTGACCATAATCTTCCAAAAATTTTGCTATAACTTCTTCTTCATCATTTTTTCGAAATAAAGTTAATTATAACTATAAAAACACGAAAATAACAATATAATTGGAAGAATATGAATCAAAACAACATTTAACTAAAAAGTCAAAAGCTAGAGTGAAGAACTTACCTAGAACTTTGCTCCTTCTTTCCCATAGCTTCTCACTCTCACTTTCTCTCTATATTTCTGCTACTATAAGTTTTTTCTTGCTTTGTGAATTGGTGAGAAATTATGAAGAGCCAAAGGCCCTATTTATAGCAAACTAATGGTTAACAACCTAACAACTCTTGCTCATTCTTAACCCTTGGATTAGACTTAGTTAAGAATTTTAAATCTCACCCATTAAACCTTCAAAACCGCCACCTCCCCTCATCTTTCTTAGGATATTTTGTTCCAATCTTTGGTTACTCCAAATGCTAATTTAGTTGGGTGTAAGTTGGTGTTTTTCTTCAAGATCTATTTCCACTTTTGAAATCACAATTTTATGACTTGATTTATGGTCTTTTAAAACTTTTAAATCCCTTAAGTATGAATCTCAAAAGTTTATGAAAATCATTTTGGAGACAACTATGTTCAAGCTTAAATTGTGCTTGTTTATAATATCTACTTATATTTGTTCTAGCATCAATAGTTTTCAAGATATGATTTATTTTCTATTGGTTCTCATTCACTTATGTCTTGAATTCATCCTAATGGTTTTTATCTCATCTTTAATTTATTTATCACTAATTACCTTTAATTACATAGGCTTATGTCACTATTACCCCAAAGTCCTCTTGTAATTAAATGTGATTAAGACATTTTTAGAGTAATATCTAGATTTACTTGGCTCATCTTTTCCCTCTTCACAAACCGCCCCCCTTTAATTACACTTTAATTTGATTTTCATTTCATTTGCATTTACCTTAAAAGTCTTCGTTAACTTAATTGTTGATTGTGATGTTTAATTGGGTAATTAAATTTAACAATTTCTACTCTTCTTCTTCTTATGCTTGCACCGATTTCACCTTCCACAATTTACTCTTGGATTGTGTTTCTTTTGTCTCACAAATACTATGGTGAAATTCTCTCATTGGTTGATTTATTTGCACAAGGATTAGACTTTATTAAATAAATTCGAAAACTTTTAGATTAGCTTTATTAAATTTAATCCAAGCCTTTGATGTTGGGTTGGAAGAATCTACATACTTTGAATGATATTTGTTAGTGATTTAGGATTAAGGATTAACACAATTTCTTAACCCTTTTAATTTGTAATTTTCACCACTTTAATTAATTAAGGGGGAATTAATTAATCTTTGATTAAATATTGCTAATATAGTGTTTTAGGGGTTATTTGGCTTAATTGCCAATTTTTGATAGGTTTCTAAATATATCTTGATGATTAAAAGCTCCTTGTATATTAATCTTGGCGTTTAAATATCCTTTGGATATTTATTAAGTTGATATATTCTTAATTATGACCTTTTTAAATTAATTATTAATTAATTTCGAAAATTATAAAAATATTCCAATTATTGCAAAAATAATTGTTGCTAATTTTATTTAATTGATTTTGTCATTCTTTGATGATTTTAATTGCTAAAATGATATAATTAAGCTCTTAATTAATTATGATAATCTTTAGGATATTTTATGATCCTTAATAAGATTAAATCTTCAACTATCTTAATTCTAGGAAGAAATTACCTAGAAATTAAATAAGAATAATAATAAAAATTGAAACCACATATTCACCTATTTTAATTAGGCAATATTAATTCAAAAATAGTATTTAAAGTTTATTATTTATCTAAATATAATATTTAAGATAAATATTTATCCGAGTATTACATCTTTAATGTGTTTTGAACTTTTACAGTAACACTCAGACTAATACGCTGAACTGCCCTGTTAGGAATCTAGTCTTCATTCTTTAAATCACTTGAAAACATATTTAAAGACATAAGTTACAATTCTTCAATGTCATTTATCGTGCCAATGCTTCATCTTGTGTTGATATATTCTTTTGTTGTAATCTGATTCTTTGACTATAGAAGGACTTTTTCTTTGTGGTAGAACACGCATATTTTGGAAAGAGTGGGAAAGTCTAACTTAATACACCTTTTCTTGAAGTGATAGCTGTTGTTCATTTTTTTAAATGGTGTTCTGAATGAAAAACAACTTACGTGGTCTAAATAAATTCATTGCATAAATGAGTATGGTAATCCAATGACGAGATCATTTTCCTTATTAAGGAAGAGAAATCTAATTGGTGCAGCACATAATATAGTGGCACAATCCTTCAATCAGTCTTCTTGTGTAGCAGAACTTGGCAACTTTAATTTCTTTACATCTCCATCAGACTCAGAGTATGCCAAATTTCACTCAAGTAGTTGTGGGATCACAATCTTTTGATTGAAAAATCCACTCAACCTTTGGTATTTTGTCACATTGTGGATCTTTCTAAGCAATATAGTTGCCGTTTTTCATATCCACATTATGTCGTCTTCAGAACTTTCTTAACTTAGTCTTGTCTTCGCCACTTCTCACTTCTTGCAACCCAGAAAATGGAATCATGCGTGCAATCTAACTCCACTTATTTTGTTTTTCTTTCTCCTTTTATAGTCTATCCAAGGCCGGCAAGCTGGGAGGAGGACTTACCTGTTCAATAATGTGTAAGTGTTATTTCTAGTTGACAAAAGCAATAGAAGTTGGGGGTGTAGATTCTGTTTATGCTCCTATGTTTATAATCTTAAAATTTCAAAAATGTACAGTATCCTGAGAGAAACCCTATAACTTGGTACATGCTTCATCAATTCATCTTGAATGTGTTCATGGGGAATATTTCAAGATTGAAAAATTTCAAGTTCTGGTATATTGTCAGGGTGAACTTATGAGGACTTTTTTTGACATTCTGTGTTCTCTTCTTTATGACAGTGTGAATGTCACATTTGGACAAGAAGAACAGCGGGAGATGATAGGAGGATTGCATACCGTTGTTGACATATTTTGTGTCAGCTGTGGGTTCGATGTTGGATGGAAATTTGTAAGGGAGCATCTTTAAGAGCTCATTATTTGGGATTTACTTGTTTTCTTGTCATGCTGCTGTTATTGTGAAGTGTTCCTTAATGCTTATTCCATTTTTGTTCATCTAGTTGTCTGCACAACAGCAAACTGAGCAGTACAAAGTAGGAAAATTCATTCTTGAAAGGTAACCCGTCTATTCTGTTTTTCTCGAGTTCACAAACTTTCCTTAAGTTCACAAACTTTCCATCATATATATGAGCCGGATGCATTTAGAATTTTAACTCTTTAGAATGCTATCTAAAGGAATCAGACATAGATTAGTGTGGATACACCATCTTTGTTTATCAACAAAGTTGATCCCATATCTCTTGTTGTTCTGTTTACGATACCATCATTTTATTACACTGACCTTTACTTTTTAGGCGACTCATTGATATAGCCTCTTTGTTGATATGATCTGTTCTCGAGTAGGTTTAAGCTTCTTGGCCCTGATGGCAGGCCATGCGGCCCTCGTGTTACTTGGGGTCCAGATCCAGAGCCGAACCGTCTCAACCGCAACCGCGACTGATCCCTGATTTGGCTCATCTTAGGATAATTCCATTTCATTCTTGATCTGTATGTCAATATTCTCTTTCAGATGTACCATAATCATCATTTAGAATAGGTTGCTTTGAAAGTAGAAACTGAGGAGCCTATTGCTCCCTTGCCAGATCACTAGTTTTTTTAGGATTTTCAATGAACATTTAGTTTTTCCCTTGGCTTCATTGAATATGAAATTGCTGAAGCAAAAGAAGAAACCAGAAGCATTAGTTGGACATAAAATTTGTCTTTGGTGAAATTAGTTCACGAATTTGAAGATAAATTACGTAACATATGATTGTTAAGAGCAAGACGAACACCTGAAAATTATTCCTTTGAAACATAGTAAGAGTGTTTAAGTAATTAACACTGAAAAGATGAGTAAACTTTTAAATACCCCATTCAGCTTCATGTTGTAGCTAATAATCTCCTTGACATGGTTTAGCCACATTTCAGACTTTGTCTCAAGAGCATGCAAACCAACTTCCCAAGATTCTAAATTCATGTTTTGAAGTTTAAAAAGTAAATCTTTGAAGAGACATTTCTAACATTATGATTGTCTTGAGTTTAAATAAAGAGTATTTTTTTTGATTGAATAGAAACATTGATCATCTGGATCCTATGAATCCCCATAAATGAATTATTACAAGGTTTCAATGAAAAAATTTAATAGCTAAAAAGTTCTAATAATGAGTGAACAGTATAAAACTGTTGTCTTTCATACATTAAAACTTGTCATTACTTGGTCCTAAATTATTGTTAGACTTTTGAATGATTAAATCATTTTCTTGGGATCTTATAGTAATCCCCTCCATAATCTAACCTCTTCAACATTATTATGTTGAATCACGATTTTAATTAATCTAAAATTGAGTTTAATGTAAAATTCATAATTTAAAAATCCATTCAATCTAAATTGTGAAGATTATATATATATATATATATATATAATGCATTATTTAAAAATTAGAGTATATTTTTAAGAGAAAAGGGCAAGAATGTTGTATTATTCATGATAAACGTATGTGTATTTATACAAGAGGGAGGAGCCTAAACATAATGGCTCATAATGATGATTATATGTGTAATACCTAATTATATGTGATCTGATTGGGATCTGATTACAATCCCATGATTTCATATATATACATTAATACTAATACATTATTTCCTAACACTCCCCCTCAAGTTAAAACATAGATGTTAATCATTCTCAACTTGTTACAATAAAACATAATATAAATAAGTCTAGACAAAATAATTTTCTTCCTAAGAACCTTTTCACCCAATTTTCACACACTCCCCCTCAAGCTGAAAGTAGCTTGAATGTGAGCAGAAACTAATCACCAATAGCTTTCTTCTTCATGAGATCTTGGATCAAGCAGCAAGTTCAGGCATAGCCAAGAATAGTTCAACCAAATGTCACACCAATGACATTCAAAAAGTTACAATCCAACCGCTTCACCAAGAGCTCAACCAACAGAAGGTATGAAACTAGAGTAGAAGCCGCAACAAATGGTCTCACTAAGGACAAACACCTCACTGGAGGCAAAGCAACAAACGGGTCACAAAAGGACCACCAAATTCCTCACCAGAGGATGCAAAGCACAACAGATGCCAACAAAATTACCCAACCACAAGCATAACATTCAAGACAAAAGAGCACTTCACAAACGTGCTGGAAAACAACAAACGAAGAACCTAGCCAATAGAAACAAGTGAACGTGCACAAAACGAAATGCCGACTATCTTTGAAATAGTAGAAACAATTGAACTCGATCTCACAACGCAACCTTCGAGGCAAAGAACCGGCCTACACATACCCGGAATGAAGGCTCGACATCGGAAAAACAGAGCATGACCAGAAAATAAGTGCATCAACCAAAAGACAACAAACATCACATTAGTGACCAAATAGAAGCAATAGTCACCCCAGTGACTAAATTACAGTTCCACAACCAGAAAGCAAACAACCTCCAAACAAGGAGGTGCACAACTTTCTTCTCTCCCC
The DNA here is from genome assembly GCA_019022615.1 of Acacia melanoxylon. Classification (NCBI taxonomy): domain Eukaryota; kingdom Viridiplantae; phylum Streptophyta; class Magnoliopsida; order Fabales; family Fabaceae; genus Acacia; species Acacia melanoxylon. Next base: position 1,019,518 of record JAFJYJ010000090.1, read on the forward strand.
TGTGAATAGTGACGAGACGGTCACTGTTCATGAAATAGCACCAAAATAGAGATGACATGAACACATACTGGAAATTCACAAGTTCGCCGGAATCTGGAAACGTGTGTCGGAAACTGAAAATCTTGTAGGAAGTGAGATCCTCACCGGCACACACACTGTGACAGGTCACCCAAAGAACACGCTTTGGATGGCCATTGTTACTGTTCACACTATAGTAACAGCGGCCACCGAAAAAGAAAAGCTCAAATTGGCCAAGAACAATCCCTTAGCTCTGATACCATGTAGTGAAATAATCTGAATGGCTCTGATACCATGTAGTGAAATAAATCAGAATGTTGTATTATTCATGATAAACGTATGGGTATTTATACAAGAGGGAGGAGCCTATACATAATGGCTCATAATGATGATTATATGTGTAATCCCTAATTATATGTGATCTGATTGGGATCTGATTACAATCCCATGATTTCATATATATACATTAATACTAATATATTATTTCCTAACATATATAATTATAAAAAATGCATTATTTAAAAATTAGAGTATATTTTAAAGAGAAAAAGGCAAGAACATACCACTTGAACTTTAAAATCTCAAATTAGTGATTTCTTAGTAAAATGAGTTGTTAATTACTATATTCTTATAGTTAATAACTATACTCTTATAGACAGTAAGGCTAATCAATAATTTAAAAATTTAAAGTTTAAGTGGTATTTTCTTTTTTCCCCTTATTTTTAAGTTAAAGTTGAAAGTCAAAATATTTGAATAAGCAAGATGAGTGGGGCTCGGTGGATGAAAGAGTGAATTGAAAGAGGGATGTGACCATACCAGACCTATGGGATTGGGTTTTCTCATAATAATTTTTTTGTTTTTCTTCTCAGAATCTCATCTCCACTATCAAATTAAAAACACCAATGATCTTGATTTTATATTTTATAAAACTATTATTTTTATACATAAATAAATAAAATTTAAACTATTAAAATCTTATCTATATCATTTAAACTGTAATACAAACAAAACTAATAAAAAATTAATTGATAAAACACTATAATAATAGTTTAAAAATAGTAAATCTAAATCATCTATTTTTTTTAGGATTTTAAGAAAAGAAAAAAAAAAAGAGAAAAGATTATGAAAAAATCTACTATTGTCCCTGTGCACAATGCACTCCCAATCTCTAGGAAAAATTGAGGCCGCACGATTCGCGAGACATGATTCTTTGTCAGATGCAAAATGCAATATTCATCATTGGATGTTCCTTTGGAATATCCTGATGAATCAGCAACCCTCGTTCAAAGTCTTTGGAATTTCTTCGTATGCTTGTCAGAAATCAGAATGTCTCCTTATTTGAAAACTCGGGTTTTTCGGCAGCATTCTTTGAATTTTGTATTTCCTCCCTTGAATACAACGATGATTGAATATCTCATGGATAGTTAGGTGTGACGATTTTTAGAGCCAGTTTAGTACAGAGGGAATTGGAGAGGAGTGGAGGAAAATTTATTATTAATTGAATTTATAAACATTAGAGAAGTATGGTTAACAATTTTTAATTAATTTTCCATACTTTGTTATCTTATATCTTATCTTCATTAGAATTTCATAACCACACTTTTCCATTTTTTTTAAAAAAAAATTTAACTCATAATTTTTTCTCCACTCTCTTTCCTTCGAACCACATGCCAAATTTGCCGTTAATGTTTTAATTTTAACCACACTTCATTGGATATAAAATTACGTTTGTTTAATGTCATTACATATGTTTAACGGAGAATTATAATAAAGGACCTAAGAAAAATAATATTTATTAAGAAGGACCATAAAAGTAGTAATTATTTTGAAGGACCACAAATTAAAACATTAAAATAGAAAGACTAAATTACCCTTGTGTTATCTCCAAATCTATACTCTTATCTGTCACTACAACAAATAAACACTATTACATCAACTAATATGAAGAAATGTTGACTCCCCTGGGACTTCAGTTTACACTCACACTACTAATTATTTAAAATTAAATATCATCTGAAGAAAACAAATGAAAAAACAAATGGTAGAGCTCCTTTTCACCATAACTCTAACTGTAAGTGTTATTCTTCAATTGAAGCACATTCTCATTGATTTTTGACCATAATTAACTTCGTACGTACGTGCTCAATCTTCTGTTGCTCACCTTTCTTCATGATCAAGTTCTCATTCGAAAAATTAACTCTTATTGTTCAAAGCAATTCCCTCCTCCTTAGTGAGGGCGAGTTTTCTCTCCTCACGTGAAGGTTCCATTTTTCTCCTTCGTTGGAGCGTCCATCTCGTCTAATCGGAGTGTTTTGCTCCAGCAGAGACGAATCTCTAGTCATCTAGGTTCTCTCTTAGCCAATCATTTCGTCTACCTGATCTCCTCTTCCTTTTTGTTTTCAATTTGGGGATTTATGCATCTGGAGTTTTTGTTGTTTCTTGCTAATTTCTAAGTACCAGATGGAGATCACTATGAATGATCTGAATGAATATGCGCTAGATTGGGATGATGAAGAATCAAAGGCTGGAGGTTATGGACTAGTCGGCAAGCTGGTTTCAAATCGGCCAATTAACAGAACTACTTTCAGGAAATCATTAGCCAAGAGTCGGAATTTGAGAGGCAAACTAGAAATTGAATTCTTAGAGGATAACGTCAACACATTCTAGTTCGAAGACAAGCATAAGCATGAGCATATCTCTGTGATAGTTTCTGTTTGTCATTATCTATTTTGAGATTAACAGATAAATAAAAATAAAAATTCATTGCAGAATCTATTAGAGAGAAGATATAGGAAACCTGGTTAGGGGCAATTTAGTCTTTGTATTTTAATGTTTTAATTTTTGGTCATTTAAAATAATTACAATTTTTATGATCCTTCTTAATAAATATTATTTTTCTTAGGTCCTTTATTATAATTTTCCCTATGTTTAAAGTGGGAAAAAAAATCACACATATGTTAAAAATTTATCAATTAAAAAGTGTTCTCATTATATGCTTTTCTCTTACAAGGTTATTAAGTGCTTATCCCCCTAATTTGGGGGTGTGGGCATTTTTTTTATAGATTTTTTTTATTTAATTAAATTTTATGGTGCATCTGTAATACCCTAAAATTTCTATTTATCATAAATACCCCATTTTGATAAATAAAACATATTAAATAAAGGAGAATATGTTGTCTCTAAATTTTGTAGATTATTAATTAGATTTTAGACAAAAATTTTCCTTGGAATTAAATAAAACAAATATTGAATCTAAGACCACAATTAAGGATCATAAAATACAAAATAATTACCATATTAAACTAAGGTTCCTAAATAACCAAAAGGAGCAAGAAAGTATTATGGAAATACTTGAACAAATTAAGAGAAATTAGTAAAGATTAATAAGCAATTAAGACCTCACTAATTAAATAAATGTGTAAATCTTCATAATTAATCAAAGGGCTAATTATGAAGAGTTAAGCACTAATTTTCATGATGAGTTGTTAAATCAATAGCAAATACAATTGAGAGTTAATAAATCCTATAAATAAGCTTAATCCTCTTATAAATGGATAAGCCAATAAGAAATCAAAGAAATAAGCTTAATCCTCATGAAAATAAAATGGACCAATGGGAGAATTAAGATATAGATTAAGGGTAAGGATTAAGTTAAACAAACACAAAATCAAATCAAATGGTTAGGGATCAAAGTAAGAAGATAATATAAAAATTTAAGATAATATTTATAAATATACTAGCACATGGGTCAATTAATGCAAAAGATGAAGAAGGTAAGAGAAAGAGAGGGAGGGACAGTTTTTTTTTTTTTTTTTTTTTTTTTTTTTTTTTTTGGGGTGGGGGGGGGGGAGAGAGAGAGAGAGATTAAAATATAATTTCTTTAAGAACACATGTTGAATTAGATTATTATATTCTAAATCCTATGTAATTAGTATGGACCAATGAGAATCCTTTGCTCATACTTTGTGCCCTCATGAAAGCGCAAATTATCATGAACCATTGAATAAGAAAAGATGATCCAAGGGATGTAATTCTTGGACTTTTACTATAAATAAGGGTCTTGCCCTTCATAATTCTTCACACCAAATCAAACTCCAAGAGTTGATTTCTAAGAGTAGAGTGAAGCAAGAAGGAGGAAGGAGTTGCAAGAGGCTTCAAGAGGTAAGCTTGCTTTTAGCTTCTAGTCTTTACTTCTTATAGTTCTTAGTAGTTTTGGTAGAATTGTTAGTTTTAATCTAGAAGATAGGTAAAGTAAATTCCCATAAACTTTTTAGGCCTTATTGCATTGAAAGATACCTGACGAGGTAAAAACATGTTGGAAAAATACTTTAGGGATTAATGTAACAAGATAGAGTAAGATAGGGAATTGTTGGGTTTTGCTGGGCCATGGGAATTAGTTAGATAAAAAGCATTATTCTATATATATATATATATATATATATATATATATCTTCATAAATTATGAAATAATTCATGGTTAAAGTAGACATCTAGGGCTTTTCAAAAATACCTAGAACATACCATTTTGAATTTTGTGCAAGGAGATAAAAATTCTTGAATAAAAGCTACGTTTTTCTGGAATTTTCTGGGCAGAGGTTGAATAATGACAAACTGGGAACGATTCACAACTTCTGGGTAAGAACCAATATTTTTCCCCAAAATTAGACATCCTAAGGATTCCGAGGAATTTTACGGATCCTCGTTTCGATGTTTTTAGAATTAATTATGATTTTTCAAAGTTGGCAAAAATTCTGCCCAAAATGCTGAAATCAACGTTTTTTGAAAACAAAGGGTTATAATTGGAATAATAAATCCACCAGGGGTAAAAAGGTCAATAGTAGCTAAAATATCTCTTAAGATATGATTTACAAGGTAGTAACGCGATAATACTGTCATAGGCTATCCGTGAAAACGTACCGACAGACAGACGTACCGCTATCCCCACGGACTAAGGTACGGACGCGTACTGTAACTCTAACTCTAATGCTTCTTGTATGCTCATATGTGATAGGATTTCATAGAGTGATGGACAAGACTAGGTCTTGGGTCATGCACTGTGACTAAGTTTATGGGGCTTAGATCACTTGTTTATACATTCAGCTTAATACGCGTTATAGTCTTGATAATGCCGTGAGATTGTTTTCCTAACGCTGAGGACACGAATAGCTATCGTGGCACTGGGTAGTGCAAACGTAGATGACTTTACATGTGCTGTGTGTTATGTACTGTTGTGTTATTATGACCTTATATTTGCTGTGTGCTATATATGGTTAATGCTGTAATGTTATGAATATCTGTTATACATATATTGACTATACTTGAGCATGAGGTTAACAGATCACACGAGGTCCAATGGGCATTGGACCTCGGCTCTTACCATAGCCGAGTGCGGAGGATAGGGGCGATGATAAGGGCAAGTGGCACGCATGAAGACCCGAATGGAAATTTTTATTTTGGGATGTATAAAGCTACTTTTGATTTGTATGGGATAAATGATCCATTACCAGATACACCATGGTTAATACTTTGTTTATAGTAATATCAGCTACTCACTCCTTTAGAATGCTTCGATGCTTCACTCTAATTAAACATACATTATTCTGCTTTTGAAAAATGGGGTGTTACACTTTTGGTATCAGAGCACTCATTCTGGCACGGATTTAACAAAGTTACTCCAAACAGTTTGGTGCCGAAGGCAGGGCTAGTCTATGTGGGTCAGTCAATAAGTCGCCGTGAACTCGGTGAGACTTCCATGATAGACACCTACCTGGCCAATCTGTTTGATTAACTAAGTTAGGTTCTAAAGCCTTTAAATTTTGAGCATGTTTTGAAAATGAGTATTGATATAACCCTGGTATGATGTTGTAGAGATGGACGGGGTTGGACCCTCTAACATAAACTACTATGAACGAGTAAGGCGTAATGCACGAGGGACTGTCAAGAAGAAATTAAACCCTAAACCAGTGTACCACTCAAACTCGATATAACATTCTGAATCGGTATACCATCCTGAATCGGTGTACCACTTTGAGTCGGTGCATCACCTTAACCCAGAAAAACCCCCTTTACCCATTCATGACCATGAACCCTCAAACATATACCATCTTGAGATGGTATACAACCCTGAACCTGTACACGACCTTGATCCAGTGTATTACCCTAAACCGATGGCTAGTGTACCTTCTGAGCCAGAAAGGCCTATAGGATCGGATCATTCATCCGCTGATGACAACCGTGAATATTTCCAACTGCTAAGCTATCGAGATGACTCTTAGAGTGAATCTTTTTACGAACCTAATTCCCTACGACATGTCCTAAATACAAACAAAGAGCTGATAAGTGCTCTACGAACGGATTACTTGACGACGGAGCGGCACAGTGAGACTATACAAGGGACGTACTTCCGATATCTAGAACAAGTCAAGACGACCTATGGACGGAGAAAACGCAATTATCTTCCCTACCCTCTAGACGATTGGGTAATATCAATGCTATACCTCTTTCCCCGAGACCACTTCTGAAAGGAAAAGATGAATGAGCTTTTAGAAGGAGAACATATAGCCGATTTCTACTTCTTCCAAAATCATCTCCAAAAACTAGTTTTAGACAACATGTAAACAAGAAATTGTAAAAATACAACAATATGGGGATATAAGATATAACCACTGGTCATAAACCAGCTGGATGATGTAACATATGTTGGCATGTACATTATATCTTATGTGAAATATATGTTTGCAATACAACTGCTTCCCTCTAATATCTACGTCTGTTGTTCTTAATAAATAAGGAAATTAAGAATGGCAAATTTACGTGGAGCTGGAGTCCCTAGAGGTAGAGGTAGAGATAGAGGAAGGGGCAGACAACCTCAAATAGTACCAATACCAGAACCGGAACCACAAGGTCAGGTACCTAATCAACCAAACCAAAATGCCTGGCATGAAGTGATGGCAATGCTACAGGAGCAACGGGCAATGATTGAAGAACTTCACGTAGACAAGCAGGGAAGACAAGTAGAAAATCAACAAGATGAGGAAGAACAACAAAATACTGAGGAAGAAGACGAAGACGAGCAAGACGATAGACGCACCGATGAAGCTGAGGAGTCAGATAGATCTCAGTCACCTCCTCTACCAGAGAGAGGAATGGCAGTGCTGCCCCAATGTAACACCCCAAGTTCCGTATCATAAATCGTGCTGGTGACACGTGGTTTTATAAAAATTGTCAGAGTTTGAGGTGCTACAACTCAGCGTGTTGCGGAAATGGAGAGCATGTACTAAAAATTTGAACAACGTAAGTAAGCGATATAAAATACTCGGGCATATCGATGTCCGTATATATCTTGGTATATTAAAAATTTCCCAAAGGAATATTCATGTGATACATGACTTATATAATTACAGAATTTACATTGTAACTATACATTTTCAGACCAAGCCATTTCCTGACTTGGGGCATAGAACCTAACACCGTTAAATCAACCCATTTGGCCAGGCTGGATAAAGTCTAGTGGAAGTCTCCCCGAATTCACGGCGACTGATTGACTGAACCACATAGACGACCCTTTCTAGTTTAAGCACCAAATGGTTTGAAGTAACCTTATTAGATTCATGCCAGAAGGTAGGCTTTGTTAACCTTCTTCCTGCATTTGCTTTGACCGGTGCCTCCTTACGGCTCCGTCCATCGGTGTCTTTCTACGGCTCCATCTACCGGTGCCTTCTCTTATCCTTGATTGTTTCCTGAACTATTAGTTTAAGACTGAGGTCCAATGCTCATTGGACCTCAGGTAACGGTTAACCTCATGCTTATGTAAACAATATATGTATGACAGATATTCATGGCATTTTAGCAACAATCAATACATAAGCACATAGTGGATGTATCCTAACAGTACATAAGCACACAGCAGATGTATCCCAATAGTACATAAGCACACAGCAGATGTATCCCAATAGTACATAAGCACACAGCAGATGTAAAGTTATCGTCTAACACATATAGGCATACAATAAGCATCAGAGTGAGTGTTACAGTATGCCTACGTACCTTTCACCGTGTAATGGCCAACTTGCTCGACTTTTTGATCCGACTCCGGACTTCCCGGATATCCTATACGTTATTGTCGGATTATTCCTTTTTCCCATAATATCACAACTAATATTATATCTCTTAAAATAATATCAAAAAGGATATTTCCACCCATTTTGACATTTCTACCCTTGGTGTATTCATTATTACAATTTTGCCCTTACATTTTCTCAAAAAACGCAATACTGAATTTCTGGGAATTTTTTTGGATTAACTTTGAAAAATCATAATTAAATCTACAAATATCGAAACGAGGATCTGTAAAATTCCCCGGAATCCTTAGGATGTCTAATTTTGAGGAAAAATACTGGTTCTTTCCCAGAATTTAAGACTAATTCCCAGTTTTCACGTGATCATCCTTTGCCCAGAAAATTTCCAGAAAACGTAGCCCAACTTTGGGCATTTTTATCTCCTAGCACAGAACTCAAAATAATCCACTCTAGGTATATTTGAAAAGCTATGTATCTCTACTTTAACCATGAATTTTATCATATTTTAAGAACCTCATCTTCAACATAAAATACTGGCGTTTTTACCCTTGACTTCAGGAATCGCTAATTGACAAAATTTCGCGGAGCTTCGCTACTTTGATCCTAATCTTCCAAAAATTTTACTATATCACTTTCTCCATCAATTTTTCGAAATAAAACCATATTTAACCATAAAAACATGATAACAAAAATATATTGGAAGATTAAAGATCAAAACAACATTTAACTATGAACTTAAACTAGAACTTCAAGAACTACAAAAGCTAAAGACTAGAACTTAAGAGCTTGCTTACCTCTTGAAGAACTTCCTCCCACTTCTCCATGCCTCTCACTTGCTCTTACTACTCTCTACTCTTGCTTTCTAAAACTCATTTGAGTTTTGGGTGTGAAGATTTATGAAGAGGCAACCCCTCTATTTATAGCAAAATGCAATGGCACTCTTGCAATTATTTCAAACCTAACTCTTCTTCAACTGGAGCCATATGATCTAAACTTAGTTAAGAAGTTTCAATCTCAACCATTGGATCTAAACTCAATGAAGAAGTTTTAATTTAATTAAAAGCATTTCTCTTGCTTTTTCCTATTGGTGGATTTCAAATTAAGATTGATTTAAACTTAATTATTTCTCCTACACACACACACAAACCATCCTCCCCCTTCATATCAGATTAATTTTGTGTTTCATTTGTCTCACACAAATGCCAATCAAGGTTTCTTATTGGTTCTCCACTTATCTCATGGATTAAGCTCTTTTATGTAATTAATTAAGGGTTATCCTGTAGTTTATTCAAGTTTTCTTCTTCAATCCACTAATCTCAAAATTATGGCTTCATTAGAGGTCTTAACTAACCTTTTACTTATTTTAAGATTAATTCCAAAAGTTGAGGAAAAGATTTTGGAGATAACCTATTCCGAGCTTAAAATATACTCGTTCATAATAAATCCTTATATTTGATCTATGATTAACGTATCTCAGGATACAATTTATTTTGTATAGATTCTCATTTACTTGTGTCTTGAAATTTATCCCAATGGTTTTTAACTCTCAAATTAAAGAAAGTACACATCTTTCTCTCACCTAAACTAGGCTCACAACACTCACAACTCTTGCACTCACACACACACACACTCTCACAACTAACCTCTCTCTCTCTTTCTTCTCTCTCCAATTTGCCCCAAAAGTCTTCCCCAATTAATTCCCCATGTGAACCCATGTGCCTTTGTCCCAAAATATCTAGATTTTATTTTCTTGAGCATCTTTTATTTAATAACTTTCATTTTCAATTCAGATTTATACAAACCGTGTATACCCCCTTTTTTTTCTCTTCAACTTGTATTTTAAATAATCTTAATTCACCTAGAAGAAAGGCTCTTATTGGATGATTTTCTTTCACAAGGATTACACTTTATGAAGTTAAATTAAGGCCTTAGAATTTAGCTTTATTAAATTTAATCCAAGCCCTTAATTTGTTTTGAAAATATCCTACTACTATTGATGATATTTTGTTCATATATTTTGTGCTCTTAGGATTTGATATTGGTGTAATTATCTTGCCTCTTTCTCAAGGAATTTTCGTCAACCTTAATTAAATAGGGAAAATTAATTTAATCTTGGCTAATATCTCTAAGATAATGTTTTTAGATGTTATAAAGCTTAATTGATAGGTTACTATATTAATTATGATCATTAGAAATCCCCTTTATGCTAATCTTGGGTTTCTATTAGCCTTTGATCACTAATTAATCTCATATATTCCTTAATTATGACTTTTTAATTAAATTATTAACTAATTACGAAAATTAACATAATTATTTTAATTATTTCCAATTTAATTGCCTAATAGTTGTTGGTAATTTTCTCTAATTGAAATAAGTATTTCTATGTCATTTAATTGTCTCTCATGATTAAATTAAGACTATGCTTAATTATGATAATTTTATGATGTTTTATGATCCCTACAAGAAATTAGAATTTTTGGTCTTTAGCTTATTTAGTTTCAAGAAGAAATTACTTAACATAATAATCAAAAAGCTTTTTTAAGGTTTGAGACCACATACTCACCTATTTTTAATAGGTATTATTTGTTAAAATGTGACATTTATAATAAGTGAGAATTTAGGGTATTACACCCAACCTAACCGAGTGATTGAAACCACGCAATACTGGGTCACCCAATTCTGCAAACTAAAGCCACCAGCTTTCCGTGGCAAGCCCGATTCAGTTGAGGATTGGCTAATGGGGCTGGACAAGATCTTCGAGGTCATGGAATGTCCATAAAACCAAAAAGCTCAACTTGCGATCTATAAGCTGGAAGGAGATGCAGACAGGTAGTGGAACAGCATTGCGGTGACATTACGGGTACGTTATTGTCCCGTTACTTGGGAGAAATTTCTCGAGAAGTTCAACGAGCAATATTTTCCTCCCTCAGTACAAGTGATCAAGGAGTCGGAATTCCTCCACATCCAACAAGGTCACGAGGAGTCATTCGATGACTACATTGCCTGGTTTACTAATCTGTCACGATATTCATCATATCTGAAGCGTAATGATGATGAGAGCTGGAAGGCAAGTATGATGATATACGGGCTAAAGTACAAGATAAGGGAAAGACTTGAATCTCAGCAGTTTCCAGAATTGATTCAAGCGGTAGAATCCTGCTGGTTGATTGAACGTAACTTGAAGGAGTTGCGTAAATCCCGAAACTTCAACAATAACAGTGCAAGTCGGGCGGGTTTAGCCGCAGAAACTCCTCACAAAAGAGGGAGGCACCATGGAATAACTCCCAAGGTGGAAGGAAGATGCCATTTAAGTCTAGGAAGCATGGCTATTCAAGAATGTTGGAATCCCGACCATTTCCAAAATGTGGGAAGAACCATTATGGTACTAATTGTGACATAAGACAAGTATGCTTCCATTGTCAGAAGTCAGGGCACTATAGCAGGGAATGTCCTCAAAGGCTGCGGAGAAAAGGCCTCAGAACCCAGGTCGGGTTTACACATTGACCAATTCAGAGGCCAGAAAATCTCCGGAAATGGTCTAAGGTACTATCTCTCTCAATGAGAATCTACTTCAGGCGTTGTATGATTCGGGTGCTAGTCATTCGTTTATTTCATATGATTGTGCAAATCCCTTAGAAATGCATGCCTATAGATTTCCCTATGATTTGATAGTAGCTATACCACTTGACGTGAAATCTCTAGTTTTTGATGCATGTCTAAATTGAGTTGCGAGTATGAATAGACGAGAGTCTACGATAGACCTTATCCGATTAAGTCTGGAAAACATTCATTGTACCAGGTTATAGATGAGATGCCTAAGGCCTAAGGATGATTTCCTAGGTGTGAGGCTAGAATCTCCAGTGCTGTGGTAATAGATTGAGCCGGAAGGCCAATGTGTGTGAAGCCAAGAGGCTGAATGAGTTAGGCGATAAGGTCTGCGTAACCAAGCGCTATTAGAATGGACCAGCGGGTCCAGTATATTAAAAACTATACCTGGGTACAAGTTGAATGAGTTTGTTATGGTGCAAGTTTATTAAGCATCCATAGGAAAAGAATAGACTGGGTGTCTAGATTAGTTCTATGAAGTTATACGTTTAAACTTTGAGGGCGAAATTTTATTTAACAGGGGGAGAAATGTAATACCCTATGTAACACCCCAAATTCCGTAGCATAAATCGTGCTGGTTGACACTTGGTTTTAGAAAAATTGATAGAGTTTGAGGTGCTACAACTCATCGTGTTGCGGAAACGAAGAGCATGTACTAAAAATTTGAACGAGTAACTGATATAAAATACTCAGACATATGCGATGCCGACGTATCTTGGTATATTAAAAATTTCCCGAAGCATGTGATACAGGACTTATATAATTACAGAATTTATATTGTAACTATACAATTTCAGACCAAGCCATTTCTTGACTTGGGGCATAAAACCTAACATAGTTAAATCAATCCATTTGGCCAGGCTGGGTAAAGTCTAGTGGCAGTCTCCCCGAATTCACGCTGACTGATTGACTAAACCACATAGACAACCCTTTCTTAGTTTAAGCACCAAATGGTTTGATGTAACCCTATTAGATTCATGCCAGAAGGTAGGCTCTGTCAACCTTCTTCCTGCATTTGCTTTGACCGGCTTCTCTTTCCAGCTTTGTTTTGTTACAGCACTATCTTCCTGTCTACCTGTGCCTTCTCTGAAGGTGGAATATCACCTAGAGGGGGTAAATAGGTGATCTCAAATTCTTTTCTCAAATCACACGAGCACAAATAAAAATAGAGACAAGAAAAGCAAACAGACACAGAGCAATTTATACTGGTTCGGTCTAATACTTCGACCTACGTCCAGTCCTCAGAACACCTGGGATTTCCACTATCTTTCAAGGAAAATTACACTGTACTCGGATGACCCTCTCACTAGGACTCACTCCCCCTTACAAGCTGTAATTGTATACCCACTTAAGGTTCCACAACCTTAAGATTTTACAACATGATAATCAGGTAAGTGTTTTGAAACTCCTCACGAGTAGATAAAGATAAACATTGAGGTACATGATATCCGAAGATATTAATGGAATAGATAAAACAGTTGAATACAATAAGAATAGAGTGCACAACGTTTTTCGGTGATTGTTGAATTCAAAACTTCAGGTATATATAGTTGATCTCATGACCGTTGAGAAACTTTGAAGAAATATGTATCCGTTGTGGCTCTTTAAAATGACCATTAGAGATAAAGTAGAAGAGTTGGAATAATCACCGTCATTATTTCTGTGATTGTGATTATGGCCGTTGAGACCCAGCAAAGGAAATGAAATATTCTTGCCAGAACGTCACATATTGTGTTAGTCAACATCCTGTGTTGACCCTCATTCTAATCATCTCGTAACTCATAAACAAATTGATTAAATGCAATTAAAAATAGTAATGAGTAATGATTTGAAGAAACAAAATCAAAATCAATTGATTTTGATTTTGATTTTGATTTTGATTTTCCGGAGATGGTGATTTGAAAACTTGAAACATATTACTCTAGTTAGAAATAAAGTTGCCTTGAGGCAAACCGATGGAGGCAATTGAAATCTGACTCGAGGCAAGAGTAAATCGTTTGGAATTCAAGTTGGAAAGATTTTTCCTTGAGTAAAAAATATGATGCCTTGAGTTTTGTGACTTGAGGCAATTATCATTTGACTTGAGGCAAATTCGATTTTCTTTCAAGTTGACGTGTTTTTGGGTTTGCCTGGAGTCAATAACTTAATGCCTTGAGTCATGAACTTGGAAGCAAGAAATACTTGAGTTATCATGACTAGAGGCAATATCTTTCTGACTAGAGGAAAATACGATATTAGTGTGAAACAAGATTGCCATTGATCTTTGGAGGTAACAACATGAGAAAGCCCACATGCCTTGAGTCAAAAAGAAACTTTCAGCATATTTACAATTTTGCCATTGCCTTACAGTTTGAAACACGACTGAACTAGAGGTATGAATAAAGCAAAGAAGACAAAATGCCTAGAGGCAATTAGTGAGTGACTAGAGGCAAATGGAGAAGTTCACCAAAATTGCGATTTTGCCACTAAAATGAATTTCAGCATAATTACGATTTTGCCATTATGAAGTGAATTTGGAGACATATGCGTGAAATGATCGGGAATGACTTGAGGCAACAAACTTAATGACTAGAGGCAAAAGGTGAAGTTCAACATAATTACGGTTTTGGTTTTGCCATTAAGAAGTGGATTTTTAATAAAATTACAATTTTGCCATTTTGCCAAGGCTATTTCGAAAGTCATCCTAGAGGTAAACAATGATGCCTTGAGTTATGTAAATAAGTGACTAGAGGCAAACCATTGTTTTGAGCAAAATTAGGAGTTTGCCATTTAGATGAAATAAAATGATGATTGATGTGAAAATGCCTTGAGTCATGAACTAAAATGCCTAGAGTCATAAAGTAAGTGCCTTGAGTCAAATTGGATGACTAGAGGCAAATGAATAACTTGAGGTAAATTGGAAACTTCAAATTTTCATAGAATATCAAAGATTAATTACATTATAATTGTTATAATCAAAACATAAAAAACATAAGAACTAACATTCTCCCCTTTTTGATGATGACAACCTTTATAATGTTTTGAAAACATGAAAAATGTTTGTTTGAAGATTTTTCAAGTAAGCACGAGATAACTTGAACCAAATGACAACAATAATAATTGCAGGAGCAAACATGATATATGCATATAGTCAAATGAACAAAGCTCCATTAAACCAGATAAAGCATACAACTGTCAAAGTAAGTGAAAAGAGTATTTTTCAAAACTTCTTCACAAGTTCTCTCCCCCTTTGTCATCAGCGAAAAGAGAGGATGAGGAGGATGGAAGCTTAACCGTGGAGGGGTCAATGGGGAAAACTGAGAGGAAGAAGGAAAGAACCGAGGGAGACGACGATAATGTGAGGAAAAATTGAGAGGATTAAGAACAGGATTTGATGGCTCAACGAGCAAGGAATTTCTACGAGGATGAGAAAAAAAAAATTCGGCGCAAGGAAATCCTTTCGACTTGATGCTGAAATGAATGACCCGAGGCACGAGAAGAGCGACTTGAGGTAATTAGAATGAATGACCCGAGGAAATTAGATGGAATGACTCCAGGGAAATCACGGATTTGACGCTAAGGAATAATGACCAAAAAGAATGAAGCTATGAATAGAATAAAGAGAATAAAAAAAAAATTTCCACGGAAATGACGCAAAAAGGAATGACTCTAGGCTATTAAATCACTGACCCGAGGCATATACATCTAATGAATAAAATTACCAAAAAAAAAAAAAAAAAAAAACCTGGAGCATTGCAAAGGAGCCTCGAGGTAAATCAGTTTTACCTTGAGGTGAATAGTGCAAGCACATCTAGGTTGACTGGAGGCAACACGTCTTCTACCCGGAGGCATATGGTTATGAACTCTGTCGTGCTCTCTGCCTTTGCTTTCCTCGAGTCAAATTACTTAATGACTGGAGGCAAATAACTCAGGAACAGTCATGAAATCATTTTTCCTTTATAAAACCAGTTTCCTGCAACATTTAACACACATTAGTACTAACTTAAATTAAGCTTCTTTCACCTCGAGACATCTTAACTTGAAATTACAACTTTGTAACTTCAAATTATGCAATGTTGGTTAAATCAATTTGAGGCATCAGAATTAATGACTGGAGTCATTCTTTGCTCTGTTAGCCTCTGTTTTTCATCTTCTAAACAGAGTTCTGCAAAAATACAAACTAGAGACTCCGATGCTTAAGTTAGTATTCAATCATCAACAAAAACATAATTTTAAGAATAAACTAACATTTTTACTTACAATTCATTGGGATTTACCATTCCCAATTCCCTTCGAATAAATGTGAATTGTTCTTTTGCCAATGGCTTGGTGAAAATGTCAGCAAGTTGCGAGTGGGTAGCTATGAACATCACTTTAACATCTTTCTTTTGCACATGATCTCTGATAAAATGATGTCTCACATCAATGTGCTTGGTTGTTGAACTGGATTTTTTGCCAAGCTGATTGTGCTTGTGTTATCACAAAGGATTGGTACTTCTTTCAGATGAACTCCTAAGTCAGATAATTGTTGTTTTAACCATAGAACTTGAGCACAACAGCTTGAGGCAGCAACATATTCGGCTTCAGTGGAGGACACATCCACGATGGTTTGCTTCTTGCTGAACCATGATACAAGTGAACCTCCGAGAAATTCACATTGTCCACTAGTGCTTTTTCTATCTGTTTTGTATCCGGTGTGATCTGAGTCTGAGTATGCTACCAAAAATTCTTGTTGTCTTTTGGGAACCAAAGTCCAAGCTCCTTTGTGTCAGAGAGATACTGAAAGATTCTTTTTACATGCTCCGCATGTGATTCTTTTGGAGCAGCTTGGAATCTTGCGCACATACCCACACTAAATTGGATGTCTGGTCTACTTGCAGTTAAATATAGTAGAGATCCAATCATCCCTCTATATTTGGTAATGTTGAAGTCCTTGCCTTTTTCTTCATTGGCATCTAGAGAGGCAGTTGAACTCATTGGGGGTGTCAGCACCATTGCAATGTTCCATTCCAAACTTCTTGAGCAAATCGCGGAGATACTTCGTTTGAGAGATGAAGATACCATCCTTCCGCTGTTTGATTTGCAAGCCGAGGAAGTAGTTCAATTGCCCATCATAGACATCTCGAATTCACCCTGCATTTTCTTGGAAAATTCCTCATAGAGAGAATCATTAGTAGCACCAAATATTATGTCGTCCACATATATTTGCACAATTAAGATTTCATTAAGCTTATTAGTTTTAATGAAGAGTGTTGTGTCTGCTTTTCCTCTAACAAATTCTTGATCTAAAAGAAATTTACTCAATCGCTCATACCAAGTTCTAGGAGCTTGTTTGAGACCATATGAGGCTTTCTTGAGACAGAACACGTGAATTGGATGATAATCATTCACAAAACCAAGAGGTTGTTCAAAATAAACTTCCTCCTGAATAAATCCATTTAGAAAAGCACTCTTAACATCATTTGATAGAGTTTAAATCTTTTGATACATGCAAAGGCTAAAAGTACTCGTATTGCTTCCAATCTAGCCACTGAAGCATATGTTTCCTCATAATCAATACCTTCTTCCTTATTATAGCCTTTGGCAACCAATCTAGCCTTGTTACTGTAATACCTGGAAAATTATTAATACAATATTTTGGTGATTAATACCTATTTTAAATAAATGAATATGTGGTCTCAATTTTTGATTTGTGTTTTTTCTATTTTCTAGGCAATTTTTACTTAGAATTAAAACAACCAAATGACTAAAAATCTACGAAGTTATATTAGGGATCATAAAATAACTTAAGATTATTATATTAGAGAATAATCTTAATTAAGTCATAAAGAGTGATTAAATGACATTAAAGTACTTATTTCAATTAGGGAAAATTATCAAATACTAATGGGCAATAAAATTTGCAATAATTAAAAATATTAACATTAATTTTCGAAATTAATTAATTAATTAATTAAATAGGCATAATTAAGAATATATCTACATAGTTAAGGGCTTAAATACTATCAAAGGACCAAGATGAGCACATAGAAGATTATTATTATTCATAATTAATAAAGTAACAAACAAAGTAAGCCTAAAAACATGTTAAACACCATATTTGGGATCTCTCCCAAGACTAATTTAATTTCCCATATTTTCTAGGAAAGTGGCGAAATCTCCCTTAAAATTAGCTAAGATAATTGCACCAATATTAAATCTTATTAGCACATAAATAAGAACAAAATATCATCAATAGTAATCAAGACTTTTTCAACATAAATCAAAGGCTTGGATTAAAACTAATAAAGTTAAATCCTAAGGCTTTAATTAAATTCCATAAAGCATAGTCCATGTGATTTAAAAATCAATCAATGGGGGGATCCTTTTAGATAATTATGAGACAATGGAAACACAAATTTGAAAATGAATGAGGCAGTGATCCACGGTCCTTTGGTGTGTTGGATAAGGAAGCAATTGTTTAATATTTAATTAACACACACATGCTAAATTAAAACATAATCAAAGCAATCAAGTAGGAAGACTTTTGTGGCATTTTGGAAGAGGATAAAAAGTGAAAAGGGGAGGGTGAAGTCGGTGGTGAAGGGAGAGAGAGATTATAGGCTTGATTTAATAATATTTGAAATCCACTAAAGGGATAAATCAAGAATCAAGTAATCTAAATCCTTAAAAAAATAAATGAGAATCTATAGAAAATAAATTGTATCTGGAGATATATTAATCATAAATTAAATATAAGGATTTATTATGAACAAGCGTATTTTAAGCTTGGATTAGGTTATCTCCAAAATCTTTTCCTCAACTTTTGGGATTAATCCTAAAATGATTGAAGGGCTAGCAAGGACTCCTAATGAAGTCATGATTTTTGAAAAAAGAAGATTAATGAAGAGACTTGATGAAACTTTAAAATAACCCTTTAAGTGTATTTTTGCTTAGTTAAAAATCAACTCTCAATTTTATCTAGTTACAAGGACACTAAGAGTAACTAGGAATTGAAGCATGAAGTTGGAGAAATAAGGGGGGGGGGGGGGGGACGAATTACTTAGCTTGTTCAAGGGGTAGGATGAATTGTTTATTGATTAATTAAAACACATGCTAATTCAACATTAATGAAGGGAACACATTGGAGAGAGAACTTGCACTTGGGATAAGAAAATGGAAGAGGATAGGGGAGAGGGAGAGGGAGGTCGGTTTTGAGTGAGGGAAGGGTGAGGATTGAAGCTTTGGTTTAACCTAAATCCAATGGTCCAAAAGCAAGATGAGAAGGTTTGGAAAAATTGCCAAAATGCCATGACAAATTACTATAAATAGGGGCATTGGTCTTCATCTAAATTCACACCAAAGCAAGCTTAGTAAATATGATATAGAGAGTGAAAGGGAGAGTAAAGAGTCTTGGAGAAGGAGGAGCAAAGTTCTTGGTAAGTTCTCTAGCTCTAGCTTTTAAGTTCTTAGCTATTTTGTTATTTTGATCTTTAATCTTCCAATTATAGTTTTGTTTTCATGTTTTTATGGTTAAAATTGGCTTTATTTCGAAAAATTGATGAAGAAGATGTTATAGCAAAATTTTTGGAAGATTATGATCAAAGTACCAAAGCTCTGGCAAAAATTTATCGGTTAGCGATTTCTGAAAGTAGTTGTAAAAACGCTGGTATCTTATGTTGAAGATGATGTTCTAAAATTCTGAGAAAATTCATGTTCGAAGTAGACATATAGAGCTTTCCAAATATAGCTATAGTATGTCATTTTGAGTTTTGTGTTAGGAGATAAACATTCTGCAAAATGGGCTACGAAATTCTGGAAAATTCTGGGCAGAGGTTGAAAACCTTAAACCTGGGAATGATTCAGGGAGTTTGGGAAAAAATAAGTATTTTTACCTAAAATTAGACATCCTAGGGATTCCGAGGAATTTTACGGATCCTCGTTTCGATTTTTGTAGAATTAGTTATGATTTTCTAAAGTTAGGTGAAAAATCAGCCTATATGCTGTCAAGTAACGTTTTTACGAAAATAAAAGGGAATTAAAATGAAAATAATTAAACCAGGGGTAAAATGGTCAAATATAGCCAAAAATATCTCTTGGAATAATATTTGTGAATTAATTAAAGCGATATTACCACTATAGGATTATTGTGCACGAATACCATCAAAGACGAGCGTACCAAGAATATTGACTCAGGTACGGACGCGTATTGTAATCTTAACTCTTATGCTTATTGTATGCCTATATATGATGGTTGTGTTCATATACTAAGACTCTATCTTAAATTGTTCTTGATACACTCAAATATACACGGGTTATGGTTATGATAATACCGTTAAGTTTTCCTAGCGCTGAGGACACGACCGTACATCGTGGCACTGGTGAATAGTGCAGACTGAGATAACATACATACTGCAGGGGCTGTGTTTTGTTATTGCCTTACATATTGTTACTGTTTGAAAAATGTGATTTTGTTCTACTATAATGGATATCTGTCATACATATACTGTTCACATAAGCATGAGGTTAACCGTTACCTGAGATCCAATGGGCATTGGATTTCAGCTCTTACCATAGCTTCAGGATCCGGAGTAAACAGGATCGAAGACAAGGGTAAGCAGAGGACGTGAGAACCGGCTGGAGAAAATTTCGTTTGATATGTATTTAACGTTGTTAATCGTTCGAAATTTTTGTATCGCTGTAAAAGCAAACATATACATTACAGTGAATGTTTATCAGTTACTCTTCAATTTAAAAATTTCCAAAGCTCAACTCTGATCAAAACGCTGTGAAAACGTTTACGAAAATGGGGTGTTACAGTTACGGACTATGATTGCAAATTCATCACTTTGTTCTTGAATACCCATTTAGTGCCAATGACCGGGTGGTCTTTAGGCCTAGGTACCAAGTCCCAAACTTGATTTCTATCAAATTGATGTAATTCCTCTTGTATTGCTATCACCCAATCATTGTCTGAGAGGGCTTCATCAATCTTAGAGGGTTCAATCTCAGATATGAAGGCTGAAAATGTAACCTCATTCAAGGTGCTTGTTCTAGTTCTTACACCTTGATTTATATCCCCTCTCACTTGATCCAAAGGATGATTCCTAATGAATTTCCAAGCTTTAGGTTGAGATTGATAAGGGTTTTCACAAGAGTTTTGAGAATTATTTTCAAAAACATTTTCTGGATTTTCAAGAGAGGCAGGAGTAGTTTTTGAAAAGAATTGATTTTTGTAATAAGTTTCCTCATCATCATCCAGGAGCTCATCAAATTTCGATTAACATAATACAACATGAATTGACTCTTCGACTACACGAGTACGCTTATTGAAAATTCTATATGCTTTACTCCTATTAGAATAGCCAAGAAATATACCTTCATCGGATTTGGGATCAAACTTTCCCAAATTATCCTTACCATTGTTGTGAACGAAGCATTTGCAGCCAAAGATGTGAAGATGAGCTAAGTTTGGTTTCCTTCCTTTGTAAAGCTCATATGGAGTTTTGTTGAGCTTCTTTCGGAGATAAGCTCGGTTTGAGATATAACTGGCCGTGCTCATTGCATCTGCCCAGAAGACTTGTGAAGTATGATTTTCGTTCAACATTGCCCGAGCCATTTCAGTTAGCACTCGATTCTTTCTTTCAACCACACCATTTTGTTGTGGTGTCCTTGGAGCCGAGAAATTGTGATAAATGCTGTGATCATCACAAATTTTTTCAAAAGCTTGATTCTTGAATTCTCCTCCATGATCTGTTCGAATGGCTGAAATGCAAATACCTTTCTCGTTTTGCACCTTCTTGGCAAATACAACAAACAGATCAAATGTTTCATCCTTAGAGGATAAAAAAATAGTCCAAGTGAAACGAGAGAAATCATCAACAATGACTAGAGTATATAGATTACCGCCAAGACTCTTGACTCTTGTCGGTCCAACTAAATCCATATGAAGTAGTTGAAGAGGTCGATTGGTCGAGATTTCAGACTTGTTTTTAAAGGATGATTTAGTTTGTTTACCTCTTTGACAGGAATCACAAATCATGTCATTTTTAAAATGAAGTTTAGGTAAGCCAAGAACTAAATCTTTTCTCAACAACTTATCTAGTTGGAACATGTTGGCATGAGCCAGATGCTTATGCCACAACCAACTCTCGTCTAAGTTGCTAACAAAAAATTTTTCAGAGTTAATTTTAGGCAAATCTAAAGTGTAACAATTTCCTTCACGAGGGGCTTTAAATAATACCTTAAGTTTACCTTTGTCGATTGGGAGATCATCTTTGTAGACAATGAGACATTCTTCTGAATCAAAGATGATCCAATTGTTCTTGTCAGCACTTTGGCTTACACTTAGGAGGTTGTGACAAAGACCTTCTACAAGATATACATCTTTGATTTGAGGTCCATCCTTTGCACCAATCTTACCAATCCCAATGATTTTCCCGGATTGATTACCTCCGAAAGTGACTTTGACACCATCTTTTGATCTCATTGCAACAAATTTGTCTCGATCCCCCGTCATTTGTCTAAAGCATCCACTGTCAATATACCATTTGTTGATTCTTGATGCTCTCAGACAAACCTGCAATACAGACAAGATTAAGTTTTAGGTACCCACCTTTTCTTGGGTCCTTTGGGGTTAGTTCGGGCCTTAGGAACATAGGTTCTTTTAGGTACTCATTGATAGTTTCCAACAGTTCTATCTCTTCTTTCTTTCTTATGAAAACAAGATGAAGTACTGTGTCCTTTTCGGTTGTAGTAATTACAATGAGCAAAAGGGTTTGAAGTGTGAACTGATTTTTGAAAATAGTTCAAGTAAGATTTTCCTCCGGTTTTCTTTTTCCCTTTCTTTTTGTCAAGGATGGGATTGTAACCAATGCTCGATCCATCATTTGTAAATCTTTGAGCTTTTAAAATTACATTTAGCATCTCACTACCTTTAGTGAACTTTTCGAGCGTTTTTGTGAGATACACATTCTTTTTCTCTAAAACAAGACATTCTTTACAAACAATATTTTTGGAAGACAAATTCTCAACTTGTTGTTCAAGAGTTATATTTTTCTTTTTCAAAGCAATATATTTTTCAACAACCTTTTCAAATTCAGATTGTAACTCATTGTACTCATCAAATAGTTCATCATATGTAGGTTGTGAGTTATATACCTCATTGTCATTTTCAGGTTGTTCTTCTTCTGCGACTAGGCAAATGTTTGCAGTATCTTTTCCTTCATCACTTTCTTCATCTGAGGAACCATATCCCCATATGGCAGATACATAGGCTTTCTTTTTAAAGTGATTGAACTTCTTCTTCTTCTCCTTTTCATTATCTTTCAGTTGAGGACATTTTGATTTGTAATGACCTGGCTTTTCACATTCGTAACAGACAACTTGACCTTTATCTTTGAATTCGCGTCTGTTACTTGAGCTTCCTTTCGGAATCTATTTTCGAAGCCTTGATCCCTTTTGTAGAACTTCTTGAATCTTCGAACGAACATGCCCATCTCATCATCGTCCTCATTATCTTTGTCTTTATCTTTCTTTTCCTTCATAGAGTTAAGAGCAATGCCTTTGCTCCTACTAGTGTTGACTCCATCCAAGTCCTTCTTGAATTTTAGTTTGCTCTCATATTCAGATAGGCTTCCGAATAGAGCAGCAACTAAGCCCATTGATTCTCCACGGGCCTTTTCTATTGCTGTTACTTTGGCTTCCCAATCTTTTGCCAGAACATTGAGAATCTTTCTAACCTGAGGACCTTGTTCATATGTTTTCCCTAGAGCCGACAATTGATTAGTCAGATGTGTGTAGCGAAGTTGAAATTCGGCAATAGTTTCTCCGGACTTCATTCAAAGTAAATCAAACTCAGTAGTCAGTGTATTGATGCGATTCTCCTTAATGCCGGAAGTTCCTTCATATGTTATTTCCAAAGCCTTCCACATCTCCTTTGCGGTTGACAAGTTGCATATCCGAAAGTATTCTTTTTGACTGAGAGCACTTTGCGGCATTAAGATAGCTTTCTTTGTTGAGAGTGATGTTTTTCTTGTCATTTTCATCGAACTCGGCTTCTGTTTTTGGAACTGTGATTCCGCCGTCAATCTTTGTAGGAGCGTAGTCTCCAGTTTCTATCACTCGCCAAAGACCATACTCGGAAGCTAGCACAAACACTCTGAATTTTGCTTTCCAAAATGAATAGTGCTCGCCATTGAATCCAGGAGGTCGATTGATTGAAGCACCGTCAGGCAATATTCCTTCCATGATCTATCTCAGGATGTCAATCCCAACAGAGAAACCAACGCTTTGATACCAAATGAAGGTGGAATATCACCTAGAGGGGGGTGAATAGGTGATCTCAAATTCTTTTCTCAAATCACACGAGCACAAATAAAAATAGAGACAAGAAAAACAAACAGACACAGAGCAATTTATACTAGTTCGGTCTAATACTTCGACCTACGTCCAGTTCCTAGAACACCTGGGATTTTCACTATCTTTCAAGGACAATTACACTGTACTCGGATGACCCTCTCACTAGGACTTAATCCCCCTTACAAGCTGTAATTGTATACCCACTTAAGGTTCAACAACCTTAAGATTTTACAACACGATAATCAAGTAAGTGTTTTGAAACTCCTCACGAGTAGATAAAGATAAACACTGAGGTACACTATATCCAAAGATATTAATGGAATAGATAAAACAGTTGAATACAATAAGAATAGAGTGTACATCGTTTTTCGGTGATTGTTGAATTCAAAACTTCAGGTATATATAGTTGATCTCATGACCTTTGAGAAACTTTGAAGAAAGATGTATCTGTTCTGGCTCTTTAAAATGACCATTAGAGATAAAGCAGAAGAGTCGGAATAATCGCCGTCATTATTTTTGTGATTGTGATTATGGCCGTTGAGACCCAGCAAAGGAAATGAAATATTCTTGCTAGAACGTCGTAGATTGCGTTAGTCAACATCTTGTATTGATCCTCATTCTAATCATCTGTAACTCATTAACAAATTGATTAAATGCAATTAAAAATAGTAATGAGTAATGATTTGAAGAAACAAAATCAAAATCAATTGATTTTGATTTTGATTTTGATTTTCCGGAGACGGTGATTTGAAAACTTGAAAAATTTGACTCTAGTTAGAAATAAAGTTGCCTTGAGGCAAACTGACTGGAGGCAATTGAAATCTGACTCGAGGCAAGAGTAAATCGTTTGGAATTCAAGTTGGAAAGATTTTACCTTGAGTAAAAAATATGATGCCTTGAGTTATGTGACTTGAGGCAAATTCGATTTTCTTTCAAGTTGACGTGTTTTCGGGTTTGCTTGGAGTCAATAACTTAGGCCCTGTTTGTTACGCAAAAGATTTGAGGAAGGAAAGGAAAGGAAATGAAAGGAAAGGAAAGGAAAGGAAGATTAGGAGGGAACTTTAAAAATGTGAGTTGTTTGGTATACTAGGGAAAAGAAGTTAGTTGAGGGAAAATAAAATGTTTGGTATGAAGAATTGGGTGTAGGTTAAGTGGGAAGATTAGGTAAAATTCCCACATTGCCCCTAAATTTAAAAAAGGAAAAAAAATGTTGATACTTGATTTGTTTTGTTTTCACGCATGACAGAGACAAACCCTAAAACCAAATTGCATAAAGGTTGAGATGTAAAATTGAAGTAGATGGCGATGGGATATGAAATTGCAACGAACAACGGCTTTCGGTGGTGACAAGGACGACGGAGATGGAAGGAATTAGGCGGGGAAAGCATGAAAGTATATGAAACGATTTGTGAAAATGAGTATGACAAGAGGAATAGGGAGATTAGCATTGAACATTGAACCTAGGTGATGCTATAGAAAAGTGAAGAAGAAACATCATTAATCAGTTTTCTCATGACAAAAAAACACAAAAGTTGACGTTCAAACCAAACAACAAAGTTCGAACAACCATCACATCATGTAAACCATATCAGCAACAGTGAAGCATCTGTCATACCATGTGAACTGTAGGGTGAAAGGAAATAAAATGAAGGAAATTGGCTTTTCAAATGCTATATAACAATTAATTGTAAAAGTTATCACAAGGTGCATTACTCACCCAACTGTTTTAACATGACAGAAAAACACAAAAGTTGAAGTTCGAACCAAACAAGAGAGTTCGAACCCAACATGACAAAGATGTAAACCATATCGAAATAAAAGCGCAGCCATAACAACAAAAACCATAGACAATATTGCACAAGCTCATTACATTTAACTCAAAACATACACGATAAACAAATTTATCCCAAGTTCTTTTTCTTCTTCGATGGGGACCTCTTTGGAGTGGCGCGCCTAGGCAATGATGTCTGTGAACCAGGGAGGTTAACTGGGATGAACAGTGAGACAACAGGCCCTGGGTTCGACTTCTCCTTCACTGAAAAACACCCACTGTAGTTCCAAGCTTCTTCACCGACAGCAACTCTCGCATCCTCGTCCTTTTGAAAAGGTTCCTTTTTTCAAGGGGCTCTTTTGTCCCAAATTTTCACTTTCCCGGGAAGATTTCAACCTTCCCGCCTCTTTTGGAGGGAAAGTAACTTCCCATGGTTGAAGGAAGATCAAGCCTCACGGGAAGGTTGGTCGACGGAAGACGCGCGTTCCAAACGAGTTTTTTTGGAGGGAACCTTCTAATCTTCCCTTTCCGCTACGCACTTTCGCGGTAACAAACGGGTCCTTAATGCCTTGAGTCATGAACTTGGAAGCAAGAAATACTTGAGTTATCATGACTAGAGGCAATATCTTTCTGACTAGAGGCAAATACGATATTAGTGTGAAACAAGATTGCCATTGATGCTGGAGGTAACAACACGAGAAAGCCCACATGCCTTGAGGCATTTACTAAGTGCCTTGAGTCAAAAAGAAACTTTCAGCATATTTACGATTTTGCCATTGCCTTACACAGTTTGAAACACGACTGGACTAGAGGTATGAATAAAGCAAAGAAGAAAAAATGCCTAGAGGCAATTAGTGAGTGATTAGAGGCAAATGGAGAAGTTCACCAAAATTGCGATTTTGCCACTAAAATGAATTTCAGCATAATTACGATTTTGCCATTTTGAAGTGAATTTGGAGACATATGCGTGAAATGATCGGGAATGACTTGAGGCAACAAACTTAATGACTAGAGGCAAAAGGTGAAGTTCAACATAATTATGGTTTTGCCATTAAGAAGTGGATTTTTAATAAAATTACAATTTTGCCATTTTGCCAAGGCTATTTTGAAAGTCATCCTATAGGTAAACAATGATGCCTTGAGTTATGTAAATAAGTGACTAGAGGCAAACCATTGTTTTGAGCAAAATTATGAGTTTACCATTTAGATGAAATAAAATGATGATTGATGTGAAAATGCCTTGATTCATGAACTAAAATGCCTAGAGTCATAAAGTAAGTGCCTTGAGTCAAATTGGATGACTAGAGGCAAATGAATAACTTAAGGTAAATTGGAAAGTTCAAATTTTCATAGAATATCAAAGTTTAATTACATTATAATTGTTATCATCAAAATATCAAAAGCATGAGAACTAACATTCTCTTGGATCCATCTACTGGTGCCGTCTCTGATTCGTGATCCTTTCCTGACTATTAGTTAAGACTGAGGTCCAATGCCCATCGGACCTCATGTAACGATTAACCTCATGCTTATATAAACAGAATATGTATGACAGATTACAGTAGTACCAAATCTTTTTTTCAAAACAATAACAATATATAAGGCAATAACAAAGCACAACCACTGCAGTATGCATGTTATCCCAGTCTGCACTATTCACCAGTGCCACAATGTACGGTCGTGTCCTCAGCGCTAGGAAAACTTAACGGTATTAGCATAACCATAACCGTATATATTTGAATGTATAAAGAACAATTTAAGATAGAGTCTTAGTATATGAACACAACTATCATATATAGGCATACAATAAGCATAAGAGTTAAGGTTACAGTACGCGTCCGTACCTTTCACCGCGTATTGGCCAACTTGCCCGACTTTTGATCTGACTCCGGACTTCTCATGTAACATCCCATTTTCAAAAGCAGTATATCTTTTTTTTCATCAGAGTAGAGCATCGGAGCGATTGAGTAACTGATACATATATTTAAAATGCCGCAAGTCTGGCTGATTACAAAAGCGGTACAATGACCGAGAGTTTTCAAAAGTAAATAGCAGTAGGGAAAAGTCTTCAGCCGAGTCCCTATGCATGCTGCTTGCCTTTCTCCTCGGTCCTCGTTCCTCCAGAACCTGACGCTATATTAAAAGCTGAGGTCCAATGCATACGGACCCCAGGTAACGGTTAACCTCATATTTACATATACAGTATATAAGCATACCAACAAGCATATCCCAACATCATATAAGCCCCCTGGCAGATATGTCACACTTAGCAAACGTTTCACACCTAGCAGTCGTTTCACACCAAGCATTTCACACCTAGCAATCGTATCCTAGCACCCCGCAAGCATAATAACAGTACAATAAGCATACCACAGAGCTATCAACTACTTCACATAAACATAACATACACATAACACATATTCGCATACAATAAATATCAGAGTTAGTGTTACTGTACGCGAACGTACCTTCGTTGACGATAAACGGTACGTTTTAAGAAAAACGGTAATTTTGACAGCGGTGCAAACAGCGGTACGACAGCGGTTAGTAATTACAGATATCCTATAAGGATAATATCACATTTATAAATATTTGGCATCATAACAGGCATTTTAGGTACAAATTACCATTTTGCCCCTGACCCCCTAATCGGCGGAATGTCGCCAGAGCTTCGCTAATTTAATCCTATCTTTTCAGAATTTTGACATACCTCTTCTCCCAATATATTTTCAAGATAAATACCATATTTACCCCTAAAACATGATATCTAACCTACCTTGAAAAATTTAGAGATATATCTAGCAATTCTACTATATCTACCAAAGCTAAAGACCAGGGACCGAAAAACTTACCCAGGGCTTCGCTACACTTTCTCCAGGCTCCTCCTTCTCTCTAACCTCTCTCTAGGATTCGAATTTTTGGTGTGAAATGAGAAGGAGAGGTGCTTCCTATTTATAGAAGAAAGGAATGGCATTTCGGTAATTAACTCAAACTTTATCAGATTGATTTTGAGCCGTCGGATCGCACTTGGGACAAATGGCTTGATCTTGGCCCTCCCTCTCTCTTGGCCGACCTCCCTTCACTCTTCCCAAGGAAAAGTGATGTCATGCATGATGTCATGCTCCTACTTTATGGTCTTGTACCGATAAAGTTCCCTGATCGGTGTCCGAATTGCGCAGTTTGGGAAAATCTTAAAAATCCGATAGCAAGGCACTGAAGTTTTATTCTTTCTCTTCAAAACTACTTGGGTTAACTAAATTTTTGATCCCATTAAGGGTATTCCGTTGTCGCTGAACATTTTCGGACGGACGCCATCGGTTATGGAAATAACTTCCGATAGCACCAGCTTTTGGACAATAATTCGCTGGTTCGTAATATGTCCTGACCTAAGAAACCTAATCCCTGGTTTATCACAACGGTCTCGTTTTGTATAGGTTCTCATTTTGACTATCTGTCATTTTCCCTTAAAACCCTGTATCCTAAGTACACGATTGGTTTCAGAAATGACTTCTGAGATAGCTCACTCCGGGATAAAATTTCACTGGTTTACAAAATGTCCAGATGTTACAGACTCCATCCCCAGGTTTTGAGGTAGGATTTTATTTCTATCGGTTCTTGATTCTCATGTTGGCTCTTTACAAAATATCTCAAAATATAATATTATTTTAATCAAAATATCATGATATTTAATTTTTTATTTTATAATTATTTTTTATTTTATTTTTATTTATTAATTTGAATTTCTCTCCTTAAATTAATTATTTACTAATTAATTTACTTATATCTTAATCTAAAAAATTAGCCACTAATTACTTAATTAGCCACTTACTAATTGTTGATAATTTTCATAATTAGGATTAATTATTATCTCACAACTATTTTATGACATTGGTATTTTATGCTCCATGTAAAATATTAAAAATCATGGGGTCACTTATGATCCCAAAATAATATTTAATTTTTGCCTCATTATTTTCCAAGGAAAATAATCCCAAAAATTCCTAAAATTAGAGACAACATACTTTCTAATTTTTAATAAATATTTTATTGCCTCTTGGGATTTATCATAATATTTTCGTGCCATTTTATGCCTCATAAATGCATTTATGGATTTTAGCTCTTTATTTCTTCTAATTTCCATAGAAATTACCTTAGAAAATAAGATAATTATAACTCATTTATTTGAGACCACATATTCACCTATTTCCAATAGGTATTATTTATCGAAATATGATACTTATCATAAATACGATTTTTAGGGTATTACATCTCAGATATCCTATACGTTATTGTCGGATTATTCCATTTTCCCATAGTATCACAACTAATATTCTATCTCTTAAAATAATATCAAAAATGATATTTTCACTCATTTTGACATTTCTACCCTTGGTGTCTTCACTATTACAATTTTGCCCTTACATTTTCTCAAAAACGTAATACCGAAATTCTGGGCAGCATTTTTGATTAACTTTGCAAAATCATAATTAAATCTACAAATATCGAAACGAGGATCCGTAAAATTCCTCGGAATCCCTAGGATGTCTACTTTCAAGGAAAAATACTGGTTATTTCCCAGATTTTAAGAATAATTCCTAGTTTTCACGTGTTCATCCTTTGCCCAGAAAATTGTCAGAAAACGTAGCCCAACTTTGGACATTTTTATCTTCTATCACAAAACTCGAAATAATTCACTCTAGGTATATTTGAAAAGTTCTATATCTCTAATTTAACCATGAATTTTCTCAGAATTTAAGAACATCATTTTTAACATAAGATACCAGCGTTTTTACCACTGGCTTCAGGAATCGCTAACCGATAAAATTTCGCCAGAGCTTCGATGCTTTGATCATAATCATCCAAAATTTTTGCTATAACATCTTCTTCATCCATTTTTTGAAATAAAACCATATTTAACCATAAAAACATGATAACAACAATATATTGGAAGATTAAAGATCAAAACAACATTTAAGCTATAAACTCAAACTAGAACTTCAAGAACTACAAAAGCTAATGACTAGAACATAAGAGCTTGCTTACCTCTTGAAGAACTTCCTCCTCCTTCTTGCTTCCCACTATGATTTTCTCTCTACTCTTGCATCTCTAAAACTCATCTACTTTGGTTGAGTTTGGTGTGAGAATTATGAAGAACCTAAGCTCCTATTTATAGTAAATTGTGTTGGTTTTGATTAGTTTTGATGATGTCTTACATAGATGTCATTCTTAAGAGCAAAAAAGGTTGCACACTACATTTACATTATACTTTGACTAATTCTTATATTTAATGTAGATGTGAAGTTTAATGATGGAGAATAATCAAGAGAAGAGAAGAAAGAAAGAAGAACTTCTTGAATATAATGAGAATATCATTATTCAAGTTCCTAGATTGATTCTACAAGTCCCCACGATGATATGGAAGTTGGAACGGCCCAAATCGGAGTTGAAATAAGCAAAATCAAGTTTTGGGATGAATTACCTCAAGCCAAAGGGTCTAGCCTCGAGTTAGAGGTGTTT
Organism: Acacia melanoxylon; assembly: GCA_019022615.1. NCBI lineage: Eukaryota > Viridiplantae > Streptophyta > Magnoliopsida > Fabales > Fabaceae > Acacia > Acacia melanoxylon. The sequence continues at coordinate 1,050,826 of JAFJYJ010000090.1, forward strand.
CTAAAGTGTTTTGGACACATGGGACAAGTTGCCTCGAGTCAGGATCATCACCACCTCGAGTTAAAGTGTTTGCTACAGTGTTTTGGCTTCGAGTTGATTTACCTCGAGGCAGGGCATCATCACCTCGAGTTAGCAACCTCGAGGCAAGAATTCGGCTTACCTCGAGTCAAATAGCCTTCAGCACACTCTGTTTCACGTGTAGCTCTGGCGACCTCTGGTAATTTGATGATATCTCCCAAACCAAGAATCGGATTGACGTGAAATCAGTGGTATATGAAACTAGACTCCCAATGCGTCATTTTGATATATAATCCAAGTCAAAAGGAGTTCAGATGAGAGAGATAGGAATTCTACAAGTGGGCACAACAATCACCGTCACAGTCCAGACCAAGCTTCAATGTTTTGAGTGTAACTCACAAACTAAAAATCCGATTTAGCTGGAATTGGTGGCATATGAAAGTATACTCACATAGCTTTCCATCAAGAGTTTAACCACCCAAAACGAAGTTCTGAAAAAAGAGATATGGCCCTCGAAAGTGGACACTCGTGATTCTGGAATCAAATCAGCATAGCTTCGGTTTTCTGTTTCTACACAACCAAATGAAATGAAACCAATTCCATATGATTATAGACACAACAAGGGTTTCATAGAATTTGGAAGAAACCAATTTTTATGAGTGCCTCCTCAAATCAAGTTCAAGTCGAAAGCACGGAATTGACGTTTGCACCTCGAGACAACACATCCACCTCGAGTCGAATGCAAACGAGAGAGTTAGAAGAATTGAGAAGGCTTTTTACCTCCGTGCGAAGGTTTACCTCGAGTGCCCCGAGAGTTAGAACAATGGAGAGCACTTTTTACCTCTAGGCGGAGAGTTCACCTCGAGGCAATTGCCAACAGAGTTAGAACAATGGAGAGCACTTTTTACCTCCGGGCGGCAGAGTTCACCTCGAGGCAATTGCCAACCGAGAGTTAGAACAATGGAGAGCACTTTTTACCTCCAGGCAGAATGCTTACCTCCAGGTAATTTGACAGCTGCAATACTCTGCCAACCTTTGACGATGATTCACCTCGAGTTCACAGGTATGCCGCCTCGAGTCAGGAACCTCGAGTCTGTATTATGTATGCCTCGAGTTGGGAACCTCGAGTCGTCTATAATTACCTCCGGGCGGGTTCATTCTTATGCTTCTCTCGCTATCACGATGCACCTCGAGGTAACAGGAATGATGCCTCGAGTTCACTGCCTCGAGTCAGCCTAAGTGACACCTCGAGTGATTTTCTCATCTGGATTCTCTTGTTTGAATATTACCAATCGATTACCTCGAGCCAAGATAATAGCTACCTCGAGTCATTATTTCAGAACTTCATCTCTGTATTTTCGAAGAACTCAGTAGCAGCAACGTCCAAATTCAGAAATCAATATTATCAACTGATTTCTACTTGCTATACTTCTAAATACTATTAATCATGTTTGTTAGCAAGTTTCAGATGATCAATCGTTGTTTGAATCTTGATGAGCTGTGAAGCACCGAAACTTACAAGGAACAGGCCGACAAGATGAAGGATGCCCATAACGTCAAAAAAGCATCCGAATATTATTTTAAGCCATCCTCCGAGCCGGGACCACACGAATGACAAACGTAAAGTGACTCCACCAAGCGCAGACAATCAATCATGGCTAGGAGCGCATATGCTTAAACATCTTCAACGGACATATTCAAACATTCAAACGGGCTGATTCAAATCCTTCAACGGTCCTCAATCTTCAACTACTATAAATACCCGAAGGTTTGAATTCATCAAGGCAGACATAGACATACACAGACAAAGCATTCAAAGTGATCAATCTATATTCTGTATATATCTTTAGATATTATTGAGCTTCAGTATTTATCAATATCTACTCTTGGAGAGAGTTCATTTTCGTGTATATCATTCATTGTAAGAATCTCAAGTCGTGGGACTTGGAGATTGGGATAATCAGAGTACAACTTGTAAGGGGGAGTGTATCCTAGGGAGAGGATAACTTTCGAGTGCGAGTGTGTATCGATTGTATACAATTACAGCTTGTAAGGGGAGTGAGTCCTAGGAAGAAAGGATCATCCTAAGTTCTGAGTGTGTAATTGTTCTTGATTGATAGTAGAAAATCCCAGAGAGTGCACCGGACGTAGGTCAAGGAGTTGGACCGAACCAAGTATAAATCCTCGTGTCAAGCTCTTCTTCTCTATCTCCACTTTACCTTGGTTAATATCTCATTTGTGTGGGTGAATCAAAAAGAATTTTTGAAATCCCCAATTCACCCCCCTCTTTGTGATTTCCTTCACTTTCAAATTGGTGTGGCATTTTGGTTGTTAAATGGAACTTGCCTCTTTTTGCTTTTGAGCCATAGGATCTAAACTTAGTTAAGAAGTTTTAATCTTAACCATTGGACCCATACTTAATGAAGAAGTTTCAATTTAATTTAAAAACATTTCTCTTGATTTTTCTTATTGGTGGATTTCAAATTATATTGGATTAAGCCTATTTTCTTTTCCTTCCTCATCTTTTATGCCTCAAAACCGTCCTCCCCTCTCTCATACCCTCATCCTCTTGCATTTTTTTCATCAATGCATAATTATTCCATGTGTTTGATTATCAAAAATATAATTAGGGGTTATTTTGTAGTTTATTCAAGTTTTCCTTTTTAATACTCTAATCTAAAAAATCATGGCTTCATTAAAAGTCTCAATTAACACTTTAATCATTTTAAGTTTAATCACAAAAGTTGAGGAAATGATTTTGGAAATAACCTAATCCAAGCTTAAAATATGATTGTTCATAATAAATCCTTATATTTGATCTATGATTAAAGTTTCTCAAGATACAATTTATTTTCTATAGATTCTCATTTACTTGTGTCTAGAATTTATCCCAATGGTTTTTAGCTCACCATTAATGAATTTACACATTTTTCTCTTTCCTACACTAGACTCACAACACACACACACACACACACACACACACACACACACTCACAACACACAAACCCCCCTCTCCAATTAGCCCCAAAAGTCTTTCCCCATTAATGCTCCATGTGCTCTCTTTTATGGTAATTTAGTGAGGCATGTGATTTTATTAACTTGAGCATTTGTTTATTTAATTAACCAATTTCATTCTTCCTTCTCAATTCAGATTTTAGCAAACCGTGTACCCCTCCTTAGCTCTCTAATTTTGTGTTTTCATTCATCTTAAATCATCTAGAAGGAAGGCATTTATTGGCTAATATTAACTTCACAAGGATTACACTTTATGATACTTAATTAAGGCCTTAGGATTTAGCTTTATTAGATTTAATGCAAGCCTTTATTTTTGTGTTGGAAAAATCCTAACACTATTGAGGATATTTGCTAATGATTTAGGATTAAAAATTAGTGTAATTACTTTGCCTCTCACTAGAGTAATTTTCGCCATTTATAAATGATTTAGGGAGGATTAAATTAATTTTGGTTAATATTTCTAATATAGTGTTTTAGGGGTTATTAGGCTTAATTGATAAGTTACTATTTTAATTATGATCCTTAGAAATCCCCTTTATGCTAATCTTGGGTTTCTATTAGCCTTTGATCACTAATTAATCTCATATATTCCTTAATTATCACTTTTTAATTAAATTATTAATTAATTACGAAATTAACATAATTATTGCAAATTTATTTGCCTAATAGTTGTTGGTAATTTTCTCTAATTGAAATAAGTATTTCTATGTCATTTAATTGCCTCTCACGTTTAAATCAAGACTATGCTTAATTATGATAACTTTATGATGTTTTATGATCCCTACAAGAAATTAGAATATTTGGTCTTTAGCTTATTTAATTTCAAGAAGTAATTACTTAAAATAATAATTAATAAGCTTTTAAGGTTTGAGACCACATATTCACCTATTTTCAATAGGTATTATTTATCAACATATAGCATTTAAGATAAATAACTATTCTTGGGTATTACACTTGTGTTTAGGCTAACACATAACTCTAATATGTAGTTACAAGTGTTTGCCTTTAATCTCAATTTTAGTGCAAGCGAAATTGTTCACTATTTATTTGTTAATTCCTTTTAATTAATTTAAGTGTTTTCATAGCACTTTCTTGCTTATTTTGGTTACATATGAACCATAACTTAATATGATATTTTTAGGGTATTTTATGATTCCTAAAAGAAATTTCAAGATTAAATCTTGATCTACTAAATCTCAAGTAGAAATTGCTCATAAATTTATAATAAACAATATCCCAAAATGTGAGACAATATACCCTCCTTTTACTATAATGTAGTATTTATCAAAATATACCATTTATGATAATTAGGGTTTTTAGGGTATTACACCCTAAAAATTCCTATTTATCATAAATACCCCATTTTGATAAATAAAATATATTAAATAAAGGAGAATATGTTGTCTCTAAATTTTGTAGATTACTAATTAGATTTTATACAAAAACTTTCCTTGGAATTAAATAAAACAAAGATTGAATCTAAGACCACGAGTTAAGGATCATAAAATACAAAATAATTACCATATTAAACTAAGTTTCCTAAATAACCAAAAGAAGCACGAAAGTATTATGGAAATACTTGAACAAATTAAGAGAAATTATTAAAGATTAATAAGCAATTAAGACTGTAACACCCCAAATTCCGTAGCATAAAACGTGCGGTGACACGTGGTTTTATAAAAATTCATCGAGTTTTGAGATGCTACGACTTAGCGTTTTGCGGAAACGGAGAGCATGTACTAAACATTTGAACAACGAATTTAACAATGAGTCACGATATAAAAATACTCGGACATATGATGATGCCCGACGTATCTTTGTTATATATATATTACAAAATCTCCCGAAGGAATTATTCATGTGATACGGTAATACAAAACTTTATAATTACAATTCTTACATGTAACTATACCCTCTTCAACCAAGCCTTGAGTAGACTTGGGGCATAGAACCTAACTCAGTTAGATCATCCCATTTGGCTAGGCTGGGTAGGTCTAGTGGGAGTCTCACCGTGCTAGGGTGACTGATTAACTGAACCACATAGACGACCCTTCTAGTTTAAGCACCAAATGATATGAAGTAACCTTATTAGATTCATGCAATACGGTAGGTTCATTGACTTTCTTCCCTCATTTCCTTTAACCGGTACCTTCTCACGGCTCCATCTACCGGTACCTTCTGCGATCCTGGTTTCTTTACCCGAACTATTAGACCGATCTGAGATCCAATACCCATCGGATCTCAGGTAACAGTTAACCTCATATGAAAAGTATAACAATATATGTATGACAAATATTCATTACATTTCAGCAATAATCAACACATAAGCACAAAGCAGATGTATGATCAGTACAATGATAGAACATAAGCACAAAGCAATATGTAAAGTCCCACAACATGTCTGCACATACCCTATGCCACGATCACAACACGTGTCCTCAGCGCTAGGAAAACAATCTCACGGCATTATCAAGACTATAACCCGTATCAAGCTGCATGTATATAAACAATGACCTAAGACAGAGTCTTAGCCACAGTACATGAATCATTTCATCACATAAGAATACAAGACACATCAGAGTTAAAGTTACAGTAAGTGAACGTACCTTCCTTCCATGTGAATAGTAATTTACTATTCACGTATACGGTACTATTCACGTATAGTAATACGCCCGTCCATCAAATCTGCCTCCGGTATCCTCGGATATCCTATAAGGATGATATTTATCAATATCTAGCAGCATAACAGGCATTTTAGGTACAAATTACCATTTTACCCCTGACCTCAATCGGCGAAATTTCACCAGAGCTTCGCTACTTTGACTCTAATCTTCCAAAATTTTGCCATAACTCTTTCTCCAATATATTTTTGAAATAAATATCATATTTATCCCTAAAACATGATATCTAAACTATCTTGGTAAAATAAAGATCTACCTAGCATTTTTACTACAACTACCGAAAGAACTACTACAGCTTAAGATTAAGGACCGAAGAACTTACCCAGAGCTCTGCTAGATTTTCTCCGAACTCCTCCTTCTCTCTAACCTCTCTCTAGAACATGGTTAATGAGAAGAAGTGAAGCTTCTATTTATAGGGAGGAAAATGGGTCCTTAAGTGTAATTATTTTACTTGGGTCATTTGAGGTAATTTTCCTAAAATATAAAATTCACTCGTTTCCCTCGTTTCATACGTCCGAAACGTTTTAATATTTTAATAATATAATATTTTATTATTATTCCAATAGTAAATCACTATTCCTAATTACGGACCGTCGGATCTAGGTAAATTTGAAGGTCACATCTTGGCCCTCAAAAATCCGGGAACGTAGCCTTGAAGGTCTATTCATCTTCTTTGGAAATGTCTAAGTAAACTAATTTTTTGATCCCATTAAGGGTATTCCGTTGTCTGCCGAACATTTTTCGGACAAACGCCGATTCTGTAAATTACTTCGCAACGCCATCTTCTAGATAAAAATTCACCGATCCATAATATGTCTAGTTGTTTTCTACTTAGTTCAAGGATTTCAAGTTATGATTTATTTTCCATTGGTTCACACTTCTCTTATCTGTCTTTTCACAAAATATCTTAAGTCCTACTTTAACGAAATTCATTTATGGTTACTAGACCAATCACTAACACTTTTAAATTTTGAGTATACTTTTTGGATGGTAGTAAAATACCGGGATTTATGGTCTAATTAGACTTCCCTAGTTGGACTAAACTTATTCCTCAGTGTTAGCAAAAATAACCTTCACTGGTCTTACTTTCGAGGTTAAATTATGTGGGTTCCAGATAAGTCCTTATATTTTCTCCAGGATTTCCACATCTTCACAATTATTCCATATAGCGTTCTTCAGAATGAAGTGGGAGAAAGAATATTATATTATTATTCAAATAGTAAATACTATGTAAATAGTAATATAATATTCTCGTGGGTCCCGCGTGCATTTTTATTCAACACTCACGTGAATTACGTCGGTAGAGGAGAAATAATTTGACGTGGGTCCACATGAATAGCAAATACGTATTTATGAATAGTAAATACTATTCACGGGTCCAAAAATTCTGATTCCAAATTTGTCACTCTAAAAAATAGGGCCTAGTAGTCTCCCAAAAATAGGCAAATTCTCAAATATAGGGTTCTAGATAAACAAGTATCCGGGTATTACAAAGACCTCACTAATTAAATAAATGTGTAAATCTTCATAATTAATCAAAGGACTAATTAATGAAGAGTTAAGCACTAATTTTCATGATGAGTTATTAAATCAATAGCAAATACAATTGAGAGTTAATAAATCCTATAAATAATCTTAGTCCTCTTATAAATGGATAAGCCAATAAGAAATCAAAGAAATAAGCTTAATCCTCATAAAAATAAAATGGACCAATGGGAGAATTAAGATATAGATTAAGGGTAAGGATTAAGTTAAACAAACACAAAATCAAATCCAATGGTTAGTGATTAAAGTAAGAAGATAATATAAAAATTTAAGATAATATTTATAAATATACTAGCACATGGGTCAATTAATGCAAAAGATGAAGAAGGTAAGAGAAAGAGAGGGAGGGACAGATTTTGGGAGAGAGGGAGAGAGAGAGAGAGAGAGAGATTAAAATATAATTTCTTTAAGAACACATGTTGAATTTGATTATTATATTCTAAATCCTATGTAATTAGTATGGACCATTGAGAATCCTTTGCTCATACTTTGTGCCTTCATGAAAGCACAAATTATCATGAACCATTGATAAGAAAAGATGATCCAAGGGATGTAATTCTTGGACTTTTACTATAAATAGGGGCCTTGCCCTTCATAATTCTTCACACCAAATCAAACTCCAAGAGTTGATTTCTAAGAGTAGAGTGAAGCAAGAAGGAGGAAGGAGTTGCAAGAGGCTTCAAGAGGTAAGCTTGCTTTTAGCTTCTAGTCTTTAGTTCTTATAGTTCTTAGTAGTTTTGGTAGAATTGTTAGTTTTAATCTAGAATATAGGTAAAGTAAATTCTCATAATTGTTTTTAGGCCTCATTGCATTGAAAGATGCCTGACGAGGTAAAAACATGTTTGGAAAATACTTTAGGGATTAATGTAACAAGATAGAGTAAGATAGGGAATTGTTGGGTTTTGCTGGGCCATGGGAATTAGTTAGATAAAAAGCATTATTCTATATATATATATATCTTCATAAATTATGAAATAATTCATGATTAAAGTAGACATCTAGGGCTTTTCAAAAATACCTAGAACATACCATTTTGAATTTTTTGCAAGGAGATAAAAATTCTTGAATAAAAGCTACGTTTTTCTGGAATTTTCTGGGCAGAGGTTGAATAATGAAAAACTTTAAACGATTCACAACTTATGGGTAAGAACCAGTATTTTTTCCCCAAAATTACACATGCTAAGGATTCCAAGAAATTTTACGGATCCTCGTTTCGATTTTTGTAGAATTAATTATGATTTTTCAAAATTGGCAAAATTTTGCCCAAAATGCTGAAATCAACGTTTTTTGAAAACAAAGGGTTATAATTGGAATAATAAATCCACCAGGGGTAAAAAGGTCAATAGTGGCTAACATATCTCTTAAGATATTATTTACAAGGTAGTAACGCGATAATACTGTCATAGGCTATCCGAGAAAACGTACCGACAGACAGACGTACCTCTATCCGCATGGACTAAGGTACGGACGCATACTATAACTCTAACTCTGATGCTTCTTGTATGTTTATATGTAATAGGATTTCATAGAGTGATCGACAAGACTAGGTCTTGAGTCATGCACTGTGACTAAGTTTATGGGGCTTAGATCACCTGTTTATACATTCAGCTTGATACAGGCCGAGTTATAGTCTTAATAATGCCGTGAGATTGTTTTCCTAGCGCTGAGGACACGAATAGCTATCGTGGCACTGGGTAGTACAAACGTGGATGACTTTATATGTGTTGTGTGCTATGTACTGTTGTGTTATTATGACCTTATATTTGCTGTGTGCTATATATGGTTAATGCTGTAATGTTATGAATATTTGTTATACATATATTAACTATACTTGAGCATGATGTTAACCGTTACCTGAGGTCCAATGGGCATTGGACCTCAGCTCTTACCATAACTTCAGGGTCTGGAGGATCGCAGGCTGATGACAAGGGCAAGCGGCACGCATGAAGATCCAAATGAAAATTTTTATTTTGGGACGTATAAAGCTACTTTTGATTTGTATGGGATAAATGATCCACTACCAGATACACCATGGTTAATACTTTGTTTACAGTACTATTAGCTACTCACTACTTTAAAATGCTTCGATGCTCCACTCTAATTAACCATACATTATTCCGCTTTTAAAAAATGGGGTGTTACACATCCTAAAATATTTTTTTCACCTAATATCCCAAATTAATTAATTTTTAAGTACTGGTATTACATGAAAGATATTTCTGAATGCATGACTGAAAATTAATTAACGATACTGAGTGCAACAAAATATTTCAGGATGCATCATATAATTTAATCTAAATAAATAAATAAATAATGCTTACACCCCCAAATTAAAGGAATAAGCACCTAAGAAGTATATGATGTGATGAGAAGAATTCCCTCATCACATGTTCCACCAACGGCACTACAGGACATATCTAAAATTTGAAAATTACGATAGTTGATTGGGGCACCGCCTCAAAGATAAATTAAACAAATGTCAACTTGAAAATTTATAAATAAACGGCCAAAAAATTATCATTCATACAATATAAATATTGTAAAATAATTATAAATTATAATATACTCTCCATTATTGATACTCTCGTTAACATGTGACTTGATGCGTAATTAATATCAGAATATATCTTTCTTTGTCGCTTTTCTCTTTCCTTTTTGGCTAAACTAAGCAAATATAGATCTTCAACATAATACAACTCTAATTCTATTTATAAATACATTTTGACCAAAAAATTTGGCCTATTTATAAATCCTCTTTGAGGAAATAGATAAGATTGTGACAATTTTGCCCATATTAATTATACCAATAAAGATAGAAAGAGAAGAAAGAGTTGAAAGATACCTAATCATAAATGAGGGCAAAGTTGAAATTTTACCCCATATTCATTAAGCCAACTACATTTCCTTAGTATGTGTGTTTTGGTAAAAAAGAACTTATAAATAGAACCAGAGTAGTAAAATGTAAATATTGTGAATTTGCAGCGCTTGATGACCAATCCTAAATAAATGTTCCTTACGAACAGCTTCCTTCCACGCTTTAACATTATTAATATTGCCTGGCCGCTTTCATATCCATTGACTTTTACCTTCAAATGTAATGGCTGTGCGCTGGCCTGAAAATGTAATTCAAACCACTTGATCAATCATGTAACATAATAATATAGAGCGAGGAAATGGAAGAATTGAACACGAAAAGAGAGAATGCAATGAATTGTAAATTTGATGATAATTAATTATTTAATTATCAATAGTGGCAACTCAAACGGAATTAATTAGGGACCTAGTTTTAATTGGCTTTCATAATCCAGCATATTCTTCCTAAGTGGTCCACCATGAGGAAGATGATGAAAGAATTGGGAAAGACTTGTGCATTTTTATAATTAGTCATTTTATAATACTATCACTTATTGCGAGTTTGCAACTCAATAATAATAATAATAATTATTATTATTATTAATTCAGTTCATGGGAATCTTGCTGCCTCCAAATAATTATTGTGACAACATATCTAGAGCTCGAACATAAGACTACCGATTAAGTTGGAACGATCAACAACCAGTCAATTCAAGTGTCTGGTAGTTGGAGGTATTTTTTTTATTACCAAACTCGATTGGTGAATTTGACAACATGACAATTAACATGTATCAGCGGCAACAAAAATTGCAGCTGAAAGTCACATTTAAAAAAATAAAATAAATAAATGACAAAAATTCTAATGAGTTTGCAATTGTGTAGCTCCTAATTTCTATCAACCAACTCAATGTAACTTAATAAGATTCATATACACTTTAGTTCAAACATGGAGCCTATAAAAAATTCCTGCAAGTTCACAAGTGTATGCAAGAGACAACACGAATTAATCAGAATCAGCCAAATTTTACTTCTCTACTTGATTCTCCTCGATAATATCCTCTATAATCTTGTCAATCTCTTTATGGATCTTCACTAACTTTGCTTCCAGTCCTGTTATGAGACAAATAGCTTTCATTGATGGAAACAAATTAGCCAAACCAAACCCACTCTCAATCGCTATCATGAACAATTCCAAAAACTTTTAGGATGGAAACATGAAAAACAAAAAATTGATTATTACTTGATTCATTCCGAGTAATGAATGAAAATCATAAGGCCCGGAATTCAAACTTTGCATTTATCACTGAAAGGTTTCAGCAAACAGGAAATGATGAAACCCAAAAGCAATTTAAATCATGTAGCAGCAATCCCATGTTCAATTGCAATATCATTCTGACTACCTCTTGGTTAATGCTAGAAATATGTCGTACCAAAAGCAATTTAAACCATGTAGCAGAAATCCCATTTGTGACAGGACATGAGATGAGTAGGGGCCAAAAGAAAATTATTCTGAAAATTTCCCATATTCAATCAGAACCAGAACCAGAAGGCCAGAGACTGAAGGTAAAACCTTATTCTTACTTTTGAATGAGGATGAACATAAGTGGACTTATATAACACTTAGTGGGGGCGTCTTACCCCACTGAAATGTTTGAAATATGCATGGTTGATGATATTGATATCATACTCTCATAATTTTAATTCATACTTTAACGAAGATGCCTTAGTAAGCCAATTGATTCAGGTAATTCGTCCAAGCCACTGAAGAATGACAATGATAACACTCTTGCAATTTATAATCTTCCAATTTCATCTTGCAATTTATGATCATGGCAAGTATTGCCTAGAGTGAGTAAGGTGTTCAATTGATTGTTTCTGTCCATGGATTATAAATTCACGGACCAATTTATGATAAATGACACTTCTACTCCACGAGAAACAAACCAATTTTGGGTCAAACATAGGTGAACAAACCATAATTTAACAAAATAAAAATATGCATATTCCCACATCACATTGCTTCAAATATGATACCCTAACACATATGTCCGCATTATAGCATTGGAGATATACAATATGATTATAAATGGTTGACTGGCTAAAAAGATGAAATTTACCTTGACAAAGGTACCAGCAAATTGAAGAACCTGCGCCGCAAGCCTTCCAGAAGATCTCATGCGTTCTATCCCCTGCTCATCATGAACTTGAAGTCCACTTGCTACTTAGATTTAATATACGGAGGCCTTTGTATGTGCTTAGGCACTGGTAGAGGTGGAGAAACTTTTTCATGCTTCAAACTTTTACGCTTACTATTTGGCAAACCATTTAGTTTTCTGCAGATATTATTGTAAGCCAACACCTAAACATTAATTAGAAAAGCATGCATGCATGGTGGTTTTGACTGAAGTCTATAAATGAAATATCCAAATATTGAAAGAGCCAGTATTCTGAACGTCAGAGATAACCAATATCGTCCCAGAACATTGATTCCTTCTGCACCACTTGAGTGCATTTTCAAGTAACAAACTTTTCCTTTTCATCAGATTTGTGAATTGTCCAAGTGCAACAAATGTAAAACCTCAACTTATTTCCATAATCTAAGAAATCCAGGATTCTGCTACTAAATTCCAGGACAAAAACTTATTGGCAATCATTCTTCCACAATATAATATCCACGTGATATTTGTGCAATAGCAATGTGTAATATCCTGAATTTTGGACCCTGAGAATTAAGAATAAGCCTAAAGTGGGCAGACGACTAAGCCCGGTTCGAGAAGAGTCCCAAGAATGGAGATAGATAGGAAGCCTCTCAGGGACTAAGTAACTCACTACTACAAAAAAACTAAAAAATGACCTAAATAAGACCCAATTAACGTCCCTTTACTGAGGGACGTCTCGGAGGGGGTAGTTGAAATTGTGGCTTTTGGCGACCTGAATTGTAAATCAGGTCGCCTTAATAAGGCGACCTGAATGGTAAATTAGGTCGCCTTATTAAGGCGACCTGATATAAAATGAGGACGCCTTAATAAGGCGACCTGAATTGAAATCAGATTGCCTTATTAAAGCGACCTAATATACAATTCAGGTCGCCTTATTAAGGTCAAAATTGAACAAAGGCGTCCTGATTATATAATCAGGACGCCTTTGTTGAGTTTTTTTTTTTTAAAAAAATATATGCTACATATTTAACTTTGCCCCAAAAAGAAGAACAGACAAACGCTATATATACATGAATCAGTAATATACACAGGCAAACTTGCAAAGACACAAACTAACAACAGTAGCAAACAGATACAAACACAATAACACCAAACAGATACAAACTAACAACAGTAGCAAAGAATCACTAACACAATAACATAATATATCTTGCCGGAAAACATTCAATTCATTCTTTGCTTGCTCTTTGTGCTGCCATTCTTCAATAACACAATAACATAATCCGCCACAAAGAAAAAAACCAAGATACGTCATATGAAGACTAGTACAAGAACAAGATATGTAGTTTAAAAACAATGACATTTGAAAAGGAAGATACGTCATTGATCATATGTCCTTTTCCACTTGAAGATAAACTAAATTACAGATATTTAAGCCATCTTATAACCATACTAATCATGCTCACTACTTGAGGCCTCAATAAATGAAAAACATTCTGACACTAAAATTTGGAACCTAATTAAATTCCCATATACTCAAAACTTCTAACCACCAAGACACCAAATCATTTTCTTCAACAAAATCATACATAACCTTAATGTGAAATTAGATGCAGCAACAATGAAAATCCAAAGATATGTACTCCAATATCATGGTCCAAAACAAGTTGAATCCAGCTTGGACACTCCAAGTATAACCATTACAGCTACTAACTAGGCTACAATTATGCATCTTTTTTTTTTCTTAATAGACATTCAATATAAATGTCACCACCACCGTTCCAGAAGAATCTCAAGAAGCATTCGTCTATCAAAAGATTTACATAAAATAGATTGATCACCTGATCCAGCCAAAAAAATGCAAAGTAAATTTTATATATACCTATATGTGTTGAAGAAGATGTCTAGCCATCATGTCTCGAACCGAATCGATGTCATCCTGCGAGTACGGATCCGCACTACCCAAAAACTGTAAATTGGAAAACAAGGTATAAGATAAACCAATGAAGTGAATGAAATAATTAACAACTCAAGTACAACAACAAAAATATCATCATTTGAGGATCACAGAGCGATTACGTACAATTTGAAAACCTTGAATACGTCCACTGCTAATGATGGATTGCATCCAATTCATAACGTAGTATCCGCACTCGGTACTCCATAGCCTCTTCAACTACATATCTCTCAACTATTGAGGCTTCCGGTCGATAAGGATTTGTAGAATACGCTTTTAAGATCTTCATGTATCGCTTGAAAGGGTACATCCACCTTAGGTAAACTGGACCGCAGAGCCTTACCTCCCTTACCAAGTACATTATCAAGTGCACCATGATATCAAAAAAAGCAGGAGGAAAATGCATCTTTAGTTGGGACAAAATAATATAACCCTCATTTTCCAATTCATCCAACTTTTCAATGTCAACCACTTTGTTACAGATAGCATTAAAGAAAATACTCAATCTTGTTATAGTGGCTCGCACTTCATCTTTCATAATGCCTCTAATAGCTATTGGTACTAGTTGTTGCATCAACACATGATAATCATGGGACTTCATTCCCACTAACTTCAAATCGTCCATTGAAACACACCTTCTCAAATTAGAAGAATATCCTTGTGGCACCTTAATGTCATATAGACACCCACACAAACTTTTCTTCTCCGTTTTTGATAGTGTATGAGTTGCTGGCTCCATGTATGCCCTCTTACCATCTTCCATTACTCGTGGATGTAACCGTTCTCTTATTCCCATATCAACCAGGTCTAGTCTCGCACTAATTTCATCCTTAGTCTTCCCTGGTATGTGTAAAAGAGTACTGACAAGGCTATCGTAGACGTTTTTCTCCACATGCATCACATCAAGACTGTGTCTCACATCAAGACTACACCAATATGGAAGATCAAAGTAAATTGATCTCTTCTTCCATATATTCTTCTCACTCGCCTTCCTTTGCTGCTTACCCAATATGACATTGATATGTTTCACCCGACTATAAACTTCCTCTCCGGTTAATGCCTCGGAGCCGTGCTCGCTCCTAAGCCGTTAAAACGCTTTCTTAACTTACGATATGGGTGGAACCGATGAAGAAACCTCCTGTGACCGAGGTAGACCATTTTTTTTTTCTGTGCTTTAGTTGATGGAAGTTTGTGTCTGCTTCACATATTAGACATGCTTTATGCCTTTTCACACTGTACCCTGAAAAATTTCCTTATGCAGGAAACTTGTTTATCGTGGTAAAAATCATTGCACGCAACTTGAAGGACTCCTTCTTATATGCATCAAACACATCTACGCCTTCCTCCCACAACTTCTTCAAATCCTCAACCAAAGGCGCCAAGTACACATCGATATTGTTCCGGGTTGTTTTGGTCCGTAAATCATCATAGAAAGCATCACATACTTGTGTTTCATACATATCTAGGGAGGTAAGTTGTATATTACAAGGAGAACCGGCCATGAACTATGGGTGCTGCTAAGAGTTCGATACGGATTGAAGCCATTTGTACAAAGCCCCAGCCGAAGGTTTCTTGGCTCACTGCCAAATTGAGGGAACATTTCGTCTATTTTCTTCCATTGAGGAGAGTCAGCCGGGTGCCAAAGATATTTTCCATCAGATATTCTCTCATCAAAATGCCATCTCAACTTCTTCGCCGTTGCTTCACTAGTAAACAGACGCTTAAACCGCAGAATTATTGGAAGATACCACAATGCCTTCAAAGGTTGCCTTTTTGTTGTCTGCTCTCCAGAAACAATACATTTCTTCACTTTGTATCGTGAAGTTTTACACTTCGGACAATTACTGAGGCCTTCATACTCGTTTCTATACAATATGTAGTCATTAAGGCAATTGTGTATCTTTTTATACTCCATACCCATCGTAGACAAGATTTTCTTGGCCTCATACATACGATTTGGAAGTACATTATCATCTGGCAACATATCACACAACAATTCAAGCAGCGACGTGAAACTGCTATCGGTCCACCCATAAGTTGCCTTTAAGTTGACCAAATGTAAGGTCGTAGTCAACCATGTATACTTAGTACACCCAGGGAACAAAGGTGTCTTTGCATCACTTCGTACGCTATCATATTCACCCGATTGGGCAAAAAGATTCTGCCTCAACATCATGAATCATTTTCTCCATTCCATCATCATCTACCTCAACTTCATATTCGTGGGACGCACCGGTACTTACTTCCTCACCATGCCATATCTACGTTGTGTATCGAAGGTGTATTCCATCACAAAGTAGGTGATCCCTTATATCAAGCAATATCCCTTCGACTCCCATTTAAACAATTAACACATGGACAATAATACATCCCATTTTTTGTAGCCACATTCCTTCTAGCAAATTCAATAAACTCTTCCACCTCATTCTCATATTCTTCACTAGTTCTCAATGCATTCATCCAACTATGACCCATTTTATTACCACCTACGACATTTCCAACAACAGTCAAGTTCATGTGAATTTCAAGAACGACATGCTTTTTTGTCAATCTTGTAAAAAAAATTCGGCAGCATTTCCCTTCAAAAGTAAGACATCCTAAAATTTCAACAACAAACAATTTCAGCTTCATTCAACAAAACTTACTAACTATAAAAATATAGCTAAATTGTGTAAGTCATAAACTATAAATTATGGACTTCTAAGCATCTTTATTCATACAACAAAGTTTACCTAGTTCAATGCACATCAACAAAAAAACAACAATATTTAACTATAATTACCTCAACTTCAAATTCGGATGCTTGAAATTTAGTTGCTCTATTCAACCTAAATAACTTTTGAATAAACAAGTCCGGCCGGGAAACATAAGCCAATAATATTTCCAATGCATGCAAAAAGAATAACTGAAAGTCAAGGAGAAATGAATGACAATTGAACCATGACTTGAGATAGAAGCCAACTAAGCTTACATTATCAAAGTGACATGAGTTGACTTATTGAATAAGAGTCAAGAAACATCATTAAAACACAATATCTTCTCCAAGAAGCACTATATGCATCAGCCATAAGAAAGAAGGGGAGAAGCTTCTTGCACAATAATTCAAATATATTTTGCCCCCACAAAACAGGAACTAAATTCTTATTTTCTGAATGATTAGACTAAAAATGAAAAAACAAATATTCAAGCAAAACAATTATGACAACATGCAATACCCGAGATTTGCGCTTCTCTTCTTCTCTCCGCTGTCTTAGCAAATTAAAGTTATTCAAGCTTTGTAGCAACGGAACCTGAAAAAGAAATGAATTGTTGAAAAACTAAATAATCTCTCCCTTTCAAAACAGGAAAAGTAAGCTAATTACCAAGGTTTTTAAACCCGGACCGGACCGGCTGGTTCAGACCGGAACCGGTGAACCGGTCGGGAAACCGGTCCGAGTTGGGGGTAAACCGGAATCCGGGCGGACCGGGGTCAACTCGGCCAACTCGGCTTAAACCGGCCGAGTGGCCGAGTCAGAGTCAACAATATTGTTAAAAAAAAGACTGAAAGAGAAGGAGGAGAGACTGGCGTCGATGCTGGCGGCGAGTTCCATTCCTTACGATGGTGAGAAAAGAGAGAGTGGAAGCCGAAGGAGGAGCAACGATGGAGATCTGTGGAGGAAGGAGACGAGAAGGAGCAAAGCAAGGGGGAAGAGAGAAATATGAAAGTGGTGAGGATGGTGGAAGAGATAGATCTGAAAGTGGTGAGGATGGTGTGTCGGGGTTCGTGAGAGGGAGGGATGAGATTGGCGACTTGACATTTTGATTGAGAAATGGTGAAAGTGAAAGAGTCTTGTGCAGGAAATCCGAGTACACTAAGCATGTTTTTTGTTGGCATCAAGAAGCATTATACGTGGCAATATCTCCTCCATATAAACACTCATTGAGGACAATGATAATAAGGAAAAAAAACAAATCAAGAAACCCATTGGATATATCGGTGAATCACTGGTGGAAGATCTTACGCATTGCTTTGTAAGGAGGGAGAGGTGACATTTTTTTTGATAAAAAAAATTAAACATAAAAAATTGAAGAAGTGAAGTGAAAGAAAAAAAAATCAATTTCTGACCGGTTTGGTCCCGGTTTAACTCCGGTTTGACTCCGGTCTGACCCACTGACCCTCAACCCAGTATCTCGACCGGTTTAGTGACCGGTCCGATTTTAAAAACCTTGCTAATTACCGGTTTAACTCCGGTTTGACTCCGGTCTGACCCACCGACCCTCAACCCGGTATCTCGACCGGTTTAGTGACCGATCCGGTTTTAAAAACCTTGCTAATTACCTTCTCATATAAGAAAGGTATTCCTTTTTCTGTCTCCCAGGCCTTTACTTTTGCTGTCAAATTCTCGACTATTGCTGAATGTTAAACCAACGAAACAAATAGGTATTACAAGTTCTACTGGAAAAAAATAGATATTACAAGTTATTAGGTGGAGCTACTTTGTATAACATATGCATTTTGGATACATATTTTCATTATGTGTCCTCTTTCAATGCAATCGCATCTTTGGTGTTGTTTTTTTTTAAAAAAAAGGTTGAATGCATCTTTGTCAAATTCTCAACTACATGTTTTTTTTGAAGCAAGACAAAGGGTAAATACTTCACGTGGTAACAATTTTGAATGGCTTGCAATAGCTCAAATTTCTTCACTTCTTCCTTGGGTCTTCTATCTACTATCTCTATTTGTTGTGTTCCGATTTAGGTACCACAAACATGATTGCTAGTTTCTATGGCTTACAATAGCTTTCATACAATTTCTTGATTCAAATTTCAAGCATAATTGGTTGCTAGTTTATATGGCTTCCTTATTAGCATGAGTGTAGTGTCATCAATCACAAAAATCTCAAAATCATGAAGTGAAAAACTGAACCATATGAAATCTTAGATGGTATTTTGCTTACTAGTATCCGAGCTTTTTTTGCACGTTTCAAATTTTTGTGTGCTCCTCTTACTGCACTATATTTATTTTCATCCTGATAAGAGTCAACAATGTAAATGATGCTTATAAAGATAAAATTTCTTGTAAGCTTCCAAAAAATAGATCCACAGAAATACCACAACTAATGTGTATTTGATCATGTTTACTGACCGATGTAATATTACACAATGACAAGTCACTTGAGATAAATTCAAGTTATCAACACGAGTTGGCAAAACTCTTCCAGTGCTTCACATGTTAACACGGTCATCTTGTTTAAGACATGCAAATGATCCCCCAAGTCAAAACATACAACAAATATTAAACCTTATCATGTACAATCCAATTTTCTAGGGAACCTTGAGCACCTCTTGCGTGCTATGTTTATACAAGATAATGAATAGCTAATCATCAGTCAATTTCCGAAAGATAAAAATCTAGGCATCCCCTAAATTAGAGTTCCTGTAGGATGTTTACAGCCATGTATGCTTGTGTGTGTGTGTGAAAATCCAATCATCTGTCAAACTATAGCTAAATGAAGATGTCATAATTATGCTTTTTCCTCCCTTCCAGCAAAAGTTTAGTAAATGGAAAAATGGGTTACTACGATAAGTCCCCGTATATGATAAAAAAAATATTGATCACTCTACCTTAGGTGGTTGGCCAGGCTGGCATTTGGGTTAAGTTCCTAGGCTTAAGCTCCTCCTCCTCACAACCTCTATCTGTCTCTATATCTCTTTTTCTTTTTTTTTTTAGAACCGAAATGAGGACCTAGGGGGAGCTGAAGTGGTTTTAGTCGATTAGCGCGGCACGGTGGAGGTGGCGACGGAGGAGACGCTTACGAAAAGGGAAATGACAGGGCTGGATTTGGGGAAGGAGGCAGAGATGTGAAGTGGGCCGCGAGAGGGAAATGACGAAGGTTTCTATCGCGCGGGTGAGGAGTGTGCGTAGATCCGATAATCATTTGGGTTTAAAAATGAATATTGGCAACCCGATTTACAATTAAGGTCGCCAATTGTCAAAAATTGGCGACTGAATTGTAATCAAGTCGCCAATTTTCAAAAATTAACAACCTGATTTGTCTTCAGGTCACCAATGTTTCACGCCAAATTAAATCTCATGGCGCAAACAAAAAAAATTGGCGACTTGATAATACTTTTAGGTCGCCAATTTTTAAAAAGTGGCGACCTAAACGTATTATCGGGTCACCAATTTTTTTGTTTGCGCCATGATATTTAATTTGGCGTGAAACATTGGCGAACCTGATTTATCTTCAGTCGCCAATGTTTCACGCCAAATTAAATATCATGGCGCAAACAAAAAAATTCTTCGATATTTCCCGGCGCCAAATTATTTGGAAGATTTTAGGCGTCTTGAAACATTATTACGACACCACAAATGAATTTTATTCCAAAAGAAATTAAATACCATGCCGCCAAACTCGGCGGGAAGCAATTAAAGCGTCCTGAAACATTGTTAGAACGCCAAAAATCAATTTTACAAGTCCTAAACTATAATTCAGGACGTTCAAGGCTCACTTTCCTTATATATAATTACAATAATGCCACTGCCTTCATTTTGTACTACCTATTTCTTAATAAGGACGTTTTTTAGTGTAGTAATATCCTATTTTTGTAGTAGTGACTTGGCTATACTGGTCAGTGGACCTTATGTGTATAAACTGTGTAATTAAAGCTCCAGTACAAAAAGGGGCACAGAAGACCCATACGGTATAAATTCAGTTGGGAAAGGTGCCACCTAACTATGTCCTAAGGTATAGGACAATTAGTTGAATGAAAATATGCCGGTATAGGTAAGTATACTGCATTTTCAGGGTAGGCAAGGCTGTCCTGCGTTTTTAAAGATAAGGAGTCAGTTGTAATAATCAGATGATTTTATCTATACTCAGGCCCAAACACAAAATATGGGTCCCAGAGATGCCAACCGGTAAAAAGGGGACCGATAGGGACCAGTTAGGGGCTTCCTTTGGACTGAGTAGGATAAGTGTGGGGCCACTCAAGGGATTTTGGAGAACGCCACATGGGAGTGTCCATTCAAGGGAGAATATTTGAGAAAGTTGAAAAGAAGTACAAAAAGAAACACCTTTGTACCTAGCGGGGCCCGGTGGGGACCGAAACTTGATTGATAAGTGAGGAAAAATGAATTAATTATAGGGGATCAGATTTGTGGGCCCCATTAGGCGACACATGACCCCCCTTAATGATTAAAATATTTTCTTGGGGTGAAAGAAAAGGAAATCAGTGTAAAAGTCAAACTGCGGGTCCCGCAATGAGAGAAAAAAGGGCAAAATGGGAATAAATGGATAAAAATTGGACCAGGTTTGTTGGCCCAAAATGGTGTTCCATATGTCCTTTTGGACAGGTCCACGCATATGGGGAAAAGTCAAAAATAATTAGAAAGTTCTGGGCCACAAATGCAATTTATGAAAGTTCCAGGCCAAAACTCGTAATTTGCCCCAAAAGCATATAAAGATCTGCACGTTTTTGGAGGGGGATGCACCAATTGGAAGCACCCTAGAAGCCCTGGAATTTTCTAGATTTTCTTGGGGAAAAAGTCAAGAAAGCCAGATGAATTCCATTAATTACTAGACATGGTTTTACCACAGTTTTTCGGGACTGATAAGTTACTTTTCCTATTATTAAATATTCATGTTTTCTCTCTCCTAAGCAAGGGGAGCACAAAATTTCTAGACGAGAGGGAGAGAGAGATCTGCAAAAACTCCATAGCCAAAGCTCCAAGGCTAAGCCACCAAGAACATCCACCGGTTCTCCGATCGAAGGTAACCCGAAAAACTTTGTTCTCTTGAGTTCTTAATGAGATATTTTTGTGCATGAAGTAGGAGCTAGGAGTTTGGGTTGGATTTCTGTATTTTTGAGGTCACCAATGGGTCTGGAACACGTTTTTGTGTAAGGTTTGGCTATGGTCTAAGTTTCCGAAATCAAACTACCGAAAAACCCCTAAAGCTAGCGCGCTTTTGAAGCTGTAAACGAACTTTTTTTGGGCTGAAATTTATGTACATAAACTAGACATGTGGGGCATGAGTTTAGACATATAATAAGATAGCTTTGGATAAGAATATAGGGAAAATTAAATAGTTGAAAAAAGGGTTACGGACAGTGACGCGAATCTGGACCAAAGGAGATAAAAGTAACTCCACGCCAAAACACATGTACTTTTGACCTCTGAAAGTATTTTTCCCACAAAATAGACACTCTAATGGTTCGAATGGCACTGGTCCTGTACAAAAATAATGTTTGTGGAATTTATGAAAAATCCTTGAAATTAAGGCAGAAACACAGAATTTCCGGAAATATTGAAGGGGCTCGGATTTTTAGAAAAATATAAGGGTATTCCTTGTAAATACTAAGAATGATGTATTTTGACATTTTTTTTAGGTCAAGGGTATTTTGGAAAAGTCACTGGGCATAGAAAATAATAAAAGCAGTGTTCACCACACCAGGTAGTAACCACTCTACTCCGGCACTTTTATGTGTTTTGTGGTATGTGTTGTTTGCCATACGTGTGCTTTTGTACTATTTTGCCAAATATGCATACAAAACATGTTTGTGATGTGTCCCTAGCGCTGAGGGTGCCTGTCGGGGTCTGCTTATGTGGCGACTCAACGGAAACATGCGGTCTCTTCCGAGGTCTGCCTGCGTGGCGACTCAACGGAGACAGATTTGTGCTTCCGGGGCCTGTCTTGGTAAGGCGGCCCAATGGAGCAGAGATGTGTTTTTCTGTGGGTGTACTGTTTTGCATATTATGGTATATTTGGCATATTTGTTTTATGTCCCAATATTTAGATGGTTGCATGCATACGCATTACACATTTAGTGCATGAGTATTGATGGTTACTCCGGGGGCCATTATCGGACTCCAAACGTTTTAGTAGCTTCGGGGGTCAGTGTAATACCCGGATTTTAGCAAATCTGGAATTCTTGAGATAAGATAAATTAATGAATATTTGATGAAGCAAATTCATAAGTTAAAACTATTATAGAAAATTGTTATAATTGTCGAGTAAATTGTCAAAAAAGTTACAGAAAAATCAGATGAACAGAATGACTAAAAATGCAATGATAGTGATAAAAAGGTCTAAAAACATTATGATAAATACTTGAAAGATCATGAAAGATTATGAGAAAATTATGGGAATATTGTCTCTAATTATGAGAATTTAATAGATTATTTCGAGAGGAAATAACTGAAGAAAAGTTTAAAAAGCATTTCGGAACCATAAAGTAACCTTTGATGGGGTAAACGTTGTTAATATTTTACATAGGATATAAAATGACAATGTCGGATAGAATTTTGTAAGATAACAATATACTGTAAATTAGTAAAGATAAATATATGAAGAAACCTGATCCTAAAAAGATCACTAAACGAAGAAATTAAGTTTGATTAAGCCTAACGGGCGGGGGTAAAACGGGAATTTTGGTAAAAAATATTATATTTTTAAAAAATGGAAAAAATTATAGAAAAATAAATAAATCTGAATTTTTAAAAGAGGGGGTCGAAATTATGGTTATTTTTAATTAAAAAGAATTGTTTAAATAATTAAAATGGTAATTAGAATAAAATAATAATATAATGCGGTGAGTCGAACTTATAGGCGAAACCCAGGAAAAGTTAGAAATAAATTCTACGGGTAAACCAGAGGTAAAAGTATTTTGAGACTGATCAAATTAAGAACAAGTGAATTTTTACACGAAGAAAGAATTTACCGAGACGTCGATTCCGCAACCGAAAACCCTAATTCCTAATAAGACGGAAAGCGATCGAGATAGAGTAGAGCCGGATAGGCAAAGTGAGAACCTATAGAAACAATTGCGTGTTTTCAAACACGGGATTAAGTTAGGCAACCACGGACGTTTTACGATTCGCGAATTATTGCCCGAAGTTGGTTCTATCGGAAGCGATTTAGAACGTGGGACGCGTTTGTCCGAATATCTTCCGACGCACCGGAGAATACCTGGATATGATCAAAAAGAGGATCCAAATAGATAATATGAAAGAGGATGAAAAGATCTTCAAAGTTACATGCCCAGATTTTTGTGTTTCTGCGAAATCGCGAAACGGACACCGATCGGGTAGCTTTATCAGACCGGAGGCCATAAAGCAAGATGAAAACTCATTCTTTGACTTTTTGGGCCTTAGATGTCGACCAAGACCATGAATGGTCAAGATTCCATCTTACAAAACCCTAGATCCAACGGCCGAATCATTTTCGAAGACTTTTTGTTAATACCCACCTTGTCCCTATTTTTCCCTATAAATAGCAAGCCCTCTTGCTCTCATTCTTCACACCAAATTCGAATCATAGAGAGAGGTTCTAGAGAGAGAAGCTCTGGAAAAATTCTGCCTTAGCTCCGAGTGAGTTCTTCTGTCCTTAGTTTTTAGTTTCCGTAGTTCTTTCGGTAGTTATAGTAGAACCGTTGTTTTGATCTAGGAAGTTTCGGAATTTGTTCCTATGTTTGTTTTTATGCCTCATTGCATTGAAAGATTCCCTGACGAGGTAAAAACATAGTGGGGATAATTTTGAAATGGAATACGGTCAAAGTAACGAAGTTCTGGCGAAATTCCGCCAAATTAGGGGTAGAAGGGCAAAATGGTAATTTTTACCTAAAATGCCAATTATGATGTCAAATCACTAATGAAAGTGATATTACTCTAATAGGGCATCAGAAACTTTGATTTGCTGCCGTTACGCTGCCCGACGTGCCGCTGGTGAACATTTCACGTTTTTCCGTAAAAAGTACGTTTTCCGCCAGAAGTACCTAACGTCGTCAACGAAGGTACGGACGCGTCTTTGTAACACTAATCTTGTACTTGCTTAAATGCATATATATGTGATAGATACGTTCGTAGACCGATATACTGAGACAATTTTACACGGGTTATAGTCATGATAACGCCGTATGTTTTTCTAGCGCGAGAACACGAGTGGTATCGTGGCACCGGTGAATAGTGCAATTTGTTATTGTTGTTTTACATTGTGGGGCTTTACATACTGCGTAATGCTTATGTTTTGTCGGCATAATGATCATGCATCTATTTGTATGCTTATGTAGTGATATCTTTGTTGTATTGTCTAGAATATACGTTATTCGTATATCTTGTATTGTTTGGGTTTGAGATTAATCACATTCGAGATTCAATGCGGTGAATTGAATCTCGCTATAGCTTCGGATCCGGAGGAATACGGATCGAAGACCGAGGCAAGCGAGCAGATAGACGTGCAGCCGAGAGACTTATCTATCTTTACCGCTTTCGTTATTCACTTTCAAACTCTAGGATTCCGTAATCATTACAATGTTACACTATGGTTGATGTTTGTTATGAATCAGTTACTCACTCGCTCCAATGCTCTACTCTGACTACTCTGCTTGAAATATTTGGAAACGTTTAAAAAAAAAAATTCCGCCGTTTTCAAATGGGATGTTACAGTCGGGCTTAAAGTAAAGTGTCTTTCTGGAGAGCTAGAGCCCATGGTGCGGATGAAGAGTAGGGAATGCCCTATCACTACTGTATTTCATATTTTTTTGGGATAACTGTATATATTATCTTGGTATTTATTTTGGATAACTGTACTATTAACCCTTCAGGGACTTTATTTTCTGATTATTTACTTTTACCTGTACAAAAAATTGTCCAAACCGGTTAAATACTATGTTGCGCTCACTCTGGTACATATTAAATGGACCTAACGATGAAGGAAAGGTAACTAATATAAGGAATCCCTCTAACCCGCCACCCGAAAGGGCGAGGCCGGTAGGGGTGTAACACAATGTTATTAGAATGTGAGATTAGCGGCACACATAGCATGAATGACTGACAACAAAGCAACATGTCTGTTTCAGGATACACAATGGAGAACCTAAATCATTCATATGGAAGGAATGCTATTAGAATATTGCAATCTTGTACATCAAAGTTTTACAAATGCATAATATGGTGTAAGCACCTACTATTGAATAAGAGTTTGGTCAAGCCAGAAACACTTCTAGAGAACTGCAATGAAACACGGTTACCTCCTGCCAAAAAATAAAAATAAGTTAAACAATTAGAAAAGAAATAACGAAAATACAATAATCAATCATGATTGTACTAAAATTTACGAGTTGTTGCACTTGTTCACAAAAATGAGCGGGGGAAATGATTTAGAATCAGGCTTCTAAATTGCCAAACAAGCCAAGTCATTTACCAGATAATGCATCACAGATACCTTGAGAATTTTATAAATTGGTGGTAATAAACAGAATGACAATACGCAACAAATCCAACACTGCACAACGATACAATCCAAAGCAGTCGCCGGTAATCAAAATGAAAGAAGGAAGAAGTATAATAGTCCATAACACACCATTCAATTAAAAAATAGTAATCAAAGTTTATAAAAAAAAAAAAAAAAAAAAAAAAAACTCAGCATGTAGATATTTCTAGATTAAAAAACGTCAATATTCAAACGATTACAAAACCAGATTAAGAGCCAAGTTAAAATGAAAAATTTAAAACGAGAAAGAAATGGTGCAACGGCCCGACCAAAGAGGGTTGACAATGACGTAGGGAACGGATGACGCGGGGAACAAACTCAAATATAGATTCAAAGCCAGATTGAATAGATCAAACTCACCGGATTTTGGGAGAAGACAAAGCCCTAGAGTTCGAACCGTTTTCAATACTTGCCAGAGAATAACCACGCAGGGCGGAAAAAGTGGACAACGTCCGACGGCGAGCTCGACCAAGTGTGGCGTGCTTGTTCGGCGACAAAGAAGTATAATTTATTAATTTTCATAAAAACAACACCCAAATCTTTCCGCTAAAAATCTAGTCTCGGGATGGAGAAGAGGATGAGTAGATTGGGGCGTAACTTTTCCTACTTGGAGGAGAGGGGCTTCGGCTCTCAGAATTAGCGTGATGGAGAATTTTCTGGAGCAAGAGGGAGAGCGAAGTTTAGGTATTTCGTTTGGGGAGGGAATCCGAAAAAATGCTTCTGGGAATTAAAACTCAGGCGCTGAAACTGAACTTTTGAAAAATTATAAATAAGAGTTTCAGCGCTGCTAAAACACCATTTTGGAGGCGATACACAAAAGTCGTCATTGAAAACTCTAACTTCCAACCACAACAAGAAATTGTTGCCGCTGAAAGTCATACCTTCAGCGGGCCGCTGATTGTACCACTTTCAGCGGCGTGCTGTTAACATTAAAAGTCACCGTCAAATGCCGTCCTCGAAAGTTATTGTTTTATTGTTGTGTGAGTTCTGCCTCACAATATATAACAGTGTTTACAATTAACTATTACGTTTAAGTGTTATATATACCTCTCCCTTGAGATACATATTTATTAGGTATAACCATTATGAATTACGTCTTATAAATGCTCAAATATGTAGTAGTGTATGTTTGATTTGTTGTGCTCACCATGAGAAACTGGATTGATACACACACAATGAACTTGCAAAATCCAAATCACAATTACACCATTAAATGCAACATAAATAACAGGGTTTCTGGGCTCTATGATTAACCAAATATAACCGTACGTCTTATTGACATAGCAGAAGTGAGAAACTTCTTACACAGAACCAGGAGATTGAACAAAATGAAATAAAACTAGTAGAATATAACACTGGGAATTAACTTGGCGAAAGTAGAGATCGATGGCCTAAAACTTAATAAGCCTCTTATATAGTCTTATAGAAATTCGTCAAACAGTTTCTGTCTCAGAGAGTTGTTGCAGTGCATTGTTGAGATTGTGCTCGGCAAGAAACAACAGCTCTGTGGCTTCCACAGCCTGTTTAATGGCGAGCTCAATCTTATCATCGTCGTTGTCGTGGTCGTCATCGGGTCTCTTGGTCGTCATCTGCTTCAAAAGATACGCTGCACCAACGATTCCAATCCCCACGTTCACCGTCGGCTCCTTCATACTGCACAAATCTTTCAGCCGCTTCGTCACTATCACTGTACTACTTTCCGGCGCCCCTTTCTGATCTTTCAGATTGAAAAACCCAAAAAGGTTGGTTAATTAATGCTTGCTAATATGATATATATATATATATATATATAGTGCACAAATTAGGAGACGAGAACTGCAAACTCGGAACTCACCGTTTGAGAAAGATAATCTTTTTGAAACTGCAGCAAGGGGATTATAAGGGCCTTTGCTATCAACGGTTGGTGGAGATCCTCCGTCATGAACGGCACTAATGTTAGATGGTGAAGCTTTTGCATGTTTCTTCGATTTCCTTTGCTTCTTTTTCTGTGGTGAATCCGCTGAAACAACGCGTTTTAACTTCTTATTCGCAAAATCAGCACAAGTTTCTTCTTCGCGTGCACGTTTCAGGGTCGTCATCTCTCAACCTCAACCTCAACCTTCAAAGACACACCCTCGATCTCTCTCTCTCTCTCTCTCAATTAACTGCCGCTTTTATACTCTTATACATCTTATACATACTCCAATGAAACAAAATATATATAAGCAATCACTTGGTTGATTCCACTTAAAAACAATTAGATACAAATAAGGTTCTCAAATTTCATTTAATACCCGTTTCGAAACTTGTCAAGCTTGTCTAATTTTGTGTCTAAGGACTAAGGAGCCACACTAAGCTTGATTGATTGATTAATTTTCTAACTAAATTGCTTTCGCTCAAGTACTACAATTAATTATCATTTTGTTTTTAATAAAACACTTTTTTATCATGTTCACCTCTATGCCTCCATCCATGCTGTTAGATTTATCATTCACCGATGAAGTCACAAACTTAGAATAATGAAGAGTAATAAATAATTAAGAATTGGCGTTATCGTCAATATGTTTCTCTGTATATACACAAGGCACGTGTTTGGGCATTCATCGACGCCAATTTTCTCCTTAGTGGAGCGCCCTTTCAATGTTGTTAAACTCATTAGTTGGAACAAACTAGTCACAAGAACGTAAATTTGATCTTCAAATTAAATCATATATATTTATAAGAGTTTATTTTTATTAATAAAATAAATAGGTATGAAAGCCTATAATTAAATAATTCAAATATAAAAATGATAAAAATTTGATTTAAATATATTTTAAATTCAAATAATAGAAATTAAATCTATTATCATCGGAGCTTTTCAAGGGTGTGGGCCATGCCTCACCCCCACCCCCAAAAAAAAAAAAAAATTGTCCTAAATATTTAATATAAAATGATTTTTTTTGTGCAAAATGTAAACATCGGTCTAAAAAATTATACATTTGTCCCAAAAATTTATACATTTGGCCCCCCAAATATTTTTTTCTTAATTAGTTAATAAGTATACATTTAACTCCCCTAAACATTTATCTCAAGATCCGCCACTGAATTTATCATTCATAACTTATTATACCCAATAAAGAAAGCTCTATAAAATTTATATATGAAACCGTTGAACATAATTAAATGTAAAAATGAGCGGTAAACTTCACGGGTGAACACATTAGTTTAATTGAATTTACAATTAAAAAGAGTTTAAAAATGAGTTGACATAATTTTATTAGCTAAAAACATAAAAACAAATAAAATCAAACTTGTGACGAACAATTGTCCTCATCATCCAAACCCTTAATTTATCTTTCTTTATGTCAGATTTTAGCACATGGCGATCCGGCTAATAAATAATATTACATCTAATCCTTAATAGCACGGGCGGAATAAGGGGGTTAGGGGTAGCCCCCTAAAATTACAGAATTTTACCTAAATGTTTTGGAAATTATGTGTTAGCCTCATAAAAATTTTAATTTTTTCACTCTAGTCCCTATAAAGAAGACTCATGAAGGGACTAAACTGAAAACATTGAAATTTTTATTAAGCTAAATCATAATTTCTGAAACTTTAGGGTCAAATTCTATAATTTTCTCCCTCTAATTTCAAATGCTAACTTTACTGGGTTTCATTTTGTAATTTCCGCCTCCCCTGATTTTCATTCCTGGCTCCGTCCTTAATATTAAGATCAAATTTATAATTTAATTTCTTCGTTAAAGTGGATTTTATGTTACGAATGAAATATAGTACTATTAATTGTATACTTTGTGTTAACTAGGCTTTTTTGCCAATTTGCCCCTTATAAAATAACTATTTAACAAAATGCTCCTGTTTGTAAACTATTTAACGATTTGCCCTTGTTTGCCCCTTTTAATCGACTAAACACCTCATTTAGTCGACTAAACGTGATTTAGTCGACTAAACCATGTAGTTTAGTCGACTAAGACGCAGGGACAATTTTTTTTTTAATATCCCCGCGATTTAGTCGACTAAAACCCTGTAGTTTAGTCGACTAAATCGCCACAGGGGCAAATTTTTTAATATTGCCCCGTGATTTAGTCGACTAAACTACAGGGTCTAGTCGACTAAATCGCGACAGAGGGGTTTTTAAAAAACCCAAATCGCGGCATTTGGAACCGACTAAGCACCCTCACCAAACCTCTCCCCCTCTCTGTTTTTTTTTTCACCAAATCGACGCAAATGACACTAGAAGGAAACTTCATTCTACCACAACCAATTTACTAACCATGAATAACTCTTCTAAAAATCTACATAAAATTATAATTTATAATTTCATAAAATTAAAAGTATACAATTTTTAATAATAAACTTGGAATGCTTGAAGTCGGCAAATTATGACGGGACTGAAAAATTAGGGAGACGATTAATTCTCTTTCTCGTTTATTGTTAATTAATAATACCCTTTTTCTATTTGTTAGTAATTAATAATACCCCTTTTTATTTTTTTATTAATTACTAACTCCCTTTTTAATTTATTCCTTTTTTTTAATAATAATAATTATCTATTTTATTATTTATTTATTTATTTATTCTATTTTATTATTTTATTTTTTTTTTCCTAATAACAATAACAATTATTATTATCATTATTGTTATTGTTTATTATTATTTCTCTACAACTATTTAAACTCTCAAAGCTTATTTCAATACTTTAAATTAGGAGTTTAAATAAATATTAACAACATAAAAATATATTTTATATCATATATCTATATTTGTAAATAATACTAAAAATGAAATAATATAAGAATGAGCTTTCGATTAGATCCTATTATATAGGAGGAAGTTGGGTCGATTTTATCTTTTTGATTTCGTGATATTAGATCAATAAAATAACCTCCGAATATAAACAGATCCCTATTTCATGTGCAAGTAAGATATATATATATACATATATATTTTTTCAACCATGAAGTTTTTTCCATTCACATTTTTATGCGTACGGTGCAACTATTTCAACAAGCTTGTTTTATATTGTGTATTAATATAAATATGTATCTACATATATATATATATATATATATATATATATATATTATAATAGCAACATTTAAGTATATAGATGTCATAATAGCAACATTTAAACTTCATTCCACCAACGGATTCAGCAGGATTTGGTGAAAAAAACATAGGGGAGAGGTTTGGGGAGGGTGCTTAGTCGATTAGAGTTCCAAATGCCGCGATTGGAGTTTTTAAAAAACCCCTCTATCACGATTTAGTCGACTAAGCACTGTAGCTTAGTCGACTAAATCACGGGGAAATTAAAAAAAAAAAATTGCCCCTGTGGCGATTTAGTCGACTAAACTACATGGTTTAGTCGACTAAATTAGACCCCGCGTTTTAGTCGACTAAATGAGGTGTTTAGTTGACTAAAAGGGGCAAATAGGGGTAAATTGTTAAATAGTTTGTAAACATGGGCATTTTGTTAAATAGTTATTTTATAAGCGACAAATTGGTAAAAAAGCGGTGTTAACTAGCTCCTTGTCGGAGATACTTTTATGCTTTCATGTCTTTCTCTTTTTAAATATCCACCGCTAACAAAAACAATAGAAATTATTTTTACAAGTAGTGTGTAACACCCCAAATTCCGTAGCATAAATCGTGCGGTGACACGTGGTTTTATAAAAATTTATCGAGTTTTGAGGTGCTACTGACTTAGCGTAATGCGGAAACGGAGAGCATGTACTAAAAATTTGAACAATTGAGTGATCGATATAAAAATACTCGACATATCGATGCCCGACGTATACCGATATATTATAAATTTCCGAAGAATTGTTCATGTGATACGAATACAAAACTTTATAATTACAATTCTTACATGTAACTATACCCTCTTCAACCAAGCCTTGAGTAGACTTGGGGCATAGAACCTAACTCGGTTAAATCATCTCATTTGGCCGAAATTTGGGTAGGTCTAGTGGAAGTCTCACCGTGCTAGGGTGGTGATTGATGAACCACATAGACGACCCTTCTAGTTTAAGCACCAAATGATGTGAAGTAACTTTATTAGATTCATGCCATAAGGTAGGTTCGTTGACTTTCTTCCCGCATTTCCTTTGACCGGTGCCTCTCACGGCTCCATTTTCGGGTGTTTATCTACGGCTCCATCCCTTGGTACCTTCTCCGATCCCGGTTCCTTTACTCGAACCTCTAGTCAAGTCTAAGATTCAAAACAAATTGAATCTTAGGTAACGATTAACCTCATATGAAAAGTATAACAAAGTATATGTATGATGAGATACTCATTACATTTCAAAGCATTAACCAATACATAGCACACACGCAGATGTAATGTCAACACAACAACAAGACATAGCACACAAAGACATGTAAAGTTATCTATACAAATCCATGTATACTTGAATAGTCTGCACCACGTGCCACGATGTACACTCGTGTCCTCGCGCTAGGAAAACAATCTCACGGCATTATCAAGACTATAACCCGTATCAAGTTGAATGTATATAAACGGTGATTCAAGACGAGTCTTAACCACGGTGCATGACCCAAGACTAAGTCTTGTCCATGACTCTATGAAATCATCCATAACATATAAGCATACAAGACATATCAGAGTTAAAGTTACTGTACGCGAACGTACCTTCCTTCCGTGTGAATAGTAATTTACTATTTATGTATACGGTACTATTCATAAATACGGCACTATGAATAGTAATATGCCCGTCCTTCAAATCGACTCCGGAATCCTCGAGATATCCTAACATATTATCATATTGCTTAGAATAATATCCAAAAGGTTAATTTACCTTTCTACACTTGGTGGATTTGTTATTACCATTTTGTCATTACATTTTATTTAATAAAAACGCTACTTTCAGCATTATGGCCAGATTTACTTCTATCTTTGAAAATTCATAAGTAATTCTAGAAAACTCGAAACGAGGATCCGTAAAATTCCCGGAATCCTTAGGATGTCTAATTTTGTGGAAAAATATTGATTCTTGCCCAGATTTTATAAATAGTTCCCAGTTTTCACGTGTTCATCTTCTGCCCAGAAAATTTCCAGAAAACGTAGCCCAACTGTGGACATTTTTATCTTTTAGCACAGAACTCGAACTAATTCACTCTTGGTATATTTGAAAAGGTCTATATGTCTACTTTAACCATGAATTGTCTCAGAATTTTAGAAATTCATCTTCAATATAAAATACTGACGTTTTTACCCCTGACTTCAAAAATTGCTTACCGATAAAATTTCGCCGAGTTTCGCTACTTTATGATTAGCTTCCAAAAATTCTGCTATATAATCTTTTCCATCATTTTTTCGAAATAAAACCATTTCTAACCATAAAAACATGATAAAAAAACTATATTGGAAAATTAAAGATCAAAACACTACTTATCTATGAATTTAAAACTAGAACTCAAGAACTAGAGAACTTACCCTTGAAGAACCTTGCTACTACTTCTTCCTTGCTCCAAGAACTTCACTCTACTCACTCTCTAATCTTAAAATCAGATGCTTTGAGCTGATTTTGGTGTGAAGAATATGAAGAGAAGAGTCTTCTATTTATAGAAGAAATTCAAGGCTATTCCAACCATATTTCTTCCTTAACCAAACATTCCTTATAAACCAAACACTCTTCTTCCATCTACCAAAAACTACCATTCTAATTACCTATTCCATCCACCAAAAACTACCATTCCACTTACATATTCCATCCACCAAAAACTACCATTTAATATTTATTTGCAAATATTAAATAAGTATTGGAAAATAAAATCCTTAATTCCATATAAGAATTTTCTTCCATAATTAACTCTCTAGGCCATAAAATATTGGTTCTAAAATTTCTAGACCAAAAATTATCCTCTAACTATTTTTCCTTGAATTATTGGGAAAATAGGCCTCAAAATCCAGAAAATAGCTTTAAAACTATTTAGGCCAAATTTTCATAATAAATTCCCATAAAACATTTCTTGTTTCCAAATCCAAAAATTTGGGATATTACATTCCTCCTTTTGGTTATAAATTAATTACCTTTTTATGTGCTATTTATATCATATTAAATAGCTCCTAAATAATGTCTCATAATTAACCTTTGGTTAATTAATTCCAAAGTGGGATTTGGATGAAAATATAATCAATAGATTATAATTTCTTGAGACAAATATTCACCTTTGTATTTAATATGTATTATTTATCAAAATATAGTATTTATGACAAATAGGAATTTTAGGGTATTACATAGTGAATCATAAAGTTTAAGTTCTTAACTAATTAACATATATAGGCCACTTATTTCAAATTTTAAAGTTGGGTTTTCTGGCATAACTGACACTTTTGAGCTCCTTTCTTTAAAAAAAAAAAAAAAAAGGTATCACTTAAGTTTTATTTATAAATCCAAATTACCTAATTGTGGTGCATAAAAGGAAAGTTAGTTAAATCAATAAATATGAACTAAATTGATTTTTTTTTCCAATTTTTTCCTCATTTATGAATGAGTATTTCTCCTTTTTTTTTTTCATCTCTATCTTTAATAGAGTAAAATTGTAACATAATCATGTATTACTCTTAAAGTTGATTTATAATAAAGACCAATTTTTTTTCTTAAATTACAATTATAAATAAGCTCAAAGTGGTATAAGGTTATGAGTTCAAACCGTGTATAAGGCATGATAGATACCTAAGTCATGACGAAAAAAATTCAAATTTCCCTAAAACAAAATAACGAATGAATTGTTGGATCAATATATGCAAGTCCATATTGCGTCAATATTTATTTTTTCGTGTTTGGGCCCTCATAAGTCATATCCTTCATTTGCATTATTGCAGTGAGTAGTTGGCAAACTAAATTTTTGCAGTGAGTAGTTCGCAAAATAAATGGTTAGACTGATTAGTTGGCTAAAACAATTAGTGCAGTGAGGATAGCTACGTCATCTGAATGAGCACAACACTATGGGAAAATTACGTCACTTCACTCCCACCGTAAACATTTAATATCGAACATCCCCAAAACTTTCTAAAACTTCATCGCTCCCCTAAATTAAAATAAAATTAAGTTTTTTTTGGTGAAAAAACAATTATGTCATTGCATTATTTTTCTTAAAAAAAGGGGCCATGGTCACCGGAGTTCCGGTGGCCTGCTATTGGAGCTTCCGCCGTAGTTTACTATTTGGCCGCACCAGCCTCTGGAGTGAAGACGCTAGCAACAGTCGACAGAATATTTAGTTGTAAATCGCATTATTTTTGTTGTAAATCATCATATTTCAATTGTTAATTCATATATGGACATTTCCATTTATGGGACTCATTAATTACCTTATGTTTCTTCTAAATTGCCATATTTTCATGGTACATCTCCCTATTCTAATTGTTAATTTATGTACGGACACTTCCATTTATGAGACTTGTTGATTTTCTTATGCTTCTTGTAAATTGACATATTTTCATTGTAAACCTCCGTATTCAATTGTTAATTACCTTAACATAATAACATTAACAAGCCCTAAAAATGGGAAGTGTCCCTATATTAATTAATAACAGAAATATGGAGATTGACAATAAAAATGTTGCGATTTACAATAAACATATGAAAATTAACAAGTTTCATAAATGAAAATGTTCATATATGAATTAAAAAGTGGAATAAAGAGATTTACAAAAAAAAAAATGGTGATTTACAAGAATTATATGAGAATCAACAAGTCTCATAAATGAAAGTGTTCATATATAAACCAACAATATATTGGCATATGAAGATTTCAACTAAAATAAAGTGATTTACAACTAAATCTTCTGGTGGCCAACGTTGCCATTCTGGTGGTCGATGCTCCAGCCAAATGACCAATGACCGCCGGCCTCTGAAGCTCAAGCAAATGTGGACCAAAGTTTTTTTTTTATATATATATAAAAATTAATGGCATAATCGTCTTTTTATCCACAAACTTAAAAAATCATTTTAGTCTTTGAGGTGAGTGATGTTTCAAAAAGATTTGGAAGTATTGCATAATAATTCTAGATGGTGGGGGCGCAATGAAATTTTTCAAAATAAATTACTATATCCGGTCCTAATTATAGTATAAAGTTTGTAGTGCAATTTAATTTATAAATTTTATCTTATAATTAGGATCGAAGGACTATGTTTGTTGTGTTGGTGGAGGCCTGTGGTAGATAGAATTGATGATGGAGTCGGGCCCCTTTTTGTTTTGTTTCTCAATTTCTTCATTGTAGTTTCAAAGGACTAGAAGTAATTAAATTTGATTTTACCCCTTACCTACTTTTATTTTTATCAAACTACGCATCATTAATGCACAATATAAAAATAAGGGAAAATTCTATTTAAATACTAAATGAAATTCCAAAACCCCCATATGTCTGTTAAAATATGAAAGGACTTAAAGGTGACGAGGACCAAATTGAGATTTTAAAATATTGATGCATATACCCTTTTGCCCTTAGTTTTTAGATAAAATTAAAAAAAGAAAAAGAAAAATGACCATCATCGGAGGGCCATCGCGGTCGGAGATCGGCCGTCGGACATTTGCAATAGCCGGCAGCCTAAGATCCAGCAAGGGACCTTTTTTTTTTGTGGGGTTAATTTTTTTTAAAAAAAAATAAAATAAAATGAAAGTGGGAGGGTGTGGTTCAAACCCACCCCAACCCATGGGCCACTTAGTCTCTTCAATATATATATATATATTATTCTTAACATTTTTTCCATCAAAAAACACTTTTGTAAATCCCATTACAAGTGTTGTAAATATTTACTGAACTTGTGAATCCCATTAATAAACTTGTTATTTCCATTATAAATTTTATTCATAGTGCTTAAATTTTGTTCGGTCTTGTGAATCCCATTATATATGGCCCTCCCGAGAGGGTCTTTTTTTCTTCTTCTTTTTTTTAAAAAAAAAATATTTAAAAAATGAGGGAAAAATGATAAATTTACCAACATTTTAAAATCTCAATTTGTTCTCTGTCACCTTTAAGTCCTTTTTAGATTTTAACAGACATTTTGGGGTTTTGGAATTTCATTTGGTATTTAAATAGAATTTTCCCAAAAATAATGGTATACCGGTCTTTGCATATATAGTACTGCCTTTTTTCAATAATAAAAAATAATGGTATCAATCTAATACTAGATTCAAATGAATAATGTGAAAAAATTGAAAAATTGAAAAAAAAAAATACTTTAAAGTACTAATTTAGTCCAATTTTTGGCTAAGATAATATGTGTATTTCTTAGCCCTATTTATGAGGCACCTCATTAAATTGTTCATATACATGTACAATTTTACCATCCATTTATTATTGTACAAATTGTTAAAAGGGTAAAGTTAGAAAGTTGTTGACTTTTAAGTCATAATTAATGAAGTAAGGTTTTTCTTAATCAGTATGAAACATGTTGGAAATGCCGTATAAATATAAAACTAAAGAAGTAGTATAAACTAATTTTCCTAACTTATAAATGGATAGATTCCTTTGGTCCTATTTATAGGGCGGAGAAAGAAATTTTTAATGCGAATATAAAATTTTATCATTTATTTACTATTATATTGGTTTTATTCTCATGTGGCATAATATACAATTTTATATCCAATTATAAGTCATATGTTAGATCATAATGATATGAGGTTATAAGTTCATAACTTGCAGGGCATAGTAGATACCGAAGTCATGACGAACGAATTTCAAATTTCCCTAAAACATAATAACGAATGAATTTTGGGATCAATCTATGCAAGTCCATATGGCGTAAATATTTATTTATTTTATGATGGGGCCCTCATAAGTCATATCCCTCATTTGCATTATTCCCCTGCAGTGACTAGTTGGCAAACTAAATTGTTGCAGTGAGAAGTTATAAGTTGGCAAAAAACAACTGTTGTAGTTGTTCGCAAAATAAATGGTTAGACTGAGTAGTTGGCAAAAACAGTTAGTGCATTCGTGCAGTGAGGATAGCTACGTCACTTAAATGAGCACAACACTATGGGAAGATTACGTCACTTCACTTCCACAGTAAACATTTAATACTACGTCCAGTCCTAATTATAAGATCGAGTTGACTTTTTTTAAAGAGATTAAAATAAACAAATAAATTATTTAATCATATTATATGTTGTGTTCCTCAGATTATATATTAGTTTATTAGTCAAACTAATTAGTTTGAAGAAAAAATAAAAATAAAAACTCTAAAGTAATTTAATTAGCTTCCTTAATTATATTTCTTCAAAAAAGTCAACTTGGTCTTATTATTAGAACTGGAGGGAGTATCAAACATCCTCATAACTTTCTAATTTTTTTTGCACCCCTAGAACTAAATTGAAATTAAATTCTTTCTTGGTGAAAAGACAATATAATTATGTCATTGCATTTTTTTTTATAGAAAAAAGGCCACAATTGCCAAAGCTCCGGTGGCTAGCTGCTAAAGCTCCGACTGTAGTTGGCAATTTGGCCGCATCGGGCACTGACCCAATGTAGCAAAGATGCTAGCAGTGGTCGACAGAATATTTAGTTGTAAATCACATTATTTTTGTTGTAAATCTTCATATTTTTATAGGTAATATGGATATTTCCATTTATGGGACTTATTAATTCCCTTATGTTTCTTGTAAATCGCCATATTTTCATTGTACATCCCCCTATTCTAGTTGTTAATTTATGTACGGACACTTTCATTTATAAATTAATTACCTTAATATAATAACATTAACAAGCCCTAAAATGGAAGTGTCCATATATATGAATTAATAACATAAATATGGAGATTGACAATGAAAATATGATGATTTATAAGAAACATGAAAATTAACAAGTTTCATAAATGAAAGTGTTCATATATGAATTAACAAGTGGAATAAGGAGATTTACAACAAAAATGGTGATTTACAAGAAATATATGAGAATTAACAAGTCTCATAAATGGAAGTGTCCATGTATAAACTAACAATTGGCATATGAAGATTTTCAACTAAAATAAAGTGATTTACAACAAAATCTTTTGATGGCTGACTTGCCACTCTGGTGGCTGATGCTCAAGCCAAATTGCCAATGATGGTCCTAGCTCCGGTGGCCAGCCCCTGGAGTTTAAGGGTGTGCATGATAACGCTCCTAGAATGAGTTTTTTATTTTTATTTTTATTTTTATTTTCTGTTCTAGGAATAAAAATGGATTAGAATTGTGTTTGGTAAATCCGGTTTTTTTTTTTTTTTGGTTTCGGGATGAACCGGTTTATTTCTTATATTGGGGAATAAAAAAAAAAGAAGCGAGAAAATTTCGCTTCTTTATTCCCGGCACAAGATGAGAATTATTTTTCTCTCAACAACCTTCCCGCCGTCTTCGTCTCGGCCTCCGCCACTCAGAGTCGTGATCGCTTCTCTCTATTTTTCCTTCATCACTGTCCGCCCGTCTCAAGCTCACAGTCGTTCTTTCTTGCATTCTCACACGGTCAGCCACTCGAACAAAGCCCTTGCCTCTCGAACTCGAAGGTGAAGCTTCTTTCTCCAGCTTCCCCGGTGTCTCCTCCGTCCTCGGTTTTCTTCTTGTCTCCGGTCTGCTAGTGGCTTCCTCACTCCATTTACGTCGATCCAGTCTCTTCTCCATAAATTTCCATTAAGTTTTTGGATATTTAGTTTCTACACCTTCTTCGTGTTGTTCATAGGGATTATTCTAGGTTTTGCTTCAATTTCAAAATCCACTCGCAATTTTCTCAGTCTTTCCTCCGATTCCTCAATTCGTGCCCTCAATTCTTTGATGATGCTCCTTCTTCGGTGGGCTTCGCTTTTCTCTCTTCTATATGTTTCTTTTGAATAAATAGAAATTTTTTATCCCCATATGTGCTTTCGAGACGAAGCTAGAGTTTTTCTGTCCATAATTTTTTTTTCTTTGTGTTTTTATTTCAAAGTTGTCTTTCTCTGCATTGCTTGTGGAATTTGCAGCATTGATTTTACTACCGAGTTGTTATCTAGACCTTGTGCTTTGGTTTAGTGGTTTCCTTGTCATTCCATTTTTAATTGGTAACTTTACTAGAAAGGGGAATCGATAATGTGAAACAGATGGTGAAAAACCAGAGAGAATTGGATCTGGATTGATGTTATGTATTGATCAGTAGTGTGTAATTTTGATTTTCGGAATGAAAAGAAAAAGTGTTAACAAACGTAATTCTGATTCAGTAAAAATAAAATGAGTTAACAAAAGTAATTCTGATTCCCAGAATTCTTCCAAAGCACAGAATCAGAAAAAACTGTTTCATCTCGAAGCTTGATCTTTGGGGAACATAATAGTTGTCATGCACACCCCAAGCGACTGTGGATCAATTTTTTTTTTTTTTTTTTATAAAAAAGGTAATGACACAATCGTCTTTCTTTCCACAATCTTTAAATTCATTTTAGTCGTTAAAGTGCCGTGATGTTTCATTTATTTATTTTTGGAAATATTGCATAATCTCGACGGTGGGGTGCAATGAAATTTCCAAAATAAATTATGTTTGTTGTGTTGGTGGACTGTGGTGGATAGAATTGATGATGGAGTCGGGCCCTTTTTTGTTTTTGTTTTTCAATTTTTTCATTGTATTTTCAAAGGACTAGAAGTAATTAAATTTGATTTTAACCCTTACCTACTTTAATTTTTATCAAACTACGCATCATTAATTCACAGTGTAAAAATAATGGTATACCGGTCTTTGCATATATAGTACTGCCTTTTTTCAATTAAAAAAAATGGTATCAATATAATACTAGATTCAAATGAATAATTTGAAAAAAAAAATTAAATAAATTATTTTAAAACTACTAATTTAGTCCTATGGCAAAGATAATATGTGTATTTCTTAGTCATATTTATGAGGCACCTCATTAAATATTTTATATAAATGTACAATTTTACCCTCTATGTACAAATTGTTCAAAGAGTAAAGTTAGAAAGTTGTTTCGTGTCGCTTAAGCAAGGTCTCGAGTTCAAACCTTGTGAATGCAATAAACCTCCGCTGGGAGACTCACTCACCATAGCCAGGTGCACGACCCGGGTCGGATTCGGATTAGTGAGGGCAAAACTCTGGATACCGGATGGGCAATAGAAAAAAAAAAAAGTTAGAAATTTGTTGACTTTTAAACTACTCCCTCTGGTCCTTATTATAAGTCACCAACTAACTTTTCTCACAAACCAATAAAAGTAGTTAAAGTCAATAAAGTTGTCCTAGAATCTAAGTAATTTCCAATATTGCCCCTACTGATTGCATTAAACTCTAGTATTATACTCCCTCTGGTCCTTATTATAAGGCACCAACTACCCATTTCTCGCGGACCAAGGAATGGAAGTTAAGTCATTAATTAGGTCCAAAAGTAATAAATGTTTCCAACTTTACCCCTACTTTAATGATGTAGGTTTAAATGAGTTAGTCAAAAATGAGGGCATAATGGGAAAATAGTAATAAATGAGTTAGTTAAAGTAAGTTGATGCCTTATAATAAGGACCAAAAATTGTTAGTGGTTGGTGCCTTATAATAAGGACCGGAGGGAGTATTAATTATTACTCTCACCCACTACCTTTATTAATTAGGGGCAGACATGGAAAAAAATAATAATTGCTCATTAGGAACAAGCAAGTGCCTTATAAAAAGGATCAAATAAACTTGCTAGTTGGTGCCTTATAATAAGGACCGGAGGGAATAGAATTAATAAAGTTTAAAGTTTTCCTTGATCAGTGTGAAACATGTTGGAAGTGCTGTATAAATATAAAATTAAAGAAGTAGTATAAACTAATTTGCCTAACCGATAAATAGATATACTCTTCTAGTCTTATTTATTTGGCGGAGAGAGAAATTTTTAATATGAATATAAAATTTTATCATTTATTTATTATTATATTGGTTTTATTCTCATGTGGCATAATATATGCAATTTTATACCCAAATTAAAGGCATTTATAAAATCATAGTGGTATAAGGTTATGCGTTCAAACCGTGTATAAAGCATAATAGATACCTAAGTCATGAAGAAAAAATTTCAAATTTCCCTAAAACATAATAACAAATGAATTTTGGGATCAATATTGCAAGTCCATATTGCGTAAGTATTTGTTTTTCATGGTCGGGCCCTCATAAGTCATATCCCTCATTTGCATTATTGCAGTGACTAGTTGGCAAACTAAATTGTTGCCGTGGGTAGTTATAAGTTGGCGAAAAGAAAACAATTGTGGTGGTGAGTAGTTCGCAAAATAAATGGTGAGACTGAGTCGTTGGCAAAAACAATTAGTGCAGTGAGGATAGCTGCGTCACCTAAATGAGCACAACACTACGGGAAAATTACGTCACTTCACTCCCACTGTAAACATTTAATATCAAACATCCCAAAAACTTTTTAAAACTTCATTGAAATTAAGTTTTTTTATTGAAAAGACAATTATGTCATTGCATTATTATTTTTAGATAAAGGGCATAGTCACCGGAGCTTTGGTGGCCCGCTGTTGGAGCTCCGGCCGCAGTTGCCAATTTGGCCGTATCGGCCTTTGGAGTGGAGATGTGCTAGCGGCAGTCGACAGAATATTTAGTTGTAAATCGCATTATGTTTATTATAAATCTTTATATTCCAGCTGTTAATTTATATATGAACATTTATATTCTTTTTACTTCCTTTGCATGCCAAACATCTTTTAATTTATCAGGTTTTAAAAAAAAAAAAAAAAAAATCAGTCTTGGTTTCCAAATAAGGAGGCCCAAGAAGAATTTCAATTGTTGCAGTTGCAGGCCTCCAAAAATTTAAGTAATCACTTTCTCATGTGCCTATAATTATAGTCAATTACAAATTTATTTTTGAAGAAAAAGAAGTGATAAGGGAACAAACCACATGCCACTAGGCTGCACCTAAATGGGTAAGAATATCACTTCCTCCGGTCCTCGATATTATAGCTAGTTAATTAATTTAGATTAACTAAGAAAATCAAATAAATTGATTAATGTAATACCCGATTTTCGATTTACCGAAAATCTTAAATATATGACCATATTTAAATGGCAATTGTGGAATAGTTGACCATATTAAATTGGCTAATATATGTGACATAATGTCACATAAAATAATGGCTATTTTAAGTTTAAAAAGAGTCATGGAAAGATGTTGAAGACACTTAGGTAAATTAAGTCAATTAGCAAAAGCTAATAGGCAAATTAGTTGTGCCAATTAAGATTATTGAAGGGAAATAAAGACATCTAATCAGGCTGTGATATTTCGAAATTATAGGGGCAAGGAAGACACAAAAGACTTGCCAAATAGTGTCCAAATGTAACTTGATTAGCTAACTAAACAACTACAAGTTGTCATCTAGTTGCAAAGGACATTTGATGCTTAACTTATGACATTAATTGCTTCATAAAAACTGCCCAAGAAGTCACGATTTGCGGCTGAACATGTGGGGGGAATTAATGAGCATATAGATTAAGATAAGGCCACATGTTTTAAGCCAAATGTTTCTAGAAATTTAGGGACACCTTAGCCCTAATATGAAACACCAAATGATCTTACTAAATTTGCCCCAAAAGTCTCTATTTCGCCTAGCATTTGGGGAAAAGATTGGATAGGATTTATGATAAAATATCCAAGATATTTTATTAATAGAAGCACATGCAAGTTGGCTAAAAATCTTCAATAGTGTTTTGATATTTATTAGCCAACAACCAATCAAATATTGACACTTGTCAATCAAGGGACACCTAATCCCTAATTTGTGTCATCTAATGACATCATTAAATTGCCCAAGAGATCCATAATTTTGATTAGACACATGGAGAGATGATTAATGCTAAGAGTTTAAGATAAGCTCATATGGTAGATCAAGTCAAAATGCTAATCAAGATTAAATACACATAGAGTGCAATTACCTTAAAACAATCTTGATTTTCTTGGGTAATTAGGAGGCATAATTAAGGAGCCTAATTCAAAAGATTATGACATCATCAAAGCTACCCCAAAAGTCCTCATTTTCGTCCTGCTAAGAAGAGTAGGGAGGAAGCCAAGTTTTGATGATAAAATCACATGCAGTAGGAGACAAAAGCTTCTAGAATCTTCTAGAAGTTTCTTGGACAATTGGGAGAGATGAGACCATTGTTAGTTCTTAGAGTTCTGATAATAACAAGACTTAGATGTGATTAAGGTTTGAATTGAAAATGATTAAGATTTAAAATCAGTGAATATTGCCTATGTTAAGAGTGTACTCAAGTATGGCTTCTTGCTTGCTCGAGCATGGTCAATCTAACAGTGTGTTTAAGTTATCACAAAATGTTACTCGAGTAATGGTTCATAGCTACTCTAGTAATATATCAGATAGAGCACTCTATACTTATATCAGAAGACTATTAGTCGAGTATTATGGATCTAGAGCAAAGTTCGGAGACGTTCTCGTTGGTACTCAAGTATTAATGCGGGCTTACTCGAGTAAGGTATTTTGTCCACCCGAGTACTAAGATCTCTTACTAAGCAATAGCCTCTGTCAAG
The DNA here is from genome assembly GCA_019022615.1 of Acacia melanoxylon. Taxonomy (NCBI): domain Eukaryota; kingdom Viridiplantae; phylum Streptophyta; class Magnoliopsida; order Fabales; family Fabaceae; genus Acacia; species Acacia melanoxylon. The sequence goes on from JAFJYJ010000090.1 coordinate 1,095,785, forward strand.
CTATTACTCGAGTATAGCGTAAGTATTACTCGAGTAAAGGTAATATGTTACTTGAGTATATATTCTTTAGCCTTTACAGTTGCTCTCTGTTTGAAGTATACCCGATTACAGTTCTACTGTTACTCGAGTAGCTAGGCTACTTGAGTAAGAGTAATATGTTACTCGAGTATACAAGTTTCATACTTATATTTGCTATCTGCCTAAGGTATACTGGAGCACTGCTATACTACTACTGGAGTAAGCCACTCGAGTATAAGGAAAATGGTACTCAAGTATCAGTTACTAATATTTCACTTAGTGTATTGTTTCAGCGAAGAACAATTGTTACTCGAGTATAGAGTATTGTCTACCCGAGTATGCTACTCGAGTAACATGCATATTGTTACTTGAGTACAATAATCAAAGAGACTTCTAATGTGCATTGCAGTGATAGATACTGAAGTACTATGGTATGGTTACTCAAGTATGGTTCTTGATTTGTCAGAATGCTACCCTGTAACAACTGATTGTAAATTTAAATGTTTTTGGTTATTACTTATCTGTGTTTAAATCTTACTCAAACTTATTTATACTATTACTAATTATCTTTTTGAGTGGATTTTAGATGATTATCAAATGCTTAAACTGTGATTAGCCGAAAAGCCACTTCGTGTGTTAGAAGCATTTGATGTTTGCAGAAAACAAAGCCTACAAATGGAATGAAGCCTCATATAAGATGAAATCATTCCTTTGAGGCATAATCATTATGGCAAATGGCATGAGTCAACTTCTGAGCACAAGTACGTCGGTGGCAAGCAAATTGAAAGAAGTAATGTTTAATTGTGCCTAACGAAAGTTTGAAGAGTCACAACGACTACATTCAAAGCTCTTCAACGGCATTAATGGAAGTTGTTATAAAAGCTCAATGCATTCAATTTGCCACCTTCTAAAACTCTGCGCATTCAATTTGACATTATTGCGATTAACTGTTTCATTCACTTCATTTAATATCTTCAGATATTCTTGTACTTTAGTGACTATTATTCATCTACTCATCAGTGAGAGGTTTAAACACTCATTTGATTATCAGTTTATTAGTTTAATCTCAAGGTAGAGGGACCTTGAGTGTGGGTGTATGATTACAACTTGTAAGGGGGAGTGAATCCTAGTATGAAAGAATTACTTCGAGTACAGAGTGTGTAACTGCAATCGTGATTGTGAGATAGTGAAAATCCCATAGTGTCTGGGGATTGGACATAGATTAAAAGTTGGACCAAACCAGTATAATTTCTCTGTGTTCATTCTCTCTATCTCTGTCTTTGTTTTAGTGTTCTTCAGGCGATTAGCAAAAGAATTTTTAAATCCCCTATTCACCCCCTTTAGGTTATGTTCCAATTTCAACCATACGAAGATGACATGTGTCAAAGTCATCCAAGGGTCCTAATTAAGCTTTAAATTTTGAATTGGGATCAAGTGTGGAGAAAAGAGATGAAAACTTGCTAACCAAGTAGAGACAACTTGCAAGGTAAGTAAGGGCAATTTGATAATTGGACCTATGGGTCCCACAAGGTCTTGAATTGTGCCTATAAATAGAGAAGGCCTCCTCTTCATTCTTCACACTAAAACACAATCAAAAATTTGATTGTGAAGAAGAGAGGGAGGCAAAATGGAAGCAAGGAAAGGCGAATGAAGGAGTTCAAGAACATAAGGTAAGTTCTTGATCTTGTAGTTTTGGGGTTTTAGTAGAATTGTGATTTAACCTAGGAAATGGCTAGGAAAGTTCATTTTTCCTATTTTTAAGGTCTCCATTGCATTTAAAACGCAAAATAGGTGTAAAAACATGTTGGGAATAGTTGTTAGAATCAATAGATCATTATGTTGAAAGTTTGGAAAACTATCAGTTTTAAATTCTGGGTGGCAGCGGATGTTGTGGCTGATATTTTTTGTATCAAATGAGCTTTAAAAATCATGAAATTTTTCATGGATAAAGTAGACATCCAAGGTTTTCTATTTATATAAAATTTGTAACTTTTGAGCTCTGGCCAATGAGTTATATATTTTTGAAGTTAAGCCTTGTTTCTGGAATTTTAAATTGAACAACGATGATAAATCATTAAACTGGGAATTATTAGAGTTGCTAAATTTTTTGGGATTATTTTTCCTTGACAATAGACATGTCAAGGGTTATTTAGATGTTTGAAGCACTCAAATTGGATTTATTTTGAATTAATTATGAGTTTTTGAAGTTGCTGTAAAATCCTACCAAAAAATCCAAAATTACGTTTTAAAGAAAATGTAAGGGTAAAAATGGAATAACCTATCTTCTAAGGGTAAAAAGGTAAAAAGGAGTGGAAATAAACCTTTAGGATATTATTCTAAGCAATATGATATTTATCACAATATCATATAAAGTATGGAAAAATAAAACAATCCGATGATGTTATAGGATATCCGTGAAGTCCAGGGTCGGATTCAATGGGCGTGCATATTACTATTTATGCGAACAGAAGGTACGTTCACGTACAGTAAGTATCATCTTTTATATTTTGTATGTCTATATATGATTGTTTGATTCATTAGAATCATGTAAAAGATGAGGTCTTGGGTCATGCACTGTGACTAGGACTTGGTCCGAAGTCATGTATTTATTTACATTCAGCTTTCTGTGGGTTATAGTCATGATAATGCCGCAAGTATATTTTCCTAGTGCTATATACATGTTGATTCGTGGCATTGGTGAGTGCAAACACTGGTAAAATTACATTTGTCGTGTGCTATGTATTGTGAATGTTGAATTGTTATGAATATTTGTCATATGTTGATTATATCTGCTATAGAGGTTAATTGTTACTTGAGATTCAATGGGTATTCAATCTCATACTTGACTAAAGGTTCATGAAAGGAACCTGGATCTGTGAAGGCGACATGGACGGAGCCGTGAAAAGGCACCAGTGGATAGAGCCGTGAAGAAGCATCGGTCGACACTGAAAGACCTGGCTATCACCCAAGAAGGGGGGTGAATTGGGTGTTTGATAAAACTTTTGGAAGTTTGAAATTCTTTTCACAAATTATTGAAAGCAGTTTGAATGAGAATAATAATTGATAAAGCAACAGTCAATCATTCAAACATGTATGGACATTCAGATATATATGTGCTGGAAATATAAGAGTTAAGGGAAGAGAATATGCAACCGTGATTTATACTGGTTCGGCCCAATCCTTGACCTACGTCCAGTCCCAAGCTCCACTTGAGATTTTCAATCCACTATCTTCTTTCAACACGATTACACGTTCTGTACTTGAAGTAATCCTCTCACTAGGATTCTCCCCCCTTTACAAACTGTAATCAATACACTTATTTGATTACACACTCTGTACTCGAAGTAATCCTCTCACTAGGATTCACTCCCCTTACAAGTTGTAATCAACACAATGTGTTTCCCACTCAAGATTACCCAATCTTGAGTATCTCACAGATAGAATGATAGGATGTGTACAATAACTCTCTTCTCTCTCGAAGTAGATGAATAAGCACGAAGTACAATTACAAGTCATCTTACTCTCTATAATAAGCTATGTAAACTTTAAGAACAGAGAGTAAATGATATGAGAATCAGAGTATTAGCATCTTGAAGATGTCAGTTTGTGTCTCTGCGTTTTTCTGCTCTGTGTACTCTGTATTTCGTATTGGAGTCTTCAAATCTTCAGGTATTTATACTAATTGAAGCTTGTGACCGTTGCATATACATTCGTGCATGAATCCATTCGAAATTATAGTCATTTGTGAATATGGTTTGTTGAGATATAGTTGTTGGGAACATTTGCGAGTCTTGAATATTTGAATATTGGCTCTTCAAGAATGTCTCCCATGATGTTCAGCTTTTGTTGGTGGGAGCCTTTGCCGTGCGCCTTGAAGAATGGTTGAGTTTCTTTCCAGTGTCATCCACTTGCTACATTCGAAGATATATTAAACTAATACAAGTGGTTTATGAAGTTGCTTTATTTGACTCTAAAGCAAATTCAAATCTTCGAAATCGAAGTTAAAGCAAATCAAGGATATTGGATATTCGAATCCATTAGAGATGAGAATTCAACTTTGTTTCTTCAAGAGTTTCGTTGAATTCGATCTTCTTTCCTATTTCTGAAAATCTACAGCAACCTCCATCTTCATGCTTTTGACAGATTTTGATTTTTGTCAAGTATGATGTAATCTCAAACTTTAATCACCTGAAACTTATACACAAATGATATAAATGATGTTAAGAAGAAGTATGAATCATTTGAGTAATAATCTGGATGTTCTTGATCTGAAACAAATTTCAGTCGTGGTGATTTTTCTGAAGCAGAGGCGAATACTCGAGTATTGATTTGGAAACTCGAGTATTGAGGTTGTTGAGTTACTCCATGTACGATGGAAACTAGCCGTTAGAACTTCATTTTCTGAACAGCGACGTATACTCGAGTATAGGGTTGGAAACTCGAGTATAGAGGTTGTTTCGTAACTTCTGGTTCCTCTCTGTCTGATGGAAACTCGAGTATAGAACTTACATACTCGAGTATAGAACTTACATACTCGAGTATTGTAACTCCTTGAACACATCGGAAACTTTCGAGGGCCATATCTCCTTGGTCTAAACTTCGTTTTGGTTGGTTCAACTCTTCATGGAAAGCTCTGTGAGTTTACTTTCATATGCCACCGATTTCAGCTCAAACAAATTTTTAGTTTGTGAGTTACACTCAAAACATTGAAGCTTGGTTTGCTGTGTGGCATGGATTTATCTGTCAACTTCCACATATCATAGCTCTCTCATATGAACTCCTTTTGGTTTGAATTTTATATCACTTTGATGCATTGGGAGTCTAGTTTAATATGCCACTGATTTCACCTCAATCCGATTTCTGGTTTGTGAGATATCATCAAATGACCAGATGTCGCATGTGCTGAACGTGAAACAGAGCTGATCACCGCTGCATACTCGAGTATAGACTTGCATACTCGAGTATTGATGATCAGAGGCACACGAGATGCTGAAAACACTGCATACTCGAGTATTGATGAACATACTCAAGTATTGACTCCTATACTCGAGTATTGAATTCCAAACTCGAGTATCCTCATCCGGCTGATTTTTGCCGACTTTAGCTCCGAATTGAGTCATTCCAACTTCCATACGATCTTGGAGGCTTCTAGCATCAATATAAGAACTTGAATAATGATATCTTCATTCCATTCAACAAGTTCTTCCTTTTTCCATCTCCCAACTTGATCATTCTTCATCATTTATCTTGGATTCATTATTCTCTGCAGCTTCTACCTTCTTCCTCTTCTTCTTGATAAGTTCTTGATTCCTTGACATTCGATATTCCAATTATATTGTGTGCAAGAACTTCTTTCTTCAATCCGCTTTCTTGATCATTCTTCAATATCCGAAAGCCGAGCCTATTCTGAACTTCTTCCAGAATTGCATGCGTCGTCTTTCTATATCTGCACTATTCATGTATACTCCATTGTAGCTCAAATATGATGAAGCTTTATTCCAACTTCTATTGATCATAGAGACTTCCAGCATCACATATAAGAACATATAGTGCAAGTTCTTATTTCTTTATTCTTCTTTCTTGGTCAATCTCTATAGTTCAACTTGGAATAACCTTCTTCAATATCTCCTTCTTGATTAATCTCTATAATTCAACTTGGATTAATCTACATTAAATACATCAATTAGTCAATGTAGGAGATATCTAAATTACTCAATCTTTTTGCTTTTAATAATGGCATCTATATAAGACATCATAAAAACTAATCAAAACCAACAGAGATGAAAGCCGGAAGAAGTTTAATAGGGCTTAATTTCTGGCATAAATCTGATAAAATTGTTTCTAACCATTTGGTGCCTAAACTAAGAAAGGGTTGGTCAGTGTGGTTTCAATAATTAGTCACTGTGAAAGACGAGGAGACTCCCACTAGACTAACACCGGCCTGGCCAATAGGTTTGATCAACTGTATTAGTTTCTAAGCCATAAGTCTAGTTAACATCTGTATTTGAGTCTGTATAATTGTATCACACGAATTTTCCTCCGGGAATTTAAATTTACTAGCTTATACCGGGGCAATTTATATCAGTCACTCATCATCCAAACATTAGTGCATGCTCTCTGTTCCACTTTCTCTAAACTGTTACACTGTCAACTTTGTTGATATTCCTAATACTACGTGTCACCAGGCACAGTAAGTAGAATGGAAATTGGGGTGTTACAATTCGCTTTACTAAATATGACATAAACTCTCTAAAATAGCCTTGTGTAGAATTATATCATATATTATTTTATTTTATGTTACGTATTATTATTATTATTATTATTATTATTATTATTATTATTTTGGGGGGGATAAATGTAGGAGATGAAATGTATTGAAATGTTATATTTTGAACAAAATACAACCCTTATATTAGAGAAAGGAAGTAGTATGATCTAAGGTATATATTATCATTATATTAGTCCTATGAATATATGTAGTCAATTAAATATTGTCACACCTTCCCTGATAGATAGTCATATACAACGCGATAAGCGTGAAGTTATCGTTTGGGCGATAAATATTGTAAATATTTACCTTAAGCTCCAGGATATATCTTCAGCTTCAAACATAAGTAAAAAGTAAATATAGTCATCTCAAATATAAAATACTAAAGTTATACAAAACCATAACTAATATGTTAACCAAAAACAACAATAATATAAACAAAATACTATATATGTTTATCACAACCACCAGCCACCAAATTCTTCCTCGAATGCTACTCCACCGTCTTTCCCTTCTCACCATGTTTATCACCCCGCTATTTTCCTGAAATCGTAGCAATTTCTGGGATTTAATTATGAATCCCAGAGTAACAATTAATCTCTTATTCAAAATATGCACTATATATGGAAGTCAACCATAATCAGGAATAATAATCAAACCAACATTCAACAAATATCACAAGCAGCCAAATAATGAACATAACATTGACTGCATAATAGCACAAAGTAAGGCACACAGCCAATCTTGGAACAAGCAGTCATATATGCACATAGTGATGACTGCAGAGCACACAACAAGTTTCAAATTCAGATCCATAGCACTAGGAAAACAACAATTGAATGTAATACACGCGTGTCCCAAAGACGAATCCACAATCATGGTAAAAACATGAATTCACAGACATATTAAGGAAATGAGATTAAAGTTACTACCTAGTTTATTTTTAGTTTGATAATTTATTCTTGTCTCCTTTACACCACCGACGGTGATACTTCCTAATATATTAAATAATATTCATCACTTATGTAAACTCTCCAAAATTTTCAAAAAATACTTGAATTAATTACAATTTAATCCTCATTTGGCTAAAAGTCTTTTATTAATTATAAAAAGCCAAAATTGCCATTTTTTACACTTTTCACTTCCATTTTCGGATTATATCTCAAAAATTCTAGAATTTTCACCAATATTGGAAAATTCATAATTGATTATTCACATGTCTAAATAAAGTGATTCCAAACCCTATATGACCCTTGATATGTCTATTTTAAAATAAACATACCACCATTACCCACAAAAACTTGTGCTATTCTAGTTTCATCAAAATGCCTTTGTTGTCCAGATTCATATCCCAGAATTAAATGTCAACTTTAGAAATTCATATCTTTTTGTACATAATTCTAAAAATTACAAATTACCGTCAAATTAAAGCTTATTATGTCTACTCCAATTCTGAAAAATTTCACAATTATTTGACCTCATTTGCTTAATCAAAATTCGTCATAAGCTTATTGTCCAGACGGGTTTTCCATTGGATAGTTTTGCAACTTTCTTCATTTAATCTTTAGGCTTCCAAAAATTATTGTTCCATTCTAAACACTTTGGAAAGGTCAAAATAGTCAAAATCCTATTGCTCCTTTATGTTTGAGTTTGATCAAAATTACCATGTCAAAAGGGAATTTATTTCTTTTCATAATATAATCCTTATGATTTTATGTGAGATTTGACCTTTTTATTCCATGTTAAGGCCTAATATGTTCATAAATTCATATGATAAATATTTGTATAAAATATCCTCTTCAAGTTATAGTCTTCAAAACTACAAAATAAGAGAGGATTATTTCAACATAATGACATATACAAGTGCACCAAACTATTTATATCACTTACTTGCACTTGTGAAGAACTTGCCCACTCTTCCTCTCCTTCCAACCTTTGACCTTAATTAGCTTTCTTTGTGATTACCTTTCTTCTTTCTTAGTTCTTTGTATTTCTCTTGACTTCTTCTCCTTGGGACCTAATGAGTGGTATTTATGCCATGTTTTCCCGGTGTGTTTTAAGTGTTTTGAAAGACAAATCTGAGCTTTAATGTGTGCTACCAAATAGAATGTATGGAAATTCATGAACATAGGGAAATAGAGGGTAGATCTTACACACTGTTGCATTTATACCATTATCTTGCTCATGTGCATAAGAAAAGGACCATGTCTTGGTTTACTGTGAAAGTATATAAGGAAGCAAATACAATGCTATAGCATATCGTATGCTTACACTTGCGCCAACAATACAATGTGATCGCTATGCTATAGCAGTGTAAATAATGCAAATTATGCACTAAGTTGTTCCAATCTTTCCTTGCGAGTTTTCAGGAAAGTAAGACAGGTCACCCAGATGCACGTGGGGACGATGATTAACTGAATCAGAATCTAGAAGATACGGAGAATTGAGAGAAAGATTGAGAGAATCCCGTGATATTAAAGAAGGATCAATCAACCGAATCTAAGATCTTGGACCGTACAGATTTAGAAGGCCCAACTGACTGGATGTGTGGCCGAGGAGACCTAACTATAAGAGGAAAGCACGACAAAACCTAAGAGGAGTCAGAAGCCATGAGAGAAAGCAGTCAACTAATTCCTATGAGACCGAAAGTCACGTCGAATGTGTTAGTTCTCAATGTGTTTTGATGATTAATAAAAATTGTAAACATGAGAGAATGTTTTTGTCAAAGATTGGTAAAGCATGTTGATTTCAATTCAAAAACATTATGTTAGCGCCAAACTCGAGCTTGGGTCTCCAAACTCGAGCTTGCCCCTTACAGAAAGCAAACCAAGCTTTTTGCATTTCCTAAACTTGAGCTTGGTCCATAAACTTGAGCTTGAAGGCTTTCAAAAGTTTACTCATATGCGAGTAAGCTCGAGCTTGCACACTGTAAGCTTGAGCTTACGAAGGTTTGAGGATTTTATCAAGTTACTCAAATTGCAAACTCAAGCTTATTAGTTTTAAGCTCAAGCTTGCCTCTTCCAGAGACTTTTCTCACTAAGTTTACAAATATGTAAACTCGAGCTTGCGATTACAAGCTCGAGCTTACCTCCGCGTAATCCTTTAAACTTGAGCTTATCATTTTTCTGTAGAGTTTTTGAGTTTACAAAAGTTGTAAACTTGAGCTTGGAATCCCAAGCTCGAGCTTGCACTGAGCGAGAAAGTTTTCAAATTTTCCTTCAAAGAGTAAACTCAAGTTTGGAGTTGTAAACTCAAGCTTGCGTACGACGAAACTTTTCAAAGATGTTAACATTTGTGACAAACTCGAGCTTGCCTTTGTAAGCTCAAGCTTGGGTCAGACAGAGAGCAATGTCATATTTTGAGCTTAGCAAACTCAAGTTTACACCTCTAAGCTCAAGCTTGCATTTTGTGAACTAAAAATATTTTTGACATGAATAGTGCCAAACTCGAGCTTACTCACTAATAAGCTCAAGCTTGCATTTTTCCATTTTGGCTCTCAAAATGATTTCAAACATGTTTCCCCGAAAAATGCTAAACTCGAGCTTACTCACTTACAAGCTCGAGCTTGAGACTTCCAGAGGCAAAACTCCAAAGTTTAAATGAAGAGCAAACTCGAGCTTACCTAGTAAACTCGAGCTTGGAACTTCAGTACAGAAGAACGCACCTGAGTATATTTTGTTCAGTTTGATTTATCCTTTAGCTTGATTCTACGAATTGGTTGTATATGATTTATATGATTCATGTCAATATTTCCTAACCAAATTTAACCAGTGTGCTTATGAGATTTCAAGAGATCTAGGTTTGTTTTAAAGAAGACTTTAAGACAACCATTTGACAACTTGCAATATAATATTGTATCTCTCATCCAAAGCAATGAATTACAACCTGGAAAGTTGGACAACCATTCTCCAAGACAGAAAGCTAGCCTCCACTATCCTAAGGCATCTGAACAACATTATACAATGTCCTCCATTGAGCATAACAGTATGGAACATACTATTCGGAGCCAACATTCAAATATTCAATTCGGGAATTACTCTCATGACTATATTCAGACAAAGCTTCCAACGGCTATAATTCTGAATAGCTTCAAGTTTGAATGGATCTATAATGGTCACAAGCTTCAAACCAGTATATATACATGAAGATTTGAAGTCTGGACGCAGAGAAGACACACACAGAAAACGCACACAAGAACATCAGTCTTTTACTGCTTATATTTCTCATTTGTGTCTTTGATACATTGTGCTTCAGTGCTTATCTTTATTCACTCTTTGAGAGAGTTCATTTCTGTAAATCATTCTTTGTAAGAATCTCAAAGTTGTGAGACTTTGAGTTTGGGTTATCTGATTACAACTTGTAAGGGGGAGTGTATCCTAGAGAGAGGATAACATTTGAGTACAAAGTGTGTATCTGATTTGAGTGATAGTAGAAAAACCCAGAGAGTCTGGGGACTGGACGTAGGTCAAGAGTTAAGACCGAACTAGTATAAATCTTCTGTGTCAAGCTCTTCTTCTCTAACTCCATTTACCTTGGTTAAGCATCTGTTGTGTGGGTGATATGAAAAGAATTTTTAAAATCCCCAATTCACCCCCTTCTTGGTGATTTCCTTCACTTTCATTTGGTATCAGAGCAAGGTTATCTACATTAAGGATTAACATCCTAGATCAAAGAACCAATGGAAGGAATTCTACCCGATGGAGCTTCAATCAACAGACCTCCAGGTTTCAATGGAGAACATTACTCCTTCTGGAAGGCCAAGTTCAGAGTCTATGTAATGGAAACTGAGTATGGTCTATGGAGGGTGTTTGAGAGAGGAAACTATGAACTAGCAACAACAGAAGATGGTGTCAGAACTCCTAAGCTAGAAGAAGAGTATGATGAGAATGACAGAAAGCAAGTCACTCTCAACATGAAAGCAATTCACATCTTTGCAAAGTGCTCTAAGCCAAAAAGAGTATTTTCGAATTTGCACTTTGTCATCTGCTAAAGCTATGTGGGATGCTCTTGAGATAGCCCATGAAGGGACAAAGTGGAATCAAGGAAAATCGAGTAAACACTCTCATGACTGAATATGATTTATTTCGTATGAAGTCTGGAGAATCCATTAGTGAATTCCAACTCAGATTCACTCATCTGATCAACCAACTTGCTGCATTGGGAAAGGTCTTTGACCAACCTATTCAAGTGAGAAAAATACTAAATATCCTCAGCAAGGAATGGGAAGCTAAGGTCACTGCAATCGAAGAAGCTCGCGGTGAATCAATGGCTTCGATAGCAAAGCACTATTTGCGGTCTTTCGAATATGAAGGAAAAATCAAATTCGAGAAAAGGGCTTGATGAGATTGATGGCAAGAATAAAGGAATTGCTCTCAAGACTGTCAAAGAGGTAAAATCGGATGATGAAGATGAAGATGAAGATCTTTGAGCTAGGCATGATGGTCCGAAAGTTCAAGAAATTCTACAAAAAGGACAAAGCCTACGAAAGTTTCACAAGAGTAGCTCTAGCACGAAACAAAGAAACCCATCATATGCTATGAATGTGAGAAGCTGGTCACATCAAGTCCGAATGTCCACGGTTGAAGAACAAAGATAAGAAATTCAATAAGTTCAAAAGAAGAGCTTATGTTTCAGCTATATGGGGCGATAGCTCATCCGATGAAGATGAAGTGAAGAAGAAGACAGAGCCAATATTTGTCTTGTAGCTCAAGAAGAGAATTCGAGATAGTGAAGAGGTAAATAATTCGACTCATCCTATGATGAACTTTCAAATTTGAATATAATTCTCTTTTCATTGAATTTCGAAAAATTGCAAAAGAGCTTGTCTTCAAAGAATAAAATTAAATTGTTGGAAGAACAAGCTCAAATTGTTTCTTCTTTGTTTCTCCTTGTGAAAACATTTCGAAAAGAATTGCGAAAAGATTTGAGAAAAAAGTTTGTGACAATTGCTTTGTATTTTAGAGAAAAGAAATTTGCATCTTACAAAAGCTCTTGAGAAATTCACTAGAGGTAGTGAAATGCTCAATGTTATTTTAAAACAGCAAAGGTTCACAAATGACAAGTCGGGAATTGGTTATAGACGATTCGATAAACGAAAAGGGAAGAAGAAGGTTGGACAAAGATCTTATTTGAACTATTTTCAAAAAACAGTCCCACTCCTCTAATCCTTTTGCTCATTGCAACTATTGCAATCGTAAAGGTCATGCAACTTCTTCTTATTTTCATAAAAAGGAAAGAAGAAACAAGCCTATAGGTAATTATCAATGGGTGCCTAAGGGATCCTATAAGATTCCTAAGACACAAACTAACCCAAAAGGACCCAAGAAAAAATGGGTACCTAAGGCTTGATATTCTATATCATGCAGGTTTGTCTTAGAGCATCAAAATCCAACAAATGGTTCATTGACAGTGGATGCTCAAGACATATGACGGGAGACGAATCTAAATTTGCCACAATTAAACCTAAGGATGGTGGCAAGGTAACATTTGGTGGAAATCAATCCGGAAGGATTGCTGGAATTGGAGAAGTTGGAAACAACGAAGGACCACAAATTGTGAAGAACTTGCCCACTCTTCCTCTCCTTCCAACCTTCGACCTTAATTAGCTTTCTTTGTGATTACCTTTCTTCTTTCTTAGTTCTTTGTATTTCTCTTGACTTCTTCTCCTTGGGACCTAATGAGTGGTATTTATGCCATGTTTTCCCGGTGTGTTTTAAGTGTTTTGAAAGACAAATCTGAGCTTTAATGTGAGCTACCAAATAGAATGTATGGAAATTCATGAACATAGGGAAATAAAGGGTAGATCTTACACACTGTTGCATTTATACCATTATCTTGCTCATGTGCATAAGAAAAGGACCATGTCTTGGTTTACTGTGAAAGTATATAAGGAAGCAAATACAATGCTATAGCATATCGTATGCTTACACTTGCGCCAACAATACAATGTGATCGCTATGCTATAGCAATGTAAATAATGCAAATTATGCACTAAGTTGTTCCAATCTTTCCTTGCGAGTTTTCAGGAAAGTAAGACAGGTCAGCCAGATGCACGTGGGGACGATGATTAACTGAATCAGAATCTAGAAGATACGGAGAATTGAGAGAAAGATTGAGAGAATCCCGTGATATTAAAGAAGGATCAATCAACCGAATCTAAGATCTTGGACCGTACAGATTTAGAAGGCCCAACTGACTGGATGTGTGGCCGAGGAGACCTAACTATAAGAGGAAAGCATGACAAAACCTAAGAGGAGTCGGAAGCCATGAGAGAAAGCAGTCAACTAATTCCTATGAGACTAAAACTCACGCCGAAGGAACGAGAGAGACAACAAACCGAGAGGACAGTAGATCAAATCGCGCTCTTCCTTGGAGCAAGACGAATTGTAGAAGATGTAGAGATGTCATGTGACAAGACACTTCTTACGTTGTCAACCTTTCAACGAACTTCTTCTTTTCTTTTCTATTTTATTTATCGCAATTTTTTTATGGGCTATTCTACAGTACTCTATGTTATGTGTCCCTCATCAGTCATGAACTAAATTCCCTGTGGCTGAGCGAGGATGAATTCCTAAGTTGTAGAATGAACCCAATTTGCTAGTTCTTCATTTAATAAATTCAGTTTGTTTTAACAGTGTTTTAATTCATAGCTGATTAGCAGATGCTAAGGGCTATCCCAATGGTCCTTGACAGCCTGGAAGGGAGTCAGGATTAGACCTCTTTTAGAAAGTGCTTGCTGGGCGAGCCCGTGCATGGTTCGACTCAAAAGTGTAGATGCTAGGAATGGATTTACCGCTAATAACCAAAACACCTAGAGCTAATCAGATAGACTAAACTTGAAATCACTATAGGAATATGGGAGAGTACAGCGAGGACTGTATTTACAGGATTGCGAAAGCTTCTGTATAGGATAGTGGTGGGTTAACTGGATAATGTTGTAAAAGGCGGTTATGTTGTAGCATTGCGGAAGCTGTACAGCATAATTGCTATAGCAATGCGTTGTAGACAAACTGGGGGAATTACACGACTTGGGATGAAATCTGAGCTCAGTCTATTGTTAAACTGATATCTTCCTTCGACTCCCGATCACTTACTTAAATTCTCATTATTAGTAATAGCCAAACAACCAAAAATCAATATCACTTGTTCGAAACTTGCATTAGAAACTGAAATCATTTGTGGAATCACAGTCTCTGTGGGACGATACTCTACTTACTCTTTTTTACTTGTTTGACTGGTTTACTTGCCATAAGGGAAATCGACCAACAAGTTTTTGGCGCCGTTACCTGGGACTGAAAATCCCATTTATGATTAGAAGTTTCTTTTTGACAAGTTGTGTTTTACCTCACTACGCTCACTCTCTCTATCTCTGATTTTGAGGTACATTCGGTGGTGTATGCATGACTCGCCCGCTGCTAACCTCGTATCGTACAATCCAGAGATCGAACTAACCTATAAGCAAGAACGTAGGAAGCAGCAGCGAAGGAGCCACTTGAGTGACTCTGCACACATGGAAGATATGCAGGATAATTGAGACCAGATTGAGAAGAGCGACAACTCTTGGATAACCAGAATCCCCACCAATCGAACGTAATGCTGATCAAGAACGAGCAATCATGGAATTTGGGGTACCTGACCTCACCAGACTTAATTTAGTGATCACGCCTCCAAATCTAGTTGCAAGACACTTTGAAATGAAAGGTGTCATGATTCAAATGCTCAACTCAGCCGGATAGTTTGGAGGACTCCCGTCAGAAGACCCTCATCGACATCTCAAGTCGTTCATGGAGTTCTGTGACACCTTTGTCATTCCAGGAGTGACGCCTGATACCCTCTGGATCAAATTGTTCCTATTCTCACTTAGGGACAAGGCTCGAGCATGGCTAAACACTATGCTTGCTCATTCTATCATCTCCTGGAACAAGCTGGGCAGTAAGTTCTTGCTTAAATTCTTCCCATTGACCAAGAATGCTCAGTTGAGAGAAGACATCACTAGCTTCAGATAGCGCCCTAGTGAATCCACTTACGAAGCCTTGAAATGATTCGAGGACCTACTCAGAAGATGTCCACAACACGGACTGGTAGAATGGGTGCAGCTAGAAACTTTCTATAAGGGCCTAGATAAACAGACACGGTCCATAGTTGATGCATCTGCAAATGGTGCTCACTCCTGATGAAGTCCTATAATGAAGCTCATGAGTTCTTGGAACGTATGGCTATGAACAATGGCCAGTAAAGCGAACCCCCTCATCCAAGCCAGTGGCAGGAGTACATGAACTTGATGCTATGGCAGCCCTTATTGCACAAGTGACCTACTCACTTGCCAATATGATCAAGTCAATGAATCTACTTGCCACCAACTTATCAACACAACCTGCTCAAGTAGCCTATGTGTACTGTGGTAGAGAGCATCCATACTCTTAGTGTTCTGCAAACCTTGAATCTGTCAATTATGTGAACAACTACAACGGGGGGCGGCAACAACAACAACAACCCGTACTCTAACACTTACAACCCAGATGGAGGCAACATCCAAACTTCTCTTAGTCATCGTAGAATTAGCCATCCACTGGCCCCTCAGCAGGCCCTTCATACTCTAATAAACCATCAAACCCACCAAGGTTCGACCAACAAGCAAGGCAACAAAGTGTTGGTGTAGCCCATTCATCATCCATGGAAAGCCTACTCAAGGAGTATATAGCAAAGAACGACATCATTATACAAAGCTATCAAGTTTCCCTTCGCAATCTTGAAAATCAAGTCAGACAACTTGCCACTGCACTTAATAACAGACCATTAGACTCATTGCTTAGCGACACTGAAGTCCCTAGGAACCATGGAAAAGAACAAGTCAAGGCCATTGAATTAAGAAGAGGTAAGAATGTGGAACCAATGAAGGTGTCAAAAAGGCCTATCGAGGACGCCGAACCAGTATTAGGCTAGATAAAGAAAGGGCGAGAAACCACTGAATCTACCTAGGAATCAGACCTGGACACTTTGATTATACAGCAAAAGGAGGATGGATTCTATACTACAATATTCTCAAGGAAAGTCACGCCAGATGTCCATCTAACGGAAATAAGGTATGATGCTACGACATCAACATCTCAACAGGCCCCTGACCCAGGATCGTCAAGAACTCCAAAGCAACCTCTACCGTTTCCCCAGAGGATGCAAAAGCATACTCAAGAGAAGTAGTTCTGAAAGTTCTTGGACATGCTAAAGCAGCTGAACATGAACATCCCTTTGGTGGAAGCACTAAAATAGATGCCAACCTATGTGAAGTTCATGAAGGACATTCTATTTAAGAAACGTAGACTAGGCGAATTCGAGATAATGGCCATGACCAAGGAAAGCAGTGAACTACTATTGAACAGGCTACCACCAAAGTTAAAAGATCCAAACAGCCAAGGTTATGAAACCCGAACCGGACCGGCCGGTTCGAACCGTAAACCGGCGAACCGGCACTCGGAAACCGGTCCGAGTTAGGGTAAAACCGGATTTCAAGTTGACCCGGAGTCAACTCGGTCTGAACCGGCCGAGTTGGCCAAGTCGGAGTAAAAAAATGTTTTTTTTTAAAAATTGACTGAAGGAGAAAGAGAAGGAAGGGAGAGTGCAGCGGTGGCTGGCGGAGATCGCGATCTGGTTCATCGAAGGTCGGAGCTTCTTTGGTCGAAATAATGGCAATGGATCTTGACTCTTACCGTTCACAACCGGAAGTTCGCGGCACCTCCAAGCCTTTTATTGTCGAGACGAACGAGAAGAAGAGAGCGAGAGAGACATCGAATCTGAAGAGTTGAAGGAGAAAGAGAGATCTTTGTGAGTCAAAACGAGAAGGAGCAACGAACCAGGGACTAGGAGAAAAAGAGAGATCTGAATAATCTAAAGAATCAAAGGAGTGAGAGAAAGAGAGCTCAACGCGCAAATATGGTGACGGACTGACGGTGAAAAGAAAAACAAAAACTATTGTTAACGTTATTGAATAAAGATAAAAAGTTTGAGCAAAAAAAATAAAGATAAACGATTCTTGAGCAAAAAAAAGAATAAAGATAAAAAGTCAAAAAGCCTATACGTCTATACCTGACCCTCTAATTTAAACACGCCCTTGACTATACACATCACATTTAAGATAATGTGAGCACCGACACAATATCTCTTTTCGTGTGATCTCTTTTTTTAAAAAAAAAATCAATATAGTATTATACTACATAATATTATATATGTTCTCATGTACATCCTATCATATTTTCACATATTTAATATTATTTTGATCATAAAATATTTTTTATTATAAATATTTTAATTTATTTTAATTAAATTATATTTTTAATAATACCGGTCTGACTCCGGTTTGACTCCGGTCTGACCCACTGACCCTTGACCCAGTACCTCTACCGGTTCAGTGACCGGTCCGGTTTTCAGAACCTTGCAAACAGCTTCATAATCCCTTGTGCAATTGGTCCCAACTACTACGAAAAAGCTCTTTGTGATCCGGCGCTAGCATCAATTTAATGCTTAAGTCCGTATTTAAAAAGCTAGCAGTTGGAGAAGCAAGACCTACCACAGTAACTCTGCAACTCGCAGATAGATCAATTGTCCAACCAGAAGGAAAAATTGAAGATGTATTGGTCAAGGTGGACAAGTTCATATTCCTAGTAGATTTCATTGTACTAGACTTTGAAGCATACAACATAGTCCCAATTATTTTTTGAAGGCCCTTCATGGCATCAGGAAGAACATTGATCGATGTTGAAAGAGGCGAACTTACTATGCAGGTCAATAAGGATCAAGTAACGTTCGCAATCCTCACAACCACACAGTACCCCGAAGCTCCAGAAGAATGCTCTTTCCTCAACATGAGACTAAATACCAACAGGCCCCCTAACAACATGAACCAGGAAGAAGATTTCATGCCCAACATGCCACACCATATTCAAATCATAACGACCTCATACACAAACGAAGTTCGAATGTGCTGGGATGGGAACGGAACCACAAGAACGTGGAGCAACCCTGCTCGGTCCTGAATGAAACTTATAAACAACTCAGGCTGACGACTATAAACTAAGCGTTATTGGGAGGCAGCCTAAAGTAAAAAAGAACATATTGTTTCATTTTCAGGGCTCAACAAGAACTCAGACACCTAGCCAGTAGCGACAATCCTCCATGTCTACCCAGTACAATGTTCTTCCAAGTTAGTATCTGCACTATCATATCTATTTTTCTCGCAAGTTTCATCACATGTTGAATTCCTTATGAGATTGTCCCACATAATCCACAACACACAGTACCATGTACTTCCCCCTTCCCCCCCACACACACTATACACTATGAACTCTTCGCCTTCCCGCAACCCTCCAGCTGCCACCCACCCCATCTCCTCATTATACTTTTTCCCCCTTCCTCAGACAACTCCCCTTTTAAGGCCAAACCGCGCCACCTCTTCTATGAAACCCTAACCCTCCTCGAAGCCTGTCTTTATCCCATCGCCCACTCATGTCGCGAGTCAAGCAAACAACCCGGCATGCCCGTATACCCCCGTTGGTCTACGCCCGACCTCTTTGTTTGGCTCTGCCACCACCACCACCTCTTTTACTTCCACCACCACACCCGGCCATACCCGTTCCTCCTTCACCGCCCCCACCCCCTGACTCCCCCATTTACATATCCTCCAGTGACCCATCCCCCTCCTCCAGTGACACAACCTCCTTTTGTCATGCTTACCTTTACACATATGGCCCCCTCTACCACAGCCATCCCCCTCAAATTTCTGCCCTCCGTAAGGAACTGAAAACCCAACAGGCGAATTTTGACGCCTTTGTCGCTGCTCACCGCCATGGCCAGCCCTCTGACTTCGACCTTGTCGACTCACTCTCCGACATCCCGGTCGTCAACTCATTTGCTCCATCCCCTTCCATGGATGATGACACCACCAACCCTTGCCCTACTCCCAGTAGGCCGCCATCCCCTTAGTTGTTTTCTTTGCTGCTTTTCCTTTTGTTTTGTTTTTTTTATGAACTGGTTTGTTCACCCTGCTGCACGGCGACCAGGCCTTTTGTCTCTTGCCTAATATATCATATATTTTGCATGTATATTTTTGGCCTTGATCCACTCTCTTTGCACTTCCCCCGCTTTTGTTGTCCTCTACTTGCCCCTGTTATTTACTGGAGGGTTGAATCGTGTCACTGCACTTAATAGTTGCAATGGGGACATTGCAACTCTTCAATGTGGGGAGAAATATGTGATTTACACTTAAATGTCTATGTTTGAATTTAGAATCACAAACTTAGCTTATTTGTAATTTTGGGCAAACACAAAAATCTTTGGACTGCGTAACCTACATTTAGAGCATAAATAGACACCTATAGTAGTAGAGCAGACCGTAGAATGAACTAGTAGAATAGAATTGTCTTAAGGAAAGTAAATTGTGTAGGCTTGGGAAACTAACAATACTAGATAAATCAGTGTAGGGAAAAGTAACAGTGAGGGAGAGAATAGAGTTAAACCACCTGGAAGGAAATTTTTTAGCCTTAATTTTTTCATTAATCTGTGAGCATGCCTACTAGTTTTAAGAATTTTCTTGGCTTTGTATGATTTCTATGATTTTGATATCTTGCACCTGAATCACACCTTGCATAGGACAAAGGCATTCCATGTTCGCCCACTGAATCCATACACAAGCCACTGTTACCATACTCCCATTGTCACCCTTGAGCCATACATATATTGCTATAGCAGATACCAGACAAATAGCTAAGAAAAGATGCACGTTGTAATTGCTATAACATATTGCCCACTGTACCAAAATAGTGACAAGGTGAAAAAAATTATTTCTTTGGCAGCATAAGTCATCACCACTGAATAGGGCATGTGAAGATGCAGCATCATAATTATATTTTATAAAGACCTGTCTGGCACTATGCTATAGTGTATTTTCATCTTAGCACGAACCACCACATACTGCCATTCCACGCATTACAACCTGAAAAAACCTTTTGATGTAGTTAAGTTCAGCCACGAGGAAACATCCTTAAAAATTTTGCAAACCTCTAGAACTTCTAGACTAGCACGATAGAGAGAAACAAATCCTCCCATGTGAGAGAGAGAACAAACACCTTATCCGAGAGTCTCTTGACGCTCTCTTACTGAAGCAATGCTTTGCACTAAGTCTCTTACTGAAGTAATGCTTTGCACTAAGTCACCAGTACTAGGTAGTGGGATTGTTTACATAGAACTTTGAACTTAAGGGAATGACAGGATACCATATCCTTAAGAAAAGCGCACAAGCTGCAAAAGGTGCTTTCAGCACTATAACTTTTCTTTTTGTTTTGCCCAGGAGTACAAAAAGCTAAGTGTGGGGGAGTTTGATGAGTGGTATTTATGCCATGTATTCCCGGTATGTTTTGATTGTTTAAAAAGACAAATATGAGCTTTAATGTGTGCTACCTAATAGAATGTATGGAAATTCATGAACATAGGGAAATAGAGGATAGATCTTACACACTGTTGCATTCATACCATTATCCTGCTCATATGCATAAGAAAAGGACAATGTTTTTGTTTACCGTGAAAGTACATAAGGAGGCGGATACAATATATAGCATATCGTATGCTTATACTTGCGCTAGCAATACAATGTGATCGCTATGCTATAGTAGTGTAAATGATGCAGAATTATGCACTAAGTTATTCTAACTTTTCCTTGTGAGTTTTCAAGAAAGTAAGGCAGGTTACCCAGATGCACATAAAGATGGCGATTGACTGAATCAGAATCTAGAAGATGCAGAGAATCAAGAGAAAGATTGAGAGAATCCCATGATATTAAAGAGGATCAATTAACTGAATCTACGATCTTGGACCCGACAAATTTGGAAGGCCCAACTGACTGGATGTGTGGTCGAGGAGACCTGACCAAAAGAGGAAAGCACGACAAAACCTAAGAGGAGTCGGAAGCCGCGAGAGAAAGCAATCAACTAATTCATATGAGACTAAAACTCATGTCGAAGGAACGAGAGAGACAACAAACCGAGAGGACAGTAGATCAAACTGAGTTCTTCCTTGGAGTAAGACAAATCGTAGAAGACGTAGAGACGTCACGTGACAGGACGCTTCTTACGCTGTCAACCTTTCGACGAACTTCTTCTTTTCTTTTCTATTTTATTTATCATAATTCTGTTATGGGCTATTCTACAGTACTCTATGTTATGTGCCCCTCATCAGTCATGAACTAAATTCCCTGTGGCTGAGAGAGGATGAATTCCTAGGTTGTAGGATGAACCCAGTTTGCTAGTTTTTCATTTAATAAATTTAATTTGTTTTAACAGTGTTTTAATTCATAGCCGATTATTGGACGCTCAGGGTTATCATAGTTGTCCTTGATAGCTCAGAAGGGAGTCAAGATTAGACCTCTGTTAGAAAGTGCTTGCTAGACGAGCCCGTGCACGGCTCGACTCAAAACTGTAGATGCCAAGAATGGATTTACCGCTCATAACCAAAACACCTAGGCTAATTAGATAAACTAGACTTGAAATCACGATAGGAATATGGGAGAGTAGAGTGAGGACTGTATTTACAGGATTGTAGAAGCTTCTGTATAGGATAGTGGTAGGTTAACTAGATAACGTTGTAAAAGGCTGTTATGATGTAGCAATGCGGAAGCTGTGCAACATAATTGCTGTGGTAATGCGTTGTAGACAAAGTAGGGGAATGACACGACTTAGGATGAAATCTGAGCTCAACCTATTGTTAAATTGATATCTTCATTTGACTCCCGATCACTTAGTCAAATGCTCATTATTAGTAATAGCAAAACAACCAAAAATCATCATCATTTTTACACAACTTGCATTAGGAACTAAAATCATTTGTGGAATCACAGTCTCTGTGGGACGATACTCTACTCATTCTTTATTACTTGTTCGACTGGTTCACTTGCCATAAGGGAAATCGATCAACAAGACCCTTGGCCGAAACTTACATATGGCATGAGGGTAAATTTGTATTTTATAATTGATAGAAAATAACCCAAATGACGCTCTTATTAATTGTCTATTTTACCCTCGTTTTAAAGCTTCTTATTATAGTTAAATTTTCCAATTTCCTTCCCTTTAACTTTTGTTGGCCGAAGTTAGCCTTTCTTGGGGCTTCCAATTTACCTTGCATGTGTGGTAAAATCTTGGTCTACATGTCTCTTTTCATGTGAGCCGATCTTATGGTTAAAGGAAGGGTGAAGTCATCAAGTTTTACTCCCTTTTACCTTTGCTTTGTTCGCTTCTTCTATCTCCACAATTTTTGCCTACCTCTTGTCATCCCTTTTACCTCTTCTCTTATTTGCTTTTACTTGCCTTGTTGGCATTTTTATCTTCATACCTTTTACCTACCATATCATGTGGCATCTTATGATTCACAAATTGCTTTTTTAGCTTATTACATAAGATAAATCTTAACCTTTATGGAATCCTCTTAGTTGGCTGAAATTTGTGACTTCTCTATGAAGTCTTGTTGCATCTTTTCCAAGCACAATTATATGGACAAAATATCTTGTCATCTAATTACATAATTTTTCCCTAGCATGACAAGTGTCTTCCTAGGTATAAAATGAAATTGTATGGCTTCCTTACATGTCAAAATGTCTTGGTCTTTACTTTGACTGCTTGGAATATTTTGGACCACACATAAAAATTCACCCCTTATTCTCATTTAACTTATGCATGTACTTATAATATTAATCCTCCATTCCTATCTTCTTGCTAGCCAAAATTACCCCTAGAAGAGAGTCCCAAATTTGTCTTCCAACATCTTCATCCACATGGCCATCACCAAATTAATTTAATTATTTATTGACCCAAAATTTAACAAAACTATTAATCCTCTTCTCTTCTCAATTATTTTGAAAATAATGGTGTACATAGGGTATCAATATTTCACTTTCTAAATAATCCCAATGTAAACATAAAATCTTTAAAACCTTCACTCGTTAACCAAAATCAACAAATAATTTCCTAAATAGGCAAAAAATAGCCTTAATTGCCATTTCTGTTTCCTTAATTATATTTATTAAGAAAAAATTTAAATAACCTTCTCTTGCCCAAAATCATAACCCCAATTGATCATTGGAATATTTATTCCATGACAAATATCTTTATTTCACATTATATACAAAAATTTAAAAAAAAATGGAAAAACAAATATTTGCCAAATTTCTCTTGTTCTTCCACTAAATATCCACATTGTACATGTAATTTTAATAAGACAAAAATTTGGGATATTACATTTCTCCCCATGTTCAATAAATTTCGTCTCCGAAATTTGCTACACCTCTTGCAAACTCGGGACATAAATTCCGAATAACGTTGTTTTATGTCTTCCATCACTTCCAGATTGCTTCCCTAGGAGTTAGTCCTTTCCACACTACTTTTACAAATGAAATATTTTTATTCTGAGTGTTTCACTGATGGTCAATAATTCGCTCGGTTCAACAACAAAGGTATGATTGTCTTAGACATCAATATCTTCATATTCGATAATATGCTCAGGATCTAGTTGATACTTTTTCAAGTGACAGAAATGAAACAAGTCATGAAGTCTGTTCAAATTTGGGGGTAATGCTATTTGATACGCCACTGGTCCTCGTTTCACCAAAATCTCAAATGAACCAATGTATCGAGGACTCAATTTCTTCCTCTTAATTGCTCTACCAATCCCAGTAATTGGAGATACTTTCAAAAATAAATGATCTCCAACTTCAAATTCTAGAGGTCTTCTTCTCTTATCAACATAGCTTTTCTGTCTACTTTGTGCTATAAGGAGCCTATTTTTAATCAAGTTAATTTTCTTTGAGGTTTGATCAACCAAATCTAGTCCATACAATCTTCTTTCAGACAACCCTGTCCAAAATAAGGGAGATTGACATTTTCTTTCGTATAATGCTTCATATGGAGCCATTTGAATACTCTCATAGTAATTGTTATTGTAAGAAAATTTAGCGAGTGGAAGGTAACGATCCCAATTCCCTTTAAAATCTAGTCCATATGCTCTTAACATATCCTCTAATGTATGTATTGTCTTCTCAGTTTGTCCATCCGTTTGGGGATGATAGGCTATACTTAATTTCAATTTCGTACCCATAGCTTCATGAAAAGCTTGTCAAAATCATGATGTAAATCGAGGATCCCTGTAAGAAACAATACCCTTTGGTACACCATAGAGTATTACTATTTCCTTTATATAAATTTCTACCAATTTCTCAGGAGAATAGTGAGTATTGGTGGGAATAAAATGTGCTACCTTAGTTAAACGGACGACAATTACCCAGATCGTATCATAATTCTTGGGTAATCCCACTACTAGATCCATGGTAACACTTTCCCATTTCCATTTAGGGATCTCCAGACCCTATAAAAGTCCAGGTGGTCGCTGATGTTCAATTTTCACCTTTTGGCAAGTAAGACATCTAGTCATACCACTTTTTAGCCCTAGCCACCAGATTTCATATTTAAATTCTGATACATCTTAATCATTCCTCGATGAATAGTGTACTTACTTTTATGCGCTTCATCCAGTATGTTCTGTCTCAATTCAGCCTCTGGTGGTATATAGATATGTTTCTTGCATCTGACTAATCCTCTCAATGATAGATCATAGTTCTGAATCTCGCCCTGTGAAATCTTCTCCCGTATCAATTTAGCTTTTTCATCTCGCATCTGACCTTCTTCAATCTCAGCTCTTAAGCCATTTTCTTCTTGACTAACACCAAGGTTAGCTAGAAACACTTTATTGGGCGTATTCGCATTTAATAGAATCTGGTTTGACAAGTTCAAATCCCAAAAATCTTCTAACAGTTTCTATTCTTGCATCATCTTATATTCCACCTGCACTGTTTTCCAACTTAGCGCATCTATGACAATATTCGCTCTTCCTGGATGATACTTAATCTCAAGGTTATAATCTTTCAACAACTCCATCCATTTATGTTGTCTCATATTAAGCTCTTTCTGTTCATAAAGATACCTGAGACTCTTGTGGTCGCAGTACAATTCAACAGTAGTACCATACAAATAATGTTGCCATATCTTCAAAACAAATACAATAGCAGTGAGCTCCAAATCATGAATATAATAATTCAATTCATGAGGCTTCAGCTGTCGAGAAGCATATATGACTACTCTACTCTACTGTATCAGGGTACATCCCAACCCTTGCTTACTAGAATCACTATAAACTACATAGGTCAAACTAGGATCTAGGATTATCAACACTGGTGCGAGCATCAATCTCTCCTTCATCTGTCTAAAGCTTTCATCGTAACGTTAATACCACACTCAATCTATCACAGTCCTGATGCATGCTCTCAAAATATGCAATACAATTATCATATACTCAACACAAATCCAGTTTATCCTGTACCCACGTGTAGTATTCACACACATAGGACTCATTGGTTCATCATTGATTCATTCTTTGAGTGATTGGTTACATAAGCCTCATTTCCTGATACATTCTTCCTTTCAGCTTAATTCATTATGGCCTTCCATCTTGTTACATTACCACGGTGTTGGATATTCTGGCCTTATTGCCTAGAAAAATTATTCTCGTGCCATATTCATCTCAACTACAACCTAGTATAGTCTGAATACTCTGCCAGCCTCAAGACATACTCTGGATACCCTAGTCCAAAGTGATCACACTAGGCAACCAACTAGGCATATAGGTCTTACGGCCCAAGGACACCGTTTTATGCAATTTCCCACACCAGATCTTACCACCTTGAGCCTCTACTCATCTATCTTATATCTGAGTTTCTTTTGTTTAAACTGTTAGTTCTTTATATGTGTTTTGATGATAATAAACATTTGTAAATGAAAGGTAGTTAATGATTCAAGTAAAAATATTTTTTAACTTGATCAAACTTGAATCAATATTTGATTTTAAGTATCTGTCAAATTGACTTGAGTTAAAGGTTGGCAGACTCGAGTAAAGTGCTTTTGAAACCTCAGTCAAAATATGCTTTAACCTTGTTAGTTGTATATGAATCAAGTTAAAAGACTTTGTAAAATGTTTTTATGAAAAGCATTAACTCGAGTGATCTTTATATGCCTCGAGTTAAGTCTTGTGAGCTCAAAATTATTTTTCAAAATACTAAAATATTGACTCGAGTTAGTATTGGTTAAGTCGAGTGTAGCTTTGAAACTTATTTTCAAAATGTATTTTCATAACTCGAGTCATCACTTAATGACTCGAGTGTACTTGATGTTCAAATCATTTTCAACACCTAACTCGAAGAACATTTAAAGAAAAATGATGTTGACTCGAGTGAGTTATGTGTGACTCAAGTCATCAACTTGAAGTGAACATTTTAAACTCGAATTAAGTTCATACAGAGACATCTTCTTATTGCTTTCAAACATATTTTCAAAGAAGACGTAGATGACTCGAGTGTAGAATGGTCAACTTGAGCCAGCAACTTGAGTGTGCTTGAAATCAACTTGAGTTAATCTTTCTCTATTTTGCAAATCATCGTGTCTGTAAATCTTAAATACTTGCTTGTGATTTGATTAATTCCTATCATCACTCATTATTGTTCCTAACTATGTTTAATCAGTCTATTAATGAGTTTCAGATGATTAGATAAAGGTTTAATTGCAGATTAATCAAAAAGCATTTTGATTATGTCGGATGTATTTAATGCGGTCCAGAAAACCAAGCACTATTTTGGAAACCATTCTTTGATCATTCTGAAGGCATTTCTGTTCCCTTTCCCTTATTAAATGTTTCAACGCTCAACAAGAAAAAATAGAAAGAATGTCTAAATGGCAAATGACGGCGATCATTTGCAAAATCGAAGACTGAGTAACGGATGAACTTTAACTTCTAATGACTATATTGATTACTCACAACGGTGCATTGAAAGCTTCTTAACCACTACTAGAAAATGCCATATTTGCGAGGGGAAAAAATTCCGTCGCAAAATTTGGTAAATTTGCGAGGGAAATTTCCCTCGCAAAACAGTGATTTTTGTGAGGGAAAATGTTTTCCCTCGCAAAATTGTGGGAAATTGGAGGAAGAATCCTCTCCAATCTCCTACAATTTTGTGAGAGAAATCATTTTCCCTCGTAAAATTGTCAATTTTGCGAGAGAAAATGAGTTCCTTAGCAAAATGGAGGGAAATTAGCGGGAATTTTCCCTTCAATTCCCCCCCATTTTGTGAGGGAACTGGGTTTCCCTCGCAAAGTAGTGAATTTTGCGAGGGAACAATACTTCCCTTGCAAAATGGCGCAAAAAGTCACCTTGATTTTGCGAGGGAACATTTATTCCCTCGCAAAAACCTTCCATTTTGCGAGGGAACCGATGTTCCCTCGCAAAAAGCCTCCATTTTGTGTGGGAACCTTGTTTCCCTTGCAAAATGAGGCCAAAAGTCACCTCCCTCCATTTTTTTAACTTAGGGCGCCAAACATATGTTTCCTTAAAATTTCTTGTCGCGCGCTTTGCTAAAAAAAAGATTTCAGATCGTGCCCTCAGCCACAGCCCACGCCTGTTCGAAACGCAGCACAGAGTGAGAGCGAGAGATCACCGTTGCCACTGATCGCCGCACCGCCTACGTCTTTTTCCCCTTCTTCGGATGTTGTTCGATTTTCTCTTTTTGGTGACTACAGATTCAGGCGAGACCCGAGATCCGGCTGCTCGATCCGGAAGGCGCGCCGTCGAGGTTCAACCTCTGTCTTGTAAACCGGATCTGAAAAAACGAACGATGAGCGAAGTGTTCGAAGGGTACGATGGTCAATCGTGAACTTTTGGCTAATCTTTCCCGCAAATGCTCGGCGTCGCCTTTGATGGACGTAATAAAATGGTTTATCTAGACTTTGCCTCTCTCATTTTTTGTTAATTTTCATTTTAGTATTGATTATTAGTTTATTACTTGCACCAACTCGGAGATTACACACAATTGGCTGGTCAAAAAAAAAAGGAGAAGATGCTTCTCTTGGATGTAGTTTCTGCCTTTCTGACTTAAGATGGCTTTTTATTTTTGGTTGCTTATAGCATTTTTTTTTAATGATTGAATTATTATTAGGATTCATTATGGCTCTCGATTTTATTGAAATCTCCATTTCTTGAGACGAGAAGGTGGTTAATTACAACAAACTACGTTAATTACCATGAGAATTGATAGGTTATTAAACCTAGTATCTGTCCAATTGACTATCATCTCAAACTTTAATTCACTCGATTTTTTGTATCGTGTAGATCTAGAACAGCAATTGCACCTTTGGAACAAATGAAAATTTTCTTTGCGGGTTAGTTGTTTAAGTTATTTACAATTATTCATGTGGTTGGACTGGATAAGCTGCTGCATTTCTAAGACGGGTTTGTTTTGATACCTTGATCATTCCCCCTGTTAAGACGTAGGATTGAGAGTTATATACGCTAAAGTACTTAAGTTATATATTTATATTTCCAAATTTTATAAAAGGAAATTTGAATTGAAGAAAAAATCAAGTGGTTTCTCATACAATGTGAATATATGGCAGGAAGTATTATTTGAGCTACATTCCTCAAACATTCATTTTTATTTTGTCTTGGTGATTTCTTTTTCATTATTTCAATCCCTGTCATTCGTGGTTTTGATTTTGGCCTTCTTTGATGTATTCTACTTTTTATTGCTTAGATCCTGTTAATACTATCTCTTTGTTTATCCTCTGCTAGGTAAACCATCTTGCTTCTTATGTAATATCCCGAATTTTGGGTCTAAAGACTTGAGAATTAGCCTATTTTTGGGAGACTGCTAGTCCCTATTTTTGAAGGTGACAAATTTAAAATAAGTATGTTCTTATGCCTTTTCTGAAATGATAGTGGAAAGAAAAGAAATATGCATGAGATGCATTGAATAATTGAAATAATGGGAGTAGTGGTCAAATGAGAATGAGGGGTATAAGTGTGTGTCACCTTATGATAATTAAATAATAGAGTATGCATGTGAATAAATAAGAAGAGGAATGCATATATTGGTATATATTATTTTAATATAAGTGAGGAAAGAAGGAGTATGGCATGTAGCATTCTTGTTGTTCACTTAATTAAATAAGGAATGGAGAATGTGCTGGACCATTGAAATGGAGTATTGTATGATAATGGAGCACATGCATCTAAATTATAGAGAAAAGGGTGTTTGCTTGGAATACTTTATAATTAAATAAAGGAAATAATGAAGAGAATTGAGAAAAGTCACGCAGAGAATGGACAAGCATGTGTGGTTGGTGTGTCATCCCAATATTATTCAATTAATTGAGAAAGTGGAATGTATGTTGTATAATATTCTAATCTAAATGAAGTAGTGGACTATACGTGGAAGGAGAATGGGAATGAGGTAGACTATTTTATTATATCTAATTTGAAAGTGGAAGCAAATTGTGGTGGGACGCATAGTGGAGTATTGGACAATATATTATTATATTATGATAAGTTATGATATTATATTATTTTACATTACCTTATGTTATTTTAATTAATATGGAGGTATATATGTCTGTGAAGAGGCTTAAGTGTACCCACATGCGTCACTTATTTGCAATTAATCATGAAAAAGGATCAGGATGTAGTTAAAATAGTGGGCTATAAAATATAAGCAGGATTTGAGCAAAAAATAAAATAAAATATAAGCAGGATAGCACTCCTTTTGAATTTAGTGGAATTGAATACCCCACTACTCTTCTATCATCCAGAACATTTTCAGATCTCCTTATTCTAATATTTAAAAGGGGTCCTGCGTGAAACATTTTGTAAGACACCCCATGAGAACTTCACTTTCGGATGTTCAATTATGCATTTAAAACCCCACTCTCTAATTATTTAATAAAAGACGACAACACCAGGGGAGCAACAGATGGAATTATTTCTCACACTCCACTACTCTTTATCTTCAGCATGATAGCATTATGCTTCACTCAATTATCTCAACATTTATTTAAGGAAGAAAACGCTAGGACACATTGGGAGGTCGGCAGCTTAGACACTAATGCATTCCCTCTCCTCTTTCACGTAATTTATAAACACACAACACACTCACACGATTTTTAAGAGCAGCGCAGAGAAGCGTAGAGGAGAGAGAGAGCTTCAAAAAAATAAGTAAGAGTTGGTTAAAGAATTGCAAAGAACTCAAGGTAGTAACCCTTCTCTTACATACTATGTGTACCTTATATATGCTTGTATTTACCATTGTACGTATATATATAATGCATGAATGACGTGATTGTTGAGTATGCTGTATGTATATATGATGGTTGTCTTGCATGTTCTGTGTATGCATCTTATGTGAGGGATTATGACGTTACTTCTGGGGTTCATTCATTTGAACTCCAGTATATATTTTTGAATTAGCTAATTTGCAGCTTGTGTAAGAAGAATGAAGAACAAAGAAGATGAAAGAAGACGAGTAGAGGACTGTTAAAGGATTTTAATTCCGTTAGATTTATACTACTGAAGTACAAACTATTTGTACATGAATAGTATTTTTGTATACATGAAAAGTGAATAGTATCATATTTGTGAATAGTAATATCTTATATTTAGAAGAACGCTTCCGTGTATGTATCAAATGGAGTATTTAAGGCGGGTGTTACATCTTACTTCAAGTTTGGGGGATGGTTGTTCACTCTCTCATTTAATGTGCCAATTTAGATATCATATCAGGCCTTATTTGTGTCTGGACTTTAGTCTTTCTCTTTCCATTAATACTTTTTCCCCAAAAAAAATTTCTTTATTCAATTTCTGTTTTAAGCATCATTTGGTGGTTACAGGTTACCTAAATATAATCTATTTTCTTTTAGATGTGATCTAAGTCCATTTATTATCATAGCGTATTTGGACTCTATTGCAGCATGTCCCCATGCTTCTGTATGTACGTCTACACTTTGTCTCTTGTTCTTGTATGAACTAATTGATTTCTCATTCAGTATAAAAGGCTTGGATTGTGGTCAATCCGTAGGCCATAGTTGATGTGTCATATGTAATGTGGATTGCTTTATTTCTAGCTACTTGTAATTTCCCAAACCTGAGGCATGTTGTGTTCTGCATCAATTTTGTTGGGCAATCCTGCTATTCCTTGTTCTTCAATATAAATTAACACTACCTATTGTGGAGTGCATTTGTTGCCACTGTGATACAATTGCCTTGGAATTTTTGCCATTTATTATTATTATTATTTTTCAAAATGTGACTTTCAGCGGCGACTTTTGTTGCCACTTTCTTGATTAATTGGCAATTGGTTGGTATAAGCGGCCAGACATAATACTTTTGCTACCAATCGTGAACCATTATTCCTTCGTCCATTTAAATGAAGTACAAAAAATAAACTGACTTCGTAATGTTGGTTTTGCAGAAGATAAGAGGGTAAAGGTGTTAGAAGCGAAGGTGAAGGAGCAAGAAGCGAAGGTGAGGGAGCAAGGAGAGATGATTGCGAGAAAGCGAGTACTTCTCCGGTCCTTATTGAAGGACAAGGGTCCTGGTGGTGGTGACGATACTGGTGGTGATCATGACCAGCTTGTTGCAGTTTAGACTTTTTTTTTAGTTCATTTTAGTCGAAACTTTATAATTTGTAAATTTTGTTATTGCTTTGTAAACTTTATGATTGTTACAATTTATTTTTATGATATACAAGTCTTTTTATTTTCTAATTTTTAATATTTTTTGTAATTATTTTATTTTTTGTAATTTTTTATTTTTTTAAAAAAATTAATTGGATTTGGCGAGGAAAAGTTCTTCCCTCGCAAAATGCCATATTTTGAGAGGAAGATTGTTCCTCGCAAATACCATATTTTGCGAGGAATATTGTTCCCTCGCAAGTTTCAAAATTTGCGAGGGAAAGGACTTTCCCTCACAAATTTCATATTTTGAGAGGGAAAATTCTTCCCTCACAAATTTCTGAATTTGCGAGGGAAGGCATTTTTACGACGGCAGGTTTTCCCTCACAAATTCCGCCGCAAATTAGTTTTGCGACGGAAAATGTCCGTTTGCGAGGGAATTTTTCCGCCGCAAAAAACTTTTTTTTTGTAGTGAACGGTCATTAATTGCCTTCACCAAATATAAGCAAAAGCATTCAATACGATTCAATCACCAAATACACAAACGCTCAAACGAAATATACGCAATTTCATTCATTATTGTGTAATATCTTCGGATATATAATCTTCAGTGTTTATCTATCTACTCTTTTAGAGAGTTAAATTATATTCATAATTTCTGTAAAGAAACTCAAGCTAGTGGGACCTTGAGAATGGATGTATTGATTACAACTTGTAAGGGGGTGAATCCTAGAGAGAGGATTACTCAGAGTTATATAGTGTGTAATTAATTGAAAGAGATAATGCAATACCCAAAGAGTCTTGAGACTATATGTAGGTCAAAAGTTTAGACCGAACTAGTATAAATATCTTTTGTCAATCTTTCTCTTTCTCTCCTTTATTTTAGTGAGTTTACTAGAGTCTTTCTAGAGAAATTTTTTAAATCACCCAATTCACCCCCCTCAGTCTTTCATAAACTCTCTGATTACTTTCCTCTTGATTAGCACTATAGCTGGCAAGTACTATCTGATTTAACCGATTCAAATTTCTAGACCATTTTATCAGTTTCTGTTTCTGTATTAAGATAATCACCAACTGCACCACATTTCATTTCAACACATTAGCAATGGCAATAATGCCACTGGCTTTCATTCCATTACGTTATCTCATATTCCACTTTTAATTTTCAAATATTCAAATTTTGATGGTCGCAGTACATTTTCATAGCCACAACAAACAAAAGTTGTGCTTTCACACTTCCAAAGAAGACATAATCACTGCTTGCTCAAGTTCAAGAAAACACATTTACTACCGGCTCAAATTCAAGAAAACATATTTTCATAAATATACCACCAAAGTGGCAACGCTCCTGTTGGCTGATATGGGAGAGTTTTCATCCCCCATAAGGAACCTAGTGTCCACACTGGCACATCTAATAACAAGCCACCCACCAGAATCCCATACTGGGATGAAAAATTAAAGGACCACTGCCACAGAACCACTGCTCCGGATGCATGCGTGGGTATAAGCCATATAAGGCAAAATATGCCCCCTTACAAGGCAAAACTACTCAGATTGAGAGTACTCACTATTGGTGTGAGTGTCAACCTCTCATATATCATCAAAACAAATTTTTAGTTCAAAGGAACTATATCAATGGCAAGCGATTCAAAAACATTCTTAAAACATCTGGCAAGATCCATCAACTAAGTATTTCTATATCAGTTTCTGGCCTTTTCCAGTTCCATACTGCTTCCACCACAACTTGATTCACAATTCAATTTCAATTTTGGGTTCCATCAAGACCCTATCTATGAGACAACATAGTTCTGGAATGACTACTACAACAGATCTCAAATTCCATAGAGAACATTTCATTCAAAAAAATTGTTCAAAAAATTCACAAATACAGTAGGTACATTGACGAGTTCAAAATTCAATTTTCACACATACTAAGAACCAGACAACTGTTATAGAAGATCATCAACTCCAAATGCATCTCAGGCTTTAACTCTCGTAACCCGAGTCATCCATATAACACACAGTCCACTCCATTCCATACGCCCGACCATTCCAAAATAATACTTGTAATTCTCAGGTTTGCAACCTCTTCAAGATGCTGACCAGAATTCATGGTATACTATTTACATAATATTAGGGCCTCTCATTGAACACATATAAAATTTAATGACCTGAAGTCATACCAATCTTGTAGGTTGCATTGCCCACTATATATTCATATCACAATTTCACTCAATGATAATACACATAGCGCTGGAGCACCCCATGGCAATATATCGAATCATATAGATCTCATATGTGGTCATTTGATATGAACTTTCTACATTAATCCAACTCTAGGCATAGTCACAAATTCAATTTTCCCTATCGGTCCTGGTCATGAGACTATAACTTGTGGCTACCAAGGTTCTAGCTATTACCTGGTTCCATCAGGGAACAATTCTCAATCATTCTTTCTAAGGGAATATTATGAGATCAATATATTTTCCTTATGCTAGATCAACAGCTAGCAACCTTTAGATACCTCATACATTGGTACCACATTCTAATGCCTCAGTTCATTCAAATCAATCGATACCTTATTCTAGTACCTCAATTAATTAAGGTCAATCATTGCCTAAAGAATCACTCAACTATCAAGTTGGATTGTTAGGTCACAATTCAATTGGTAGCAACCCGGTGGATGCCTACCAAATTCTTAGGTTCATCAACCTAATTTTGAAATCTCGATCATACTCAACAAACATGCTACTATCATCATGATTCATAGCTTATACCATTCAGGCACTATCGTCAAATAACCTCAAACAACAATCGTCAAATTCATAATTTGACTCTTAGAACTTCAACATCAGCTAAGCTGAGAAATCATATTGCCTCAACAATACCAAGAATACAAACTAGGATCATGATTCACATTTCCTAGTCTAATCCTTGAAACAGTTGAGTTATATTATTCACGAGGTTCTAATTCCATCTTAATCCTCAATATCATAGGGCTTATACTAATATCATTCTTTCATTTCAAATTCAATCCTCAATCATACCCAAATAAACATGTTGTTTTTGCAGTATCAATCATCATTCCTATATGTATTTTTGAGGTTGATGATGATATACATATTTGAAATAGCATGAATTATCAAGGGTATTTTAGTAAAACTGGAATAGCATGAATTTTTGAGGTTGATGATGATATGCATATTTGAAATTTGAATTATCAAGGGTCATTTAGCCTTTTGAACCACTTAAATTGGACATGTGAGAAGTTAGTTATGAATTTTCAAAGTTTGGTAAAGTTTCTGGAATTTTTGGAAACAAATCTGAAAATCAAAGTGAAGGGGGGGAATAGTAATTTTGGCGTTTTTAAAAATAATAAAGGATTTTTGGACAAAAGAAGGACTAAATGATAATTAATTCAAGTATTATTTG
The DNA here is from genome assembly GCA_019022615.1 of Acacia melanoxylon. Classification (NCBI taxonomy): domain Eukaryota; kingdom Viridiplantae; phylum Streptophyta; class Magnoliopsida; order Fabales; family Fabaceae; genus Acacia; species Acacia melanoxylon. Next base: position 1,131,074 of record JAFJYJ010000090.1, read on the forward strand.
AATTTTAGAGAGTTTATATAAGTGACAAATATTATTTAATATTTTAGGAAATATCACCAGGAGAGTTAAGGAGAGCGAACTAAATTGTCGGGCTAAAAATCAACCAGGTAGTAAGCGTAATCTCATATGCTCTATATGCCTGTGTATGCCTATATGTTCCAAGAATTGTGATCCATTTTTGGACACGCGTTTTTATTGCATTCAGTTTTGTTCTGGGTTCACGGCTTCATTGTTGTTATTTTCCCAGCGTTGTAGATCCGGGACATGTTGTGTCCTGCGTTTTGTAGTTCACATTGTTTGTGATGTTGTGATGCTTATTGTGACTGCGCGTGGTATGTACTAAATGTTGTGTTGTTTATTTTTACAATTATGGTTATCTATCATACACTGTATATATATTGTGCTTGAGATTAATTGTTACTCTGGGATTCAATTATGAATCCCAGAAGTTGCTACTAGTTCAAGAAGACGACGAGGTATTGAGAAAGGTGAGAAGGGCAAGACTGTAGAGTAAAGCCAGAGGTAAATTTTGGTGACAATTAATATTTTTTATATTATTTTTGTTTTTAATTAAGAAACTAGTTGGTAATTTTAGTATTTTGAAATTGGGATGATTGGATGACTGCATAAATATTTTGGGATGGAGATCCTGGAAATTTAAGGTAAAATTATTAGTTTTATCACCCAGACGGTAATTACATGCTTATCGCGCTGCGTTATATGTTGTATGATGGTTGAGCGAAAAGGGTGTGACAATATATATCATATTTTATAGCCCCTAAATATAGTCTCATATTTAACCATTGGTTAATTAATTCCAAAGTGAAATTTAGATAAGAATATAATCAATAGATTATAATTCTTTGAAACACATATTCACCTTTGTATTTTGCTAATTATTTACCAACAAACAAGGTTTATGAGAATTGGGAAATTAGGGTATTACACCTTTTACCACTACTACAAAAATTGGATATTACTACCCTAAAAAACGTCCTTATTTAAAAATAGGAAGTAAAAAATGAAGGCAGTGGCATTCTTGTAAATATATGGAAGGAAAATTAGCCTTTGACACGAATATTTGTTTAGGACTTGTAAAATTGATTTTTGGCGTTCAAACAGTATTTTAGGACGCTTTAAGTAGTTTTGCGGGAGAATTTTTGTGCGGCGCCATGGACAAATATTACGAAAAAAGTCCTTAAAGGCGACTGAATGAAATTCGAGTTGCCAATTGTTGAATTTAGGCTACCTTAATTTCATTCAAGTCGCCAAAATTGGAATATTGGCTACCTGAATTTAATTCGGATCGCCAATATTCCTATGAGAATTTTTTTGTTTGGCGCCATGAGATTTTTTTTTGGAATAAAATTTATTTGTTTGGTCGTGGGTGGTTTTGTTTTTAAATTTTTTTAACATTGGCGACTGAATAACATTCGGGTCGCCATATTCCTATGAGATATTTTTTTGTTTTGCGCCATGGGGTGGTTTTTTTTTAAAAAAAAAATAAACATTGGTGACTGAATGAAATTCAGTCGCCAATGTTTGAAAAGAGGCAACCTAAATATTTTTCAAGTCGCCAATATTCAAATTTTGGAGACTTGAATGAAATTCAGGTCGCCAATGTTTGAATAGAGGCTACCTGAATTTTTTTTCAGGTCGCCAATATTCGAATATTGGCGACCTGAAAAAAAAATTCAGGTCACCTTATTTTGCCAAATAGCATCCCTTTCGCACGCGTCCGACTTTATAATTTTTTAGTTCAATTCCCTCTGCTTCCCTTGTTGCCGTCAAAAACCCTACTACTTTATTTCTTTGATCTTCCCTCATCGCCATCGAACCCTATCGACTCAGTCGTGACAGTCCGCCGTCTCTTCTGTCTTCCCTCTTCTAGTCATCCATCGGCTCTCATTCTCTATTTCCGGAGCGGCAGCCCCACCTTCTCCGACGATATCTCACGGTACGCCGCCACCTCTTTCATGGATTCTGGTAAACTGATTTTCCTTTTAAATGCAGATGTTACCTCCTCTAATATGGTCATGTTTAGAGTCTCTATGGGTTTTACAGTTCTCTGATGTATTCCCTTATTTCTAAATATCAATCAATGCATACGATCAGGTAAATTTCAAACCAAAAATCCTTTTAATAATTTAGCAGCACCTTAAGCTATATTTATGAACTTTTGCACACTCTTCATTGTAGCCTACTGTTTGAAGTTAGAACAATTATTACTCTGAATTATTCAAGTTGATATTAGCCTTGCTGATATGTTGCTTTAAATCTATTGGAATCTTTGGTTAAGTGGTGTTTATTTTATTTTATTTTATTTTGCTCGGTATTGAAGTTGGTTTTTAGGCTTGATTGACCATTGTGCATTGTGTACACTGCTTTAAGTTGATGAATTAAAGTCTAACTTTTGGCGGAATCTCCCCTTGAGTTTGAACTGAAATTGCTAAGGTTTTTATCTTTCATCAGTGTGGTGCAACACTGATTTCCTGTCAACTATTGGTTGCTGGTTATGATTAAAATTAATCTTGCATCTCTAGATTGGGGTATATTTCACTGGGATTTGACTTGTATAGTGAGTGGTGGTGCTCTTAATTAGTTTTTGATAATTGTTTTTCTACTTGCTGGAAATTTTGAACCATGATACATTATTCATTATTATTTACGCCAACTCGTTATATATGGTGAATAGGCTCAAAACGGAACATCAAATTAACCTAGGATATTTAAGTGCATTAGCTTGAAACTGTTGCATTTCTACTGTTATTCTCTTCTGTGATTTTGGTAGGCATTGGGTTTGTTAATTTGATACTTGTTACTTGCACTAATCCTAAAATTCTTGCAAACTTTGAGAATCTTTGCTATCTATTTCTTTGCACTAAAGTGATTTGGGGTCCAACTTATGGAATTTTATTTTGCTAATTAGATTAAAAGCTTTGAGAAACTGAATCTTTGATTTTGGAATAAATAAATAAATTTTCGAGTAGTATTTTAAGCTATATACCACTGATTTTTGGTCACTTACTACCTCATAACCACAATTGTGCCAAATATCCTTGCACACACCTTTGATGAGAACCTTATGCAAATATATGCGGTAACCAAAAAAATAAACCATAGATTTGAATATTTCGATTGTGAACATTGTGCATATCAAGTACTCATAGTTGCCTTATGTCCATTGATGCAACATTGGTACATTGTCTCATCCAGAACATTTTCCATTATGGGAATAGTAATATAATTGTCCAGGTTTAGGTTTTTTTTTAAAAAATAGCTTAGATTTTTTTTTTCACTTTTCAGGTCTTGCTCTTGATTTGGTCCTTCTTGAAGGATAGTAATCTTTGTCTTTTTTGACTACCTACTCAGAAATCTTGGTCAAAGGTTTGAAGCAAACGGTTGCGCTCCCAAATTAGGTCAGTTGCTTTCATTTTATACACACACACATATATTGTCCAATTGGTTGAAGTGTTTTTAATCCTGTCCTTTTTTTGTCTTTACTTTACTATTAGCCAAATGAACTACGTGAACTTGATTAAACAAGTGATGGCTTTATGGTTTATCATTTCCATTACCATTGAAGTATATGTCAGTAGGAATAATTCCAATGTTTTGTTAGTTGAAGAAATTGTTGGATTTAATAGTTGATATTGTTCTGAATTGCTTTAGTTAGTAAGTTTTGATGAATTAAGCTGAAATTGGTTGTTTTTAAAATTTTGGGATGTCTTACTTTTAAGGGGAAACGCTGCCGAAATTTTCTTAAAAGAAAGATGTCGTACTTGAAATTGTTAGGAACTTGATTTGTTGTTGGAAATGTCGTAGGTGGTAATAAAATGAGTCATAGTTGGATGAATGCGTTGAGAACTAGTGAAGAATATGAGAATGGGGTGGAAGAGTTTATTGAATTTGCTAGAAGGAATGTGGCTACAAAAAATGGGATGTATTATTGTCCATGTGTTAATTGTTTAAATGGGAGTCGAAGGGATATTGCTGATATAAGGGATCACCTACTTTGTGATGGAATACACCTTCGATACACAACGTGGATATGGCATGGTGAGGAAGTAAGTACCGGTGTGTCCCACGAAAATGAAGTTGAGGTAGATGATGATGGAATGGAGAGAATGATTCATGATGTTGAGGTCGAATCTTTTGCACAACCGCATGAATATGATAGTGTGCGGAGTGATGCAGAGACACCTTTGTTCCCTGGGTGTACTAAGTATACACGGTTGGTCGGGATGTTACATTTGGTCAACTTAAAGGCAACTTGTGGGTGGACGATAGTAGTTTCACGTCATTTTGCTTGAATTGTTGTGTGATATGTTGCCGGATGATAATGTACTTCCAAATCGTATGTATGAGGCTAAGAAAATCTTGTCTATGATGGGTATGGAGTATAAAAAGATACACGGTTGCCCTAATGTCGCATATTGTACATAAATGAGTACGAAGGCCTCAGTAATTGTTTGAAGTGTAAAACTTCACGATACAAAGTGAAGAAAGTTATTGTTTATGGAGAGCAGACAACAAAAAGGCAACCTTTGAAGGCATTGTGGTATCTTCCAATAATTCCACGGTTTAAGCGTACCCGTTTACTAGTGAAGCAACGGCGAAGAAGTTGAGATGGCATTTTGATGAGAGAATATCCGATGGAAAATATCTTCGGCACCTACCGACTCTCCGCAATGGAAGAAAATAGATGAAATGTTCCCTCAATATGGCAGTGAGCCAAGAAACCTTCGGCTAGGGCTTTGTACAGATGGCTTCAACCCGTATCGAACTCTTAGCAGCACCCATAGTGCATGGCCAGTTCTCCTTGTAATATACAACTTACCTCCCTGGCTATGTGTGAAACGCAAGTATGTGATGCTTTCTATGATGATTTCTGGACCAAAACAACCCGGGAACAATATCGATGTATACTTGGCGCCTTTGGTTGAGGATTTGAAGAAGTTGTGGGAGGAAGGCGTAGATGTGTTTGATGCATATAAGAAGGAGTCCTTCAAGTTGCATGCAATGATTTTTACCACGATAAACGACTTTCCTGCATAGGGAAATTTGTCAGGGTACAGTGTGAAGGGGCATAAAGCATGTCCAATATGTGAAGTGGACACAAACTTCCATCAACTAAAGCACGGAAAAAAAACGGTCTACCTCGGTCACATGAGGTTTCTTCATCGGTTCCACCCATATCGTAAGTTAAGAAAGTGTTTTAACGGCTTACCGGAGCAGAGCACGGCTCCAAAGGCATTAACCGGAGAGGACGTTTATAGTCGGGTGAAACATATCAATGTCATATTGGGTAAGTAGCAAAGGAAGGTGAGTGAGAAGCATATATGGAAGAAGAGATCAATTTTCTTTGATCTTCCATATTGGCGTAGTCTTGATGTGATGCATGTGGAGAAAAATGTTTGTGATAGCCTTGTCAGTACTCTTTTGCACATACCAGGGAAGACTAAGGATGAAATTAGTGTGAGACTAGACCTGGTTGATATGGGAATAAGAGAACGGTTACATCCACGAGTAATGGAAGATGGTAAGAGGGCATACATGGAGCCAGCAACTCATACACTATCAAAAACGGAGAAGAAAAGTTTGTGCGGATGTCTATATGACATTAAGGTGCCACAAGGATATTCTTCTAATTTGAGAAGGTGTGTCTCAATGAACGATTTGAAGTTAGTGGGAATGAAGTCCCATGATTATCATGTGTTGATGCAACAACTACTACCAATAGCTATTAGAGGCATTATGAAAGATGAAGTTCGATCCACTATAACAAGATTGAGTATTTTCTTTAATGCTATCTGCAACAAAGTCATTGACATTGAAAAGTTGGATGAATTGGAAAATGAGGGTTATATTATTTTGTCCCAACTAGAGATGCATTTCCCTCCTGCTTTTTTTGATATCATAGTGCACTTGATAGTGCACTTGGTAAGGGAGGTAAGACTGCGGTCCAGTTTACCTAAGGTGGATGTACCCTTTCGAGCGATACATGAAGATCTTAAAAGGGTATTCTAAAAACCCTTATCGGCCGGAAGCATCAATAGTTGAGAGATATGTAGTTGAAGAGGCTATGGAGTTCGCAAAGATTATCTATCGGGCGACGATACAATCTCAGCATGACGAGGGGATAAGCGAGGGAACTCGAGGAATCAAACTGAAGAATAAGCCTCGTGAAGAGGTGTTGCAAGCACACTTGTACATCTTGAATAATACGGAAGAAGTTCAACCATACATTGATGAACACAAAAAGAGTTTGAAGGATATGAATCCAAGTAAGAATGACATGCATATAGCTAATGATCAAAAGAAGACATTCATAAAGTGGTTCTAGGAGACGGTATTGCACGAGATCGGTGTGTCAGATACAATTGAGTGGTTAGCCTGGGGGCCTTCTTTTCAGGTCATCACTTGGAGCGGTTACGATGTAAACGGATATTCTTTCTACACAAAAGACCAAGATGTGAAGTTTGTGCAAAATAGTGGGGTGATGGTTGAAGTTTGAATCCATGCACTTTTCTAGTTCGAAAGACAAAAACCCGGTGTTAACATCAATGGCCTATTATGGAGAGATTGAAGAAATATGGGAGATTAGCTACAAGCAAGTTCAAAGTTGCTTTATTGAAATGTAAGTGGGTTAGCAATAATCTTTGTTGTAATAGATCCTAAATTTGGATTTGTCTCGGTTGATCTTCAAAGACTTGGTCATATAGATGAGCCATTCATTTTAGCAAGTCAGGTGAAACAAGTGTTTTATGTTACAGACCCTGCAAATAAAAAAATGTCCATTGTACTTCAAAGTAAAAAATAGAAGTATGGTGAAGAATCCTTGAACCTTAACGATACACTCCCTTTCACAACAAATCCACCTACAACACGTGAAGTAAAATTGGTAGATGATGAAGAATATGCTGCAAGAAAGGATCATTGTGAAGGAATATGGGAAACCATGTAAAGTAAGAAGTTAGGAAATAGTACTATGTTCTTTTTGTGGTCGTTTAACATGTTGGTTCATTTTATTAATTTGTTTATTATTTAATAACCTATCTAACATAAATGATTTGTCTTTGATGAACAAGAATATGTCTAGCTCGACGAGTCATCGGGTGATAGGGTTGATGTGCCCGTTGTGAGAAAGGGGAGAGGTAGCACAAACATGGGTGCGCTAATTGCTCGTCGTGACGGATCGAGAAAAAGAGGCTGCATGTGGAGTTCGATGAAAATATGAATCCAATTGGTAGAGAGGAAGACAATTTCATTAGCTATTTAGGCTATCTGGCTCGAAGCAAAGTGTCCATTGTATACTCTAGTTGGAAGATGGTTCCTCCTAAAACGAAGGAGTTGATTTGGTCAAAAATTTTGGTATCTCACTTTCGATATATCGCATTTGTATCTTTAGTCTTATTACTTGATTTCTTTCATATCTTCTCTTTCACCTTGCAGCAAACATTTGATGTCCCTAACAATAAGGTGATGAACAAGCATTGGATGGGCGAAGTTCGTCTCCGTTGGAAAGATTTTAAGAATAACCTAACAAAAAAGTATATTCGAGGGCCAAAGAGGAACGAGGATCCATGTAGGACCTATGATTTCATTTCTCCAGAGGACTGGAGGAAGTTTGTGGCATCACGACAGAATCCTGAATTTCTGGTAAAATTTCTGTCATATCTTATCTTTAATTTGAATATACTTGACTTCGTACGCTCAGTTTTGTTTGTTTTCGTGTCACAGGAAACAAGTCAAGCCAATAGAGAGAGGCAAGCGAAAAATAAGTATCCGCATTGCTTGTCTAGAGGTGGCTACAAAAATCTTGAACGAAAGATGATGGAAGAAGAGTTACAACGAATGAAGGAAGCTTCCCAATCCGATCCTTCCACTGCTATCCAGGCCCCTGAGCGTCCTCCTCGTCACAAAAAATGGAAAGCTGCGAGAATGAAGGGTGACAAATACATCAATGAAGATGTTCTTGAGGTTGCCTCAAAGATTGTAAGTAGTTAAATTAGAAGTATTGAATAGCCTCGGTTGTTTCATACTATATAAGAGTTTAGTTATTATTTATGAAAAATCTTATAGTACGGGATTCACTTGACGCGAGAGCAGCCAAGGCTCATTCACGCAGTACATGGCATGACATTTTGTCCACGGCGATTGGGAAGCCGGATTACCTTGATACTGTTCGAGGGGAGACGAGGGGAGTGAGTGTCGCAAAATATTTCGGACGGCGTTCACGTTTGCATGACGAAGAGAGCCATAAGGAGCTTGAAGCCAAAATTCGAGCGTCCCTCGTAAATGAGGTTATGGCACAACTACGGGGTGAAATGAGAGCTATGGTACAACAAGATTGTACAACCCACGAATCCTCGACCATCCCCAGCAGCAAAGAAAGTTTTCGGCTTCCAGAGGTACCTATTGGCGAACCTTCTCCCCCTCCAGATGTACTTATTGGTGAGCCTTCTCACACTCCACAAGGAGGTATACCTTTCACTCTATATTTGGATGACCCACGCCGGCGTATTGTTGCCGATGGTCTTGTTTACCCAGAACAAGACAAACACCACGGCAAGAAAATTCTAGAAGACCAACGTCGGGTGACTGTGAAAAGTGTGCGAGAGGGGGAAGAAGAGACAACCATCCTGATTGATGATGAGGAGGTTACCACACTAGGCGCTGTCATCACATGGTTCATCCTTTGGCCGCATCATCTTATTGAGATGGGGACGACACCTCCAATGGTAGGAAATACATTACTGATTGATGATAAGTAGTTTCCCGATTGATTTTCATTGCTAACCCACTCATAATGTGTTTTTTATGTTTTCATAGCATTAACAATCTGCGAGCTTATTTCCCTACTTAGCACAGCTGCGAGAGTTGTACAAGGACATCGACTATATAAGCTTGAATATGCCTCCGGGCATTGTCGGTGCAGAAAAGACATATCCGATAACAATTGACAAGAAAGATTTGAAAGAGTTTATGCATATGGATTGTTTAGATATACAGTTTCTTCAAGTTGCAATCCTGTAAGTTTTTTTTAACCCTTTAATTATGTCAGTACTCTTTTTTTGTTTAATATATTCAATAACATTTATCATTTCATTTCATAGTGTCTGCCGTGAAATAAGCGCCAACACAAAGAGAGCGGGTTCGTATGGATACTTATGTCCTGGATGCACGACTTCGGCTCGCAATACGTTACCCAGAAGGTCAATTTATGTTGGTTTAACAATGGGCGACGGAGGCAAGTCTTGTTATCTAGCGCCAATACATGAAAGGTGCGTACTTTTGTTTTGTCTATATAAGATTTTTTTGAATAAATTGCTTTCTCATATTAATTTAATATTAATACGTATATGTTGTAGTGGTCATTGGACCCTGTGTGTTGTTTGTCCCGTCAAGAACTCCTGTTATTGGTTCGATTCAGTAGGTGGCACTCCAAACGAGGATATCAAAAGCATGTTTGCCGAGTAAGTAAATTTTTGTCTAAATCATCGATTCTTCTTTTAAATGAATGGTTTAACATGTCTGTTAATTTCCATTTTAATGATAGGGGCCTCAAGACGTATAGACAACTTGCTGAACTAAAAGAGCAGGGTGGACCGAAGTGGTTTTATCCGAAGGTAAGTAGTTTCAATTCAAGTTATTTCATTGACATAGTAGCTTTCGATATGCCTTTATTCGTTTTAACAATTTGCTTTTGATTTATAGTGCCATCAACAACCAGGGAGCACCGAGTGCGAATATTATGTTATGAATTGGATACAATCCATCGTTACCACCGGACGTATTCAAGGTTTTCTAAATGTACGTAATCGCTCTGTGATCCTCAAATGATGATATTTTTGTTGTTGTACTTGAGTTGTTAATTATTTCCTTCACTTAATTGGTTTATCTTATACCTTGTTTTCCAATTTACAGTTTTTGGCTACTCAGGATCCGTACTCGCAGGATGACATCGATTCGGTTCGAGACATGTTAGCTAGACATCTTCTTCAACACATAGCCTAGTTAGTAGTGAGCATGATTAGTATGTTATTGTGTTAGTGATTCTTTGCTACTATTGTTCGTTTGTTATTTGGTTTGGTGTTATTTATCTGTTCAAAATCTGCAACAATTGTGACCAACTTTCTTGGAACTATGAACCTTCTTGTGTTGCTTGGTGGGTTTCGGCTTATGCAAAACATGGTAGATATCTCATTGTTGTAATCTCATTGATAGTTTGTGTCTTTGCAATTTTGGTGTTATTGTGGGTATATTGCGATTGGCTAGGCGATGCAAAACTTGGTAGATATATATCTCATTGTTAGTTAGTTTGTGTCTTTGCACGTTTGGTGTTATTGTGGGTATGATTCATGTATATATATAGCGTTTGGTCTTGATAGATGTGCATGAAGCCAATGCAAAACTTAAATCCAAAATACTAATTAAACTTTAATCCAATATACATTAAAGCCGACATTGTCTTTCTTTGATTGATTCTATCAGTTACAACATCTATGATTGTCCTATGATTGATTATTTGATGACATGGTTGTGTATCACTCAAGGGATGAACTGAAATCACTTCTGGTAGAATGTTAATTAACTCCTCAAAATAGGCATTGTTCTTTTACCTGAAAATTGCAATATGTGCTCTATAATGCTATGACAATCCCTTTCAATGGACACCAATTGAACATACTCTAAGCGATTGTCTATACTCTGTAGGCATAGGTTTGTCATCTAATTTATGAGTATGAAGGTTGAGAGATGAGAAGAGAACTTGTGAACTGATATTATGTAATGTCTTAGCAGTTTATTAAGTTCTTAAATGTGTATTAATCTCATGCAGAAAGAAGAGAAAGACGAGAAGCAAAGGGAAGCAGATTGCTATTTTCTGTGTATTTCAACATTACTATTTGTCAGGCATATTAATTTACTGATTCATGTTAGCGTTTTCGGGCAAGATTAAATATGTAGCCTATTTTTAAAAAAAAAATCATAAAAGGCGACCTGAATTATATATTCAGGACGCCTTTGTGCATTCAACAACCAAATAAGGCGACCTGAATTGCAAATTAGGTCGCCTTTGTTTAAATAAGACGACCTGATTTCCAATTAAGGTCACCTTATTAAGGCGACCTAAATTGGAAATCAGGACGCCTTAATAAGGAGACTGACTTTTGTGTCGCCTTAAAAACGACGATTTCCAATTCAAGTCGCCTTATTAAGGCGACCTGAATTGGAAATCAGGCCACCTCATAAAAGGTGACCTGAATTGGAAATCAGGTCACCTTATTTAGGCGACCTGAATAAAATTCAGGTCGCCTTTTAATAGGCGTCCTGAGTTTTATTTAGGTCGCCTCATAAAAGGCGACCTGAATTTTATTCAGGTCGCCAAAAAGCATAAAAAACAACTACCCCAGCCAAGACGTCTCTCAGTAAAGGGACGTTAATTGAGTCTTATTTAGGTCGTTTTTTAGCTTTTTTGTAGTAGTGTACCTACCACATGAAGTGTCATCTTATGATTCATGGATTACCTTTTTAGCTTATTACATAAGATAACTCTTTATCTTTATGTGGAATCCCCTTAATTGGCCGAAATTTGTGTCTTCTCCATGAAGTCTTGTTGCATTTTTTCCAAGCTCAATTATAGGTACAAAATATCTTGTCATCTAATTACATAATTTTTCCCTAGCATTACAAGTGTCTTCCTAGGGTATAAAATGAAATTGTATGGCTTCCTTCCACATCAAAATGTCTTGGGTCTTTATTTTGACTACTTGGAATATTCTTGACCACACATAAAAATTCACCTCTTATTGTCATTTAACTTACACATGTACATATAATATTAATCCTCCATTCCTCTCTTCTTGCTAGCCGAAATTGCCCCTAGAAGACAGTCCCAAAATTGTCTTCTGACATCTTCATCCACATGCCCATAACCAAATTAATTTAATTATTTAATGACCCAAAGCTTAACAAACCTATTATTCCTCTTTCTTCTCCATTATTTCAAAAATAATGGTGTCCATAGGGTATCCATATTTCACTTTTTAAATAATCCTAATGTAGACATAAAATCTTTAAAAAATTCACTCGTAACCAAAATCAACAAATAATTTCCTAAATAGGGAAATAATAGCCTTCATTGCCATTTCTATTTCCTTAATTATATTTATTAAGAAAAAATTTAAATAACCTTCTCTTGCCCAAAATTATAACCCCAATTGATCATTGCAATATTTATTCCATGATAAATATCTTTATTTCACATTATATCCAAAAATTTAAATAAAAAAATTGGAAAAACAAATATTTTCCAAATTTCTCATTTTCTTCCACTAAATATCCACATTGTACATGTAAGTTTAATAAGACAAAAATTTGGGATATTACGAATATCATAATAAAGTTATTCGTGTAATACGTATTCGTCCAAACCGATCCAATGCTCTGCCGCGTAACACTCTGATGCATGTTAATATAGAATAATTAAAGTAAGGTAACACTTAAAGAAGGAATCCCTCTAACCTGCCACCCGAGAGGGCGAAACCGGTAGGGTTGTAACAATAAATATTCAATAAATAATAATATCTCAACAGATATTAAATCTTTGCATTTTATTGAATATTTCCAAATATACATGGTTTTCTGGTAAAGCATAATCCAGGATATTACACATTTTGTTCCCTGTGAAAGAAAGCATGAGAACTACAGAATGCAAAACTAAGCTACAAATGAACTCCTGCTAACATTTGAACTCTATAAGCTTCGCCAACAGGGTAATAAAATGTTTAGTTATGACCAGACATGTTGCCACCAAACTCGTAGTTCGGCACACCATCATTCAAAAAATGCCTGTTTTCTTGTTTCTAGTATTAAAAATGGAAGCTTACGGGACCAAATGAGTTTGAATCCAGGCTGGAAGCTGCATTGTCTCCCTCAACCCAACAATGTCCTTCTGGAACCTTCAGCACATCATAGTTACGATGTGCACCAAAACCACTCACCAGGTAATGCATTAATTCTCTTTATGTGTGTCTCCTTGTGGTTCAAGGGGGAGCTGAAGAAGTCCAGAATGTAATAATTACAATTACACAATTTTAAAATAAAAATGTTGAACTCAAACGTAATTGCTCAGCATTTACAAAATGAGTTATCGTAGTAACATGGTTAATATCATTGATTAGAAGTACTGTGGTAAGGAGACTTTCAAATTATATATCAGGATGAATGAAGAACAAAAGTCATTAATATATAGGTTGGAAAACTCACATAGCACAAGCCCTGAGTTTTTTAGTTGTTCATCCAATATTTCATCCCATTCCTATTCGCTACTATTATATTGCAGACCCATTTTTTAGAAAATAAGTAAACTGAGTTATGCTCACTTTTTTAATTTGAAAAAAGGGATCATTGTTTCTTTTTCAAAAATGATAAAACAGAAAAATCTTCTCAATTCTTAGATCAATTCACCCATTAAAAAACCTACGATATTAATCTGTCAGCCAGAGAACATCTTTAGATTCGTTATTGACACCCTAAACTAAATAAATTTCAAGTACTCATAAATTGTTGACATACTTTACATAGATCCAAATGTTTTACACCTATTTTTACATTTTTAAGCAAATAAATGCAACCTTGAAAAACATTGCAGTACATTGTTAAGAAAATAACATAAATGTTCCACAACCTTTTTTCTCTGTCTTTGAGTTTTTTCTTACACATTTCAATAAGATCTAAATATCAATTTTTTTCAAAAACTATGAAGTTATTATTTATCTCGGGAATCACACCATAAACATATCTACTTATGCCATATAAAAACATAGATGAAACAAATAAATTATATGAAAACGGGCAAAAAGGTTACCTAAATACATGTACCACATCACCACGGGAAAACCTGTAGTTTCCAAGGCAAAATTTCTCAACCAAGACATAGTCATCTGCATAATAATCAAATCTCTAACATCAAGTTCTGACATGGTAAGCCAAAAAAAAAAAAAAAAAATCTCAGAGATAATTCTTCTGACAAGAAATTTACCAGAAATGTGTCCCATCGAAGACCTAGTTTTAGGATTAAATGTGGGAGAGATAGATCCACCACGAATAGGAACAATGGTTACATAACGATAAGTTACTGTGACAATAATGAGCCCAAATGTGATAAATTTCTTTGTAAAACCCCACAGAAAGCTTCATGTATGTTCCCATTTAGAGGTCTCCACGTTTAGGTGCATATCTAGTTCAATTTGAAACCATATCCAGCTGAGCTTATCAGAACCGAGCAATGAAAACAGTGAAGCTGAGAGTGAAACAAACATAAAACACATTCAGTTAACGATTGCAAACTACCTATGTATCAATAAAGAGAGCATGTATTTCACCAATTTACTCTAGAGGGAGAGGGGAGAGGGGAGTGAGAGAGCCACGGGAAGGGGAAGAGAAAGCGGGTGAGAGATGATGAAAGGGGCATTTTAGTAAAAACACTTAAATTTCAAAATTCCAAATTCCTCCCAATCACCTTTGTGTCCTTTAAATTTTGTAACAAACATTTTAAGGTTTTAGAATTTCATATGGTATTTAAATGAGATTTTTCATTAAAAATAATAGTTTTATAAAATCATCTATTTCCTTTTTAATTTCATAGTGGAGATAAGATTCTAAAAAAAGAAAAAGAAAATGGATTATGATAAAACTCAAACCCACATAGGTCCGGGATAGAGCTGGGGAAAACGGCTAAGCTGTCGGGCCACTGTTTAGGCCTAAATTTACAAGGGTCTAGCTTAAGATTTTTGCCTCAAAAGTGAAAGTGGGTCTAAAAGGGTCAACCTTGTAGGGCCGTGGTCAGCCCTTTTAGGCACGTATGTTTTTTTTAAAATTATTTATATGATAATTTTGATTTTTTGCACTTTTTTATGATGTTACAAATATTTAATTGTTATTATCTTTTTTACAAGTTAAGTTTCATTAGAACATCTTGTATTAAAAATCCTAAAAATTACAAAACTTATAAAATATATTTCTTGTTTCATAAGTATTCTAACTAATTTTGTATTTTTTGACTTATTTTCTAGTGACTATTTTGTTCATATCTTGTATTTTTTTATGGGTAAAGGAGCAATTTTACACATGAAGTTTGCCCTACGGAGCGCCCGACTACGAACTTTTTCGGAGTAAAAGTACATACGGTTACGTTTTGGGAGCAAAAATACCACGGGTGGTTAGTTGATCGTCAACTTGGATGAAAACGACGTGGTGCTTTGATTTGGACCGACACGCCGACGTGGAATAAAAAAATCAAAAAATTAGAAGAAAAAATCAAATAGTTAAAAAAAATCAAATAATTAGAAAAAAATTCAAATAAGTAGAAAAAAAAAATCAAATAATTAGGAAAAATTCAAATAATTAGAAAAAAAATTAAAAACTTTGAAAATAATGAAAATAATTAGAAAAAAAAATGAAAATAATTAGAAAAGTTCGGATAATTATTTTTTTGAAAAAAATGTATAGTTAAATAGGTTTAAAGTTAAAAAATTGTTAAATTTTGTGATAGAATTAATGAAGTTTAAAATTTTCCTTATCCAGTTCTTCGTCGACTTCACACATCGATTAGATTTATCTCGTAGGGTGAATTGACAAGAAGATTATCTTAATTAATTATTATTATTATTTTTTCAATGAACAAATTTTACCCTAATGCATCTTCAACAACCGCACGGCCCGTGTATATACAACTCCTCCTTCACCAGTGTAACACCCCAAATTCCGTAGCATAAATCGTGCTGGTGACACGTGGTTTTATAAAAATTCATCGAGTTTTGAGGTGCTACTGACTTAGCGTTTTGCGGAAACGGAGAGCATGTACTAAAAATTTGAACAATTGAGTAGGCGATATAAAAATACTCGGACATATCCGATGCCTCGACGTATACCGATATATTATAAATTTCCGAAGGATTGTTCATGTGATACGGTAATACAAAACTTTATAATTACAATTCTTACATGTAACTATACTCTCTTGACCCAAGCCTTGAGTAGACTTGGGGCATAGAACCTAACTCGGTTAAATCATCTCATTTGGCCAGCCGGGTAGGTCTAGTGGAAGTCTCACCGTGCTAGGGTGACTCGATTGATCGAACCACATAGACGACCCTTCTAGTTTAAGCACCAAATGATATGAAGTAACTTTATTAGATTCATCTTTGTAAGGTAGGTTCCGTTGACTTTCTTCCCGCATTTCCTTTGATCGGTGCCTCCTCACGGCTCCGTCCATTAATGCTCCTTCTCATGGCTCCTATTCACAATGTCTTCATAAATCCTGGTTCCTTTCCGAACTTCTAGTCAAGTCTAAGATTCAAAACAAATTGAATCTTAGGTAACAGCTTAACCTCATATGGAAAGTATAACGGTATATATGTATGACGAGATATTCATTACATTTCAGCATTAACCAATACATAGCACACAAGACATGTAAGGTTACAACAATACATAAGCACACAAAGACATGTAATGTCAAAACAACAACAAGTACATAGCACAAAGACATGTAAAGTTATCTATACAAATCCATGTATAGTTGAATAGTCCGCACCACCGTGCCACGATGTACACTCGTGTCCTCGGCGCTAGGAAAACAATCTCACGGCATTATTAAGACTATAACCCGTATCAAGCCGAATGTATATAAAAGTGATTCAAGACGAGTCTTAACCACGGTGCATGACCCAAGACCAAGTCTTGTCCATGACTCTATGAAATCATTTCATCCCATACATGCATACAAGACATATCGAGTTAAAGTTTCGTACGCGAACGTACCTTCCTTCCGTGTGAATAGTAATTTACTATTTATGTATACGGATACTATTCATAAATACGGCACTATGAATAGTAATATGCCCGTCCTTCAAATCTGACTCCGGAATCCTCGGATATCCTAACATATTACCATATTGCTTAGAATAATATCCAAAAGGTTAATTTACCTTTCTACCCTTGGTGGATTTGTTATTACCATTTTGCCATTACATTTTATTTAATAAAAACGCTACTTTCAGCATTATGGTCAGATTTACTTTTAACTTTGAAAATTCATACGTAATTCTAGAAAACTCGAAACGAGGATCCGTAAAATTCCTCAGAATCCTTAGGATGTCTACTTTTGTGGAAAAATACTGGTTCTTTCCCAGATTTTATGAACAGTTCCAGTTTTCACGTGTTCATCATCTGCCCAGAAAATTTTCAGAAAACGTAGCCCAACTTTGGACATTTTTATCTTCTAGCACAGAACTCGAAATAATACATTCTAGGTATATTTGAAAAGGTATATATGTCTACTTTAACCATGAATTTTCTCAGAATTTTAGAACTTCATCTTCAATATAAAATACTGACGTTTTTACCCCTGACTTCAAAAATTGCTTACCGATAAAATTTCGCCAGAGTTTCGCTACTTTAATCCTAATCTTCCAAAAATTTTGCTATAACTTCTTCTTCATCAATTTTTCGAAATAAAACCATTTCTAACCATAAAAACATGATAACAAAAATATATTGGAAGATTAAAGATCAAAACAACATTTACACTAAAACTCATAAGAACTTAAAACTTAAAACTCAAGAACTAGAAAACTTACCCTTGAAGAACTTCCTCCTTCTTGCTTCCCTCTAGCTCTCACTCCTCTATACTCTTTAGAAATCACCTCTTGGGGCTGATTTGGTGTGAAGAATATGAAGAGGAGAGCCTTCTATTTATAGAAGAAATTCAAGGCTATTCCAACCATATTTCTTTCTTAACCAAACATTCCTTATAAACCAAACACTCTTCTTCCATCTACCAAAAACTACCATTCTAATTACCTATTCCATCCACCAAAAACTACCATTCCACTTACCTATTCCATCCACCAAAAACTACCATTTAATATTTATTTGCAAATATTAAATAAGTATTGGAAAATAAAATCCTTAATTCCATATAAGAATTTTCTTCCATAATTAACTCTCTAGGTCATAAAATATTGGTTCTAAAATTTCTAGACCAAAAAGTATCCTCTAACTATTTTTCCTTGAATTATTTGGAAAATAGGCCTCAAAATCCAGAAAATAGCTTTAAAACTATTTAGGCCAAATTTTCATAATAAATTCCCATAAAATATTTCTTATTTCCAAATCCAAAGATTTGGGATATTACATTCCTCCTTTTGGTTATAAATTAATTACCTTTTTATGTGCTATTTATATCATATTAAATAGCTCCAAAATAATGTCTCATAATTAACCATTCGTTAATTAATTCCAAAGTGGAATTTGGATGAAAATATAATCAATAGATTATAATTTCTTGAGACAAATATTCACCTTTGTAATTAATATGTATTATTTATCAAAATAAAGTATTTATGATAAATAGGAATTTTAGGTATTACAACCAGTTGGTTATCCGATCCATTGCTGGCAGGGTGGCGGCCCCATTGACAAAGTGCCTTGACCGCCACCGCCGGCCTGGGCGGCGGCCGATGGTAGGGTGGCGGTGGTGGGCCCAGCGGTGGGGTATTTAAATTTTTTTCTAATTATTTTAATTCTTTCCTAATTTTTTGAATTTTTTTCTAATTATTTGAATTTTTTCTAATTATTTGAATTTTTTCTAATTATATGAATTTTTTGAAATTTTTTCTAATATTTCTGATTTTTTGAAATTTTTTTATTCCACGGCGTGTCGGTCTAAATCAGCGTCACGTCAACGTTCCATCCAAGTTGACGGTCAACTAATCGCCTGTGGTATTTTTTTCTCCCAAAATGTAACTTCGTGTGTACTTTTGCTCTAGAAAAAAGTTCGTGGTGCTGGGCGCTCATTGGGGCAAACTTCATGTGTAAAATTACTCCTTTACCCTCTTTTATTTTGTTGATTACTTACACTTTTCAAAACATATTTATAAGAAGTATTTTTAATTTTGTTAAGTATTCTCATTCATTATTTGTAATTGTGGTATGTGGACAATAGTTTACCTTTAATTATGACTTAGTGATTATGTTTGTTTGTTGCATGATACATGTTGTTTAAACCTTAATGTTGACAATATTTATTTGTGAAATTAGAACTTTAATTTTTTTAATTTATTAATTATATTTCGTTGAAAAAAGCACAAGAAAAATAGTTAAAATTTAGAAAAATTGCTTTCAACCCAGTAGGGCCGGGCCTTGAAAACAATTGTTTTTCTTACTCCAGGCCTAAAGGGCCGGTCCTAAGGGCTGGCCTTGATTCCTAACTCTAACTGGGATGGTCACGCGCCTCTTTCAATTCACTATTTAGTCCACTTGGCCCCACTCATCTTGCTTATTCAAACATTTTGACTTTTAGTTTTAACTTAAAAATAGGAGGAAAAAAGAAAATACAACTTGAACTTTAAATATTTAAATTGCTGATTAGCCTTGTTGTCTATAAGAGTATAGGTATTAACTATATGAATATAGCCATTAACAACTCATTTTACTAAGAAATCACTAATTTGATATTTTAAAGTTTAAGTTGTATGTTTTTTTTGTCTTTTTCCCTTAAAAATATACTCTAATTTTTAAATATAACACACACACACACACACACACATATATATGTACATATGTGTGTGTGTATATATATGTGTTGGTTCTTGGAGTTTTGATGATAACAAGACTTCATTATTTAAACCTTTTGTTAAAAGGGATTTGTGTTTTTGAATCAGTAAATGTTAAGTTAATTACTCAAGCAAGGTGTTCTTGGTTATTCAAGTAAT
The DNA here is from genome assembly GCA_019022615.1 of Acacia melanoxylon. Lineage (NCBI taxonomy): Eukaryota > Viridiplantae > Streptophyta > Magnoliopsida > Fabales > Fabaceae > Acacia > Acacia melanoxylon. The sequence continues at coordinate 1,150,858 of JAFJYJ010000090.1, forward strand.
TGTCCGTATAAATTGACACCTTTCGAAAGTCTCGTTGAAAAACTATCTAGTATTTCTTTTGGACGTTACTCAAGTAATGAGCACTCCTTTTGCAAGTAATTATTTTATTCAACATTACTCTGCGGAGTTACTCGAGTAATACCTTTTCATTTGCAAGTAATATGGACCTAATCGTGTTTTACTCAAAATTACTTTCGAAATTACTTGAGTAATGAAGTTTTTCTCCTTAAGTAATTTTATTACTTTCAAGTGTTACTTGAGTAAGACTTAATAGCTCAGCAAATAATCTCAAGCCAATTGCTTTCTCCCTGAAATTATTTGACATTACTTGCGTGGTTACTCAAGTAAGCTATTTCCTTTCCGCAAGTAATCTCATTACTCTCTGACCTTACTTGAGTAAGGCACATCTGTTCTGCAAGTAATCAAGTAATAGACGCTTCTTTTCAAAGTCTCTCAATATTACTTTCGAAATTACTTGAGTAATGTTTTTCAAACTTCGCAAGTAATGTGGTTCTTCTCTGCAAAGTCTTAGTATCTTTGATATTACTTTCAAATTACTTGAGTAAGCTTCGCAAGTAATTTCTGAAAGTGATTCTAACGCCCTGTTTCTTGAACAACTTGATTTTACTCAAAGTAATATTTCTCCAAAGTATTTTATATCTTGAAAATATAAGATATTATTCAAGTAATCTTTTAAGCTACCTGAAGTAAGTTCTTGCAAATTCCAGAAACCATCGGTATGTGCTTAAACTCTGCTCTAATCATTATGGTTAATCTTTTAACTACTCTTAATCACTCTCAAACTTATTTATATCATATCTAAACATCTTTTTGAGTGGATTTCAGTTGATTAACCTTTGTTTAATGTGAGATTAGCCAAAAGCATTTCAAAATGTCAAAAGTATTTATTGCGCTGAAAAAGCAGAACACGCAAACGAAATTAAAGCGTGTAGCAGACGAAGACATTCTGCACAAGTAGGCGAAGGCATTTAATGAAGCAACGGCCGAAGTCTCTCAACGGCTATCACATTCAAATCTGCCAACTACCCATCTACCGAAGCTTTGTGCAATTAATTCGACTCAAACGGTCATCAAGCTTCAACTGGTATAAATAGGCGAAGAGCTGAATTCATCAGTACGAACAACACAGAAAGAGTATTCAAAGTGATCAAATTCTATTCTGTTTATATCTTCAAATATCATTGAGCTTCAGTGTTTATTATTCATCTACTCTGAGAGAGATTTATCATTTCTTTTATATTTGTTCAAATCTCAAGATAGAGGTATCTTGAGTGTGGGTGTACGATTACAACTTGTAAGGGGAGTGAGTCCTAGGGAGAAAGAATCATCCTGAGTTACAAAGTGTGTAATTGTATTTGTGAGTTAATTGAAAATCCCAGAGTGTATGGGTACTGGACGTAGGTCAAGGAGTTGGACCGAACCAGTATAACTCCTCTGTGTCATTTCTCTTTAATTCTTTTACTGCTTTCATCGTTTATCCGGCGAAAGAATTTTTGAGATCACCTATTCACCCCCCTCTAGGTGATATTCCACTTTCAATATGTACATACACATGTCTGTGTGTGTGTCTATCAAAGTTGTCAAACTCGTGAGTTTAAGTAAATTCGTGACAATGACGTAAACTCATATCGTAAACTCGTAAGAGTTTACTTTCACTATTAAATAGGTATTAATAGTGTATAATAAATAATTAATATAAAAAATGACAACAATTTGATTTAAATATATTTTAAATCCAAATAATTTAAATTAAATCCATCAATATTTAAAATTTATCATATTTAACAAAGAAATTTCTATAAAACTCACATATAAAGCCACTAAGCATGATTAAATAAAAAAAGTTAACATGAGTTTAAGGGTGAGTTAACACGGTTTTGTAAGTTTAAAACGTAAAAACTGTAAAATCGGTATATAAACTCGTAATTTTAACTGAGTTTACAACTGTCACGAGCTTACCAGTAACTCGACTCGATTTGGTAAACTATAAACGTAAAAATGGCAAACTCGGAGAGTCAACTCGCGAGTTTGACAACAATGGTGTCTATATATATATATATATATATATATATGATCTTCACAATTTAGATTCAATGGATTTTTAAAATATGAATTTTACATTAAACTCAATTTTATATTAATTAAGATCGTGACTCAATCTCATAATATTGAAGAGGTTAGATTATGGAAGGGATTATTATAAGATCCCAAGAAAATGATTTAATCATCCAAAAGTCTAATAATAATTTAGGACTAAGTATGACAACTTTTAATGTATGAAAGACAACAATGTTACACAGTTCAAGGAGATTATAAACTTCAAAACATGAATTTAAAATCTTGGGAATTTGGTTTGCATGCTTTCGAGACAAAGTCTGAAATGTGGCTAAACCGTGTCAAGGAGATTATAAGTGTAATACCCCAAAATTCCTATTTATCATAAATACTATATTTTGATAAATAAGGCATATTAAATAAAGGTGAATATGTGTCTCAAATTTTTGTAATTTGTTAATTATAATTTTTGGGCAATTTTTCCCTTGAAACTAAATTAATCAAGGGCCAATTTTAAGATTATATTTAGGGATCATAAAATACAATAAGATTATCATAGTAAAAATCTAATTCTTGTTTAAACAAAATAAGCAAGAAAATGCTATGAAAGCACTTAATCAAATTAAAGGAAATTATCAACAATTGATGAGCAATTAAACTTACACTAATTAAAGTGTTTAAGTAAATCTTTAAAATTAATCAAGAGACAAATTAAAAGCATAGATTGAGGGATGTCTCAATTTAAAGATTAAAGGCCTGAAGAGATGGAATTAAGTTTGCTAATAATGCTCTAATAGCCTTGATTAAATAGAAAATCAATTAACCAATGACATTTGCAATAAAGGGACAATTAAGCACATAATTAAGGGAATGATTAGGCTTAATTAAATCAGCCCCTAAAGTCATAAGAGGGATTAACAAATTAAAGGCCAAGATTTAAACTAATAAAGTTGAATCTAATGATCCTAATAAATCACCAAATAAGATAAATCCTTGTGATAATGAAAGAACCAATTGCAGGCTTAAGTTATTGATTACAAGACACATGAGAAACACACTTTTTGAGCCAAAGAGAATGAGAGGGCGTGGTTTGCACTTGGAGAAAAGAAGGAGTTTATTTGATTTATTAAGCACATGAGATAATAAATGAATTGGAAGAGGATAAGGTCATAAATGAAAGCACATGGGTTCATTTATGAATGGAAGAGGATAAGGATAGAGGAGAGTGAGGGAGGAGTGTTTGGTAGAGTGAATAAGAAGTGTTTGGTAAGTGGAATAGGAGTGTTTGGTAGAAAGATAAAGTTGCTTGGAACCAAACATGAGCCTAGACCTTTTCCTATAAATAGGCACCTTGAGCTTCTTCATTCTTCACACCAAAAACCATTCTACAAAGAGTAGAGAGAAGCTAGTGAGAAGGAAGGAGGAGTAGCAAGGTTCTTCAAGGGTAAGTTTTCTAGTCTTTAGCTTTTGTAGTTCTTGAAGTTCTAGTTTAAATTCATAGTTAATTTATGCTTTGATCTTACATATTTAAGAGTAATTTTGTTTTCATGTTTTTATGGTTAAAAATGAGTTCATTTCGAAAATTAGATGAAAAATATGATATAGCAAAATTCTTGAAGATTGAAGATCAAAGTAGCAAAATTCTGGCAAAATTTATAGTTGAAAGTTTTCTAGAGTTAGCAATAAAAAGGCTATGATTTTATGTAGAATATGGAGTTATTAAATTCTGAAAATTTTCATGGTTACAGTACACACATAGGGCTTTCCAAATATACCCAGAGTGTAGCATTTTGAATTTTGTGCAAGGAGATAAAAATTTCCAGAGTTGGGCTACTTTTTCTGGAAAAATTCTGGGCAGAGGTTGGAAACACGAAAACTGGGAATTATTAACAAATTCTGGGTAAACAAAAGTATTTTTCCTCAAAAATAGACATCCTAAGGATTCCGGGGAATTTTACGGATCCTCGTTTCGATTTTCCTAGAATTAATTATGATTTTCCAAAGTTGATGAAAAATCTGCCCAGAAAATCAGCATTAGCGTTTTTTTTTAAGAAATGTAAGGGCAAAATTGTAATAACAAATCCATCGAGGGTAGAAATGTCAAAATAGGTGAAAATATCCTTTTTGATATTTTTCTAGGAAATATGATATTAATTATAATATCATGGAAAACGAAATAATCCGACGATAACGTATAGGATATCCGGGAAGTCCGGAGTCGGGTTCAAAGGTCAGGCATGTTGGCCATTACACGGTGAAAGGTATGTTCGCGTACTAGTAACTTTAACTCTGATGTGTCTTGTATGCATGTATGTGGTAGTATGATTTCATAGGGTCATGGACAAGACTATGTCTTGGATCATGTACCATGGCTAAGACTCTGTCTTAGGTCACTGTTTACATACAATCAGCTTTATATGGGTTATAGTCTTGATAATGCCGTGAGATTGTTTTCCTAGCGTTGAGGACACGAATAGCTATCGTGGCACTAGTTAGTGCAGACGTAGATAACTTTACATGTGTTGTGTGCTATGTACTGTTATTGTGACTAATCTTACATCTGTTGTGTGCTTATGTATTGTTGTAATGTAATGAACATCTGTCATACATATACTGTTATACTTTTCATATGAGGTTAACTGTTACCTGAGATTCAATTCGATTGAATCTCAGCATTGACTAAAGGTTCAGGAAAAGGAACCAGGATCAGTGAAGGCACCGAAGGATGGAGCCGAAGAGAGGCACCGATGGACGGAGCCGGGAAGAGGCACTTGTAACATCCCATTTTAAAAGCGGAATTTTTTTTTTAATCAGAGTAGAGCAGTAGAGCGAAAGAGTAACTGAGTAACTGAACCATCATAAAGTAGTAACCATAGTGTAAATGTAATGATACAGTCATCCAAGGTTCAAAAGTAAATACGGAAAACAGTAAATAGATCTCCATCTGGAATCCTACGCCAGCTGCTTGCCCCGGTCACCAACCCACGGTCCTCCGGACCACTGAGCTACAAATTTGAGATCCATTTCCCATATGGATCTCAGGTAACGGTTAACCTTATACTCAAATAAAACAGTATATGGACAACAGATATTCATAACAATACGATAGCATATCAACACATAAGCACAGGGCAGATGTATGAACAACAAAATGACAGAACATAAGCACACAGCAATATGTAAAGCCCCACAACATGTTTGCACGTACCATGTGCCACGATCACAACACGTGTCCTCAGCGCTAGGAAAACTCATACGGTATTATCATGTCTATAACCCGTGTAAACTGTAAGTATGATTGACAACCCTAAACAGAGCCTCAGTCTATGAACGTATCTATCACATATATGTATATAAGCAGTATAGGATTAGGGTTACAGTACGCATCCGTACCTTTGCTGACGGCACTATGGTACTTTTCCTGAAAAAACGGTATTTTGACAGCAACGACGGCGGGGTAACAGCGGAATGACGGCGGTACAACAGCGGACCAACAGCGGCACAACGGTGATATGATTATCACAGATATCCTATAAGGATAGCATTTATCATCATTTAGCATTATAACAGGCATTTTAGGTACAAATTACCATTTTGCCCCTAGTTGGACTAATCGGCGGAATTTTGCCAGAGCTTCGCTGTTTTGCCTCTAATCTTCCAAAAAAAATTCCATAATTCTTTTCCCATCATATATTTCGAAATATATACCATATTTACCCAAAAATATGATATCTACAATATATTGGAAGATTAAAGATAAAAACAAAGATTCCTACTATAGCTACTGAATAAAACACCGAAGCTTAAGACTAGGGACCGAAGGACTTACCCAGGGCCCGGCTAGAATTTCTCCAGCTCTTCCTTCTCTCTAACTTCTCTCTAGAAAGCTCTTAGAATTGTGAAGAGAATGAGAGAAGGGAGCTTGCTATTTATAGAATTTTTCAGGTTACTATTCATGCCTTGTCTGCTCAGTTTTCGGTCGTTGGATCTAGGGTTTTGGAAAACTCCATCTTGGCCATCCATCTATGTGTGCCGACCTCCCCCTCCCCAAAAGTCAAGAAATGATGTCATCTTGATGGTGACATTTGATTCGGTACCGATAAAGTTTCCAGTTCGGTGTCCTTTTCGCGCAATCTTGGAGAAACTCAAAAATCTGAGGGCAAGGCACTGAAGTTTTATTCTTCCTCTTCAAAACTACTTGGGTTAACTAAATTTTTGATCCCGTTAAGGGTATTCCGTAGTCTGCTGAAGATTTTCGGATAAATGATGTCGGTTACGGAAATAACTTCTGGTAGAACCAGCTTCTGGACAAAAATTCACTGGTTCGTAATATGTTCTGACCTAGGAAACCTAATCCTTGGTTTGTCACAACTAACTTGTTTTCTATAGGTTCTCATTTCTACTATCCGCCCAATTTCGATTTATCCGATATCTTAATGACTCATTTGGTTTTCGGAAATGACATCCGAGACACTTCACTGGGGATAGAATTTCATTTGGTTTATAAAATGTCCAGATGTTATCGACTTATCCCCATGGTTTGAGGTAGGATTTAATTTCTATCCATTCTCAAATGTCATGTTGGCTCTTTACCAAATATATTATTATTTTATTCAAAATATCATGATATTTTTTTATTTTTTATTTATTTTTCTAAGCATTTTATATTTTATTATTATTATTTATTATTTATTTATTAATTTATTAATTTCGAATTTCTCCCTTAAATTAATTATTTACTAATTAATTTACTTATATCTTAATCTAAACAATTTGCCACTAATTACTTATTTAGCCACTTACTAATTGTTGATAATTTTCATAATTAAGATTAATTATTATCTCACAACTTTTGCACTGACATTGGTATTTTATGTCCCATGTAAAATATTGAAAATCATGGGGCCAAAAAGTGCTTTTAATAATATTATATTCATGCTTCTCTATTTTTCAAGGAAATAATCCCAAAAATTCCTAAAATTATAGACAACATACTTCCCAAGTTTTTGTCAATATTTGTTGCCATATAAGATTTATCATAATATTTTCAGTCCATTTTTATTGCCTATAATTGCATTTTTAGGGAGTTTTAGCTCTTTATCTCCTCTAATCTTCATAGAATTTTCCCTAAGTAATAAGATAATTATGCTCATTTATTGAAACCACATATTCACCTATAACCTTTAAAGGAATATTTATTTATAATTAATAGTCATCCGGCGGGTATTGAATATCCGGGTATTACAGCACCGGACAAAGCAAATGGCAGAAGAGGGTCATCAGAGCATTCATTCTGGCATTAATTTAACGAGGTTACCTCAAACAGTTTGGTGCCAAAGGTAGGGCTAGTCTATGTGGATCAGTCAATAAGTCGCCGTGAACTCGGTGAGACTTCCACGATAGGCACCTACCTGGCCAAATTGTTTGATTAACTGAGTTAGGTCCATTGTCCTAAGTCTAACTACGGCTTGATTGAAGATTGTATAGTTACCATAAAGATTTGTAATTATACAAGGCTCTGTACTAATGTATTACATGAATATTCTTTCGGTAAATTTTTTATATACCAGCTTATGTCGGGGCATCAGCATATGTCTGGGCATTTTATATCTGGTAAAGGAGCAATTTTACACATGAAGTTTGCCCCAGGGAGCACCCAGCCCCACGAACTTTTTTCTGGAGCAAAAGTGCACACGAAGTTACGTTTTGGGAGCAAAAATACCACGGGCAGTTAGTTGACCGTCAGCTTGGATGAAACGCTGACGTGGCGCCGATTTGGACCGACACACGACGTGGAATAAAAAATTCAAAAAATTTGAAAACAATCCGAAAAAATTCAAATAATTAGAAAAAAAATCAAATAATCGGAAAAAAAATCAAATAATTAGAAACAAAATGAAAAAAATTAGAAAAAAATCGGATAATTATTTTTTTGAAAAAAATGTATAGTTAAATAGGTTTAAAGTTAAAAAATTGTTAAATTTTGTGATAGAATTAATAATGTTTAAAATTTTCCTTATTCAGTTCTTAGTCGGACTTCACACATCGATTAGATTTATCTCCGTAGGGTGAATTGACAAGAATATTATCTTAATTAATTAATTTTTTTTTCAATGAACACTTTACCCTAGTAAGATCTTCAACAATCGTGACGGCTCGTGTATATACAACTCCTCCTCCACCAGTTGGTTATCTAACCGCCGCCGCCGGCGACCGATCGCCGCCGCCGGGTGCCGGCCCCCGGCATCCGATGGCTCGCCGGTGGTGGGGCCCACTGGCGGGGGCATTTTAATTTTTTTCTAATTATTTTAATTGTTTCCTAATTTTTTGAATTTTTTTCTAATTATTTGAAATTTTCCTAATTATTTGAAAAACATTTCTAATTATTTGAATTTGTTCCAAATTTTTGAATTTTTTTTCTAATTTTTTGAGTTTTTTAAAAATTTTTTATTCCACATCAGTCCAAATCAGCGCCACGTCAGCGTTCCATCCGAGTTGTGTAACACCTCATATTCATCACTCGAAAACTTGGCGAATATTTGAAATACCTTTAACAAGGATATTTAACAAATAAATACATATTTACAATATGGCCAAAGGGTAAAAATCCATTTATACTGAACCAAATTAAAATCTAAAATAATTTATCGAGTTTCAAAAATGCGGAAGTTTTATGGTTGTGGCAAATAAAATAACATAACATAATCTATAGGAGTGTAAAGAGTCTTCATGCTTACTCCATAGGTGCCTTCCCTTGCTTCCTACTATAAAAGTTTTACCTGAAAATGTTAATATGGGGTGAGATTCCACTTCTCAGTAACTACTGAATAATTCCTCCATACACAAGCAAATCACATATGATAAAAACATGAGGTAAAATATATTTATTTTGTATAAATTTGTACTTTCACATTTATATACACATTTATATTTTTCCAAAAATTCTCACAAAAGTATTTATATATATATATATATTTCCAAAAATTCTCATAAAACGTCTTTATAAAAATATTTATTATTTCGATAATAATTGAACTATACAATAATATTTATATAAATGATTATACTTTCCATAAATTCCCATAAATAGTCCTTACAAAAATATTTACCTTCCTGGTCAACCCTTATGCTATAATATATCATATTGTATGTATATATTATATATATATATAATTATATTTTCCATAAATCCTCATAAATAGGTGTTACAAAATATTTACCATTTGGTCAATCTTTATACTAAAATACATCATGCAATATGCTCCCTTATATCCTCTACCAACCTTATACCGTTGATTTGGAGCCATAGGCTAACAAATAGTCCAACATAAACACATCCATATGGTTGAATTGTTCCAAGCTCACCAAAACTTAAGATACACCCGCCTAAAGGTATAGAGCTTAAGTATGGACTATGGCTCCTCCTTAACAAAAACAACTAAGGATGTGTCACATGTCCCACAACTCCAATGCAATCCCGGCCAAAGGAAAACATGGAAGAAGGGGCCCTGAAAAGTACCAACCACTGTGCACCGAGCGGTGGCATAAAACATATCATATTAATTCCTCCTAACTCCAACCCATCACAATCACATCCGCCATGATAAATGCATTCATTCAAAAATAAATCACTTTAAACCATTTCTTCATATGCAGCTTGTAAAATCATATATTTGAGAATAAAACAGTATCATTGTATGTATTTGTGAATAGTAAATTACTATGCGTATATGTGAATAGTGAATAGTAAAATACGGTATATACGTAAATGATAAATAGTAAATTAGTATGTATAAGAGCATAGTGAATAGTAAATTAGTATGTATAAGTAAACTGCGAATAGTTAAATACAGTATGTATATGTAAATGATGAATAGTAATTTATGTATGAATGAATAGTGAATAGTAAAATACGGTATGTATACGTAAATTATGAATAGTAAATTCGTATGTATAAGTGAATAATAAAATACGGTATGTATACGTAAATGATGAATAGTAAATTCGTATGTATAAGTGAATAGTAAATACGGTATGTATACGTAAATGATGAATAGTAAATTCGTATGTATAAGTGAATCGTAATATACGGTGTGTATACGTAAATAGTAAATATAGTATGTATACGTGATAGTAAATCAAAATTATACGTGCAAATAGTACCATTTAATGAGATAAATCTACAAATCCAAAGTTCCCATACCAGATCTTAAAACCATATAAATCATAAAATACTTCATACATATATTTTAGTCAAAGAAAACAATAATAATAGATAAATAAACATTTATAATCATACATAATCTACAAGTATAAGGAAGAATATTCAAAGTTACCTGGTACCCTCTTGCTCCTAATTAATCACCAAAATGCTACTACAAGTTCCCCAAATAATTACCTCCTCACTCTCCTTTTCTCTCTTAATTTTCTCTCGCTCTCGTCTGATGAAAAGGGAAAGTGTAGTGTGTGTTTGTGTAGAGGGATAGGGGGTATTTATACTAAAATTTCCCCCTACTGTGTGCATCACGCGGAAACGGCGCCCCATTATTTATTCACCGATCGTTCTTATGTCAAAAAGTATGGGCACCGTCTGCTTAATTTGAAAACGAACAGACAGCATCTCCTTCCAAATTTTCAAACAACGTGGGGCCCATCAAATTTCCTCCTTCAATCTCTTCCTTCTTTTCTCACGCCTGCACCTTCATTCCTTTTATATATTATATATTAATATAATATAATATTATATATATAATATTAGCTTTTGTCTCTTCCTCTCGTCTATCATTCTCACCGTTTCTACCTCCTTAATATATATATCGGTATAGTAACATACTATTATAATATAATAACATTTTAATAATATATATATATATATATATATATATATATATATATTCTATACTTATACTTCTTATCCCATTTAAACCTTAAAATACTTAATAAACTTTACTTGAAATACTTAATAAAATTTGGGATGTTACAAGTTGACGGTCAACTAACCGCCCGTGGTATTTTTGCTCTCAAAACGTTACTTCGTGTGTACTTTTGCTCCCAAAAAAAGTTCATGTTGCTGGGCGCTCCCTTGAGCAAACTTCATGTGTAAAATTGCTCCTTTACCCTTTTATATCATATACTCATTGTCCAAATATTAGTGCATGCTCTCCGTTTTCGCATTACTCTAAGTTGTAGCACCTCAAACTCTGTTGATTTTCCTAAAACTAAGTGTCAACCGACACGATTTCAAACATGGAATTTGGGGTGTTACAATAAGCTACATCATGAAGGTGAATGGGATATTTAAAAGTTTACTCATTTTTCAGTGGTGAGGTGTCTCGGTTAAAATGTGTTGTTAGTTACCTAAATACTCGTGCTATGTTCTCAAAGGAATAATGTTCAGGTGTTTGCCTTGCTCTTCACTATCATATGTTTTGCAATTTCTCTTCAAATTCGTGAACTATTATCATCAAGGATAAATTTTTCGTCCAACTAATAATGCTTATGGTTTCTTCTTGTGCTTCAGCAATTTCACATTCAATGAAGCCAATAGAAAAGGTAACTGTTCATTGAAAATTCTTTGAAAAAAAAAAAAACAAGCGATCTGGGAAGGGAGCAACAGGCTCCTCAATTTCAACTTTCAAAGCCCCCTATTCTAAATGATGATTATGTTACATTTGAAAGAGAATATTGACATATAGAATGTACAATTCAAGAATGAAATAGAATTCTCCTACGATGAGCCAAATCAAGCGTCAGCCGCTGCGGTTGCGGTTGCGTTTGTGGCAGTCCACCACGCAAGCAAATCAATGAGCCGCCTGAAAAAAAGGTCAATGTAATGAAATGGTACGGTAAACAGAACAAGAGAGACAATTTAGTATCAATGGGATTAGCTTAGTTAATGAAAAAAGATGGTGTATCTATACTAATCTATGTTTGATTCCTTTGGAAAACATTGTAAAGAGTTCAAATTCTAAATGCACCAGACTCATATGAAGGAGTACAGTCTTAAGATTGCCCAAAGAGATTATTTGAACTGGAGGAAAGTTTGTGAACTTGAGAATAACAGAATGGACTCATTACCTTTTAAGAAAGAATTTTCCTACTTTGTGATTCTCCCTTACAAATTTCCATCCAACATCGGACCCGCATTTGACACAAAATGTGACAACAACAGTTTGCAATACTCCATTCATCTCCCACTCTTCTTTCTCTCCAAATGTGACATTCACACTGTCATAAAGAAAAGAACACATGATGTTAAAAAAAGTCCTCATAAGTTCACCCTAACATTACACCAGAACTTGAAATTTTTAAATCTTGAAGGATTCCACATGAACACATTCAAGATATGAAGCATGTGCTAAGTTATTGGATTTCCCTCAGGATACTGTAAATTTTAGAAATTTTAAGATTATAAACATAGCAGCATAAACAGAATGCACGCCCTCAACTTCTATTGCTTTTGTCAACTTGAAATAACACTTACACATTATTGAACCGGTAAGTCGACCCATGCTGGTCTTGGACAGACTATGAAAGGAGAAAAACAAAACAAAAGAAGCAGAGTTAGATTGCACGCATGATTCCATTTTCTGGGTTGCAAGAAGTCACAAGAGGAGAAGACAAGACTAAGTTGAAAAAGTTCTATAGACAACATATTATTGATATAAAAAAATGCCAACTATAATGCTTAGAAAGAACCACAATATGACAATATAGTGAAAGTTGAGTGGATTTTTCAATCAAAAGATTGTAATCCCACAACTTCTTGATTGAAAGATTGGCATACTCGGAGTCTGATGGAGATATAAACAAAGTTGTCAAGTTCTGCCACACAAGACTGATTGAAGGATTACATTGTACCCCTATATTATGTGCTGCACCAATTTGATTTCTCTTCCTTAATAAGAAAAATGATCTCGTCATTGGCTTACCAGAGTCATTTATGCAATGAATTTATGTAGACCACGTAAGTTGCATTCCATGCAGAACACTATTTCAAACATGAACAACAATTATCACTTCAAGAAAAGAGACTTTTCACACTCCTTCCAAAATATGCGTGTTCTACCACAAAGAAAAGATTCTTCTACAGTCAAAGAATCAGATTACAACAGAAGAATATATCAACACAATAAGATGAAGCATTGGCACGATAAATGACATTGAAGAATTGTAACGTATATGTCGTCAAATATGTTTTCAAGTGATTTAAAGAGTGAAGACTAGATTCCTAACAGGGCAGTTCAGCGTATTAGTCTGAGGGTTACTATAAAAGTTCAAAACACATTAAAGACCCTGAGACAAACACAGATACAGCTCCTCCCTGTAATTACAGTGCTTCAGAGACAACACAAAATGATCAAGAGGTAAGAATATATTATCCGATCATTTTCGTTGTTTCGCTTATTTAAATTCCGATTATATCTATTCACCAGAGATAGCCTAGAAATTTCCATAAGAAAACTGCGCAATCAAATTTCAGAAACTCAGATTCAAGTTTCAAGGAAAAGAAATGAAACCTCAAAAATGAATTCTTTTGCAAGGGCAAGAGGCGTATCGCAGTGCTTGCAGCTGTAGAAAATTCCTTCCAGATCGATCAAGAACAACCTTCCCATATCTTCCCTCACCCCAATCTATCAAAGTTTGAACCCGCAAGAAACAACGAATCGAATTTCCCTTCAAGAAACGGCCAAGAAGAAAAGAAAGATATCAAGAAAAAGCAAATTACATGCCCAAAAAGACAATGAGAAGTATTAATGTCTTGGAACCAAGAAAAGCAAAACCAAAATAACAGACGAAATCAATCTAACAGACAATGCAGTTCAAAGTAAGTGATCAAACTAAGCTACCGATGAATAACAATAAAGAAAAATCAAGATGTATATGGCGACGTAAGGAATGCATATTGAAGGCGTGAATCAAGAATGAAGATAGAGAAGGAATTCATTAATCGTTTACCAGGAAAATGCGCAGAGGTATTCGAATCCTATCACTCAGACTCTGTAGTGAGACGGTGAGTGAAATTCAACTATTCAAGCTTGTGAATGGCACTCGAAACTTCAGAGATTCTTTGGCAAGGAGGGTCCCCATTTATCGTAGTTTCGGTATGTAATAATAATAATAAATAAATAAAAAACTGTTTAAAATAAAAATACGGCAAATACTATATTTTTTTACGGCAGAGATGAGATTTTCTGATTAAATTTTATTTATAGCATGTTTTTTTTTTTTACTGCAAATACTATATTTTTATACTAGTCCCGTCTCGAAGATGGGCTCGGGTTGCTATCCCGATCCCTGGAATTTCCTAAATATTTGATTTTAAAAAAAAAATTCCTGTATTGACTTTTGGCCCAATCTTAATCTGAATCGAGCCAAATTTCTTGTATTTTCTTTAGATTGGCTAATATAGAAAATTTGTATTGTATCAATTAGTCCAATACAAATATTTAAAACAGAATTGAAATTATTTGTATTGTATATATATGGCAATTGCTCTTGAGGTTGGAAACTAAATTTATATATTTTCATTTTTTATGTTTTAAGATCTTTATTTTATCATAAAGATTTCGTATCTAAATGAAATTGAAATGATTTCTTTCGCATATTATAAATTATTTTAAAAATATTATTGATCCAAATTAAAATAAAAAATTTAAATAACAATAATAAGACTTGTATATGTTACTTTTCTGAAAAGAAATATAGCGATATGATCAAATATGCTAAAAAAAAAAAAAAAAAAAAAAAAAAAAAAGCTGTTAATTTAGGTATTGCAAAAAAGGGTATCTGAAAAAAAAAATCAACTCAAATTCAAACATAAAGAATTTCATCTAAAATTAATTATCCCTAATTATTGGGCGTGATATCATTAATTATTTGATGGAGGAATATGTTCTGCTTTTTAAATTAGAGTGTATAAAATTTATAATCGAAATAATTGTTGTGAATTAAACTCTATTTAAACTATTTTTAAATTTAGTGTGAATTTTTTTTCTCTAATTCACCTTTAAATTAGAACAAAGTTTTCTTATCTAATGTTATATTTCCGTATTAATAACTGTAAGGAAATAAACGAGTAAGGAAAAGCAGCTTACTAGATTAGAATTTTCTTTTTAATGAAATAACTGTTAGGATTTTAAGGTTATATATGGGTTTAATGTTTCTGCTTTTCTGCCACACTCACATAAAAGTGAGTGCGCCCCATTAATATTTTCCGTTTCTTCTATTTACAATGGGACCCACTCACTTTTGTGTGAGTGTGGCAAAAAAAAAATTGATGATGTGAACACCCCTACTTTCAGGTGGCAATTTGAATCAAATCTTGTGCCTTATTTAAGTTTTCAAGGCAATTAGTGTCATTTGCTGAGTGATTAAATTAATTTTGACGAGAGCTATTATCCCTAAAATAAGTGGTTAAAAAATTACTTTTTTCTATTTTTTTTTAGTGAAAATGAATATATTAACATAAACATGTACAGATATTAATATTAGTCTTTATTATGGATAGAAACACTTTATAATTTTAAGAGTGAAAGTCATTTTTAATTCTTCTTTCTTGATCAAGTTGTTATCATTTTTATCAAGTTCTTTGAAGATTTTAACATGAAAATTTATGTTAAAATATATTTTAAATTTCTAATATATCCTTAATTTGTTTTAACTAATAATCTCTTAAGATTTTGAAATTAATATGTATAAGTGTATAATTAATTGGAAAAATTATTATGTAAGTCTTTATAATATACCTTAATTTTAAATTGCCCGTGTAATTTATTTTTGTTTGAATTGAGCCCTCATAATTTGATCAATTACAATTATGGTAATTTATTCTTGAGTGTGAAAACAGTAAATGTTCATTTATAGAATTTCATGAATTTTATGAAATTTCTTTCTTTTCTGTTATCACTATTTTATGACTCATACATGTTTATAAATGAAACTTTATAAAGTTTATAAATTAAAGAGAACTTTGCAACAAGGTCTCAATTAACATAATTAGTTATAATCAGCCATTGAGTTTTTTGAAATCATCAAATTACAGTAAAGTTCTAAGGGTCTTGGGTGATATTAATTCCAAACATGAAAGTGCAATTTTGCCCCAATGACAAGTTACATGACAACCAGTGATAAGTTACATGACAACAAATAACTACACAAAATAGTAGTTCAAAAAGCAAATACAACTTACATATGTTATTCCTCTCTTGCATCATCCCTTATTAGTTGTGTATTGTCATCTATATTCTCTCGCATTGTCACTTTCTCAATTGGATCCAATAAAATGTTGTACTCCTTCATCATCTACAAGGGTCCACACAAGTTGTTGTATCATCAAAGGTCAGTGTGAATTTCATGGTACTTCCACTGCTTTCTTTTCTAATTGTTCTCAACTCCTCATACATAGTGTATTTATTTATAGTTTTTGCTCTAACACTACCCCGCATTTAGAAATGGTCTCATATATGCAAGAAATATAATATATGTATTCCAACGTACTTGCCATCTTTTCTATCACACCCTACAGAATAAAGTTGTTATTGGCAACTATATGAGCAACATTAACAACTTTAAAGCATTATATTGACGACAATTTGAAATCTCATAACAAGGGTTTTAAACATATAAAGGTTCATTATTTCCATTTATCCATATATAAGCACACAAAAACAAGGCACAATCTGTTAGAATCGGCTGACACCTAAAAGGGGGTGAATTGGGTATATGATAAAACTTAGGAACTTTGAAAATCTTTTCGCATCTTTGTAAAAGCAATATGTATGAAAGTAATGAATTATAAATTAATAGTCATTTATTAAAAACGTATTTGCTGGAAACATAAGAGATAAGGGAAGAGAACACCTTAGATCAACCCTGAATGTTCAAATTTAATATCTTATAAAAATATTGTTATAATATTAAACAACAAAAAGTGTAAACAAATAAGTTTAAGTCATTAAAATTTAATATAAATAGTTCATTAAATGTTGGACTCTTATAAAAAAGACTATGGGAGTATGTTTGTGATAATTTTACAAAGACTTGAATCTTAGTTGAATCTAATCACATTTTTATTAATGGTCTTTATGAAATAAGAGGACCTCTTAAATATATTTTAAAATGAGTTACTTTTTATAACCATTGGTTAGCTCATCATGCTTATATAAGATCATGTACAAAAACTATTTAAGTTACTCAAATCTTTTAAGTAGTAGTCCCACATATCTCTCCTTTATTGCTTAGCATCCGCTATCCTCCTTTGCTTAAAACGGTGCCGTTTTGGCGCAAAACACTGAGCTGGTGCCCTTTTTTTTGAAAAAATATTTCTGGATACTGAATGTGTAACATCCCATTTTCAAAAGCAGTATAATTTTTTTTTTCATCAGAGTAAAGCATCGGAGCGATTGAGTAACTGATATATTTAATCAAATTGCCGTAAGTCTGGCTGATTTACAGAAACGGTACATTGACCGAGAGTTTTCAAAATGAATAACACTCGAAGAAAGTCTTCGGCCGGGTCTACGTGCGGCTCGCTCGCCTTTCTCCTCGGTTCTCGGTTCTCCGAACCCGACGCTATGATAAGAGCTGAGATCCAATTACAATTTGGATCTCAGGTAACGGTTAACCTCATGCTTAAATACGACTACATATACACGACAAAAGCAATCAATACAACAGTCCACAACAGATGTATGATTAAAAACACATAACCACGTATACAAGATAAAAACCACGTATGTAACATAACCTCGTATGATACAACATTAATAACCTCGTATGTGACATAACCTCGTATGTAACATACCGTGTATATAGCATAACCTCGTACACTACTACACAACAATCATATACAATCATATAATAAACATTAGAGCTAGTGTTACAAAGACGCGAACGTACCTTTTTGGCGTACAACGGAACTTTTACTTTAAAAACGTGAAATGTTCGACGGCGGCACGTCGGGCGGCGTAACGCGGCAAATCGAGTTTCGATGCCCTATCGAGTAATATCACTTTCATTAGTGATTTGACATCATAACGGCATTTTAGGTAAAAATTACCATTTTGCCCTTCTACCCCTAATTTGGCGGAATTTCGCGTAACTTCGTTACTTTGACCGTATTCCATTTCAAAATTATCCCCACTATGTTTTTACCTCGTCGGGCATCTTTCAATGCAATGAGGCATAAAAACAAGCATAGGAACAAATTCTGAAACTTCCTAGATCAAAACAACAGTTCTACTATAACTACCGAAAGAACTACGGAAACTAAAAACTAAGGACAGAAGAACTTACTCGGTGCTAAGGCAAAACTTTTGCAGAGCTTCTCTCTCTAGAACCTCTCTCTAGGATCTGAATTTTGGTGTGAAGAATGAGAGCAAGAGAGCTTGCTATTTATAGAGAAAAATAGGGACAAGGTGGGAATTTCCAAAAAGTCTTCAGAAATGATTCTGGCCGTTGGATCTAGGGTTTTGTAAGATGCAATCTTGACCATTCAAGGTCTTGGCCGACCTCTTTGGCCCAAAAAGTCAAAGAATGAGTTGTCATCTTGCTTTATGGCCTCCGGTCCGATAAAGCTACCCGATCGGTGTCCGTTTCGCGCGATTTCGAAACTCAAAAATCCGGGCATGTAACTTTGAAGATCTTTTCATCCTCTCTCATATTATCTATTTTGATCCTCTTTTTGATCATATCCAGGTATTCTCCGGTGCGTCGAAAGATATTCGGACAAACGCGTCCGATTCTACGTAAATCACTTCCGATAGAACCAACTTCCGGACAATAATTCGCCGAATCGTAAAACGTCCAGTTGTTGTCTAACTTAATCTCGTGTTTAAAAAGACACAATTGTTTCTATAGGTTCTCACTTTGCCTATCTCGACTCCACTCTATCGATCAACTTTTCGTCTTATTTGAAATTAGGGTTTTCGGTTGCGGAATCGACGTCGATAAATTCTTTCTTCGTGTAAAAATTCACTTGTTCTTAATTTGATCAGTCTGGAAAGACTTTTACCTCTGGTTTACCTGTAGAATTTATTTCTAACTTTTCCTCCCGCCGCCTATAAGCCGACTCACCGCATTATATTATTATTTTATTCTAATTACCATTTTAATTATTTAAACAATTCTTTTTAATTAAAAATAACCATAATTTCGACCCCCTCTTTTAAAAATTCAGATTTATTTATTTTTCTATAATTTTTTCCATTTTTTAAAAATATAATATTTTTTACCAAAAATTCTGTTTTACCCCCGCCTTCGTTAGGGCTTAATCGACCTAATTTCTTCGTTTAGTGATCTTTTTAGGATCAGGTTTCTTCATATATTTATCTTTACTAATTTACAGTATATTGTTATCTTACAAACTTCTATCTGATATTGTCATTTTATATCCTGTGTAAAATATTAAAAATGTTTACCCCATCGGGTTACTTTATGATTCGAAATGCTTTTTAAACTTTTCTTCAAGTTATTTCCTGCGAAATAATTTATTAAATTCTCATAATTTAGGGATATCACTTCCATATTTTTCTCATAATTTTTCATGATCTTTCAAGTATTTATCATAATACTTTTAGACTGCATTTTTATCACCATTATATCATTTTTAGTCATTACGTTCATCGATTTTCCCGTAACTTTTTCAACAATTTACTCTATAATTATAACAATTTTCTAACAGTTTTATCTCATGAATTTACTTCATTAAAATATTCAATAATTTTCCTTTATCTCAAAACTTCCATTTACTAAAATCCGGTATTACATTTCTCCCCCGTTAAATAAAATTTCGCCCTCGAAATTTGCTCTATACCAATTTAGACTCGTACTAACTACACTTCGGACTTATTCGCTCCTTAGGAACCACGTGCCAAAACCGTCTCCTTAGCAACCACGTGCCAAAACCTGTCTCCTTAGCAACCACGTGCCGTGACGACAAAAGATACCTCACCCGCTAGTTTTACGCACCGCATCTCTCGCGCATGCAACCAGCTCCACGATTTATTCGCTTCAGAACTTTTCTCTATATGTCGGCCGCTCCACTTGATGATCGAGAATTTGCTCAGGTTTGACTGTCAATATCTTGTCATTTTGTACTTTGATATTTAGTATTTTCCGTGGCACCCATATACCCTGGTCAATACCGAGATATCAAAATGTCTCCATGACGCCCATACATCATGGTAACACAAGATACCTTAAATGTTTCCATGACGCCCATACACCATGACAACACAAGATACCTCCTACCGAATGACATGATCGCAATCGGATAGTAGTAACTATGAGATATGCATCGGAAACTAAAATTTTCGCGGCAAGTAAGACAACTATTTATCAAACCATAGGGGATTTCTTTTACCCTGTACTCAGGTGTAGTTTTTCGAACACAGGACTTTTCGTCCATTAAAACACAGGACTTCTTGTCCTTTCCCGAGTTTCTTTCAACTCAAAAGGTACTTCATACACTTGTGTTAGCAGTAAAATTCTATACAATACTCACTAACTCTAGGTCTTACATCGATTAGTTCAACTTGAGAGGCTTCAATAGGCGAGAGGCGTAAGTCATCACGCTGTCCTGCTGCAGCAAGACATATCCCGACCCATACCTAATGGCACCACGACCATCTACTTGGATCCGGGACAACCAACTCTTGGTGCTTATGACCAACTTCGTTCTCGTCTATGCAAGCTCGTCTCAGTCTGTGTTCTACGCAATGATTTAAGTTTTACTCTTTAAGCTTTATCAATGGTTATGAGAAAATTTCGGTATGAATTTGCGGTACTATCCCGCTAGATCCAGAAACTAAATATCTATGTTACTATCTTCAGAAGATTGCTATTCCTTGATGTACAGCTGAAATGGTGTTACGAGCATACGTCAACCCTTGACAAAACGTAGGAATTACATAACTGAGTAAATCGTAGATCATGGGAAGTGGGTATGTGTTCATGATAGTCATTTTGTCCATCCTGTGATGGTTGATACAAAGTCACAACTCTTGTACTTTGTTCGGTATCATTTGATACGGCGTTTTAGATGTTGATCATATGCTAGGTATTAATGTCATAGTGAATTTTGAGAATGTCGTCGATGTTTGTGAACAGAGTTTTTGAACGAGATATATATTCGATTTGGAATTCAGACATGATTACATAAGCAACATAGTTCACACCCAATGGTGTAGCTACTATTGGATCGTAAGGTAATACATATACGTATGCATCCCAAAATGATTCGCATATTCATCTGATATAACGAGTGATTAGTACCCGTGTCGTACAATACCTAAGGTAGGTTCCTATCGAGAGATAGTTATTCGGATCCTCTCTCGAAGATTATTCGGCCTCGTTAGTTGTCAAAGCGAAAACTCGGCCCGGGTTTTGTGGCCTTATCCCCGTAGTCCTTTGAGGACAGTTCATGTATAAGTGCCCCGGCTTCCGACACTTGTAGCATATCCGCTCCCCGCACGTTGGTTCCCTGGGTGGTTCGTTTTGCATTTTGGACATGGTCGGGGTCCAGGCATTCCGGGTTGTTCCGTTGCTCGATCGGTATGGCATCTTGCCTCCCCCTTGAGGGTTATTCCATGGTGCCGCCCTTCTCGCGAGGAACTTCCGCGGCTCAACCCGTCACGACTTGCACCGCTGCGGTTGTCGATTCTTGATGTGCGTAGTTCCGTTATGTTACGTTCGATCAACCGGCATGACTCCACCGCTTGGATCAATTCCGGGAACTGTTGGGATACCAGCTTTTCCTTATTTCGTACTTTAGCCCGTCTACCATCCCGCTTGCCTTCCGGCTCTCTCATCAACGTTACGTTTCGATATGAAGAATATCGAGACAGTTGGTAAACCGGCGAAGTAGTCATCGAATGACTCCTCGTGACTTTGTCGAATATGGAGGAATTTCGACTCCTTGATAACTTGTACCGAAGGAGGAAAATATTGTTCGTTGAACTTCTCCGTAAATTTCTCCCAAGTCACGGACAATAACGGGTTTGCAATGTTACCGTAATGCTTTTCCACCATCGGTCCGCATCTCCTTCCAGCTTATAGACCGCAAGTTGGGCTTTTCGGTTTTCGGACAATCCATCACTTCGAAGATCTTGTCCAGTCTCATAAGCCGATCTTCACCGAATCGAGCTTACCACGAAAAACCGGAGGTTTGAGCTTGCGAATTGGGTGACCCATTGCCGCGTGGTCTCAACCACTGGGTTGGGTCGAGGTAGCACCGCTATTGCCCTATTACGTCGAGGGGGTGTCGAGATCTATCGACTCCTCGTTTCACGTTCATCATCGGTTCGGTTTCATCTTCTTCCTCGCATTCGTCGTTCCTCATTGGCTCTGGCCACCTTCCTCTTCTCTCTCCCCGCCTTTCGGCCAAGGAGTTCATCAATAAGAGCCCTTTGTTCTTGCAAAGCATCCCCGCATTTCTTGCAACTCATTTCGCTCCGGTTCTGCGGTCCTTGTCGTTCGGGTTCGTGTCTTGGTATTGGTATTATTCGTGGCTGTCCGCCTCGCTACCTCACCCTCGCCGCCGCCTCGGCCTCGGGAGCTCCGGCTCCTCTTAAATTAGCCATGTCTCACTCTTTTTCCTTCATTAGGGAAAACGTTAGATTTTTTTAAAAAAAAAAACAAACAATGGTTACTCTATCCCAGACTTTATCACACTAGTACTACGAACGGACACTCGTACTATTTCCCCTCGTTCGTGGTTTCGTTGGTTCTTTCCACCGAAAACTAATAGAACTTCTCAACATGGTTCAAATACCACATGAATATATCTTTGTCGGTCTCCAAGTTTCGTCCGGCGTGGCCTCGTCACGTAGTTTCATCCAATGTGGCCCACTCCACATATAAGCTCGGGTTAGGGTGAAGTTACCGTCCGTACAACCGGCGATTATCGAATTATCATGATTATTAGAGACGATATTAGTACCGACAATGGATTTGCGGATTCGGGTTAGAGTGATGCACCGACAAAGGGTGGTACACCGGTTCAAGATGGTATACCGGTTCAAACCGGTACACCGACCTAGGGCTACCTCGCACTCATTTTCAAAACACGCTCAAAGTTTAAAAGGCCGATTTGAACATAACTCCGTTAACCGAACGTAATGGCCGCGATAAATGTCTATCATGGGGACCTCACCAACTCTATGGTGACGATTGGCCACACCCACATAGACTAGCCTTAATCGTCCTACCATACTCGTCCGTAATAACATAGTCATATCAATGCCGGTGACTACCGCTCCGATACCAAACCGTAACATCCCATTTTCAAAAGCAAGATAATTTTTTTTTTCATCGAGTAAAGCATCGGAGCGATTGAGTAATCGATATATTTAATCAAATTGCCGTAAGTCCGGCTGATTTGGCGTGAAACGGTACATTGACCGAGAGTTTTCAAAATGAATAACACTCGAAGAAAGTCTTCAGCCGGGTCTCTGTGCGGCCTGCTCGCCTTTCTCCTCGGTTCTCGGTTCTCCTGAACCTGACGCTATGATAAGAGCGAGATCCAATTACAATTTGGATCTCGTGTAACGGTTAACCTCATGCTTAAATACGACTACATATACACGACAACAAAGAATCAATACAACAGTCCACAACGGATGTATGATTAAAAACACATAACCACGTATACAAGATAAAAACCACGTATGTAACATAACCTCGTATGATACAACATTAATAACCTCGTATGTGACATAACCTCGTATGTAACATACCGTGTATATAGCATAACCTCGTACACTACTACACAACAATCATATACAATCATATAATAAACATTAGAGCTAGTGTTACAAAGACGCGAACGTACCTTTTGGCGGTACAACGGAACTTTTACTTTAAAAACGTGAAATGTTCGAAAAAATGCGGCACGTCGGCGGCGTAACGGCAGCAAATCGAGTTTCGATGCCCTATCGAGTAATATCACTTTCATTAGTGATTTGACATCATAATCGGCATTTTAGGTAAAAATTACCATTTTGCCCTTCTACCCCTAATTTGGCGGAATTTCGCGTAACTTCGTTACTTTGACCGTATTCCATTTCAAAATTATCCCCACTATGTTTTTACCTCGTCAGGCATCTTTCAATGCAATGAGGCATAAAAACAAGCATAGGAACAAATTCCGAAACTTCCTAGATCAAAACAACGGTTCTACTATAACTACCGAAAGAACTACGGAAACTAAAAACTAAGGACAGTAAGAACTTACTCGGTGCTAAGGCAAAACTTTTGCAGAGCTTCTCTCTCTAGAACCTCTCTCTAGGATCTGAATTTTGGTGTGAAGAATGAGAGCAAGAGAGCTTGCTATTTATAGAGAAAAATAGGGACAAGGTGGGAATTTCCAAAAAGTCTTTTAAATGATTCTCGGCCGTTGGATCTAGGGTTTTGTAAGATGCAATCTTGACCATTCAAGGTCTTGGCCGACCTCTTTGGCCCGAAAAGTCAAAGAATGAGTTGTCACCTTGCTTTATGGCCTCCGGCCTGATAAAGCTACCCGATCGGTGTCCGTTTCGCGCGATTTCGTAGAAACTCAAAAATCCGGGCATGTAACTTTGAAGATCTTTCCATCCTCTCTCATATTATCTATTTTGATCCTCTTTTTGATCATATCCAGGTATTCTCCGGTGCGTCGAAAGATATTCGGACAAACGCGTCGATTCCTGCTACGTAAATCACTTCCGATAGAACCAACTTCGGACAATAATTCGTCAATCGTAAAACGTCCAGTTGTTGTCTAACTTAATCTCGTGTTTAAAAAGACACAATTGTTTCTATAGGTTCTCACTTTGCCTATCTGACTCCACTCTATCCGATCAACTTTTCGTCTTATTTGAAATTAGGGTTTTCGGTTGCGGAATCGACGTCGATAAATTCTTTCTTCGTGTAAAAATTCACTTGTTCTTAATTTGATCAGTCTGGAAAGACTTTTACCTCTGGTTTACCTGTAGAATTTATTTCTAACTTTTCCCCTGGCCCGCATTATAAGCCGACTCACCGCATTATATTATTATTTTATTCTAATTACCATTTTAATTATTTAAACAATTCTTTTTAATTAAAAATAACCATAATTTCGACCCCTCTTTTAAAAATTCAGATTTATTTATTTTTCTATAATTTTTTCCATTTTTTAAAAATATAATATTTTTTACCAAAAATTCTGTTTTACCCCCGCCTTCGTTAGGGCTTAATCGACCTAATTTCTTCGTTTAGTGATCTTTTTAGGATCAGGTTTCTTCATATATTTATCTTTACTAATTTACAGTATATTGTTATCTTACAAACTTCTATACCGATATTGTCATTTTATATCCTGTGTAAAATATTAAAAATGTTTACCCCATCGGTTACTTTATGATTCCGAAATGCTTTTTAAACTTTTCTTCAAGTTATTTCCTCTGAAATAATTTATTAAATTCTCATAATTTAGGGATATCACTTCCATATTTTTCTCATAATTTTTCATGATCTTTCAGTATTTATCATAATACTTTTAGACCGTTTTTATCACCATTATATCATTTTTAGTCATTACATTTCATCGATTTTCCGTAACTTTTTCAACAATTTACTCTATAATTATAACAATTTTCTAACAGTTTTATCTCATGAATTTACTTCATTAAAATATTCAATAATTTTCCTTTATCTCAAAACTTCCGGATTTACTAAAATCCGGTATTACGAATGTAATACAAAAAAGATATTGAATGTTACTTGAAAAAAATACTTCATTATTTTG
Organism: Acacia melanoxylon; assembly: GCA_019022615.1. NCBI lineage: Eukaryota > Viridiplantae > Streptophyta > Magnoliopsida > Fabales > Fabaceae > Acacia > Acacia melanoxylon. The sequence goes on from JAFJYJ010000090.1 coordinate 1,176,701, forward strand.
AAAAATTACTTTAGGATCTTGAAAAAATATTTCAGGGTACTAGTTGGTACTAAAAGAATACTTCATATACTAAAAAAATGTTTCATGATCTTGAAAAAAGTACTGACGGATACTAAAAATATACTTCAAGATATTTTTTTAAGATCATAAGGTATTTTTTCAAGTACCGTGCAGTATCCTACCCTGAAATATTTTTTCAAGATCGTGAAGTATTTTTTTTTAGTATCAATCAGTATCATGAAGAATCTTTTCAATACCAAATAAGACTAAAAAATATTTTTTCAAAAAAAAGGGCATCAGCCCAGTGTTTTACACCAAAACAACATCGTTTTAAGCAAAGGAGGGCAACAAACGCTAAGTACCAAAAGAGAGAAGCCACGTCCAACATAAGGAATTACTAACATGCTCCAAGTAAGAGGATTCTTAGTTATGAAGTCTTTTTGGAACTTTATACTCCCTCCCTTCAATCCTTAATATAATATATATTTGAGAAGTTGATTTTAATTCTAATTATAAAACATATATTTCATATTTAGTAATTTTTTCCTAATTTACCCTATTGATACTTCAACAATAATGATCAATGAAAATAGGGAAGACGATAGGAGTGTTCAGAGTTTTTCCATCCCGATCTCGAGCAATTGAAATAGGAAAATCCTGTCCCGAAAATTTGAGACATGAAAATTAAGGATTGGGAAAAAGTTTTTTAGGATCGGAAGCTCGAATTTTCTCAGTCCTAAATATATAGATTCTGGAGCATTGCATGCTTTAAGATTTTTCAAGAATTCCCTAAATCCAAATCTTGATCACGTCTCGAGAATACCTCTAGATTACAGGGATTAAGAAATATGACTAGAATGTTTTAAAATATATCTTCTATTAAGAATATATAGGAGTAGGGATTTTCCCTACTCATTAATCCCTCTCATTTTAAAGGGAGAAAAATTAATCATTATCAATCATCGATGTATTCAAGGGAGGAAATTCAAAATTCAAAGAATGCTGCCAAAAAAAAAACACTCTGATTTCTGACAAGAATACGAAGAAATTCCAATTTGAAGTTTGAACAAGGGCTGCGATTCATCCGGATATTTCAAGGGAAAATCCATCTCGGGCCTAAATTAGAAAAAAAAAAAAAAAAAAAAAAAAAAAAAAAAAGACCTAAGAAAAAGTCACATGTCAAAAAAGTTCTCAAGACATTTTTTGACATTATTTTATAAATGTTAACAACTATATCAATAGAACATTAACATCTGAATCAGTAGACGTTAACAATATCCTAACAACTAAATCAGTACCCGTTAACAACTATATCAGTACACGTTAACAACTAACATTTTATAATATAATATCAGAAAAGACCTTGAGGTCTTTTTTTGACATGTGATTTTTTCTTGGGCTTTTTTTGACAATTTTTTGATTATTTGGGCCCTGAGGTGAATTTTCTCATATTTCAAAGGAACATCTGACGATGGATGTTGCATTTTGCATCAGACTAAGAATCATGCCTCGCAAATCGTGTGGCCTCAAATTTTTTTGGAGATTGGAAGTGCATTATGTATAGGGATGAGAGCAAAATTTCTTATTGTCTTTTCTCTCCTCATCTTCTTAAAATCACATCTTCACCCCTAAATAAAAAAAAATTGATGGTACATATTTAATATTTTTTAATAGTATTTTATCAATTATTATTTTTATTAGTTTTGTTTGTATTGCAGTCATAAATGATGTAGATCAAGTTTTAATAGTTTAAATTTATTTATTTATATTTAAAAATAATATTTATATAAAATATTAAATCTAGATTTTTTTTTTTGGGGGGAATTTGATGGTGGAGATTCTATTCTAAACAAAAAAAAAAAAAAGAGAAAATGGATTCTGAGAAAACCCAAAACCACTTAAGTTTGGGATGGTCAAGCTTCTCTTTTAATTCATTTTTTGATCCAAGGCCCCACTCATCTTGCTTATTCAAACATTTTGACTTTCAGCTTTAACTTAAAAATAGGAAAAAAAGAAAAAAGAAAATATCACTTCAACTAGTGTGTTTGGTTTGAGGGAATGGAGGGGAGGGAAAAGTTTTACCTTGTTTTGACCAAATTGCCCATGAAAATTTTTGAATATTCCATAACTACACTCTCAAAAAAAAAAAAAAATCATCTCATTAATGGCAATTTGGTAAAAGTCCCCCTTCCCGCCCTCAAACCAAACACATAAATTTTCAAATTGCTAATTAGCAGTTGTCTATAAGGATCTGTTTGGTTCAATAGAGAGGAGGGGAAGTGAGGGATTTTAATGGAAGGGAGGGATTTTATTATTGCCTCGTTTAGATTAATCAAAAAGGGGAAGGGAGGAATTTTAATGTTACCTTGTTTAGTTTAAGAGAGAAGGGGAGATCAAATATTTTCATATCCACAATTTTACCCTTATTTTAGTTCAAATGTTTTTAAAGCTTTTTTTATTTTTTAATAAAATATAATTATAAAGAAGATTTATATGGTATATTATAACTTCTAATTATACTTACAATCCATATAAACAAAATAATAATTTCAATATTATTTTAATAAAAAATAATTATAAATAATGCCCCCGCAATAATCTACTCATCTTCATAATTCTTGAACACCAGATTGAGATAAAGTATAATCTCATTAAATTATTGTACTTGGTTCTTTCATCCCCACCAAGCTATTATGGGGGAATCCCCGCCAAAAGCTATCAGAAAACTATATTTGAGATTTTAAAATTCAAGCGATATTTTTTAAGAAATCACTAATTGGAGATTTTAAAGTTCAAATTGTATTTTCTTACCCTTTTCCCTTAAAAATATACTCTAATTTTATCAATAATGCATTTTGTATATTCACAATTTAGATTCAATGGATTTTTAAAATATGACTTTTACATTAAACTCAATTTTAGATTAATTAAGATCATGACTCAATATAATTTTTGGCCAAAGATGTTAGATTATGGAGGGAAATATTATAATATCCCAAGGAAATGATTTAATCATCCAAAAGTCTAATAATAATTTAGGACTACGTAATGACAAGTTTTAATATATGAAAAACAACTCTTTTATATTGTTCACTCATTATTAAAAAAAATTGTTATTAAATTATTTCTTTTCTTTTTTTTGTAATTAATAAGACAAGAGTTACCTCTTGGGATGTGTCATAAAGACACTACACAAAAGAAATAATACATCATGAATGGAAATAACCTAGATCGACTAACATTTGATCCAAACAACAAGGTAGCGGAATTTGTAATAAACCCAACTCAGTGTTCGCCTCATGTGCCATCTTGGCCAAAAAATCTGCACACTTCAATGCTTCTCTATTCGAATGAATTATTTGATATCCCAAGTTGAGAAAATCAACAATCTAATTTCAGAAATCTCTCGAGACAAAGGATGATAGGGTCCGTATTCAGATGTTAATAGACGAATAGCCTCTGTAGAATTTGAATACAGCTTAATTTTTGTGAAACCAAGCTGCCCACAAGTCATCATACCAGCTTTAATTGCTTGTAATTCTGCTGCAGTAATTGAACTATAGGCAATTTCCTGTTGAAATCTTGCCATCCACACCCCATTGCTATCTCTAGTAATGCCACCACAAGCTGCAACATTATTGTTGATTATCGATCCATCTACATCCACCCTAACATAACCAAAATGTGGAATATTCTATTGGGCATCTGCTCTATCAGGAACTCGATAGATCTTGTGAAAGAATTTTTCATGCTCCACACCTTCCATTAGTTGATGAAGACAACTATGCATAATGCGACGAGGATGAGCACCTACACCATCAAAAACCTTCCTACATCTGTTCTTCCAAATTAGCCAACAAGCCAATCCAAATATCTGCATCCAAGGCCAATGCTTGACTTTTTTCCACCCACTTCATGTTTCTTATTCCATAATATCCAATCTTGCAAATGACCACTAAAAAAAGTACTATAGTATAGAGGGTTAATCAAATCAAGCCACACAGTACATGCTATCTCACAATCTCTCAGAGTATGCAGAATTGTTTCCTCACCAAGACATTCAAAGGGACCATTATTATGATCACTCAAACTACGCCTCTTCCTCACAGAATTAGTAGGTAATTTTCCCTGAAAAACTTGCCACATGAAGAATTTAGCACGTTCTGAGATTGGCCAACGCCAAATGTGCTGCCAGAGAGGTTCCTTTATAGAATCATTATTTTTTTCCAACATCTTATATGCCGATCTAATGCTGAAATTACCATCATTAGAGACTCTCCAGTAAAAAAGATCATTTCCCTCTATGGTTAGAGGTTTAATCATCTTAATTTTATCGATAACCTATTTTGTTAAGAAGAACTTCCATTTCGCAAGATCCCATAATGAACCATTTAGAGATACAAAAGCCCTCACAGTCTCATCATGACTAATCCACTCATGATTTTTATCAACATATTGAATTAAAGGTTGATCAAGAGGGGACCAAAGCTCCCACCAGGCATTGGTATTATTGCCACTTTTGAGTTTACTTCCCAAATTACTTTTAAACTTATCCCAAACTTTGACAATGGCACTCCAAATGGCAGATTGTTTCTTCTTTTTTGGTTATGCTAGGAATTTTATCACTTCCACAAGCATATTTACTTTTCAGACATTTTACCCAAAGTGCATCAGGCTTGGTTTTAAGACCCCAACATAACTTCATTATGAAAGATTTATTTTGTATTTCAAGATCCTTAACTCCAAGCCCCCATCCTCTTTTCCTAACTTGATAGTGTCCCAGGCTATAAGATGGAAGTTTTTTGTTGTCGATCCTTGACTCCAAAAGAAATCTCTAATCAACTTCTCAAAATCCATCAGGATCCCTTTGGGAATAAGCAAAGTTTGCATTTGGTAGAATGTTAATGTTGACAAAACTGATTTCATCAGTACCGATTTACCCGCCATACTCAAATGTCTTCCCTTCCAACCTGAGAGTTTTTTATTGACCTTTCCAATTAGAGGAGCAAATGTCGATTTTACCAATTTCTTATGCAAAAGTGGCACCCCAAGATATTTTCCAAGATCAGAAGTAATACCAATCCCTAGAACTTGACGAAGTTCTAAGGCCCTGTTAAAATGGACCTTGTGTGAGAAAAAGCATTTTGATTTAGGAAGAGTAACTCTATGTCCTGAAATTTTACAAAAGGTAGCCATGATACCTCTAACCCGTTCCACTTGAATTCTTGAGGCTTCACAAAATAATATGAGATCGCCAGTGAAGAATAAGTGGGAGATAGCAGGGCCATGGGAGCTCATCCTCAGTGTAACACCCCATATTCAATACTACCCATTATGAATACTAATAAGCAACATATCAGAATATCATCAGAGTGGAGCATTAGAGCGACTAAGTTGGGCTAAGTATGTAAGTAACTGATAAGTGGCTACAAGCTTAAACTCTTTGCGGTGTATCTAGTCGGCACCTTAGAGGTACAATTATCCAAATATTCAAATATTAACATAATACAGTCCAAAATAAAAACTCCGGATGAGTCCTCATGCGTTCTGCTTTCCCTTCCCACCGGCTCCTGATCCTCCAGATCCTGAAGCTAGGGTAAATTCTGAGATTCAATACCCATCGAATCTCAGGTAACAATTAACTTCATGCTCAAGTATAAACAATATATGTATGACAGATATTCATTACATTTCAGCATTAACCATACATAGCACACAGCAGATGTAAGGTTACAACAATACATAGCACACAGCAAATGTAATGTCAATAGCACAATAATACATAGCACACAGCAAATATAATGTTCGCAACGTTTGCACTCACCAGTGCCACACCTCTACGTGTCCTCAGCGCTAGGAAAATAACCATACGACATTATCATGACTATAACCCGCACAAAGCTGAATGTATATAAACATGTGATTAAGGCCCATAACTTAGTCATGGTGCATGACCCAAGACCTAGTCTTATCCGTCACTCTATGACTCATTCAATCATATAATACAAGACACATCAAAATTAAAGTTACAGTACGTGTCCGTACCTTAGTCCATGTAGCTAGAGGTACGTTCGTCTGTTCAGTACGATTCTTGATTTTCTCTGATATCCTATAATAGTATCACCGCATTATTTCCTTTATAAACAATATCCTAAGAGATGTCTTAGCCACTATTGACCTTTTTATCCCTGGTGGATTTGCTATTCCAATTATACCCTTATATTTCCTTAAAAACGCCATTTCAGCATTTCTGCCCAGATTTTTCGATAACTTTGAAAAATCATAATTAATTCCAAAAAATTCGAAATGAGGCGCCGTAAAATTCCACACAATCCTTGACATTGTCTATTTTTGAGGAAAAATAACGGATTTCACTTGAAATATATGAATCAATACCAGTTTAATGTTTTCCAATCATTGTTCAAATTTTCTTCCAGAAAACGTGACCCAACTCAAGAATTTTTATCTCCTTCTACATAACTCTAATTTATACATATTTTATATCCATGGAAAGCTATACGTGTCTACTATAACCATGAAAAATTTCATAATTTTAGGACTTCATTTGATACATAAAATAATGACCTCTATCCGACTGATTCCAACAACCCAGCAAACCCGATCATTCCCTATCTTTCACTATCTTGTTCCTTTAATTCCAAAAATTATTTCCCAACATGTTTTTACCTCATAAACATATTTCAATGCAAGGAGGCCTAAAAATAAGCATGAGAATTTATTTTACCATTTTCTAGATTAAACTAACATTTTACCAAAAATTAATAGCAAGGCTCAAGAACTAGAGACTTACCCTTGAAGATCGTGCTCCTTCTCTCTAGCTCCAGGAGAACTCTCACTCTCACTCTCTCAATCTAAGATCAGAGGAGTTTTTGGTGATGGTGTGAAGAATTGTGAAGAATGAATGACTATTTATAGAAAAACTTTATGGCAACTATGATAATTATTTGTGTCCCAATTTTTCACCCTATCCATTAGATCAAAAAAAGCTTTATGAAACTTCAACTCCCCCATTCAAATGCATGCCGACATGCCTCCTTATTCAGCCATTTAATGTATTTTTTCCATTAAAAATATACTTATTATTTCCTAGGTTTTCATTGGTTAGTCCAAAATTTTGACTTTTCAAAGCCATCTTATTATATGATAAATACTATCTGAATTCCCTCCATATGTGTACCAACATGGTTCCTTTTTTTTGAGTTATTTATTGTGTCTATAAATAGCCAAATGCATTGCTCATTCAATGAAAAATTTCATTTGATTCATTCCATGTACCATGCACCTCTTTTATTGACTTTTAGGGTAGATTATTCACTCTTTAATTAGCATTGAACTCAAGTGTTTATATTTCCTTTAATTAAAATTTTCAATTGTAGGATTGGTTCATTAGTTAAACCATGGTCATTAGTGCTTTTATTAACCAAGCTTTATGCACTTTAATCTTCACTTATTTCCATTGTCATTAATCAAGTTGAAGGCATTTACAAATAATCCTAATTAGTACAAGCTAATTTGTCAATTAGAATTTGCTAATTATTCATCAAAATATAATACTTATATTAAATAGAAATTTTTAGGTATTACATTTCTTCCCCCATCAAATAAAATTTCGCCCTCGAAATTTACTTTACACTAATTACAGTCTGAGCCATAAACTCCGGATATTTCTCCTTTATATCATCCTTTGTTTCCTAAGTTGCCTCCCTAGGAGATAACCCTTTCCAAACCACTTTCACAGACGGAATACTTCTATGTCTAAGTCGCTTCTCTTGATATTCAAGAATTCGCTCTGGCACGACTACGAAGGTATTGTCATGACGCACTTCGACTTCTTCATACTCAATAACATGATTGCAGTCTGGTTGGTATTTCTTCAACTGAGAAACATGGAAAACGTCATGGAGTTTGCTAAGGTTCGGGGTAAGGCCATTTGGTAAGCGACTAGTCCACGCTTTGCCAATATTTCGAACGGCCTTATGTAACGAGGACTTAGTTTTTGCCTCTTAAGTGTTCTACCGACACCAGTTACTGGGGATATCTTTAGGAACGCATGATCTCCAACTTCGAACTCCAGAAGTCTTCTCCTTTTATCAGCATAGCTCTTCTGTCTGCTTAGCACTGCTAGGAGTCTCCTCTTGATCAAAGCGATTTGTTCGGAGCTCTGATCAATTATATCTGGTCCAAGCAATTGTCTCTCAGACAATTTCCTCCAGCATATAGGTGATTGACACTTTCGCCCGTACAATGCCTCAAACGGAGCCATTTGTATGCTCGCATGATAACTGTTATTGTATATGAACTTTGCCAATAGAAGATGCCGATCCCAATTCCCTTTAAAATCCAATACACACGCTCTCAACATATCTTCTAGCGTCTGTATTGTCCTTTCAGATTGACCATCGGTCTGAGGGTGGTAAGCCGTACTGAATTTCAGCTTTGTACCTAGTGCTTCATGTAATGCTTGCCAAAATTGGGATGTAAATCATGGATCCCGGTCAGAGACAATGCTTTTAGGTACACCATGGAGTCTCATGATTTCTTTGATATAAATCTCCGCCAACCGTTCCGGAGGATAGTTAACACTAATGGGGATAAAATGTGTCGACTTAGTTAATCGGTCAACAATTACTCAGATCGCATCGTGATTCCTGATCTTGGGTAAACCCACCACTAGATCCATGGTTACACTTCCCCATTTCCATTCTAGAATTTCTAGCCCTTGAAGAGGACCAACGAGTCGCTGATGTTCGATTTTCACTTTTTGGCAAGTCAAGCATCTGGCCACGTATTGGGTTATATCTTTCCTTAACCCAGGCCTCCAAAACTCAGATCTTAAGTTCTAGTACATCTTAACCATTCCTAGATGTAGAGTATACTTACTCTTATGAGCCTCATCCAGTATCTTTCACCTTAGTTCATCAACTGGCGGTATGTCGATCCGCTTCTTGTACCTGACCAATCCACTAGGTGAAAGGTCATATTCTTGAGTCTCGCCCCGAGAAATCATCTCTCGTATTGTACTTGCCCATTTATCTCGCTTCTGAGCTTCTTTGATTTTAGCTCTCAGGTCATTCTCTTCTTGGCTAACAAGAAGGCTCGCAAGATAGGCTTCGTTGGGTGCATTCAGACTAACACAAACTTGATTCGATAGGTTCAAATCTATGAAATCTTCAAGCAGCCTCTACTCTTGAATTATCATGTATGCTACCTGCACCGCCTTTCTGCTTAGAGCATCTGCAACGAAATTCGCTTTACCCGGATGATACTTGATCTCCAGGTCGTAGTCTTTTAGCAACTCCATCCAGGGACGTTGCCTCATATTGAGTTCTTTCTGATCAAACAGGTATTTCAAACTCTTGTGGTCGCAGTACAACTCTACAGTCGCACCATATAGGTAGTGCCTCCATATCTTCAAAGCGAACATGATAGCCGCAAGCTCTAAATCATGCGTAGGATAGTTCGACTTGTGAGGCTTCAACTGACGAGAGGCGTAAGACACCACTCTACCCTGCTGCATCAGGACACATCCCAATCCATGCTCATTGGCATCACTATAGACTACATAAGTCTCACTCGGATCTGGGATAATCAGCACCGGTGATGTAGTTAACCTCTCCCTCAGTGTTTGGAAGCTTCTCTCACAGTCCTTATCCCATACAAACAAATGATTTTTCCTCGTGGGCTTTGTCAATTGTAAGGCAAGACGCGAGAAATTATGTATAAATCTGCGGTAGTATCCCGCCAGACCCAGGTTCGACTTCTACCTTGATTGAGAAGAAAACCATAGATCCACCATGAACAGGAACAATGGTCACATAACGATCAGTTACTGTGACAGTAATGAGCTCACATGCGATAAATCTCTTTGTAAAACGCCACAGAAAGATTCTTGATCCTATTTAAAGGTCTCCACGTTTAGGTGCATATCTAGTTCAATTTGAAACCATGTCCAGCTCAGTTTATCAGGCCCAAGCAATGAAAACAGTGAAGTTCAAAGTGAAACAGACATAAAACGCATTCAGTTAACGGTTGCAGACTGCTTATGTATCAATAAAGAAAGCATGTATATCACCAATTTACTCTAGAGGGATGGGGAGAAGGGAGAGAGAGAGTCACCGGAAGGGAAAGAGAAGAAGGGTGAGAGATGATGAATGAGGCATTTTAGAAAGGAAAAAAAACACTTAAATTTCAAAATTACAGATTCCTCCCAATCACCTTTGTGTCCTTTTAATTTTTTAACCGACATTTTGGGGTTTTAGAATTTCATACAGTATTTAAATGGAATTTTCCCTTAAAATAATAATTTTATAAAATATTAAAACTAGATCATCTATTTTTAAAAAAAAAAAATCATATTGGAGATGAGATTCTAAGAAGAAAAAGAGAAAATGGATTATGAGAAAACCGAAACCCACATAGGTCTCGGGATTAGAGCTGGGAAAACGGGCCAAGTCTGTCGAGCCGGCCCGTTTAGGCCTGAATTTACAAGGGTCAGGCTTAAGATTTTTGCCTCAAAAGTGAAAGTGTACCTAAAAGAGTCAACCCTGTAAGGCCAATGGCTCGCCTTTTAGGCACGTACATTTTTTATTTTTTAAAATTATTTATATGATAATAATATTATTGAGTTTTTGCACTTTTTTTTTTTTATTATGTTGCAAATATTTAGTTGTTATTATCTTGTATTAAGAATCCTAAAGATTAAAAAACTTATAAAAGATATTTCTTATTTCATAAGTATTCTAACTAATTTTGTATTTTTTGACTTATTTTCTAATGATTGTTTTGTTCATATCTTGTATTGTTTATTTTGTTGATTACTTACACTTTTCAAAACATATTTATAAGAAGTATTTTTAATTTTGTTAAGTGTTCTCATTCATTATATTTGTAATTGTGGTATGTGGACAATAGTTTATCTTTAATTATGACTTAGTGATTGTGTTTGTTTGCTACATTATGCGTGTTGTTTAAACCTTAATGTTGATCACATTTATTTGTTAAATTAGAACTTTAATTATTTTAATTTATATTTTTTTGAAGAAAAACATAAGAAAAATATAGTTAAAACTTAGAAAAATGGCTTTTAGCTCTATAGGGCCGGGCTTTGAAAAGATATGTTTTTCTTATCCCGGGCCTAAAAGAGCTGGCCCTTTTCGGCCCTGGCCCTTCAAAGGCCAGCCTTGATTCCCAACTCTAACTGAGATGGTCACACGCCTCTTTCAATTCACTCTTTCATCCACTAGGCCCCACTCATCTTGCTTATTCAAACATTTTGACTTTCAGCTTTAACTTAAACATAGGAGAAAAAAGAAAATACAACTTGAACTTTAAATATTTAAATTGCTAATTAGCCTTGTTGTCTATAAGAGTATAGGTATTAACTATAAGAATATATGAATTAACAACTCATTTTATTAAGAAATCACTAATTTAAAATTTTAAAATTCAAGTGGTATTTTCTTGTCTTTTCCCTTAAAAATATACTCTAATTTTTAAATAATGTGCGCGAGCACTGCGCGCGCACACACACATGTATGTATGTAAACATGTGATCTTCACAATTAAGATTCAATGGATTTTTAAAATATGAATTTTACATTAAACTCAATTTTAGATTAATTAAGATCGTGACTCAATATAATAATATTAGGAGGTTAGATTATGGAAGGGATTACTATAAGATCCCAAGGAAATGATTTAATCATCTAAAAGTCTAATAATAATTTAGGACTAAGTAATGACAAGTTTTAATGTATGAAAGAAAACAGTATAACATAGTTCGCTCATTATAACTGTAATACCTGATTTTCACTTTACGGAACATCATGTATTCTATGAATATGTGGCACTACAAAAAAAAAAACTCATATTACCCACGGAAATTTCAATTAGCCACGGAATTTCGCCGGTAAAAAATTTCCGACGAAACAAAACGCTTCGGGAAAAATACCGTGGCTGAACAATTTAACGATGGAATTAAATTCCATCAATGAATTACCGAGGGAATGATTCCATCGGTAATTAGCCACGGAACTATTCTGTGGGTAATCTGGGACGGTATTCCGTGGGTAATTGAAGACGGATTTTAGTGGGTAAATTCCATGGGTAATTAGAGACGAAATTCCATGGGTAATCTGAAGGAAATTTTTAGGTGGATTCTGTTTGGTCATGTCTTCTTTTTTTTTTTCCTTGAGCAAAAACATCTACGTTTTTTTAAGCAGTTTTTTATTTATATAATTAAATGCATTGAAATGAGAAAATAAGCATGTTCATATAAATGGAAAGCTTTAACAAGTTCAAAGCACATGTGCATATAAATGTCACAATTTAAAGTCACTAGAAGGGCAAATAGATATAAAGAGTCACCAAGTTAGTTTGTACAACAGCAATGAAAATATTCAACTATGATTTTCAGTGTCTTCATTTGCGTTGGTAACAAAGGGAACCTCATCATTGGCCGCAGGTTTAGAGAGATTAGGTAAGTGAATCCCATGTGCTTGCAATGCTGACATAATCATTTCATTCTGTTGTTTCAAGGTTGCATAATCTTCTCTCATTTGAGTTATCTCCGTTTGCAATTCTGGATCCACCGTAGAGTTGACGGAAGGAGCTGAGGCAGAAGAACCAATATGTTCATTTTCAGATCCAAACCCATAGATTCGGCCCTTCTTGTTCATACCATCAGTACCCACTAACCACAAATTAAGTTCATCTTGATTAGACTGGATAGTACCTCCCTCATAATTGATAGATTCCTTTTGTCTCAAAAATTCATGCTGCAAACGAAGTACATAAAAATAAAGACAGCAGAATATATTTCTCTACAAGATGAACAAAAACAAAATTCATTCAACAACATAATTTGATTTTTAATAAACGTGAAATATTTTTGCCACCGAGCACCCATATAACCTCAAGTATGTATTATTGATCCTAAAATATTTAGTAAAAACATGGTACTAGTTAAAGTATGGTAATATCTTCTTTTTTTTACCAGGATAAGTATGGTAATATTATACTCCTATGATAGTGTTCATAATCATGTATACAACAAATATTTCTGAAGACACAATTAGTACAACTGCGAACTACGTACCTAGCTATCATTAAAAAAGATAAATGCTTAAAATGGGATTTCCCTTCCATATACATATGCATGCCGTTCATCATTGGATTGTTTCTATTGAGTATATTAGTTAACAAAATAATTAATTGTTCATAAATTAATAAATTGATGAAGAGAGTGAATCTCAAGAAATGCAGCTTCTGCTGCATGATTACTTGGATAGTGGGATACATAAACCACGTACATATTTATGATGCATGATCATTAATTAAAAACAACGAGGAAGAAGTGAAATAAAAGCTAAGCAGTGGACTTGAATACCAATAATTATATTAATCACAAAGTCAAATAATACTATAGACTATTTGATTTATGCAGAGTCAGAATGGAAAGCAAAATAATGCCCATTATGTATATTATTCACTTCCTTTATACTCTATATTTTGTGCTAACTCTCATGCTAATCAAAAGTAAACTCATTATATATATATAATCACAATCTAATATATATATATATAATCAAATAATCGGGGGGTATTGTACGGAAACAAACGGGTTGTAAAGAACAGTCCATTTGCTTAAATATGACACAACTAGCAGTTACTCTCCAGGCTAACGTCCATACATATGATCCTCCAAACAAACAAATTCAAAAAAAAAAAATTACTACACCACATTGCAAGAGATACCAGTTCTTGAACCATAAAAAAGATGAACCACTGGAATAAATTACAAGCGTGATGTTACAGACAGATTTGCAGGAAAAAAAACCCAGCCACGGTTCACATGCAAGAACTTAATCTATGAATGCTTGATGGCAGCCATTGGGGGGCCAGTTACACACCATAATATAAACAAATAACATCACTATTTTCATACATCAACTAGCATTTTCCGACGTACGTTATGTTCATCGCTAGGTGGCCAGTTACACACCATAATATAAATAGAGAACGTCACTATTTTCATACATTAGTTAGCATGTTCCAACATACATTATGTTAATCATATAAATATCAGGTCTCATAATTTAAGTTGCAAGCAATAGACCAATTAGAAGCCAACATATAATAATATTGTGATTGGCACAAACATGACTCTAGCCAAATTCAAAATTCGATACATAAATAAACATGAATGACATCAGGAACTTACATGAATTGCAGCCGCATGATGGTCCGCAAATTGTCCAGTTTTCTCATTACAATGAGTCTTTTTAAACAATTCCGCAAATTGTTCAGTTTTCTCATTACAATGAGTCTTTTTAAACAATTCCGCAAATTGTTCAGTTTTCTCATTACAATGAGTCTTTTTAAACAACTCCGCAAATTGTCCAGTTTTCTCATTACAATGAGTCTTTTTAAATAAGTCAAAGGTTGAAGGCTTTCTTCCCGAATTTTCAGCCTGCAGGTATTTATTAAGATGTATTACACGAAGCATTACATAAATGATGAGTGAATCAGTTGAAGATAAAGTCTTACCATCCTCCTCTTATGCTCAATATTAGGAATACTACCCCCTCCTCCTTTGCTAGATGCTCGATTGGCCGCTGTTGTCTCACACTTGCTCAGATGTACTGGTGATGTCCACAAGCTCTCTAACTGATTCATCACTCCATGTGGAATCCATCTTCCTGGGACTTCCATTCTAAGAAGCAAGAATTCTATCAAAGGCAAAAGACAAGGAGGATGGATAACCAAGAAGAAGCTCACAGGTATTCATAGGGATTCTATTGTCAATAATATATTGGCAAATTACTATGTGATTCCAAACAAACAAAAAAACGAGTTATTGCTCATACTAAAAAGTTTATCAGCATACAATGACAAGTCTTAATACATGAAATGACAATATATATATATATATATATATAGTTATTAATTTGTTATTTTAGGAAGTATTTCTTTTCCTAGAACCTCATAGTAATTTTTTTCTAAAATATAAACTATAAATGACAATGCTTTTAAAAAACAAAACTGAATTCAAATTCCAAAAATATAAAGGGGCACCAATACAGTTTCATCAGCTAATTCATTTTAATTAAGAAAAAGTGCTCCATTTAACAACGACTAATAAGATAATAAAGGGAAAAAAATCATGATCTCTCCTCTAATGCACATATCACTTTCACTCAATCATGTAGATAATTACCAACACGGCACAGATGGACAATGACGTTTAATTCAAGGATAGATTGACAATTTTAACAAGATAATGTCACCACTTCATATATATATATATATATAATAAACATATTTTCAATCAACAACCATGAAAATGTTATTAAACTGGGTTCATAAACATATTTTCAAACAAGAAAAAGACTATACAAAGGAATGTGAACACCGTCAAAATGTTTGCAAATTGTGGGTACACAAAATGGGTTCTTCAATATGTTCACTATTTTCATAATTATATTTTTCACATGCAACGAAACGGATTGATCATGGGTTCGTCTTTCTAATTAAATCAATTAAGAGTCCAAAAGTTTCATTTGAAACAGTCGAGAGCAGTGGAGTGATTCGTTTCCTTACATTTTATCACAAGCAAAATTCATAATATGCTCTACGCAAATGAGTATAGATAAATTCATAAGCAAATGCAGATGCTCAGAGCTTAAAGAAATAGAAAAACAAAAGGGTAAAAACTGAAAAACAGAAAGGAATCCTCGCAGTGGGATAGAATTGGAGATTAAATTCAGAGAAACACAAAGAATCTCAGAGACAGACGAAGGGAAGGAAGTACCTGAGAGATTGAGGTGAGAATGATGCGTCGGAGAAGTAGACGGAGACCTGGTTCAATGTCTCTTTCTTTTGACAGAAAGAGCAGATTTTCTCACGGGTCCTTTCGGTTTCGGCTAAAAGTGTTTAGATATTTAGGGTTGAAGGTTTGGCATGGGAGGGAAAGAGAATGATACGACCATGCCAAGCTCGCCCACGTACCTTCAGGATTTTGTGGATCTGAATTGGTGAATATTAGGATGATTTTCCCTATCTTTTAGCTTATTGTTATTATTTAATTATTAGTTAGTGGATTTATGGTGTACTCCCTAGCCACGTACGTTAGTGATGGCTCATTCTTATTTATTGTTATTTAAATATTAGTTAGTTGATTTACCCAGTAGCCCACTTCCTAGCCACGTATTGTTAGTGGCACCAGTTATTATTTTCAGTTGATTTGTTTAGCTTCTATTTAAGGAGATTTTTTTAATTTTTGCTATAAAAGAGGGCATAAAAGCCTACATTACAAGGAAATAAATCTTTAATGTAGGCTTTTTGCCTAAAAGCCTACATTAAAGATTTGCTTATTTAATGAAGGGAGTAAGAACTTTTGTTTGTTTAATCTAGTTATTTTTCATAAGCTTATCCTTTCACCCAAAAGGAACATCAAGCTTTGGCCCTTTTTGCCTAAAAGGTCCTATTAGAGAAGGACTGAAAACGAAAGAGGGGGCGCTCGAATGTTATTTAGGGATTTAGGGTTTTCAAATTTTTAATATAAATAAAATAAATTGAAAAACATACAAGTAAATCTCCTAGATCAGATGGTTAGGGAGAAAACGTATGGAAGAGGTTTCATCCCCCCACCAAGCTATTCTGGGGGAATCCCCACCAAAAGCTATCAGAAAATTTGGATTTGAGATTTTAAAATTCAAGTGATATTTTTTAAGAAATCACTAATTAAATATTTTAAAGTTCAAGTGGTATTTTCTTGTCTTTCTTCCTTAAAAATATACTCTAATTTTATAAATAATGCATTATGTATATTCACAATTTAGATTGAATGGATTTTTAAAATATGAATTTTACATTAAACTCAATTTTAGATTGATTAAGATCGTGACTCAATAGAATAATATTGAAGATGTTAGATTATGGAGGGAAATATTATAATATCCCAAGCAAATGATTTAATCATTCAAAAGTCTAATAATTTAGGACTATGTAATGAAAAGTTTTAATATATATGAAAG
The DNA here is from genome assembly GCA_019022615.1 of Acacia melanoxylon. Classification (NCBI taxonomy): domain Eukaryota; kingdom Viridiplantae; phylum Streptophyta; class Magnoliopsida; order Fabales; family Fabaceae; genus Acacia; species Acacia melanoxylon. Next base: position 1,193,758 of record JAFJYJ010000090.1, read on the forward strand.
ACATCTATTTTATACAGTTCACTCATTATTAAAAGAACATTTGTTATTAAATTCATCCATTGGAATCTCATAATAATTCATATAATTCATTACGGAGATTCATAGGATCTAGATGATCACTGTTTCTATTCGATCAGAAGAATGCTCATTATATCAACTCAAGACAATCACAATGTTATAACAGTCTCTTCAAAGACTTACTTTATAAACTTCAAAACATGAATTTGAAATCTTGGGAATTTGGTTTGCATGCTTTCGAGACAAAGTCTGAAATGTGGCTAAACCATATCAAGTAGATTATGAGCTACATCATGAAGGTGAATCGTATTCAAAAGTTTACTCATCTTTTTAGTGGTGAGGTGACTCTATTAAAATGTGTTGTTAATTACTTAAATACTCTTTCTATGTTCTCAAAGGAATAATGTTCAGGTGTTCGCCTTGCTCTTAACTATCATATGTTCAGTAATTTCTCTTCAAATTCATGAACTATATCACCAAACAATTTTTCGTCCAACTAATGCTTTTGGTTTCTTCTTGTGCTTCAACAATTTCATATTCAATGAAGCCAAGGGAAAAAGTAACTATTCATTAAAAATCCTAAAAAAACTAGCAATCTGGGAAGAGAGCAACAGGCTCCTCAGTTTCAACTTCCAAATCAACCTATTCTAAATGATGATTATGGTACATTTGAAAGAGAATATTGACATACAGAATGTACAATTCAAGAATGAAATGGAATTATCTGAAGATGAGCCAAATCAATTGGCGGCTGCGGTGGGCACCCACATTTGAAGGAGTGACCTAAAAAATAAAGGTCAATGTAATGAAATGGTATAGTAAACGGAACAAGAGAGAACAATCTAGTATAAATGGGATTAGCTCAGTTGATAAACAAAGATGGTGTATCCTTACTAGTCTATGTTTGATTCCTTTGAAAAGTATTCTAAAGAGTTAAAATTCTAAATGCATCAGGCTCATACTTAAGATTACCCGAAGAGATGATTTGAACTCTAGGAAAGTTTGTGAACTCGAGAATAACAGAATGGACTCGTTACCTTTTAAGAATGAATTTTCCTACTTTGTACTGCTCAGTTTGCTGTTGTGCAGACAACTAGAAGAACAAAAATGGAATAGGCATTAAGGAACACTTCACAATAACAGCAACTTGACAAGAAAACAAGTAAATCCCAAATAATGAGTTCTTAAAGATGCTCCCTTACAAATTTCCATCCAACATTGGACCCACATTTGACACAAAATATGTCAACAACAGTATGCAATCCTCCCATCATCTCCCCTTCTTTTTCCTCTCCAAATGTGACATTAAAACTGTCATAAAGAAGAGAACACAGGATGTCAAAAAAAGTCCTCATAAGTTCACCCTGACATTATACCAGAACTTGAAAATTTTCAATCTTGAAGGATTCCCCATGAACACATTCAAGATGAACTGATGAAGCATGTGCCAAGTTATTGGCTAGGTTTTTCTCAGGATACTGTAAATTTTTGAAATTTTAAGATTATAAACATGGCAGCATAAACAGAATCTACGCCCCAACTTCTATTGCTTTTGTCAACTTGAAATAACACATACGCATTATTGAACAGGTAAGTCCTCCCATGCCGACCTCTGAAAGACTACGAAAGGAGAAAGAAAAACAAAAGAAGCAGAGTTAGATTATACGCATGATTCCATTTTCTGGGTTGCAAGAAGTCACAATTGGAGAAGACAAGTAAGTTAAAAACTTTTGAAGACAACATAATGTGGATATGAAAAATGCCAACTATATTGCTTAGAAAGATCCACAATGTATCAAAATACTGAAGCTTGAGTGGATTTTTCAATCAAAAGATTGTAATCACACAACTTCATGATTGAAAAATTGGCATACTCTGAGTCTGATGGAGATATAAACCAAGTTGTCGAGTTCTGTTAAACAAGAAGACTGATTGAATGATTGTGCCACTCTATTATGTGCTGCACCAATTACATTTCTCTTCCTTAATAAGGAAAATGATCTTGTCGTTGGATTACCAGAGTCATTGATGCAATGAATTTATTTAGACCACGTAAGTTGCATTTCATTCAGAACATTATTTCAAACATGAACAACAATTATCACTTCAAGAAAAAGGTGCATAAAGTCAGACTTTCCCACTCTTCCAAAATATGTGTTCTACCACAAACAAAAGATCCTTCTACAGTCAAAGAATCAGATTACAACAGAAGAATATATCAACACAACAAGATGTAGCATTGGCACGATAATTGACATTGAAGAATTGTGACTTATGCCTTTAAATATGTTTTCAAGTGATTTAAAGAGTGAAGACTAGATTCCTAACAGGGCAGTTGAGCGTATTAGTCTGAGTGTTGCTATAAAAGCTCAAAACACATGAAAGACCCTGAGACAAACACAGATACAGCTCCTCCCTATAATTACAGTGCTTCAAAGACAACACAAAATGATTAAGAGGTAAGAATATATTATCTGATCATTTTCGATTTTCCGCTTATTTAATTTCCTCTCCTTCCCTTTCAGGTTCATTGTGTCCCCCCTATCACCCCAATAGCGGGACTTCCTAGTTAGCTTGTTAGCTTATATCTATTCACCAGAGCAAGACTAGAAATGTCCATAAGAAAACTGCACAATCAAATTACAGAAAGTCAGATTCAAGTTCCAGGGAAAGGAAAAGAAATGGAACCTCCTCTAAAATGAATTCATTGGCGACGGCAAGAGGCTTATTGCAGTGCTTGCAGCTGTAGAAAACTCCTTCCAGATTGATCAAGACCCTTCCCATATCTTCCCTCACCCCAATCTATCAAACTTTGAACACGCAAGAAACAACGAATCAAATTTCCCTTCAAGAAACGATCAAGAAGAAAAGAAAGATATCAAGAAAAGCCAAATCACATTACCAGAAAGATAACGAGAAGTATTAACGTCTTAGAACCAAGAAAATCCAAATCAAAATAACAGACAATGCTATTCAAATTACGTGAGCAAACTAAACTACCAAGAACGAAGACAGAGAAGGGATTCATTGAATTTTTTACCAGTAAAATGCGCAGAGGCATTCAAATCCTATCAGTCAGACTCAGTAGTAAGACGGTCAGTGAAATTCAACTATACGCTTGTGAATGGCGCTCGTTATAAACTTCAGAGATTCTTTTGCAAGGGTCCCTATTTATAGTTTTTTCGGTATGTAATAAAAACTTTGTTTAAAATAAAAATACGGCAAATACTATTTTTTTTATTGCAGAGGTGAGATTTTCTGATTACATTTTATTTATAGCATGTTATTCGTTGGAGGAAAAGTTGGTCAAGAACCCTGGTTTTCCTGATTAAACTTTGGTCAAGGAATTCCTTCTCTGTTGACCAAAGTTTAATCAGAAAATCTATAAATAAATAAAATGTCCATAACCATGGTTTTCCTTGACTCGTTTTATAACCATGGTTCAGACCGAAACCGGTCCAGTATGGCATAGAAACCGGGTCACCCCTGAACCGGAGCTGACCCGGACGACTCGGGGTGAACCGGCGTGACCCTCCGAGCTAACTGAGTCAATTTTTTTCTTTAAAAAGACCCCTGAGACTCGTCGTCGCTGGATTGACAGTGAGAAAGGAACTAGACATGGAAGGAGAAGGAGGAGAGAGATATGAAGAGTGACTAAGATCTGACAGTGAGAAAAGAGCGCTCGCCGGCGAACTCGTCTCCTCCTCTCCATGTACTACGCTATGAAGCTCTATTTTCCAGATCTGAAGATTGCGTGACTTCGCATACATCGACGATATTGTGAAAGGGTGTGTGGGGGCGCTGGACATGGCGGAGAAGAGCACCGGAAGCGGGAGAAAGAAGCAGGGGCGGGCACAGCTGAGGGTGAACAACCTGGGGAACACACGCATAGGATGAGAAGAGGAATGGATGAAAGAAAGGAGAGACGGGAAAAAACTCAAAAAGAATGAATGACAAAATGACTGTTGCGTGTTCTACTTCTCAGAGAGAGAAGTCAGACAATTCACGTGATTACCTAGAGATTAGCCAAATTACTTTGTTCGACAATTCACGTGATTACCTAGAGATTAGCCAAAAAAAAAAAAAAATCCTTTATTGACTTTTGGGCTTTGGCCCAATCTTAATCTGAATTGAGCCAAATTTCTTGTATTTTCCTTAGATTGGCTAATATAGAAAATTTGTATTGTATCGATTAGTCCAATGCAAATATTTAAAGCAGAAACTAAATTTATATATTTTCATTTTTTATGTTCTAAGATCTTTAATTTATCATAAATATTTCGTATCTAAATGAAATTGAAATGATTTCTTTCGCATATTATAAATTATTTAAAAAATATTATTGATCCAAATTAAAAATAAAAAATTTAAAATAACATTAATAAGACTTGTATATGTTACTTTTCTGGAAAGAAATATAGAGATATGGTCAAATATGCTAAAAAAAATAGCTGTTAATTTAGGTACTACAAAAAAGGATAACTGAAAAAAAAAATCAAATAAAATTCAAACATAAAGAATTTCATCTAAAAATAATTATCCCTAATTATTGGGCGTTATATCATTAATTATTTGATGGAGGAATATGTTCTGTTTTTTAAATTAGAGTGTATAAAATTTAGAGAGAATTCCATTTAAAGACGGTTGAAATAGGAAAATCCTATATAAGATTGGTAAACTCAACAAATCTTAAATTGGGTCAATGACCTAATTTAGAATATTTAAATGTTGAGTATTTTCTAATAATACCCCTAACCTATGTCTAGGATCCAAAGAAAAGAGGAAAGAAAAGACAAGAAGTCGGAAATTACTTTCTGCTACTTGCTGCTATGCACAAAATTGGATTGTCATGTTGTGTGTCTCCCAGAAGCTAAGTTGGCATATTACAGATATGAAATCTGTCCGTTCAAGTATTTATTTAATAATTTATGTGTTTATGAACATGATAACTTGATAAGTTCATCCATTAACAAGTCACTAAAATTTCATGGATGCGCGTTATATAAGAAGGCCATTGTTTCTTTCACAATTGCACTGTCTATGGAACCAGATTATGTCCCCAGCGTAATTTCAATTGCAGAATTGTTGTTAAAAGCTGGTACGCAAACACTTCCAATCGCAAGAAGCTTTTTAATGAACGCCCTGAGGTTGGAACCCACAAACCAGGATGCGTGGTTCAACCTGGGAGTGATTTCAAAAATGGAAAGGATTTCAACTCGTGAACGTCAAATGGATAAAGATGAAAATTGGGCGAGGATGCCGGCTATTTTGCTGCCCTCAGATTCTTCTTGGGATGCGTTTTTGATCGAAGGTTGGGAGGAGAAATATGTATATAATTTGTTATAGAATCAAAGGCAAGGAAAAAAATCTCAAATTTCCTGTGGTTAGGGTTTATATGCATAAACAACATTATTTTGTCACCAATTCTACTTTTTTTATTAACTAAGGGATATAAAAGTAATTCGGTCCAAATTCTAAATCCCTAATTATGTCATATAACCTGAGATTCTCGTGTTCTATCTTTTTCTTCAGATGCAAGAATCATTTGCAACTATGTTGGTTCTCGAAGCTAATGTTAATTATACAATTTAACATTGGAAGACCTATCACAAATTACGCTATTCGTGAGAGCACTCGACATTTAGTTTAGGTAATTTAAAATTTTCGCCATTGAATACGACTGATGCCCGCGTAGAGAGATTTATCTAAGAAAGTGGTCAACCTCATTCGCAGATATAAAATCATCCAGTCATCAATCACACGACAAATGTCTAGGCTTTAAATCAAATGTGAAGAAAAAGATAGAATGATAAAATCTCATTGGATGATGGATGAAGAATCAGAAGGAAAGATGAAGAAGGGTGTTGCGGCATAAGGCTAGGGTTCTACAATAAAGAAAGGAGAGAGAAAATTGATTAAAATAATTTATTTGAATTATATTTTTATTTAAAAATAAAATAATAAAATTCCATGTGGGATTAAATAAAATGAGGTGTTACATTGCTATGCAAGTGCATCTTGCTTTCTCAAAGCATTTTAGTTAGAATCATTAACGGTGTTAACGTTAAGAGATCAAATGTATCTTTCAAACTTAAGGGATTAAAATGATCTTGAAGAAAAACATGTAGGGATTTAAATGTATACTTTAACCTAAAATTTATAATCGAAATAATTGTTGTGTATTATATACTCTATTTAAAACTATTTTAAAATTTGGAGTGATTT